>JAJEOU010002752.1:631221-1231221 GCA_021534815.1 Acrocephalus arundinaceus
AGCTCTGAGCTCACAGTCAGTGTCACTCAGCTCTCTGCACACAGCAGGGACACAAATCCTTGTCCTGCTGCACACCAAGGACAACTTTCAGCCCAACAGCACAAACAAGGGTGGCTGGAGGGAGGAACAAGAAGGATGGGAGCTCACAGCCTGGAGCTGGAATTGGACAATGAAACCCCAATGTGCAAGTGGACCAAAATTTACAAAAATGTAAGACCTTGTGACTGGTCATCCATTTTGTGACCATTTGGGGTTAATTTTGTGTCCATTTTGTGACCATTTTGTGTCCATCTTGGGTCTATTTTGTGACCATTTTGTGTCCATTTTGTGTCCATTTTGTGACCATTTTGGGTCCACCTTGGGTGTAGCCCTGGCCAGGCTCTTGTCCTGCCCAAGGTGTACCCGGAAGGCCTTTCAATAAATCCCTGCTTTATTCTCTGGCTCTGCCCATCTCTGTTCCAGCTCAGCCTCCCCAAGGCATCAGGGCAGTCATTGCTGGTTCCTCTGCCTGGAGAATCGACAGCTCTGCTCCCTCCAATTCACTTCCAGACTGTTCACCTCCAAGGCAAAAGCCGAGGAACAGAAGTGCAAGCTGTAGCACAGTGATGTGGAAGAGTACATGGGTATAATTGGTGCTAATGCATTTCTTTTAAATTTTAGAAAAATATTTATAAAACCCTCAAGCAGCGTCTGGAATGAGCCCTCAGCAGAAACAGTAGAACAAACCCCTATTTTTATGATTGGGGTTGATCATAAGAGAGGTCACGTGCACGGCTCCCTGTAAAAGCAGCAGATTGCACACAACAAGGTAAAACAGCCCTTGAAGAGTTCCACTGCTAATTTGGTTATTTGTCTGGAGCTAATCCATCATCTCCCCTGGCTGGGAGGGAGCACAAGGATTACCTTGTGCTCTGTGCTGGAGCACAGGCCAAGGGCCACAGAGAAATAATTGTTGTGGCACAGGAACGGGGGCAGGGACACCGTGGCGTTCATTTAGAGCACACTTGGTGTAAAACACCTAGAAAAGGAACATCCACCACCCTGGTTTGCTACCCTTCTGCATCCCCCTCGCCTCTGGAACACAAATAAAGCTGCACCAGCACGGCTCTAGCTCCCAAACAAGCAACCACACAGATTAGAGCATTAGTTACAAAGAAGCGTATCTTTCTTTGGTCTAAAACTGGAATTCTTTCCAGGGGAAGCCTGTAATTAGCATGACATGGGGGCTTTTAGCAGATGTGAAACCGGATAGATCGAGCTCTCCCATGAATAGGCTGAGCCCAGGCCTGCCTTGCACGGTTTGCAGTAATGGAGAGGAAATTGAGCATTAAATAGAAATCAACAATCGCTCATTGCAGCAGAGCCAGTGAAGTCACTCTTTTCAGCACCTTGCATCCTGCTGGACTTTATTTACAGCGCGGGGCTCCGTGGCCACCTACGGGGAGCTCAGACAAAGCGGGACGGGGCAGAAGGAGCTGCAGGGCCGGTTCCACACACGAACACCACAGAAGGGAATTTTCCTTTCAGCATTGCTGCCTTAGATGTGTTCATTAAACCATCGCTCTCCCAGCCTGCCGGGGGTCAGCGTGGCCAGCCCTGTAACTGCAGATTTTAGCTGGATACTCGTACCACAAGTGAAGGCTGAAGATTTATTGGTCTTCTAATCCACACACTGACCTGACTCTCCATTTAAAAGTTGAATAGGAAGTTGAAAATCCCCCCTAATGTTTCTGGGAGGTGTGAGGAGATGAGGAAAGCACCTGCAATGCATCACTCTGTTTAGATTGCAGCACGGAGTGCTGGATTTGCTGGCTGCAGTGGTCCCTCAGTGGAGGGAACAGACAACAACCATCAAGGAGTTCACTGCTCATTATGTGTGAGGAGAGAAATGGAATGCTGTCCCCTGGAACACCAGGATGCTCTCGGGGTCAGCAGCTTTAAAAAACTGCTGTAAAAAAAAAAAAAATCGGATTTAAGCTCTGAACAGTTCAAGTTCACATGAATGTTTGGCTACAATTCTTTGTACAATTTTAAAAAGCCATTATTTGGTTATTTAGCTGGCATCTGCAATGTACAGAGAGCAGCTCTAAGGCCCATGCCCTAACTGTAGGCACTGTAATTACTCTGCACAGCATTTTTGGGAGAGGAAAATGCCAAAACAAGGTTAGGCCCTTGACTAATTTCATTCCCTCTGTCAAAAGCTGCACCATTACCAAGGCCATCATGACAATTCCATCAATATTCAATGTCCCATCAATTTGGTTCTCATGGGATAACACCTGTCTCTTCCCTCTTGAGTCCCCTCCCCACCCCAGCCCTCCAAGGCCTGTCACACCCTTGTTCCCCTGCCCAGGACTCTGCTGCTGCCACTGCCACCAGCTCCTGTGCAGGAGGCACAGCAGAAGGCATTTCAAACTAAACCATGGCCTAAAATTCATCCTGGGAAGAGGATGAGCCAACTCATCTCCCATTAGCTGAATGAACTGGGAGGGGAAGGGAGGTGACACTGTTCCTGACATGATTTTCAGTGAAACCCAGGCTAACAAAGGCCCCAAACCCAAACCATGGCCCCAAACCCAAACCATGGCTCTGTACATGGTGTTTTAGGAGAGTGAGGTTGCTGAAGCAGTGAATGAAACATTTATTCATCATGACTCAGAGAGAATGTGGATCTATGTTCAGTTACAGGGCATGCACTGAAAAACCCTTCATCATCCCCTGCAGTGAAGAGAGGATCATATATTGTTTCAACTCTAAAATTTAGCCTCATCCCATATTCTTCAACCACTAAAAGAGACGTTCTTTACTGAAGGAGGGAACTGAGTCAGTCATCAAGGAACATGAATAGGTTTCTGTTGCAGCCTTGGAGGCTGTGAGGCCTCCCTGGCGGTCAGTGGCCTGAGATAAGAAAATGCAAGTCACGATGAATGGCCAAAAAGAAACCCCTTGGAGCCCCCAGACCTCTCTTATCTCTCTGTAAGACTATAGGCCAAATTGTACCAAACTCTCCCATTGGTCCACTTTTCAAAACCCTCTACCCTATATAAACCCCTACTATTGCCCTGTTAAACCAGAAGAGCTGTCACTGCAACCCTTTGAAGAGGATGCCGAAATACAGGAAATCATCTGAGGAACTGCATACGCCTTCTCCTCTCTCTCCCTGTGTTTGCCAGGGCACTTAGCAAGCTAGAGCTGGTATTCATTGCTAAAGAGCTGATCTTACACTGCTAAGAGCTATTACACTGCTGAGCTGAAATTCACTGATATTGCTTGCTAAGTTCGCCTGATGCTAGGATACCTCGCCTGAGCTTCGGGTTGGGTGATTCCTAACGGTGTCATTCTAACCGGGACTTGCGGCCAGAATTGGACCCTCATAAAGGTATCAAAAGCCCAATAACAGGTTTCAACTTAGAAATTCCCTGGGCCATCAGAAATCCAGCAAGGCTGCAAAACCTTCCCCAGCATCAAGCACAGGGGCAGCGACCCTGCTCTGCCAAAATATTGCTGGGAGCCGAGAATCACTGGCACTTCTCCCTTCCTGGGGCTGCTGAGTTCTGATGGTAAAGTGAATAAATGACAGCTGGGCACTGCTGAGACCCTGGGCAGCCTCTGCCATGGACCCTTCTGCCCACAGAGTGGGGCTGGGAAATGTGCCTGGGAGGATCCACATCAGCTTCATGGCAGCAAAGATCTCATGGCAGGGGGTAAAAACCAAATGCTCCAGTCGTCTTGCAGCTTTAACATCCTGGAGAACATCCAGCTTGGGAGATGTCTGAAGTCCTGAGTTCCTGGGATGGTTTGGTTCCTCCCAAACCATCCCAGCTCTCAGGCAGGGAGGATTTCTACCAAGACAAAACACAACCATGGGCTGATTTTTCCTGGAAACCTGCCTGTGTTCCTGACACTGCTGGCTTGGGATACCCCGTGCAAACACTGACAGCATCCAGGGCTGAAATGGGCACTGATCAAAGATGCCAGAGTGACACTCAGCTCCCCTGCCCTCCTGTGCTGAGGGACAGCCTCACTGATTTGGGAGCTGCACATCCCAGACAAACAGGAGGAGGTCTCATACCTCCAGACTCGATAATAACAGCACGTGCTGGATAAACTGAATCAAAATGGAAAATTTATGGGAGTTGTTGGGTGTTCAGAATGATAACACTTAACAAGCTCTGTAATCTGAAAGGCTTCACACACTGGAAATTGTCAGAATTAATAAAATCAGATGATTTCAAGAAAAAATTGAAGTAAATTTTTTAATGCCTTGCTGCCAGGTGCTGACACTTTTTTCTTGCAGTCCTGTTGTGTTCCTGCTGAGAGAGCACTGAGGAGCCCCAGTTTGGGTCAGGCACCTCACACACACACACAAGCCCAGTGTGTCCATCAGCACTGGTGCTGCTGAACCCTCACCACCACTCCTGCCACAGCAGAGCTGATGCCTTTTCTCCACGCCTTTTGTGTCTAGCACACAAATCCTTCTGGGGAAAAACATCTTTGATTCTCCTCTCCTAGACAGATGTAGGGAAAAAATGAAAAGCACTGCTGGCTTTGGAATGTGAGCAATAACGATCGTTACCCTCAGCACTGACACCTTGTATAATTTGAAAAATGATGTGACTTTTGGGTAAACATGAACATGCCATAAAGAAGGTGTTCTTACATTAATTAAAAAAAATCAAGTCTACAGGCTGGGTAATGAGCCAGAAAAAGGCCTGATTTTTAAAACACGCATTACAAGGCATGAATTATGTCTGTTACTATTTGAAGGTATTTATTGCCTGTATTTTTTTAAGCCTGTAGAATCAGAGACTATCCCTAGAAAGCAAGAAAACATGGAATAGATATACTTTATGTGTTTTAAAATGCCATTCATGAAGCAGCAAATCAAATTGAACCACAGAAGAGAGTTCCAAGTGTCCCTTGTATGGACAGTGAATGATCAGGGGTGAGCACAAACAGCCTGAGAAATCAGGAAAACTTTTCCATGGATTTTCATGAGCCACAGATCCTAGCAGAGCTGATGGGAGTTTTGCTGAGTAAGAATTCAGTGCAAATCTGAGGGCTTGTCCCTGATACAGATGCACAGCAGAGTTTGAGTAGAGCCCTCAAGGAAGGCCTCAGAATTTGGTGAAACAGACGGAATAACATCAGTTAAAATTCCTGAGAAACACCCTGAAATTGGATACCACACATGAACATGATCAAAACGTTGAGAGCCTATTTGTTTAATTTGGATGGGTTTTCAAATAACTCAGGACTAAAGTAATCTATGGTGGGCACAGCAGCGTGGAGGAAATACTGGAGCTGCTCTGTCACTCACCTTCACCGTGGCTGTTGGAGATTCATCCCAGGGGCCTGTGCCAGACCTGCCAGGGTAAGTTTTCTTAGCAAATGTTACTCAAGCTTTGTGAAAAACCAATGAAAATGGAAATGGCAATTAAAAACCAGTTTAATAATTTAGCCTCAAAATGAAATAATTTTAGCATGAAGGGAGGCAATAAGGAAAAATATAAGTGGCATAATGAAGTACAACTTATTTATTAATAGTATACAAGTATGGACAAGTTTGAGCTCAGGTGTAGGACAGGGTGACTACAGAAGCACATCCAGCATTTTGACTTCAGGCACAGATTATTTATACCTTTCCCAGCCATCACTTTGTGGCACAGTCCTTAGCCCTTAGCACATGGCAGAGCCCTTCAGCACCTTCAGGTTTGATGCTCTGCCCCAGCAGAGCCAGGACAATTCACATCCTGTGAGGGTCTGGGCCAAGGTAAGGCAGAGCTGAGGGATCTTTCCCTGGATATTGAAAGTGTCCAACTGTCCAGCCCAGCTGGGGTTGGGACCAAGTGCTGGCACTGCCAGCCAGGAGAAGGAAGCTGTGGAGGCAGGACTGGGGGGAACAGGAAACTTGTGGGAACAGGGTTTAACTGGATTTGGGGGAACAGGATTTGGGGAAACAGGATTTAAAAGGAACAGGATTTAACAGTATTTGAGGGAACAGGGTTTGGGGGAACAGGAAGCTTGTGGGAACAGGGTTTAACAGGATTTGGGGGAACAGGATTGGGGGGAACAGGAAGCCTGTGAGAACAGGAGTTAACAGGATTTGGGGGAGCAGGAAGCCTGTGGGAACAGGATTTAATTGGATTGGGGGGAACAGGAAGCCTGTGGGAACAGGATTTAACAGGATTTGAGGGAAAAGGAAGCCTGTGGTAACAGGGTTTAACAGGATTTGGGGGAACAGGAGCACCCCCAAGTTCCACCCATGCAGGGCAGCCCTGGGCTCAGCTGCTGTTCTGGCCAGATCAGATCAGAGCAGGGTCAGCTCCCTCTGGCACCTCCAGAGACCAGCAGAGCACAGCCCCTCACAGACAGCAGGAGCTCTTCAGCAAGGCTCCAGAGGCCCTGGCTCCTCTGGCAGATTTTAATTTATTTTCCCTGTGAGCATCCAGCACAGGCAGATTGGACTGAACCAGCAGGAGCTTCTGGGAGCACTCAAGGAGGGCACTGCCACGTGCAGGGAGTTGGACAGTCCCTCCTGAAACACCTCTCTCATGTTCATGGTCACAAGAATGCCTGCAATAATTTTTAAATCATATTTTTGAAACAGCAACAGGTTTCACTATCCTCACCTACACTTTGTTCACTTCTTTTTTCCTGTAGGCTGCACCACCTTACTGATTTCTCCGTATCATGAGGTGGTTGTCCATGAATTTCTAACCCATCAAGGAGCTCCATGTAAATGCAAATTCTAGGGACAAAACAATCCAGAAAGCACTAGGATTACACATTATTTTTAGGGCCACCAAAGGTGTTTGTATTTAGCACTGACATGCACACACAGAGCAGATCCTGTGCTCAGCTCTGGACATGGCAGCAGCACCTGTAGCATCAGTGCACACCAGCAGGAGCCTCTCAGTACCCAAATCCCCTCATTTCCAAACCTCCTCCTTCCCAAACCTCCTCGTTCCCAAATCCCTGAGCCATAACACAAGTGAGCAGCAGGTGAACCGTGCAGCTTGGAGGAACAGCTCTACCCAGCTCTAACACACTTACCTAGGTGGCTCTGGGTGAGAATGGGCCTGGATGGAGGCCACCAAGTGGACAGGAGGAAGGTGGAGGTGCCTGCAGGTCCCTTCTGTGCCCTTTGGGAGGGAGCAGCCCCACAGCAGGCACTGCCAGTGCCCACCCCTGTCGCCCTGATTTTTCCAGCCTTCTGATTGTTCTTATATTGGAGTCAGAGTTCTCACTTTCTCCTGCTTCTTTCACATAAACAATCCATTGTTTTCACAACTACTGTCATTGTTTACATACTTTGTAGTAGGAGGAGAACCTTGATTGACAGTCTGTGTGACCAACACGGTTGAGAGGTGGGGATTCCACCCTCCAATCCGCAGTCACTTTTCTAAAACTATAAATGATGAAGTTTCAAAATAAACCGCCGTTCTTTGGACTTCTCCTCGTCCTTGCTGAAAAGCTCCAGTCTCTGTGTCATCATTTCATGTCCTATCGTGACACACCTCAGGACAAGGGCTCACTCTGTCCTCCCTTCATCCCCAGGGAGCTGCCCCAGAGCCACCTGGTTCCTCCCAAACCATCCCAGAGCCGCCTGGTTCACCCCAAACCAGCTCCAGAACCACCCGGTTCCTCCCAAACCATCCCAGAGCCGCCTGGTTCTTCCCAAACCATCCCAGAGCCACCTGGTTCCTCCCAAACCATCCCAGAGCTGCCTTGTTCACCCCAAACCATCCCAGAGCTGCCTGGTTCCTCCCAAACCAGCTCCAGAACCACCCGGTTCCTCCCAAACCATCCCAGAGCCGCCTGGTTCTTCCCAAACCATCCCAGAGCCGCCTGGTTCCTCCCAAACCATCCCAGAGCCGCCTGGTTCCTCCCAAACCATCCCAGAGCTGCCTTGTTCACCCCAAACCATCCCAGAGCTGCCTGGTTCCTCCCAAACCAGCCCCAGAACCACCTGGTTCATCCCAAACCATCCCAGAGCCGCCTGGTTCCTCCCAAACCATCCCAGAGCCTCCTGGTTTCTCCCAAACCATCCCAGAGCTGCCTGGTTCACCCCAAACCATCCCAGAGCCAGCTGGTTCCTCCCAAACCATCTCATAGCCGCCTGGTTCCTCCCAAACCATCCCAGGCAGGTGTTTTCGTGAGGAACAAACAGGAACAAGACACCCAGGCCTACCAACAGGTGGCCACCACGGTGAAGAGGAGCCAGCCTGCCCCGTTCTCTGAGCAGGAGCTTCAGCTGAAACACACGATCTGCAGGCTTTCCATTCCATCAAATCCTGCTAATAGAATTCTACAATCTGGTAGTTTAAGCTGCATGTTAGAAGAAACCAGAGAAACATTTGCTTTGGCACTGACAGGTCCTCAGATTTTTCCAGTTGGAACAATGATAAATGACTTAACCCTGATCATTTTTCTGAAACCTGATTTTTTTTTTTTGTTTGACATTTATTTACAGTTTTTATAAACACTAACACCTATAAAACATGGTTTACTGTTTGATTGCTTGGCGGACAAGCAAGCCTTAAATACATAAATTATGAGCACCTAGTTAATGAGTGACATGACGGACATGAAGTTTTATTTACTATTGGCATGAGCCTTCATATAAAATTAGTGGCATAAGAAAGCCAGGTTTTGTGAATGCACATAGTCATGCCTATTCATGGCCTGGCTCTTTTTTTTTTTCCCTTCTTCGTCTTCTTTTTATTTTTCTTGTTGGTTTTTTTCTTGGTTTTTTTTTTTTTTTTTTTTTTTTAAAGACTTGACATAAGACTGTGGCCTATGTGTAATTTCATTGCCTGGAGCAACGTTAGGGGAAAGCCGCTCCATCTGGCAATTTCCCTTTGACTGGCACATAGCTAAACAATGATGCAGTTTGACAAATTTCAAACCCTGCTTATGAAAAAATAACATAAACACAATAGTCACTCTGAGCAGATTGTCCACCTGTGCAAGCGGGCATGAAGTGTTAAGTAAAGGCTGCTGGTAATGAATAAAGATGCAGTGCAAAGTTGGATTAGGTCGTTCCAAATGTAAATCACTGTCAGATAAAGCGCTTGTGTTTACATTTAGCATTAATATTTTGATCAGTATGTTTAAGAGAATTAGCTTCTTAATGCAGATGTTCTCATTTGGACCTTCACACCCTCAGCTTCAGCCAACTCCTTTACCATCAGTTATGTCAACATGTCATAAATCTTCACTGCTTTAACTCCTATTTTAAACAAAGCTTTGTTGTAAAATTTGGAGGCGTGTTTCCTTTGGGCTTTATTTTTGGCAGATTTCTTGTTATTTTGTTGAAAACCTGACACATTAATGTCCAATTAACCATCTTTGAGTGTTTTACTGACAAGGATCCCAGCAGCAATCAAATGCCTTTTTATTGTAAGGACCTCCCTGCCCCCCCAGCAGCTGTATCCATTATGGGAACAAGAAGTCTTTATATCCTGATGCACAAACAATAAAGGCATTACACGTGGTGGAAACGGGACATGTGTCCCAACAGCTCCTGGACAGCTTGTTGGAAAGGTAAATGCTCACTGACTGCTCACGGAATGGGATACAGTGAGATTCCAACACAAAGTCCACGGACAGTCGGTGTTTTCTTTTTTGAACAAGGAAGATCTTTTCACCTCTCTGAGTTATTTTAGCATCCGTGTCCTTCTCGTGGGAGGTTGGTGAGACATGTGGGACACGACACCTGTGGTAAAACGGCCCCTGCATGAAGCTGCAAATTCTCTCTCAGGTCATTATGAGTGTGGGGATGGTGTCACTCTGTAAACTTCACAAGGTCACCTTTCATGAGATGAACATTACCCCTTTCTAATTAGGGATTTTACATTCTCCCAAATGACACTTTTTCTTCCCACTAGGAACTTTTAAATGCTGAAAACAAAATGATAATTCAGTCTTAAATCAGTCATTTTTTGACAGGAAAATCAATTAATTTTTGCTTTGTGTAGCAAAGGGATGTCCCACAAGATCAGATTTTTTTTCTTTTTTCAGAAATTCTGAGTAAAATCATGAAAAAGAGAAACATTTGCATTCTGGAGGATTGGCATTTCATAAAACCCACTTTTCATGCCTCTGATAACCATGGAGTTCTGAACTTCAATGAATTTTGACTGTTCACTGTGATTTCCTAACTACAGTTTGTAAATGTTTGACATTGTCCCATCCATCTCCCCTGAGACCATGGCACTGCCTGGAGCCCACCTTACCCTTCCAGAGCTTCTGTTGTCACTGCAGCCAAGGCAGTGGGTTAAGGTTTAAACAATTTCCCTCAGAGAGAAAACTCTGACATCTATGGATTTAAACTTTGTTACAGGACCAAACCCATCCTGTGTTCATCCCATGCAGCTCCTGGCCGTGCACAGCCACCCCTAGCTCAGGGCATGGAAACCTTCAAAGAAAGAAAAGCAGAAGGGTGTTTTGATGAGTGAAATATTTATTTTAGCTTCAGAAAGTCATTCCTTAACAAGGGAATGAAGAGCTGGCTGATTTACTCAGAAACCTTAACAATTAAGCTGGCATCAAAATTCAACTCCAGGGACATTCAGGAGAGAAAATCAAATCCCAAATCTGGTGGGATCTGCCAGAAAGCTAAACAGCACTCCTCATTCTCTTATTTTACCTCCGAGGATTTACTAACTAAAGGCCCTAAAAAAATCCATTTTAACTTCCCAAACTGACCTTTCATCTGCCCCAGGGCGTTCCTCTCTCTGATTTTGGGAGTGACACCACCACAAACCTTTCTCGTGTTCTTCATTTGCTCCTTTAAGCTTTACTGCTTTGAAATCTGGTTTGAGATCTCAAATGTATATACAAAAGATTGGATCCACTTTTGCTCCTTGTCTGATCTTGATGATTTCTAACAGCTAAGTACTTTTCCTCCACTTCTATTCTAATTTAGTAGTGGTAAACCAATGAAAGGTCCTCCTTAAAAACACCAGCATATACCGTTTAAATAACGGCACACAAAAATGTTTAATAAAAATCCAAACCCAAAACTGTGCCTCAAGAGCTCGTACTCCAAAGGTTTCCAAATTAAAAATCAAATTGATGTAAACATAATAAATACATCCATATTTAGACAACATTATTAAAAGTGTATTTGGATGAAATAAAGCCTTCTGTTGACTAAGGCTGAAAATACTGGTTCCTAAATATTCTTATTGCCTGGAATGAAATCAAGTCCTTAAACACTTGTTGTTGGTTATGCTAATCCTTTAATATTACTATTTATTCCAGCTGAGAAAAAAGGGCTAAGCCAGCTGTTCCAAACATCAGCATTTTAATGTTCTCAGTGTAGGCGTAATATTTTATCACCTGTTCTTTATGTTCTGTGTCTCAATTCATGCACTCAATTATATGTCAGAGTTACTTATGGGGGCAGCCATCAGTTTATACTGATTTATACTGCAATAAAAGCTGCCCAGCAGTGTGAAAAGATATTAAATGGCAGTGACGTAGCTGTGCTCCCTTACACCTCTGCATTGCCTGAGAGGAGCTGCAGAATCCAATCCCCAGATGTTTCTGGGACCAAACCTGAGCCCCGAGAGCTGCTGAGTTGTAGGAAAAGTTCTGCTTAAAGTATCACTTAAAATTCTAAACTATCTTCTCTGTTCCTGCAAGTAGCAATTTTACAGCTATAAGTGCGTGGACAACTCTTCAGAGAAGGAAGGACAGCAGGAACTAAAAATAAATAAGATTATTTTTGTGGTATTGACTTATTTGGAAAAAGAAAGGGAAAAAATTAAAAGTTTTTATGTTATTGAGGTTTCAAAATCTTCTTTAATCACAGGACAAAGGTATAGGATATCTCAATTCAATGCAGATTTTCTTGCAGTTCATTTTTGCTCAAGGACCACGTCAAGCCACAGATAAAAAATAATGGATGCTCAGAGGGAAAAGAAGGGAAGATGTTAGTTAGGCCTGCAATGAGAAGGGAGGAGTTTGTAAGGAAATACACAGTCCTGGGTAAGTCTCTGCCCAAATATTCATTCTCACACCAGGTAGAATGTGTCACTGCTGTCCAATAGCTCTGTGGTGCAAAGCCTGTAGGAATATGGGATTTGTGGAATCTGCCTCTGTGAGTAGAATTTGCCTGATTATATTTGATAATCTGAATTTTCCCAGATGAAGCCTATGAAATACAGCAAGTGATCATTAGGCAGCAGACAACAGTTCTAAGTGTGTGTGATTGTTTTCTGGATGCTTTGCAAGTTAGGAGAACTTTCATTTCAAATGTAAAGCATGTTTAGCTGTTTACACTTAAAAAAATCTGTTGAGGCAGCAAAGAGAATGGAAGTTCTCCAGGGGCATCACATCCCAACATTTAAGGCAACAGCACTAAAAGATGGTTTAGAGAAAAAAACTTCTCATTAAGGTATAAATAAATAGTTGGCCCTTTAAAGGTTTCACAATAAATTGATTGTACATGTAGAACATAGGCTGGCTTTTCTCCAGCTCTTCAGAACCCTAATTAGTGGTGCTGGAACTGTGTATTTGTGTAAGTGATTAGGCTGTTCCAGCGATCCACAGCGAGCTGATTACTGATTGTGGAAATGTTTACAGGATCCAAATGAAGTGACCCACAGAGCTCCCTGGTGTCCCCTTACCCAGAGCAGTGCCAAGCATCCCACAGCAGCCAACGTCACCCCTGGGCTGCCCAGGGAAGCTGCTGCTCTTCCAGCCTGCTCCTAAAGCATTTCTAAAGTTTCTTTGAGGTCTTTTTGGGGGTTTGCTGCCGTATCAAATTTTCTTACAGTCATGACCGCTTCTATAAACACATTTTCCCGTTCTTGGAGCGTTTTGTCTTGAGTTTAAAGCTCAGGGATGAGCGGGGCAGAGGGGGCAGAGCAGCACTGGGGGCTCTGGGTGGGCACAGGGGGCTTGGTGCTCTCCTCTTCCACTCTCCCCCTTCACCCAGGGCAGGGGACACCGAGCCCTGCTAATGCAGCCCTGCCCGATTTGTGGTGAATTAGGGAGATCCATGGGTAAAGCCCCACTCCTGAAATGAACAGTTCAGCCCCACGGAGGCTGAGGGCTTTGGGCCGTGCTGGCCCTGGCTGGAGGCTGTTCCTCCCTGACAATCACACTGCCCCTTGTTTCCAGCTGGGAAAAAGCACAACGGGATCGTTCCTATCCCTGCTGATTTGTGATGCTTTATTTGCAGTCAAGAAACTCAGTGAGACCCAGCCCAGAATGTTCCCAGCTCCTGAGCAGCCACGTTTTGTACTGGTGTGGCTGAATGCAACAAAAACGAGACTGAAGAGGAATTTGGAATCTGACTCAAACCACCACTGAAATGCAGCCTCCACCAAAATTTCATTTCCAGGCGTTTTCAGTTCCTGAGTTTTGGTTCTGGCCCATTTCCAGCAAGACCATAGATCTGGCAAAGATTTTCAAAATCAGCATAGCCAAGAACGCAGTGATTATTCTTTCAGACTATCAGATAACACCCAATGCCCACAAACAGACTGCATGGGGGAAAAAAAAGAGCATCACATACTGATCTTGAAAATTATGCTCATAACATCTGACATGTTCTTCTAAATAAAATAATAAGCTTCAGAGGGAGATATAACTAAAAGTGAACACCACCCTTTCTTTCCCTTTTCTGCCTTGGAAGGAAAGTGTACTTGATGGACACAAAGAATTTATCCAACCCTCAAATTAATGAATATTTAACCAGCATATCTACTTTGAGCAAGGAATTGAACTCCAAACTGTTGTGCCTCTGGAAGAGAATGAACATTTCAGAGGCACAGAAAGCCAGGTGATGAGCAGGGAGCTCAGTGCAATCCCTTCCATCCCCTGCAACAAACTCCCAGTGTAAAACCACATTGCCAGAAATTGTCTGTTCCACAGAGTGGTTAGAGAGATCGAGAGAACACCAGCACAATTTTTTAGGGCTCACTTAAGCAGACTCAGAATGCTGAGGGCTTTCCCTCCGCCCTCCTCCAGTAATTGCTATTTAAAGATCATTTGAATGACCTTCTGGTACATCTTAGCCATCTTTTTATTTACTTGTCTGGTAAAACCCAATCCTTCATCAGGCCAAATAGTCCAAGAGATGGAAAATTTAAACCTTTCCAGCTCCTGAAGGAAAGTTTCTCCCAACAGCTGTCTTGCTTTATGAAAGCATGAAGTCAGTACATCCAATCTCATGCCATCCATCACGCCGGCTGACGTTTCCTGCAAACTGTGTCCACAAGACAAACGGGGAAAGAGAACCTAAAAGGAACAACAAATTGCCAAAAAGCAGATGGAATTATGTGCTCTTGTTTATAGTTGGCTGTTCAAATGAGCCCGGCCTAAATGCCTTCCCCCTCGGAATTATAGCACTAAGCAGTCATTTGCATCACTGCTGAAAACACCTGACACTCGTATTAAGAAATATTGGGTTTAATTGCAGTCCATTAAAACGTGGAAATGTCTTCAGCGTAGGATTAATGATTTAAGTGAATTGTCGGCTTTCAGAGTATTTTTAGGCCCTCCTCCTGCAGATGCAAACATCCTCTTGCTGCCCTCCCACCCTGAACTCTTGCAAAAAAGGTCTGCCACATGTTTCTCATCTCCTGGCTTTAGGTAAGTAGCATTTAAAGTGACTCCCAACATCTAGCATCTATGATTTGTGACTTTCAGAAGAGTGTTTGTGTACACAAAGGGATGTTAAATTGTTGTTTTGACTTTAATCTAAATAATTTTCATTTCCTCTTGCGGCGAATATGTTCTGCACATACCAAAACAGGATTTGGGGTTTCTCAGTTCTCATACATGAAGTTCCAGGCTGTGTGGAAGGCACTGACCACTGGTACTCCCTGTTGGAGTTTCCTCTCCATGCACAGCTTGCCTTGGGCCCAGGCAGAACCTGCAGCTGGATTTCAGTGCTGTGTAGGTCTGCAGGCATGGACACAGGGGAGAGCTGTTGGTGCTGAAAATCCTGAGGTAACAGGAAAAAATACTCATAGTCTTGGATTCAGTGCTTTGGACACTGTAAATGTAAATAGAAATGTTTTCCTGATCTGGGAAAAAAGGGATCTGCTTCTTGGGTGAAATCACCAGGACTAAACAATTGTGAGATATCCTAGGATACAACCACAGAGCTCCCAGCGCCCAGAGAGGGAGGGGTGGACAAAACTGACAGCATTTGAACTGAAAATCTGACTGGAAATACCCCAGCAAGAATCACCAGCCCCAGACTCCCCTGAAGCTGTCGGGTTCTGGCCCCACACTGAGTACTGAATTCCTGCTGGATCCAGTGTCCAGGGAATAATCTGGTCTGGATTATTAATATATTAATATATTAATATTTTATACATTTTATATATTATATTATAGTATAGTATAGTATAGTATATTGTAGTATATTATAGTATATTATATTATAGTATATTATATTTTAATTATATATTAATAAAACTGTAATCTGGTCCCTGTCCCATCCCAGGAGCATCCAAGCAAGGTTTGCACCTCTGCTGCCCAGCTCCCTGCTCACTAAAGGTTTACTACTAGCTTACTAAAGGTTTACCACAATGAGCTGTGGCAGCCCAACAACCCAAGGGTGTGACAATGGCTCCTGTCCTGAGCAGCATCCTGTGCCTGGAGAGCCCTGCCTGCTGCTGTGCCCTGCACTCTGCCTTCCAGACTTGTATTTATTCATCATCACCCTCTCCTTCCTTTCCCAGCCCAGAACCAGGAAATTCAGAATCCTGCAGACATATAAATCTGGCTGGGCCAGCTCTGGAGCTCCGAGATGTGAGTGTGGACAGTGTGTAAATACAGGTGTCGTGGCAGTGGCCTCCCAGACCAGTCAATCAAAACCAAAGCAAAATCCACCCTCAAAGCTGAAATTGTATTTACCAAGGAAATGAGAGAAAAATTAGACATAACGTTCAAGCTCAGAAAAAAAATAATCAAACCCTTCAGTTTCACTCTGCAGCAAATTGGTCACGATTCTCAGGTCATGTGTGACTGTAGGGGAAATGACAAGAAAGTCAGACCATGTCTGCGGCGTGGAGGGCCAGAAAAGTACAAATATTGTACTTGAAGCTCGAGGTTCCCAGGGGCTAAAAACTGCAAATACTTAGTCACTTGTTGTATATCTGTCATTTAACTCTTACAGAAATTGGTAGTTTACATTTTAAGGAAAATATTAATATTATAGTCTCTAAGTGTCAAAAAATGTCCCATCATTTCCAGAAGGTGTCTTTTTTTATGTTCTTTTCCCCACAGCTTCCACAAATAGCCATTAAAAATACCTTAATTCTCCACCATCTTGAATTTGGAATCAGGTCTGGAATGCTGTCAGCTGCACCTGCACATTATTTATGTCATGTTCTGGACCATTAGCATGCAGTTACTGAGTGCAAGTCACACCTGGGACACCTCTGCTTGCTGTTTTCCACACTCCTCTCCAGCACAAAGTGTTTAGGACATCTCTTCAAATATTGTGCTTAAGCATTTAAAATAAGTTAGCTCCAGCTTTCTGGAAGGGCTGTGTTTATGAACAGCTGCAGAAAGGTGAGATGAATTAAACTGAGGCTGGGTTTGAAGCATTGCCTCCTTTTGGGACAGTGCCTGCTCAGCCCTCTGCAGCACCTTTGAGCCTTTTCTTTTGAGTGGTGGAAGTATCACAATTTACTTCAACACAGTTTAAAAAGCTGAGGAATTTCTGAACACACATGGCCACAGCTTTTTCCCAGGCATTTTCCCATGCTGCTGACAGTGCATTAACTTCTCAGAAACCATTTTCGTATGACCTGGACATGGCTGACACCAGTTTTGTGTTCCTAAAGCCCCTGAAGATGGGCTGCACTCCTCAGGCCCTCAGCAGGATGTCCTCTGGCTGTTGAGCATTTTCAGTTCCCTTTTTTCCACCTCTCTGCCAGGGGATTCTCTCTGATTTCCATCACTATCTCTGATTTCCATCACTATCTCTGATTTCCATCACTATCCCTGATTTCCATCAGTATCTCTGATTTCCCTGCTCCATGAACAGCCTGGTCTGTGATACAGGGCTGGGGGTTCAGCCAATTGTTGCAGAAGATGGGTGGTTTTCCCAAAAGTCAGGTGTTCACAACAGGCAAAATTAAGACACAAAACAGCAGCAATTTCTTTCCTTTTTTCTTTTTAAACAGGCAGCCTACACATATTCTGTGGAACCAAGCAAGGACATCCAGAGAATATAAAGGATTTGTAAAGAGGGTACGTGGAGTTTGGGTACTCAGAGACCACACCCCCAAAAAATGGCCTTTTCCAGGGATTATTTGACTTTTACAGCAGGGAGAGGAGTCCCACAGGAACCTTACAAGGCATTTGTGCAGTGTCCACCCACCTCATCCTTGCCTCTGCCCTCACAGTTCTCAGCCAAACTGGGGAGAGGATTGGGTGCCTGAAGCTCCATGGAGGTGTCCCTGGCACCCAGTGCAGCCCATGGAGGTGTCCATGGCACCCAGTGCAGTCCCTGGAGGTGTCCCTGGCACCCAGTGCAGGTCCCTAGAGGTGTCCCTGGCACCCAGCGGTGCCAGGGGGGAGGTGACACCCGGGAGGACCCTGCGTGTCCGGGTCTCACAATCTGGGTCTCCATCTGCTGGTGGAGAGATGCCCAGCCCAGGGCAGGGTACCAGCCCAAGCTGTGCTCACTGAACACAACAAAGCTCACCAGGGTGCTGTGAAACCCTCCAAAATATCCTCTAGGTGTGGCAGAGTGTGATTCCTACTGCAGAAAGTCACTGTGGGATCAAGGACAACCTGGAGAATGAGTGAAAAGCTTCTGCCATGAAAACCAACCACAAAAATCCAGGCTGCAGGAGGCAGAGACTCTTCCTGTGCCTCCATCAGGGAGTTGTGTGTGTCAGTAGGAAATTCTCTGACAAGGGGTTTCCTTAGAATGTTGCTCACCTCTGTTCTTCCTCCTAGCTTGACCTGCTGGACATGCACCTTCTAAAAGAGTCCTGTCCTTGGAGGAGATCCAGCAGGACAGAAAGGGTTAAATCAGAGAGGCCCAGACACAGCCCACAGGGGCTTCTAGAACTGATCAGGTCTCTCCTATCCAACCTTATATTCACCAAAAAGTGTTAATTGAAAATAGAGGTTGCTAAATGTGCCTGAATAAAATTAATTTGTGGGTCCTAGATTTAACAAATCGATATTTTAAAGAGCAGATACATTTCTGGCTGTATTTGTTATTGCTTTATGAAGTCCAAACCCATGGATATTTCATTGCTCTCAGCACCTCTTTTACCAGACATGAGCCCTCCAAACCTGTATCTTTCCCCCATCAGTCTTTGCCACTGCATAAAAGCATGTGGAATCAGAAAACAAAAGAATCACAGATGTGAGATAAAATGCAGGAGAAGAATGATAGGATGAACCAAATAAAAATTAAGAAGATGGTATCATGGGAAAATAAAAGATAAAGACTGAAAACAACTTTCAAGCAGTATTTAAAAGTCAGTAGCTGTGGAAAAGGAGAAAGCACAGAAAAAGTTCAGAAAGTGGATGTCACTGCCAGAAGAGCATCCAACAGCTCCAGGGAAAGAGCAAGAAAAGACAGAACCAGCTGCAGTCAGTGAAGTCTTTCTGCTAACTACAAAAACCAGAGTGTGAGGTACTTAGAAAGGGAGTCTTTTTGACAGGAATATTGGGGCTAATTAATGACATACTATAATTAAACACCTTTTACAATCTGTGGACTTTATTCAGCAAGACTGAGCTTCTCTGACCAAAACTATTTGTATAAAACTGATTTAAATTTTGTTAGTCTCCGAAGCCCAAGGCTGCACACAGGCTGCACTCAGAGTGCGTTCTAGGAATAAAAAAATCACCAAGGTAGAAATTTCATGAAGAAATAAAGGTGTTCACAGCCCTTGCTGCAGGAAAACTGTGCTCCCCTCCACAGACTGAGACTATTCCTACCAGAAAAAACACTGGGTATCCTGAAACCTTCCTTTTCAGGAGGCTCACCCCTATCTCAGTGGTCCAGGTTTCAATAAAAGGGAGCTTTGATTGTTTTAATAATTTAAGTACCTACAGACTAGGCTGTGCCATGAGGAATGCAAGTCCTTCATGCAATATTTGTGACATGAAGTGTGCAGAGAATATTACACATAATAAGCCTTGGATAAAAAAGTCATTTTTAAGAGAAAAAAAAAACTTTGGCAATTCTATTTGAAAGCTACTGGAAATCACAGAGAAGAATTGCTGTCATTGAGTCCTGCCCATCCCAGCTCCCAGCGCTGCTCTGAGGGTGTGGGCCAGAGGCCACAACCACTGCTATCATTTCAGCTGGGTTTTTTTAATAAAACAAAAAATCCTGGAAACATGGGGTGCTTCTGAATGAGGAAATCAGGCATTATTTTTCTGACAGAGACTGGGACAGGTATTGACAGCTCCGTTCTGCAGAACTCCTGCTGCTTTTCCCTCAAGGAATGGAAGCAAGGAGTGAAAAGGAGGCGCCGATATATCCAGCAAAAATGCTGGATCTGTGGGAGAGGAATGGGCACGGGATCCTTGGCTGGAGGGGGTCTGGGACCCTCCCTCACTGTGGGCTTGCACAAACAGGGCAGCGTTCCCTTGGTCTGGGGTGGCACAGGGACCTTACCCACAAAAACCTCCCCAAATGAGCTCCTGCCAGCTGCCTGCCAGAACCGCTGGGTGTTTTGTCTCAAATCAAACCCCAAATTAACCCTGGATCCCCTTTGTCTCACGAGGTGCAAACCCCAAATTAACCCTGGATCCCCTTTGTCTCACGAGGTGCAAACCCCAAATTAACCCTGGATCCCCTTTGTCTCACGAGGTGCAAACACATTCACACCACCGGCACAAGGAGCTGTTCCAGGTTATCACCTCCATTTCTGAGCCCCACAGCTTTTACAGCTCTTTGTGGATTAACAAACTATCAGAATTATTGGGCAGCATTAAAAGGTAATTGCCTGCACTTCGTGGAGCACAATTCTTCAAGCAATTATGCAAGCATAGGAAGCAATTGCTGATAACTTATTTTTACAGAAATAAGAGCCCAGATCCTCAGGAACAGCTTCCAATGTAATTGCTGTGAAACCTGAAGAGCAGAACCAGCCACTCGGTAAACACACGGATTTTACAATTTAAATAAATGGTTATTTTTTCCTTATAAAATAAAGTGTTACCTGATGCCTGGGAGTTTCAGATGGCATGAAAATTAGGCTTCAATTGCACAGAGAAAGTAACTACTTTGTACTGGTAATGGCTAAAGGCACTAATGATTTGTAAATTAAGCGGTGCTGTAATTGCTGTGCAGAGCTCTGCAGTGAGTGAGAGCATGGCAACACCAGGCTTATAAAATTATAAAATGCCACGTACTGCACTGAGCTCCTTCAGAACCTGCAGCTGCTCTGAAATGGTCTCAAATCAATTCCCCCATCTGCACAGCCCGAGGACACTGAGGGAGCCCGACCCAGATTTCTGGCAGGAATTCTGATCTCTGTGGTGGGAGCTGCTCCCATTTTCTCTCCTACCTCCTTTCCTTGGACAAAGGGGAGGTTCACACTCTCTGGGAAGCCCCTCTGTTCTTCAAACTCTCTGGGAAGCCCCTCTGTTTGGAAGCCTGGAGGGTAACAGGAAAAATTTCTGTCCTCTTGAGCTGTCCAGTGCAGTCCCTGAGTCACCCAAGGCATTCCTGGGCCACAAACACAGGAATGATTAATTATTAATGATTTTGCTGTGACACTATAAACTCTTTATAGAAGCAGTTACATCATCACAGTTCTTCTGGTTTGCCTTGGTAATTTCTCCTGGTTGAGCTTATCACAGAGGCTTGTCCAGCATTTCCACCCCTTACCTGGGCCTTTTTTCTCTCTGAGCTCCCAGGTCTGTCCTTACACAATCACCCTCTGCTGCATCACCTCTGGCCCTCCCTTTCTAAAGCTCCAGTGCTACCTCCCCAGCCCTGCAGGGCTGTGAGCTCTGCAGGTTCTCAGAGTTTGCTGTGCTCACACTGCCCAGCTCCTCTGCTCCTCCCTTTCTAAAGCTCCAGTCCTGCCATCCCCAGCCCTGCAGGGCTGTGAGCTCTGCAGGTTCTCAGAGTTTGCTGTGCTCACACTGCCCCAGGTCCTCTGTCCCTCCCTTTCTAAACCTCCCCTGTTCCACTCCTGCCATCCACAGCCCTGCAGGTTCTCAGAGTTTGCTGTGCTCACACTGCCCAGCTCCTCTGCCCATCGTTCCTCTCTTGGCTGTGCTAACTCAATGAAGCTGAGCACATTTCCAAGCAAACACAAGCACTGCTATAAAAACACAGCAATGCCAACTGTATTCATTTTTATTTTGAGCATGCTGAACAACTGGAGGCAAAGAATAAAAGGATATTAAAGACTAAATGACATAATAAATCAAGCATTTTAAGAAAATAAATAGCTAGCAGGAAAGCTATTACCTGGACATGGTCTAGAGAGCACTGCTACTATTTTGAAAAATTACAGTCAGAAGCTCTAATTTACTAAATGGAATATTCTTATGTAGCTTTACTTTATTAGAATAAGAACCTCATCATTGCCTTCGTTTTATTCATGAAGCCATTCCAGCAGAGCTTAAGTTTGGATTGTCTGGCCTAATCAATGGCAAAGTCCATAATTAGATCAGAATGCTGCCATTCAAATGTACTTAATTTGGAATAGATTATAGATTTAAAAGCATAAACAATGACAAGGAAATAGCGAGCTTAATGCAGCAATTAGAGAAGGGGTTTCATTAAGGGTCACCCCAGCATATGGATTCCATTTCACAGAAAATATCTGCCACAGCCAGGCCGAAGGCACAGGGGTGGCTGTGATCCCAGGGCCGGGGGGGCTGTGATCCCCCAGCCCTGCAGGAGAAGAGTGGGTGCAAACCCTGGGTGTAAATCCTGGGTGTAAATCCCAGGTGTAAATTCTGTGTGTAAACCCTGGGTATAAATCCTGGGTGTAAACCCTGGGTGTCTGTGCCCACTGAAGCCACTGCACACCCTCGTCAGGTGTAACCCCCATGTCAGCTCCCAGCCATGAGGAGCAGCCCTGAGCTTCATCTGTCACCCCCCCCTGCCCCAGGAGCACCATCAGGATGGGTTATTTTTACAATTTTTACGTTTTTTGTAATTTTTCCTTCCCTTCTGTTACCATCCTGGAGCCACCCTGGCTGTGCAATGGCAGGAGGCTGCTTTGTCTGCTGTCAGAAGAGACTTCAGGATGGCACCTACCTGCAATTTCATCACATTAAGTGTAAAAATACATCAACAAAGTGGAAATTGGATTTAGATTACGTCCGATTTGCACCTCAAAAAATATGTGGACTTACGAAATTTTCCAAGTTTGCTTTTTGAAGTATTGCCCATGTCTGCAGGCACAACTTTCTGCTTTTTTCTTATTTAAATAGAAAACAGGAATATGGAAGCTATAAAATGTTGTAACATGCATGACTCCTTTATAAATCAACTAATACCTCTTTAAAAAAGGATACAGTCCCCCCAAACTGAAGCTACAACCTCTCCCAGACTTTGGAGCTACCACCTCTTCAGAATTTGCCTTGCTCTGGTTTACAAACACCACTTTCTCCTGTTCTAACATAGAAGAATATATGCATTTTTAAATGGCATATCCATACAAAGCAGTTCTAAATCTGTTGCTTTATGAATTGGAAGATTTGCAGAACTTCCCTCCAAGGCCAAGCTTCCCACCCAGGAGAGCCACACTCCTGACTCCAACCCAGCCCCAGAGCTTGGTTTGAGGGGTGAGAGAGCCAAACTTATTGAGAAGACCCAGAAAAGCAAAGTCTGGGTTGGCATTTGACATTATTTTATTGCCTTAAGTTTTATTTCCATGTATTTCAGGATCTGTGCTGCCCAGGGGAGCAGCTCTGAGCTCACAGTCAGTGTCACTCAGCTCTCTGCACACAGCAGGGACACAAAACAAATCCTTGTCCTGCTGCACACCAAGGACAACTTTCAGCCCAACAGCACAAACAAGGGTGGCTGGAGGGAGGAACAAGAAGGATGGGAGCTCACAGCCTGGAGCTGGAATTGGACAATGAAACCCCAATGTGCAAATGGACCAAAACTTATAAAAGTGTGAGACCTTGTGACCGGCCAGCCATTTTGTGTCCATTTTGTGACCATTTTGTGTCCATCTTGGGTCCATTTTGTGACAATTTTGTGACCATTTTGTGACCATTTTGGGTCCACTTTGGGTGTAGCCCTGGCCAGGCCCTGTCCTGCCCAAGGTGTACCCTAATGGCCTTTCAATAAATCCCTACTTTATTGTCTGGCTCTGTCCAGTCTCTGTTCCAGCTCAGCCTTCCCAAGGCTGTGTCTGTCTCTTTTCCTTGAAATGGACCCCTTTTTCAAGATTCCCAGACTGAGGTTCAACAATTCATCTGGAAAGAAAAGCCCAAGGCCCCTCCACCCTGGGCTGGAGCAGCAGCTCTGAGCGTGGCCCTGCTCCTCCTGCAGGCACAGGGATTTCCCTGGCACAGCAAACAGGGCTGTGCCTGCTCCCCTGGGAGCTCCCCAAATCCTCCCCTGGGCCTGGACCCCCTCCATCCCACACAAGGGGAGCCCTGAATTCCCTCTCAGCAGGACTCACGTTGGTTTGGAGAAGCATTTGGAATGCAGAGACATTGGTGGATTGGAGGCTGTGTTTCCAGGATGTTTTGGGATTAGCAGGAAAAAAAAAAAGTCTCAGAAACAAGCTAGAGCAACTGCTGTGTATTAGAGCAGGATGGAAAAAGTTATTCTATTGATGCCAGCTATGTTAGTCCACTAGCTAAATGATTAATGTTGATAATTCCTCTCCAGCAAACTCATTAAACCTGAACTTATTTTTCTTACAGGCCTTTGACATTTCCTACTTTCTTAATATCAGAGGTAATGACAGTGGCATGATTATATACTTATTCCTTTCCACCTTCAAGCAGTTTTCTTTGGCAGGAGTCACTTTTCCAGCAGAAAACCTGCACACGAGCATTCATTGTTTCCCAAAAACTGTTACAGCTCCATTAGCAGCGCTAAATGGCAGTGCCTTAGAGGAATGCACAACAACCCTTCTAAAAATTAAATAGTCAAGGTATTCAGAGCAGCACCACCAGAGATATTTTCCGCAGAACTGCAATTTATAATGGTAGGGGGGGTCCTGCGCCCTCCCCCCACATTTCTTTTAGATCCTGTTGTCAGAAAATGTCCAAGTTAAACAAAGGAGAAATTACAGAATGAATCTGGAGCTTAGCCTTGAAGAATTAGGTTTCACTCTAATTGAGATCATACGCTGCATGTGCAGTTTTGGCACATAAGCCGTATTAATCAGAAAGTCTTTAATCGTGGATAATTTCTCCTGTGTGTGCCAGATTGGGCATTATGCTCTGGCCCAGCTTCTAAGCCTGTTTAAGAGCCCACCTTTGACTTCATAAACACCCGTGTGCAAAATTGGGGTCGACTTCCTCCCATGAAGGGACGCTGCACCGACGCTGAAAAAATGCCCTTAATGATTAAATTGCATCTGCAATGGAAATAAAAAGGTGCAGATGCCAAAGGAGCGACTGTGTGAGGGGTTCCAGTCCGTGCTGGGAGCAGCCCTCACTGCAGCCTCTGAGGGGCACAGCAGGTGAGAGCCAGGGGAGGAGACCAACAGGCACAGGGTGAGCACTGACACTGACCCAAACATCTGACACATCCCCAAAGCGGCTGCTGGAACACTGCAGTGACACTGACAGTGTCCCCAAAGCTGCTGCTGGGACACTGCTGTGACACTGCTGCCGCTGACAGCATCCCCAAAGCTGCTCCAAAGCTTTGGACACTCTCTGAAGGCTTCTGGCACTGGGGTGTCCAAAACTACTCCAGCATTGACACTGCTGCCACTGACAGCGCCCCCAAACCTGCTGCAGTGACACTGCTGTGACACTGCTGCCACTGACAGTGTCCCCAAAGCTGCTGCTGTGACACTGCTGCCACTGACAGTGTCCCCAAAGCTGCTGCTGTGACACTGCTGCTACTGACAGTGTCCCCAAATCTGCTGCTGGGACACTGCTGTGACACTGACAGTGTCCCCAAACCTGCTGTAGTGACACTGCTGCCACTGACAGTGTCCCCAAAGCTGCTGCTGGGACACTGCTGTGACACTGACAATGTCCCCAAACCTGCTGCAGTGACACTGCTGTGACACTGCTGCCACTGACAGTGTCCCCAAACCTGCTGCAGTGACACTGCTGACACTGACAGTGTCCCCAAAGCTGCTGCTGTGACACTGCTGCCACTGACAGTCCCCAAACCTGCTGCAGTGACACTGCGGGGACACTGCTGCCACTGACAGCGTCCCCAAACCTGCTGAAGTGACACTGCTGTGACACTGCTGCCACTGACAGAGTCCCCAAAGCTGCTGCAGTGACACTGCTGCAACACTGCTGCCACACCCAGCCAGAGCAATGGGATCATGGAAATGCTTCCTGTGCTCAGCACTGAGCAGGGAGGGGATGATGCCTTGGGAAGACCTGGAACAGACTGGAAAGAGCTGGAGAATAAAGTAGGTATTTATTGAAAGGCCATTAGGGTACACCTTTGGCAGGACAGGGCCTGGCCAGGGATACACCCAAGGTGGACCCGAAATGGTCACAAAATGGACCCAAAATGGACCCAAAATGGTCACAAAATGGACACAAAATGGACACAAAATGGTCACGAAACGGACCCAAAATGGTCACAAAATGGACACAAAATGGTCACAAAATGGACACAAAATGGACAAACAGTCACCAGGTCTCACACTTTTATAAGTTTTGGTCCATTTGCACATTGGGGTTTCATTGTCCAATCCCAGCTCCAGGCTGTGAGCTCCCATCCTTCTTGTTCCTCCCTCCAGCCACCCTTGTTTGTGCTGGTGGGCTGAAAGTTGTCCTTGGTGTGCAGCAGGACAAGGATTTGTTTTGTGTCCCTGCTGTGTGCAGAGAGCTGAATGACACTGACTGTGAGCTCAGAGCTGCACCCTGGGCAGCACAGAGCCTGAAATACAGGAAAGATAAAACTGAAGGCATCAGGTGAGGAACCCTTGGTGTGGCAGAACCCACTGGATTTTCATCCCTTTGGGGTGGGGAGGAAGCTGGAAGCACTGAGCCCACACGGAAGTGCTGCTCACACAGGTGGAACCCTGCTCCTGCCAGGCTGGAGCACGAATAATTCTGGGGCACCACGGCTTCAGTGGAGTCCACATCATCCCAAAACTGGGCTGCACTTGGAGATCAAAAGGAGCAGCCCTCCTCCCACTGAGAGGAGTTATCACTCACATCGTTCATGCCTTTAATTATAACATCCACACACTGAAAACTTCAATATCCACGGTACATACAGACAGCTGTAAAATCCAACTTAGATTTGTCATGATGCATAAACAGCCTCTTGTAATAAATCTTTCTGTAAATTTCTGCACCTGTAGGTTCAAAGCAAACTTTTGTCCCCAGTGCTCCACTTGATATTTAAGCTGGTCAGCAGCATGACACCTATGGAAGATAAAATTACTAAATTACTACTACAGAATTACCCTTGTTTAGGTTTTAAAATATTGAAGCAAAATCAACTGCAGTGTAATATATAAACCTCTAAAAAAGAAAAGAAAATATTCAGAAGGGAACCCTCTTTAATTGAGCATGCCACTTTCATGAAACATCTCACTTGCTGCTCTTATGTCCATAATTTATTTTAGTGGTGACTGCTGGACTTTCCATTATAAAATTTCCAGCTTCAGAAATGTCTCCTTGTTTCTGCAACTTCTCATGAAATAGCTCCAGCCTCCCCACTCACCCTGTCTCTCCCTACTCCTCTGCTTCTCAAAAGCAAAGCTTTTGCCTCTCTTTTTCTCTCTTTGCGCATTATTATCTACTTTCCACATTTCATGTGAGAAGGCCATTCTAAATATTATCTCCTCACCTAATTAACTCAGGGTATTTTTCTAGTCTAAGTTAATGCTTCCCCCCTTTGCCCGTGGACTCTGTAATGTGGCTCCTTTCCCCTCTCAGACTGGGTTTATTGTCTCATTTTCAAACATTCAGCACAGGGATAATCCTGCACCTTGCCAGGCTTGCTGTGCCTTTCTGCAGGAGACACAGACCAACGGGGTATGTCTGTGGAAAGCACACTCTTCAGAGCAAGGAGACAAACTTTTGATTTATATTAAAATGTAAAAAATTTTAAATTAAATATTAGAAGTGTATTTTCTTCAAATTGTATTAAAAAAAATTCAGTCCATGAATTTTTTCTTATCTAGGAAAAAAGAAAAAGGTTCTTCTTGCATTGCATCAGCCAATGAAAGAATAAGAATCTACAGACTGATGGTTTAAGAAAACTGGTAAACATTAAAAAATAAAAACAATCCACCTTTCTCTTTCTGAACTGGAAAATTGGAACCACAGGGGAGGAAGTTAAGAGCCACCTCACTCCTTGCAATCCATGGGAAATGGCTTTTCATGTCTTCTCTCCCAAGCAGCATTGCCTTTCCCTCTCTGGGAAGGTCTCACAGGAGTGTGTGTGCAGCACTCAGGGATGTTGGAGCTGCCAGCAGCAGCAGAGAGCACAAATCTGCCTCACCAGAGCCCAGGGAAGCTTTGCCAGCAGCAGCAGAGAGAACACAAATCTCTGCCTCACCAAAGCTCAGGGAAGATTTGCCAGCAGCAGCAGAGAGAACACAAATCTCTGCCTCACCAAAGCCCAGGGAAGATTTGCCAGCAGCAGCAGAGAGAACACAAATCTGCCTCACCAGAGCCCAGGGAAGCTTTGCCAGCAGCAGCAGAGAGAACACAAATCTCTGCCTCACCAAAGCCCAGGGAAGATTTGCCAGCAGCAGCAGAGAGAACACAAATCTGCCTCACCAGAGCCCAGGGAAGCTTTGCCAGCAGCAGCAGAGAGAACACAAATCTCTGCCTCACCAAAGCCCAGGGAAGCTTTGCCAGCAGCAGCAGAGAGAACACAAATCTGCCTCACCAAAATTCAGGGAAGATTTGCCAGCAGCAGCAGAGAGAACACAAATCTCTGCCTCACCAAAGCCCAGGGGAGCTCTGCCCCCAGCTCAGCAGGGCCGGGGTATCAGTTACAGAATTAGGGCATAGCAAACACATCCTGAAAGAATGTTCATTTCCCGGTGAGTTAATGGCACCACCCAGCAGCCAGAGTGACACGTTTCATCTGATGGATGGATGGAGCATCCTTTAATCCTCCCAGCTATCCATTAAACTGTTTATTCTCAATGTAAATCGTTCCAGCCATAAATTTACAATGGCTAAAGTGCCCATCATTCTGCTTCGTGCCCAGCCACAACCACAACCACAATTTCTGTATTTTCTGACACACATCTATAGATTTTCAAAGCTTGTGTTGTCTAAACCTAAAATCCTAAAGCAGGCCGACTGAAGGCTGCGTTTTCCAGCCAGAATATTCCAACATTTAGGAAACACAATCTCTCTGTTGAATTTGTGCTTCTTAGATTGCAACCCAAATGCTTGCATTCTGTACTCTCCAAATTGCAGGAACTTAGCCAAAAAAATCTCTTTATGAATGTTTTGCATCACTCTGGGCCCCAAGCACTGTTTGTTAGAGTTAGCATGGTCCCTGCCCAAATTATCTGGACAGGGTTTGCAATGCAGTCACCTTAATACCAGCATCCATTACAAGGTGAGAGGAAAAGCAAATGTGTTTCCTTAGCACAAACTGCTGGACAGTTTTCTGGACTGGGAATAGTTTTCTTGGCTTCCTCCTGAGCCCACAGTTAACCTTTCCCTTTCTGGTGCACAGGAGCATTGAGGCCCTACAGGACACACACATTTGATGTGGGCACAGGGCATGAGCTGCACACAAACCTGCAGAGCCTCCAGCCTGGAGCAGCTGCAGAGAAACCAGGAGCAGTCATGAGCCTGGGACCCCTGCTCCCAAATCTGACACCACAGCGGTTCTTTAGCAGCTCCTAGTAGAAAGATTCATTAGTAATTTGATTCCTTATTAATGGACATCAACTGTATCCTAAATTGCCAATTCCAGTTCAGGTATCCCAGCCAAGGATTCACAAAGGTAGGACAAAGAAATTGAGACTTATACCAGTTAAAAACCACATGCTTCCCCTCTTTCTCCTGAAATTCTGACCAGTGATTCTCTTGAGAATAAGTGATTTATTAAGAAATTACTTGTGGCAGCTTATCTAAAGGGAGGTGGCAGTAAAGAGGACACACTTGCTGTGGTTCTGCAGATGCAGAAGTGCAGGAACTTCCCAGGAGCTGTAGTTGAATGCAAAGTTCCCATGGCAAGTTAGGCACTGGAAAGTAAATTTAAGTGTACCCATAATGTAAATCCCTTAATCCCCAGGTAAACTAACAAGGAGGATTTGCATAGAGTAAGGATTAAAGGTTAAAAAAAACCCCGGCATTGAGACAGCAGCTCCAGCACCCTGGTTTTCCAGTAAACTCACTTGAGTATCATTCAGTTGATTGTAAAAACACATCACAGAACACATCACATTGCTCCATAGAGCAATGGAGGATCCTGAGCTGGAAGGGACCCCCAGGGATCATCAAGTCCAGCTCCTGTCCCTGCACAGACCCCCCAAAAATCCCACCCTGTGCACCCCTGGAGCGGTGCCCGAATGCTTCTGGAGCTCTGGCAGCCCCAGGGACATGAGCAAACCCTGGGGAGTCTGTTCAGTGCCCAGCACCCTCTGGGGTAGAACCTTTCCCTGCTGTCCCCCCTAACCCTGCCCTGGCCCAGCTCCAGCCGTGCCCTGGGCGCTGTCCCTGTCCCAGAGCAGAGCTGGGAGCTGCCCCTCGGGAGGAGCTGCAGCCCCCGGGGAGCTCTGCACTCAGCCTTCCCTTCTCCAGCCGAGCAAACCGAGTGCCCTCAGCTGCTCCTTGTCCCTGCAGAGCCTTCCCCACCCTGTGCCCCTCCTTTGGACACTCTCTGAGGGCTTCTGGAACCATGGAGTCCAAACCTGCTCCAGCACTCGAGGCTGCACCAGTGCAGGGACAGTCACAAACACCACACACAGTGAACACTGACAGTATTAAGTTTTATCTATCTCTCCCTCTCACGATTTGCATTTTTAATATTATTTTTATTAGACCCATGGATCATTTACCTGGTGCAGGAGGCAGCAGTGCTGAGCTGCCCCCCAGGCACCCTCCTGCCCCAGGGGAGGGCCAGGTCTCGGAGCTGCTTGGCTGAACACAAGGGAAGGGAGTGAAAGGCTCTGTGCATGTGTGGGGAACGTAAAGCGATATTAATTATTAATTTTGACAAGTCTGAATACCTTAATAATGTATTATTTTAAGCTGCAAGCTTTTCAAGAAGCCGTTGAGGCTGAAACGAGTTGACTTTGTGGCTTGGACTCTCATTCCTCAGCACACAGTGAAATGCACTGTGACAACAAAATGTGCTGTGACAGATTTTGGCCAATGTGGTCTTGTTTTGTATATTTAATAAAGAGCTGATAAATACAACGTTTAAAGTGAACGGGTTGGGATCTACCAGCCAGAAAACTCTATGCATTAACCACCTGTCAAGGGAGAAAACAATTTAAATTATTATTACTTCACAAACTGACCCATGAGCTGGTTCCCTCCTGCTTCAGAGCTCTTTAGCAACAGGATACAGGTGCAGGTAACAGAATTTCTGTGATAAAACCGGGTTATTTGTGCAGCCAAATCACCATGAACCAATCCTACTCTATTCTGCAAACTGCTGAGGGAGAGCTATGTCAGATTTCCGTGGTGTATTTAAGAGTAACCTCTGGGTTGTTTGCAACAGGAGTGTCAGAAACACCCAGGGAAGCCTCTTTTGGCACCACCTCCAGCACCAATACCAAGCACAGCTTTAAAACCAGCTATAAACATCCAAAGTGCTTCCTGCCTCTGGATCCCAGAACATTTTACATTGTTAATCAGGGAAAACCTCTCAGCATTCCCACAATTACGTATTCCTGCCTTTACTAGGCAGATTTCAGAAGAGAAGAATTAATGAACCTGAACAAAAAAGAATTCTCTCTCTCGGTGCAGATAAACTGTGGTTTTATTTGAAAGTGTCTGGGAGTTGAAAGTCAAAAATGAAATAAACACCAGAGCAACAATGGACATGTTTTAAAAGCAAATTTAAGGGATTATTTTCCCCTATCACCCCATACAGAAAGATTTGCATATTCTATTAGTCACAATTTCATATCATAATTCCTAAAGTGACCTCAGTGAACAGGTAACAACCTTTGCACTATGGAAGGCTTGAAAGGCAAAGGCCAAAACAATTTACCTGCCAAAACCAGAAGATCCAAATATTTACGCACCAAAAATCCTATTGAAAATCCCAGGTTTAGGTAGGAAAGCGATCATAATTTTTAAATGGTGCAAATATTCCTTATTCTCTCCAACTTTGCAGATAGTTTGTTTCAAAAGAAAAATATGTGGAGGTGTGAGTGTGCTTGCCCCAAGCTGCAGTGAGATGTCCAGGTGGGGATAAGAGCACACCCACCTACCTGTGTGCACATGTAAATCCCATTTTCTGTACCTCATTTGGGGTCCCACTGAATGAGAACAGGACAAAATGAAAAGAACAGCTGAAACCCGAGCTCTTAAGGCACGCAAAGACCATTTCTTAAAGAAAATGAAAATCTCTTTCCCAGTACTTACAATGAACATTAACTCTTAAATTCTGTGGGACAATAAGAAAAGCACCAGTTCAGTACAAGTATCAGAATCTCCTGTTCTGGCACTTTTCATTCAGCCTAAGCCACATGGATATTTAAGTGATATTTAATAAAGCCAATCCAGCTCTAAATGTCATCCTAAATCCCGTAAAGGCAAAAGGCTCAATCAGCTCCAGTGACGGCCCCAATTGTCTAAAAACCATTCTTAAACCATTCCTAAACCGTTCTTAAACCATTCTTAACCCATTCCTGAGGCTCCTTCCGCCAGGCCCTGGAGCTCGTGCACACCCCCAGCCCTGCTGGCTGCCCCAAATGTGGGAGTGTGCTCCAGAATGGGATTCCTGCCAAAGCAAAGGCTGGGATTTAACAGGAACAAAGCAACCCAAAATTTAAGCAAATGCCTAAAAATAGCTGTTTCTTTTGTGAGGAACAGTGTTGTTGGCTTCTTTCTGTGCGTTCAATTAATCAAAAAAAAAAAAATCCTTTTAAGCAAGGATTAGGTTGGAGTTACTACCAAGAAACCCTAGCAATACACACCATTTTAATGGATTTGAGGCTAAATAAACTCCCTTGCCTCAGTTTTTTACACAATATGAGCGCACAGGGATGTGTTTCCCAGCCCTGTCTGAAAGATACGTTGTGAAAGAGGTGTGTGCTCCTCTTCCCCTGTGTGACACAGCTGATGATGGTTTCAGTCATGCCAGGGGAGAAAGGAAAGTGCTGGAAGGAGATTTCCCTTTGCATTCCCTCCCTTGGCAGCACAGCAGGGTCCCACTGTGGGAGCTCACCCACAACAATTAGAGATGGATGAATCCCACTTGTGCAGCCCTGGAACAAAACCAGCGGTTCAGTATTGGCCCTGCCGGAACATCAGTGCCCAAGGTGTGTTCCTTAATTGGGATAATTAATTAATACCTGCATGGCAAACGGGCGGCGTCTCCTGGGGTTACAGCAGTGTCACCGTGTGTGCAGCAACTCCTGCTCCTGCATGGAGAGGAGAGAGGAGCTGGGGAGCACAAATCCTGCTCCTGGTGGGGAGCTGCAGTGTCAGCAGTGCCAGGGAATGCACCCAGCCCTGCTCCTGCACAAATCCTGCTCCTTGTGGGGAGCTGCAGCAGCAGCAGTGTCAGGGAGCTCACCCAGCGCTGCTCCTGCTGCTCCTGTACCCACTGGGAAAGAAACTGGGGAGCACAAATCCTGCTCCTGGTGGGGAGCTGCAGCAGCAGCAGCAGTGCCAGGGAGCTCACCCAGCCCTGCTCCAGCTGCTCTAGCCTCTGCCAGGAGTTCTCCCTGCTGGCCTGTGAGCAGATCCCGTGCTCCATCCCCGGGGAGCTCTCACACAGCCCATGCCACCAGCTGTGGGTAATGCTGCTGCATCAGCATTCCCAGGCCATCCCAAAATTCAGGGAGTCACCATCAGGGCCTCCAGGGTCTCCTGTTTTCCCTCAGCCAGGGCATGGCTGGGAATGGCCTCTCCCAGGCACACCAAAGGTGTGAATCAGCACACACAGGTCAACAGGGGACCATCAAACCTTGGCTGAAATTCAGACTGACAGATCAATAACACTCCTCAATAAATATTCCATAAAGCAGGGCTGTGTTCCATATTAAACACCAACAATAGCACAGAAATCCAAATGAGGAGCTGTACTGGAAAACAGACAATTATCACCCAACGCAGGCAGAAACACCACTGGAAAGGGGGCAAGAGCTGAGTAAGAACCACACAAAAAAGTGTGGATTTCTCAGTCCAAGATTGGATGTTGTCCTTGGGAGTAACAGTGAGAGTCCAGGTAAGAAATAACTTTTTCTTCAGCTGCCCAGTGGAACAAATCTCTGCTCTAGGAAGTTTCCATGCAGCTTTCTGGTGTCACTGGTGCCCCTGCAGCTGGGCAGAGAGGACAGAGCAGGTGACAGGGACAGCAGAACCCAGGGGTGCAGCACCTGGTCAGGGCCCCTGAGGAAGCTGGAGCCCCCCAGCCTTGCTGTTCTTGTTCTTCAGCCACGCAAATTGTCCATCCAAGGCTGCAAATCCCGCAGCTTTCCTAGGCCCTGGATTCAATTAAAAAATCAGATTTAACCATTAAAAAGCAGTTCCAGTTCAGTGCTAACTGCTCACATCACCACTCCTAAGAGCTCACTGCCAGAAGTTCCAAATAAACTGAGCGAGCTTGCTTACAAGAGCAGGAAGAAATCAGATCTTTCCAAGCACAGAGGCTCAGCCAAATGCATCCCAGAGTGCTGTGTTGCCATGAACCAGCCCAGCTCCCTCTGAACTGAGGCTGGAGCTGGTTTCCACATTGCTTTGTTTATATTGACTGCATTTATGATGCCTCAGAAGTTGCCAGTAAAATATTTATTTAGCAGTTAAAACGTTCTGCAAATGATTTTGCTGTCCCCAAAGATAAATATTTCTTGGCGTTCTGAAATGATACATTGATATTTTTGTTAAGGAAATTGCATGTTGATAAAATTTTCTCAGATTACACTTTGTCGTTGCTTTGTATTTGAAGTGGCCACATTAATTTTTCGTGATATTTAGTGTAATTGTAAATTGCACTGAGATTAGAAACATTAAACTCACCATAAAATGAAACACATTTCAAGTATTTCCGCGTCATCCATTTAAGGGCTTGAGGACACTTTTGATCCTTCAGGTTGCCAGAGTGCTCTAAGCTTGCAGGACAAGGATCCAACACAAACCAGAGTCATATTTTAAACTCTTGGGAAGTTTTTTCTTCTCTTTTTCCTCTCCTCCCTCTCTCTCTTTCCTTCTAATATCCAGCTCCACTTTGGGGTGTCCCTGCACTGCAAAACTTCACCCTGATTTATGTTTGCAGCAGATTTGAAACTTACAGAGTTAAATAAATAAATTAATAATTTATAAATAAATTTTTATGATAAATAATTTATAAATAATTTTTATTAAATAAAAACAAACAGAGCACTGCCACCTTTACTGGTTCCTTCTGCTCCCTTTAACCTCCCAACACCACTCATGTCCATGATTTGAGTCCAGCTTACCAATTCAGACACCACAGGATTGTTTTTCTGGACAAGGCCAGACCCTTGCAGATGAATGAAGGCTGTCAGTGCTCCAGACCACCAAAACTTCATGGAACACTGTGCTCTTGGAGCCTTCTCCCACACACGTGGGGTGTCTGGAGTGGAACTGCATTGCTGTGAAAGATTTTGGGTTTTCTAGCACAGCCTCAGCGCAGCAGCCCAGCTCACAAACAGCTCCTGCCATGGCTCTGCTGTCCAGCAGCCTCAGCCTCGCTGGCCAGAGCTCTTCTAATGAAAAAGGAAAAGTCTTCTTCCTTAAACTCAGATCCTCAGCTACATCTTCTGAGAAAAAAGTTTATTTTTCTCAAAACAGTTCTGAACTAAGCACTCAGCATGAAAAACCTCCAGTGGGCTAAAATTTCCCATCTTTCTCAGCAGTCTCTTAGTGCAGCATATTACCTAGGTTTAAAACAAAAGTTAAAAAATAATAATTTTTAATTAAAAAAAAATATTTAAAATTCAAATCAAATCACAACCACTCCCCCCCACATTTTTCAAACCTTTGGAGGGAACTTTTTTTGCGTTTATCCATGCAAGAAATTTTTTCTGTATTTTCTCCCTTTTGGTTGGTTCTTATGGGGGGTTTGTGCCATTTGGCTTTAGAGAACATCTCTAAATTCACAGGGAATCTTCAGGGATAGAATGAAACATCAGCCATATAGGGAAAAATCTCGTTCTTATGTCTTCAGTCCAAATTTTAAGGAGTCCACAAACACTTCAGTAATGAGCCCTGACATGTATGAATGCCAACTCTTGACATGTACAGTTAATTAAAAGAAATTAAAACCAGCCTTACAAAGGAACAGGGTCACAACCACGATCTCCATGGGGGCTTCCACCTTTCCCTGTGCACAGCACAGCCCCACTGCCAGCTCCAGAACCTGCAGAACAAAACATCCAGGCCTCTTCCAGGGGAATCCAAGTGGAATTCCTGGGTGATCAGAAAGCTCTGAGCAAACCATGAGAGGGCAGCCTGATGGCAGGAGCAGGCACAAGGACTGGGATTGTCCCCAAAACCCCTGGTACAGGGAATTTAGGTACCGTGGATGTGCCTCCAGGACTCTGGGAGAGCTCTTGGGGAAGGACATGGACAGACACCAGGCAGAGAGGAACGTGCCAGGGGCTGGTTCCAAAAGTGCTGCACGTCCCTGCAAAGAATCACAGAATCACTGAAGGCTCTGGGGTGGGAGGGACACGAAAATTCATCTCAGGGAAGTCACTGATGGTCTTCAGTCAGAAATCAAACCCTTCACGTTCTAGACCAGAGAGCGGAGTGAGGCTCAGCACAGCCCAGTGGGTGTCACCTGTGGGCAGGAAAACATCGAGGGGAGGATGGCAGAGCTCCAAAAAACAAAGATACAACAAAAAACACGGGGATTAAAGAGGAGAGCCTGTTTATCCGTGTGGAAACGCTTGGGCTAAGTGCAACAAGTGAAATTAGCAGGTAATTAGCAAAGCAAACACTGAGAATCACAGACACAGAACTTGGTCCCTGACACTCGGGCACCTGGCAGGGACAGCGTGGCTGGAAATGGCAAACAAGCACAAGAATTTCGTGCTAGAGCCTAACACACACATCCACCTGTGCCTAGGGGAATCCTGCAGCCACAGGTGATGGGAAGTACAGGATTGAAGAGAGGGGAGTGCAACCCAGAGTGCAAAACCTCCTGAGTTATCTCATTATTCATCCTCTGACTGCTGAAGGGGTTCTTTGTCACTGGTCAATCTTAAGGGTTCCATTGAAACAGAAACAAGAGGGATCCAAATATAATTAACAAATTTGTGCAGGGCCCAGCTCAAGGACTTGGGCAATGCAGGGAAAAACGATTATTATTAGAAAAGAACAGGATGGAACCTGTATTCTCTAGAGCAGCCATTATCTGCAACCCTCTTGTCTTTTTCTAAAACCAGCTCATAGAAGGATTCAGGATTAAAATTCCTGGGAGGAGAAGTTGCCTCTCCCAGGCACAGCAGCTCTATTTATAAAGTCTCTGACCCTGGGAATTGTGCTTGGCCTTGGAGCTTTCACCTGCACTGAATGCAGGAACAGAACGTGTATTGGGGAGAATTTTTGGGCATGAAGGACACACTGACCATGAATACCAACACCAAAAATATCATCAGGAAAAACACACCTGGAAATTGTGACATGTGTAAACGTAAGGTCAAAGAAGAGGATTTTTGTAGAGTGCATCTATCCAAGCCTGAGAAAACATGTGGAGTTTTAATGTTAATAGGGCAGAAAACTCAAATGTAGACCACAGCCTTTCACCAGTTTTGGGTGCTGCCACTTCTGGGCTCCCTGGTTATAAAGGCAGTATTTTCTTATCCAGCCCAAATATAACTCTTCCAAATTCATGGGGGATAACATCTCCCCTGGAGTTTATCTCATCTAGGAGAAGACACTGTGAGGGATGTAGAGAATAAAACATTTAGATACAAAGAAATACCTTTTCTTGATGGTTTTTTTCCACCTCCAGCAGATCACATCTCAATATGGTCATGGAGAGGTCTGTCAGGATGTCAGTTGCTCCTATAAATCCCTTCAGAAAAGAAATGAGGATGGCAACAGCACTGGGGAGACAGGTAAGAGTTCATCATAGGAATCTGTGGAAGTTTTGCCATCCAGACATTTCCTGGTGCAGCAAGAGGAGCAGAACTAACTGGAAATTCAGAGCAGCAAGAGGAGCAGAACTAACTGGAAATTCAGTGTTTCCAGGCCATGCCAGCCCCTGGAGCACACTGCCCAACATCCTTGCCAAACTTTCCAAACCTGGGCAAGCTTCATCCCTCCCTTTGGAACCCAGCACTCCCTCCAGAGTCCTGCTCACACTGCGCCCATCTGCACGCTGAAAACACCAACTAAAACGCTGTTTGCTGAAAACCATTGCAAATTCCTCACCTCCCACCCATCGGAGGAGCTCTCTGGGGTCTCAGGGACAGAGCTGGGCTGGCAGGACTCCTCACTGAGCAGGGAGCCCGGGCAGCAGGCTCCTCCTGCAGCCTGGGAGCGGAGGGGTTAAACCCAGAGGGCCCAGGAGCCGGGGAAAGCTGCAGAGCACCGATGTGTGTGTGTTCATCCAGGGCTTCTGATGTTCCCTGGCCTTTCTGGGAGGGCTTTGCTTTAGGAGATTTTCAAACCTGGGCTGTATTTTCCCCTTTATTAATTAATTCAATTAATGAGAGTTCCACCCAGCCGGCTCGGCTGCAATTTGCACACAGGTGATTGTAAAGCATGGGCACCTACAGAGCTGTACCCATGCAGCATCACATGCACCAGGGCTCAGCCAGAAACCTGCAAATATTCACTGAAATTCAGCAGCAAATTCAGCCGTGCTCACAGCTGTTCCACAGGCTCTTTCTGCAAATATTTGAACACTTGTGCTTTACTGGTACAAATACCGGTGAAGGAGGAATTTTCATTTCAAATAACCACCGGGCTCAGCTGCTCTGCTCTGTTCTACACCACGGTCTGTACACCAACACTCGCCTGCTGAGACACGCCAGGAGACAAGCAGCACTCTGTGACTGCTAAAATTAACAGTACGAAATCTGAATGTGAAATATTTACACACTCATTAACGTGGAAAGTTCACAGCACACCACAGAACTCAAAAAAAGCCCCAACCCGGTGGAACCCTTTAAAGCTTACCTGTGGCAGCATGGAGCCTCAAGGAGCTGCAATGAGAGGAGGCTCTGAGCATCTGCGAGGACTGGCACAGACAGCATTTTGCACAGTCTGAACGGGCCCTGTGAGAATTCCTGCTTAATAAATGGGAATATTCAGCAACCCAGCCCTCCCTTTCACAAAAAGGACAAGACACAGAGATGATTCGTTCCTTTAAACATGTCTTAAAGGCTATTTTGACTCAGGCAAGATGTTATTCAATTCCGTATTTCAGCAAATTATACAATAAAGAGAAAATACAATTTGAAAATATTTGGGATTTATATTCCTTGTGTTTAATCTTTAGTAAATACCTTAGGAAGTGTTTCTAGCAGCAGTGTGGGATGTCTCTAAGACCTTGTCAAGCAGCAGAGGAGGAAAAGGCTGTGAGCTCACAAGGAACAGGCAGCTGCTCCCTCGGAGAGATCACTGTGGGGAAAAAAAAGTGCATTTTGGGAGCACCTTCCTTGCCAGCCAAAACCAGCCCTGTGCTCTGCTGACATCTCCTGCCATACATAGATTTTTACCCAGAACTCTTCTCTGACAAAACAGTCGTTCTTCACAAAGTAAAAGCTTCAGAGCTGGAGAAGATAATTCACGATAAATTAATTTAATCCACGTAAATGGCTGTAATTTCTGTGTAATGGCCCAGTGTGGTGTTTGAGGCTCTCCTCTCCCAGTTATTGCAATCCCAGCCTCCAGACTGACGTCAGAGCTCCCAGGACAGGCAGATTTCTCTGCACTGCCTGTGCTGCCCTGGGCTCTGTTTACCCTTTATTTGCTGTCCCCTGGCAGGATGTGCTGGGGCTGGGGATCCTGCACAGCCAGACAGGCAGGGAGCATCAGCCTGGGAACAATTGCCATAAATTCAGGGGGTTTACCCCATTTTCACTGCAGGCCTCGCCTGGGTGAGTGTGAATGACCAGGGCCACGGTACTGTGAGCACATCTGCACCTGAGCTCTAACCCCAGGGTTTCCTGCTCCAGTGGTGTTCCTCCTTCAAATAAAACCCACTGACTGCAGGGTCTCTGCAGAGAGCCAGTGTGCTCTGCCCAGTGCCCTCTGAACTGAATCCCTTCAAATAAAACCCACTGACTGCAGGGTCTCTGCAGAGAGCCAGTGTGCTCTGCCCAGTGCCCTCTGAACTGAATCCCTTCAAATAAAACCCACTGACTGCAGGGTCTTTGCAGAGAGCCAGTGTGCTCTGCCCAGCGCCCTCTAAACTGAATCCCTTCAAATAAAACCTAATAAAAGACTGCAGGGTCTCTGCAGAGAGCCATTGTGCTCTGCCCAGCTCTCTGAACTGACTCCCTGAGGGAAAACCATTTGGAGAAAGTGGAATCTTCCCGTTACAGCCAACACTGAAACTCGAGGTACAAATCTGTCCCTCACTCCCCAGCCTTGTGTCCCATTGCAGTTCTGGAAAGTTCCCACATTCCCATCCTGACAAGAACCACCAGCTCGCTCTGCGGTTTGTTAATAGGGGCGCAGGGTAAACAATGGATTTGGGGATCCTGCAGAGGAAGGGCCCATGCTGTACATAATCATCTTTTAATGGACTGTTTGTAAACGGATGGGTCCCTACATGGCCGGGACGTTTCCATCACACTGAGCTCTGTGGGTAAGGGATGCATTTCTAAATGCCATAAAAACTGCTGCCTGCTGACCCCATGGTCACCACCAGCCCCACTAAAGGTAAGCACCCCTGTCCCCAGCCTTTCCTCCTGGAGCTTTTCCTACAGATCTCGTGTCACAGCTCAGCCAAGCAGACATAACAGCACAGAGCTGTGCTAGCATGGATAATGCAGCCTTGCCCTGAGCTTTATTTACACATTGCTGGGCCACATTTCAGGGAATCGGGAGTTCAGCGTTTAGATTTTATCTACCCCACAACTCAGCTGAAACAACCAAATTCAGTGTGTGTGCAATGACCTCAACCCCACATTAGGCTGAAGACAAACATCTAATAACAGGACATCACATGTTAGTTAATGAACTTTGGAGGATCTGACTGAACTCGGTAGTTTATATCAACCCCTGCATTCGGTTCCTTTTGGACCGAAATGGCGAGGGAAAGTCCCAGATAGATGTTAACTTTTTCTCCCCACATCCAGGAAGGCCTGACCTACCCCAGCCCCAGCTCAGCACTCACACCTGGTGTACAGCACCTGGGGGTGCAACCTCCAGCATCCCCCTCCCTGCTCTCCATGCCCCACAAAATCTCTCTGCACCCCCTCCCTTAAACCCCCCAACATCCCTCGATGTTCCCCCAACCTTACACACCCGTTTTTGCACCCTCCCACACCCTGCTCGTGTTCCCTCCAACCCCTCCAGCTCTCCCTTCCCACCCTTCCATCCTCCCTGCACCCCCTCCAGCCTCCTCAGCCCCAGCCCCGCATCCCCCACACACCCCTGCATCCCCCCACATTCCTCAATATTACCCCTCCCCACACCCCTGCATCCCCCCCATCCCTCAATATCACCCCCACAGCCCCCTGCATCCCCTCCTCACACTCCTGCATCCCCCCACAGACCCCTGCACCCCTACTCATCCCCACATCCCCGCCCCACCTCACAGCCCCCCATATTTCATCCCCCCCAATATTTCCTCTGGAACCCTCACACATTCCCCTCCATTCCCCACCAAACCCTCCCCATCCCCCTGAACTCCCCCAGGCACACCCCGTCTCCACCCCTGTGCCCTTCCCACCCCCTGGAAGGGAAAGGGCAGCATCAAGTCTGTGCTTTTGGGGTTTTTTTGTGAGAAGTGCCCACAGAGCGTTGCTCTAGGATCAGTTTGTCCTTCCAGAAAGGCAGAGCAGAGCCCCCCTTGCCTGCAGGTGTGGAGTAGAGGGTCAGGGCACTGATGCCCCCATCAGTGGGGTAGCCCCTCACATCCCCCACAGCCCCTCACAGACCCCCACAGCCCCTCACAGCCCCGTCCTGGTGTCCGTCTGCTCCTGGTACAGCAAGCACTGCCTCTGAATTAAACACCCACGGCATTCACCTTCAGATCCCCCGGCTCCGTGGAGCTATATTTAAATTGACATTGATGAAAAAAGCAGAACTTTTCTCGGGTTTCTTTGAGATGCTTCATAAAAAGGGAGTTCAGGATGTTTGAGTTGGAAACTCACCTGAAACGGGTTTTTGTGAAGAAAACCATCAAAACGTTTGCTGATTACCTGTGACCCGAGTGGCATTCCAACATGCAAGGACCCACTTTTCCAGCCGTCAGTCCACACCCTCCTGCTCTGTTTGCAGAGAAAAACGCGTGCTGCTTTACCTGTACAGGTGTAATTAACACGAGGAGCTCCCCAGTGTGGGTGCATTTCTGCCGGGATGAACGTGCAGGGTAATACGGCTTATTTACATAAGAGAATAACCATCAGGAGAATTCCCTACAAATGTCCTTTACCAGCCCCAGAATCACACAGCACTTATACAGAGAATAACCATCAGGAGAATTCCTTACAAATGTCCTTTACCGGCCCCGGAATCACACAGCATTTACACAGGGACAGAGAATAATAATCAGGAGAATTTCCTATAAATGTCCTTTACCGGCCCCGGAATCACACAGCATTTACACAGAGAATGACCGTCAGGAGAATTCCCTATAAATGTCTTTTACCGGCCACAGAATCACACAGCACTGGCAAACCACCCTCGGGGTGTGGGAGCAGCTTCTCCAGCACCTCCAAAGGGTCGTTAAAAAGCGAAATTATTATGCTGCAGGGTCCGAAATGATGCATCAGCACCGAACCTGTGGCAGGTGGGGTCTGCAGTGATTCCCTTGTGGTCACTCATCGGCCAGCCGGGTTTATGGAGGCTGCTCAAGGGGAGCCCCAGCCCTGCTTTTAAACGCTCCGGGATATTATCAAACACTTTTGAAGGGCTGTCACGAACGGCTGGCGGCTTTCGCCTCGCTTTTCAAACAGAACCGGAGAATCTCAGGTTGGTTTGGGCTGGAAGGGGCACCGGGATCATCTCGTGGGCAGGGACCCCCATCCCTGTGAGTGCCCCGCACCGGGACCCCTCCGCTCCTGGCTCCCAGCTGCCAGCCCGGCAGGCGGCCGGCCGGGAGGGGCTGTGGAAAATCGAATTTTGACAGAAAACAATACATAAAATAGTAAAAAAATAATCTAAATACATGTGTGTGAGAATATATACACATATTACAAGAAAACGCAAACCAGCCAATAAGGAAACCCCGTCAGTCGGGAATATTGTCCGATAATTCTAATTCTGCCTGCCTGGGAGCACCCCGGGTTTCGTTAGCACCGCCGAGGAGGCCCGGGGGCTCCTCAGCCCTGCTCGCACCTCTCGGGGCTGTAGCGGCCCCTCCCGAGGCACAAATCGCTCATTGAAGCCGGCACCGAGGCGCTGCCGGGCAGCCGGGGGCGCCGTCAGTTCACCCGCCCCGCTCCCCGGCCACTGCTGTCCCCGGTCTGTCGAGCCGGAGGGATTGACCCGGGCGCGGGTTCGGGGCTCTGGGGCATTGCCGGGCCGAGCGCAGGTTCTCCCGAGCCCCCCGGAGGTGTCCGTGCCGGGCACGGGAGCGGAGGTACCGTGTGCCCCGGACAGGGGGGCGGCACCGTCACCCGGGCACCCCCGGCCCGGCACAAACCAGCTCGGCCCGAGCATCCCGAACCCTGTCCGGGCTGTCTGCGAGGGAAAAATACAAACCGAATAAACCCTGAGTCTAATTAATGCTTCCTGCGCCGAAAAAAGGAAAAAAAATCACCTTAGGATCTGAGAAAAAAAAATCACTTCTGCGTCATGTACTCGGCTGTGGATGAAAACATTGACATTTTCTGTTATTAACATTTTCTGGCGAAGGCGCTAGCGGAGAGTGAAGCCCGGCTGTCCTAGCCTCTGTGTGACACCGTGACGGACACAGCCTGTCCTGCTAATTCGGGTTAACGCGCCAGCGAATCTCGCTTTTAATTAAAACCCGGTGCTGTTCTCAAGCGCTGAAAACACCGGGAACAGCAGCCCGAGGTGACAAGGAGGCGACAAAGCCACACGCCCTGACCGCGCCGAGGGGTCCCGGGAGCGCCCGGCCCCGCCAGCCCCGCCGCCTTCGCTCTTCCCAGCGCCCGCTTCATCCCGGTTCAATAAAACATTCCCAGCCGGTGGTTTGGTTAAATATCTAAAAAGCATTTCGGTGTCAGAGCACCAGGTTGTTTCCTGGCCGTGTCCTCCAGCGCTCACCGCGGGGCTGATTTAACCCGGGATGGGCGCGGGGCACCTCCCGAGTCGGGCCGTGGAGAGACAAACCGGGAAAAGCGGGAACGGCCGGCTGGGTTCAGCGCGGATTCACTTCGGGGCTGCCCGGGGTGAAAGCTCCGCTGTCCCCGCGCTCTGCTGTCCCCGCGCTCCGCTGTCCCTGCGCTCCGCTCCCGCCGGCGCTGGAGCTCCCGGAGCCGCTACCCCGGGACAGCGGAGGCACCGACCAGCCCCGAGCCGCGGGCGCTAATTACCCCGGTAATCGGGAGGCTGTCCCGCCGCTCTCCGCCTCTCGTCCTTCCCTGCGCTGCTGGTTTTTAAATTTTTTTTTCTTAGCAAAATAACAGTAATTGCATGTTTCGGTGGATGCTCTGTAATTTAACATCCCGGCGGAAAAACGTGGAGAAGAAACTCGGGGAAAACAAGCGAAAACAGAAAATAAAATAAAATAAAATAAAATAAAATAAAATAAAATAAAATAAAATAAAATAAAATAAAATAAACCCGAACAACGAAGGATTTCGTGTTACATTCCCGCAGCTCATGTAGAGCATTTTTTGAAAGAACCATTCAGGATGCGCAGTGCAGAAGTTAATTAAGCTTTTATCAGCAACTAACCTATCTTTAAAATCCGAAAGCATCCTAATTTGGCCGCGGGAAGGCCGAGGGTCTGGCCTCTCCCCCCACAGGCAGCCGAATCGCCGCAGAAGACGATGGGAGACTCTTCCCGGTACCACTGCGTTTGCACTTTCTCTGTAGACCTGCCCGGAACTTGGTTTTGAATCTCTAACCTGCCTCCGTGGGGAAAAAAAAAACCAACAAATTTAAAAAAAAAAATCGACCCCAAAGCATTGCGTTACTCAGAGCGATAGTTCATAAAATACTTTATTGAAATAAAGTAAATATCTTCGCATTAATAAAACTGATCATAAAATGCAGTTTTCGGATAACTAGGGGCACCACAGGGTTTTAGACAGCGAGTAGATGTGGAAGGTGGGATCCAGTGTCCTCCTGGCCCCCGCGGCCGTGGCGCAGCGCTCGGGGGGCGCGGGGACCCCGCCGTGCGCTCCGAGCGTCCCAGGGCACCGCGGTCCGGGCGGCCGCAGCCGTGTCCGAGCTGCCCTCGCCCCCTCGGGCCGGCCCGGCGGGGCCGTGCGGGCAGGGCCGGGCCCCTCACTCCTCCTGGCTGACCTCGGCCGGCGAGCCCAGGCTCTCGGGCGGCTTCTCGGCGTCCCGGGCGCGCTCCTGCTCCGAGAGCTGCTCGCTGCTGGGGATCGAGTTCTTCTTCGGGCGGCCCTTGGGCTTGGTGGGGGACTCCAGGCCGCCCCCCTGCAACACCTGCGAGGCGGGGAGGGGACACCCCGGTCAATCCGAGCTGCCCGGGGCGCAGCGGCCGCTCTCTCTCCCGTGCCCCGGAGCGAAGGTGCCGGTGCGGCTCCTCTCGGGCTGCCCCGGGGGCCGAGCGGTACAACGGGACAGCACCGGGAGCGGGGCCGGCCGGGGCCCGGGAGGTGCCGGGGCCAGGGGCACGGCATTAAACACCGGGGGCTTATTATTATTAATTATTATTATTATCATCATTATTATTATTACCGTCATCGTCATCATTACAGTTATAATTATATACACTATAATTATGCTGAATGTTATCATTAAATATCCCGGGGCCGGTGCGCAGAAGGACGAACCCGCGGGGCAGCGCTCGATACCCCACGGAACGCGAGCACGGGCGGGACTGTTAACGAGGGACACTTACTATTTTCTTCCATTTCATGCGCCTGTTCTGGTACCAGGTTTTCACCTGGAGCTGGCTGAGCCCCAGCGATTCGGCCAGGTCTATTCTGCGGGCGAGAGAGAGCACGTCAGGCTGGCAGCTTCCGTCTGGGATGGCAGCTTCCCGAATTTCCCGGGCACACTGAGCCCCGTCCCGCGGTCCGAGGCGGGCCGTGGCCTACCTGTCGGGCGTGGAGAGGTATTTCTGCTTCTCGAAGCGCTTCTCCAGCCCCATGAGCTGCAGCTCGGTGAAGACGGTGCGGCTGCGGCGGCCCTTCTTGGCCTTGCCCGGCTCCGGCGGGCCCGGCTCCAGCTTCCCGCGGAGGTGCAGCTCCAGCGGCAGATGCGGCGAGGCGGAGCCGCCCTGCAGCCCCGAGCCGGCAGCCAGCAGCGCCGAGCCCAGCCCCGAGCAGCCCAGGGGAGCCAGCGGGAACTTAAACACGGCGGCCGGCTCCGCCTTCAGCACGGCTGCGGGAGAGAGCGGCGGTCAGCGCCGGGCAGCGCGCAGGGACCCCCGGGGCTGCAGGGTGCCTCGGCTGCCCGGGGACAGCCCCTGCAGGAGCCCTGGCCCCTTCTCCTCCATCCTCGGCACCGCCCGGGTTCCGCCGCCTCCGCGGTACGGGGACACATTTACCCTTCAGCCAGCGAACGCTGATCACGGAGTTACTCGGGGGTTACGGGTGAAAATAACTCAAACCAACCCAAAAGCGCTCCCCTCGGGGTCACCCCGCAGCTGCCGCGCCCGGCTGAACTCGGTGAGCAGCGGGGCGGGCACGGTCCCTGGATTCCCTTCCTAGGAGTTTTCGGGATATCTTTGACCCGGTAATAAATTCTATCCCGCTCCGGGAACCGCAGCCTACGAAGGGGAGCCCGGGGAGAGGACAGCGAGCCGTCCCCGAGGCTGCCGCTCCCGCTCGGCTGCGCTCACTTCTCCCCGGCCCAGCCCGGCCTTGCTCGGCTCGATCCCCTCGCCCGGCCCGGCTGGGCCCTTCCCTGGCCTGGGGGCTGCGGTCCTGCCGGGCCCGGCCTCCCCGGCATGGACCTCGGCGGTGGGGGAAGCGCTTCAGGGGGGTCTCTGAGGGGTTTTCTCTTCGCCTGCCCGAAATCGCCTCCTTCCCTACAGACCCCGATCCTGCTCCCGCCTGTCCCTGCGGAACTGAGCCCCGAGGGGTGTAAAGAGCCTTTTATCTGATCCGCTATCCCGAGCAGCTCTGAACAGTTCATATGAAAATAACACTGATTTCTAGATATTCTAACGCGTGTTGCTCCCGTGCTCAGGGGCCTGGCGCTTCCCTCTTTTCCTCTTAAATGCAGAAAATGAATTTGGGATATTCCTTTTCTGTTCAGGTCAACGGATGAAGAGCTACGGCTCAGCAGATGAAGACGGATCGGGAAAGTAAAAGCTTTCGCCATCATACATTTAAATATTGGCCTTTAAAATATATTAAATAATAGCCTTCAAAATAACGTTTAACACGAGAGTTTAAAAAAAAAACCCAAAACACAAAAAAAGAGAAAAGAAACAACCGCAAAAAAACCCCACTCCCAAACAACAATAAAACCGATAGCAATTAAAAATAAAACCAATAACAACTAAAAAATAAAACCAATAACAATTAAAAATCAAACCAATAACAATTTAAAAAAACCCCTCCAAACCTATTTGAATATGGTAATAAATTACATTTGTCCTGGATGCTATATCCGACTGGACAGAGAATGCTGGCACCCGTTAAAAAAATAACAAAACCCAAAAATGTAGTATAATATGGACAGTAATGTTATGTCTTCCACCTTCTATATTATTATAATATAAAAATAGCATATATTTATATTCTCTGTATAATATCTCCGTATGTTATATATTTTTATCTTTGCACATAAATCGGGTTTCCAGCTCAGTCTGTGACCGCAGGGCCGCTCGCCGCCCCTCGCAGCGCGCACAGACCCCTCCGCTCGACTCCAGCCGTTCTCACCTCATCCAAAAACACGGGGAAAACCCCCAAACAAAACTACCGACACAACAACAGCCTTGTTCCCTGAAATCCGGAGCCCGTTCTGAGCCGGGGCCGCAGCGCCGCTTTCCTCGCCTTTAGGCCCCAAGCCCTCGGCTGCCGGCGGGGATGCGCACGGCGGGCAGAGCCCCTCAGCGAAGGTTTGTAGGCAGAATTCCCAAGTTTTCCTCCTTGGAACCCGGCTGCCGAAGGCGCTGGAGACCATCACGGGTCGATGCCTCCCCGCCCGCCGCCCCCCACCCCCCGCCGTCCCCCCAGCCGCGGGGAGCCCCCGGCACGTACCGAGGTGGTTGTGGTAGGGCCGGGCGGAGAGCAGCGCCTGCACCCCGAACTTGAGCAGCTCCCCGGCCGGCGCGGCGCCCTTGGCGTCCGGGGGGTCGGTGAGGATCTCCTCGATCATGAAGCTGCGGTAGCGGTGGGAGCGGTGGTCGGGGAAGGCTTCGGCCGGGAAGTAGCGAGCGGCGCCCAATTCCAGCGGGTGCTGCATCCTCGCCGCCCCCGGGGCGCGGGCGGGATCCCCGGCCGCCGGGGCCGCCCTAGCGCAGCCCCCCGGCCGGCAGCCGGGCAGCGGGGGCTCTGCCCATCGCCCCGCCGCCCCCTCCTCCGCTGGCCCTGCGCGGCGGCCCGGAGCCGTCCCCGCCGCCTGCACACGGGGCGCGGCACCGGGCAGCGTCTGTCTCTCCCCGCCCCGGGACGGCGGCGGCCGCCTATTATACAGCCCGGCCCGGCGGGGCCGTCAGCGGGCGGGGGAGGGCGCGGGAGGGGCGGCGGAGGAAGGAAGGGGCCGGGGCGGGCGCGTACCTGCGGCGGGGGTTACAGCCCAGCGTCTGATCCCCCGCCATATAAAGCAAATTACCCGCTCTGCTCGCTGCGGGACGGCAGACACCCAAACAAAGCGCGGCCCCGGCCATAATAATAACATTATTTGTTCATAGTCCTTATGACCTTCCCTGACCCCAGCCCCGTCCCTGTCGCCACACTCATGGCCATCCCCGTCCCCACACCAATCTTCCGTCCCTTTCCCATTCCCGTCCCAGCCCTCCCCATCCCCTTCCCGGCGGGGTGACCGCGGCTTGGGGCGCCGGGGCTGGCGGAGGCGGGCACGGGGCCGCACGGACCCTCGGGGGGCCGCAGCCTCTCGGGCCCTGCCCCGCACACGGGCGGCTCGGAGCCCTCGGGGCAGCCCCGGCGCGGTGGCCGGGCCTGGGACAGCCCGGGACAGCCCGAGGGCAGCGGGGCCGCGCCGCCGGCCGGGGCTGCCCGTGGAGGGGCCCAGGCCCGATGCGCTCAGCCCCGGCTCCCTCCCGGCCCGAGCGGTGTGAACATCGAACAGGAGCTGCTCAGGGACTAAACCCAGCACGAAGTGGAGCCTTTCCCTGGAGTTTTGGATCATTTACACCAACGCTTTGCTGTGTACAACGTGATTCACTCTGTCGCCTTTGGCCCGTGTCACGCACGGCAGCACAGACAGACTCACGGGCCGCCCCTGCTCGACGCGCTTCGAGCCCGAACGCCCAAATCCTCCCGAAAATGTCGGCGCTGTGGATTAACGGGGATCATTTCGGAGAAGCCCCGGCGGCCCGGCCGGGTTTGGCTGCCTCGGACCCTGCCCACGGCCGGAGCTGCCCACCCGTGACCGCGCCCGGTGTTCGCGGGAGGCACCCCCGGGCTCAGCCCGGCAGGGGAACGGGAGCGGGGTCATCCCCCGGGCAAGGGAAGCTCAGCCTCCCTCTTTATGATTTTGGACCAAAACAAGGGGGTCCTGCCGCTTTCCCCGGCTGTGCGGGGGATGCGCAGAGGAGCGCGGAGCAGCCGCGGAGTCCGGCCCAGCTCCGGATCTCCAAGCAAGACGGGACGGCCCCGGGAGTCACCCGTGGGTACCGTCCGTGAGCGCAGCCCGCGGGGTGAGTCCCAGCGCTCGGCCGCCGTCGGGGCAGTGTCCGGCCAGCTTCCCCCGGCCCCGGGCTCCCCCGAGCCGTGCGGGCTCCAGCGCTTCTCGTGGGTCCCGCCCGGCCACACGCGTGGGGGCCCCGCAGAGGCAGGGAACCGCCCCGGGGGCTCCGCATCCTCCGGCAGCGGCGGCTGCGGGGAGCCCCGGCCCACCGGGCCTCCGGGGCTGTGACTGGAGTTAAATATCGAGGGCAGGCGGAGGCGTTCGGGGAGCTGCGGAGAACACGAGGCCGCCCCACCGCTGCTGTCAGCGCTGTTTGAGCGCTGCTGCCGTTCCTCTGTGCTGCTCACCCCTGCATGCGACAACAACGAATTAATTTATGCTCTGCACTTCACTGCCTGCCCACATAACCTGTTCCATATGGTTACCGAGAACTGCGCGGAGCGGCTCCGCGTGGGTTTGTTCGGCTCTCTCCCCGTTTATTCAATTTTAAAATTCCTCCGCTCGCTCTGTGAAGCACCGGCGGGCCGAACCCCCGGTACCGCCCGGGTGCTCCCTGCTGTTAGCGGGCTGTCATTTTTTATTCTCGGGGTGCGCACCGCCAACGAGCCGGTGACACCCGGCGGAGCGGGGGCTGTGCCCGGGAGCGGCGCTGCCGGCCCGGGGGGAGCGGCGGGCGCCGGAGCCCACCGGGATGGCCGCCTCCATCCCTCCCCCAGCTCCCCGAATTCCTGCCGGGAATCTGGGGGCAGCTGTCCCTGTGCACACCTGCGCTCCGGGGAGCCCCGGCCGAGACCTACGGGGCCCCAAAACCAAACAAAAACCCCAAAGTAAAACCTCCCCGCTCCCCGGCGTGGCTTTTCCCTTTGTGCATCTTCTCTGCTGAGATCACAAGGTGTGTCCCACGCCGAGCTGCCAAAGAGGCCATTGGAGCTAACACCACGAAATGAGGAGAATAATTATGAGTAAAGTGAGAAGAATTTTGGACACATTCAAGCGAGCAGGCGAATCCACACCGGATTGTTTAAACAACCTCCCCCCCGAGAGCAGCGCGCTCATAAACAAATAGCGCACGTAAAGGAAATTACCCACGCCTCCCCTGAGTTTTTTGTTTCTTTAAAATAAACCAAAGTTCAGGAATAACTGTAAATAAAAACACTTCCATCCCCACCCCGGAGCAGGTTAGGATCAGAGCGCTACGGACCCGGTGTCATTGCCCATCATCCGGCAGTAATTTTGATAATTTCAGTTTTTATATTCCTCGGGATCCATCTGCCCCGAGGCTCCTCAGGAGAGCGGCCGCGGCCGGGCAGGCACGGACGGTTGGCGGATCCCGCACCCTCCCCGGGAGCAGGCCGGCAGCCCCCGAGGTCACCGGAAAAATAAAACAAAAATTAGCATTTCTGAAAAAGCTCCGATTGAAAGATTTCCGTGCTGCACTGAAGAAAGAGAGGGTGAACTTCACCATCCGGCCGCGCTCACGGTCAGGAACTTAAAATCGTTGCAAAACAAATCCTGGAGTGAAAAGGACAGCAGTTATTATTATTAATATTATTTTATTATTGCTTTTACAGCTCCTGAAAATTGTCTAATTTCCTGTACTTTTATAGACCACGCAAACACGTGCTTTTATTTCGCATCGATTTGGGCGGCAGATTCATGCAACCACTTTTATAAAAAGCTGCATCTTAGAGTGGGAGTTCAGCAGAATACGTGGGTTCAGCGCATGAACAAACTGCAGGCCCCGAATTTTACTCACTTTTCCCCTCCCAGCAACCAGAACGGAATCACTTTTTTTTTTTTTTTGCAAAATTGCTCCTCATTTACCGACAGGCTTTTAAAAATTCTTATTTTCCTGTTATTGTTTTGTGTTTCGTTTATTTGTTTTGTATAGGGTTGGGTGGTTTTGTTGGTTTTTTTATTTCACCAGGTACAGATTTTATATGACTGCTAGAAACAGACTATTTCTAGAGTTAGCTTTTTTTTTTAATAATTTTAATACAAATGTTCTTAAGTGGTTTCAGAAACTATCGACGCATTTATCGCATTACGAGGCTCTTGTGATCGTCTTTATGCATAAAAGCAGAACGCGTCTTTAAGGCTCCTCTCGCTTTCACGCTTCAGATATTTTGATGTCTCAATTCCGGCTGAGTAACTCAGACAAGGGTGACACTTCCACCCGTGAAAATTTCGCTACGAAAAAGGAAACAAGTTCACCCAGCGATTTAAAATCTTCCCCGGGGTGGGAAAACTTTTGCTCCGCTGATTCATCCCCGATTTGACGGGAAGAAGAGATTTACTGAATTCCCGCAGTTCTCCCGACTCCTACAACCGCAACGGGGAAAACGGTGAAACTCAGACTCCTCCTGGATCCCTCGGGAAATATCCCAGCCGGGAGATACTGTGATTACCCTGGGCAGCTCAGGTCCGGGCGGCACGGACCGCACGGACACCGGCACCGCACCGACACCAGCACCGGCAGCGTGCGGGACCCGCGGCTCCGACAGCGCCGGGCGCGGCTCAGCGGGGCTCTGCTCCCGGGAAACCTCGGCTCTCCCGTGCCCAGTCACATCCCGATCTGCTGCCGGGGACCGGGGTGGCCGCGGGGCCGCTCCGCCGCCCTGCTTAGATTAATTAAAAATTGATTTGAGGTGGAATGGTTTTTTGGGATTTTTTTTTTTGTGTGTGTGTGTGTGTGTGTGTGTGTGTGTGTGTGTGTTTTTTTATTTTATTTTATTTTATTTTATTTTATTTTATTTTATTTTATTTTATTTTATTTTATTTTATTTTATTTTATTTTATTTTATTTTATTTTATTTTATTTGTATCAAAGCTGTCAATGAATTTTAACCCAACCAATTCGTTGTTTTCTCAACATCACCTTTTAAAAAACCCGAATAATCTGTTCCCGTGTCTCCCATGGCTCCCGGCGAAGCCCAGCGCCGGGAGCCCCCCGGATGGACAGGGCTGCCCAGGCTGCGGCCCCGCTGCGGGACACCGAGCACCCGGTGCGGGAATGTCCCCCTGGCAGCCCCTTCCCTTCCCCGGGGACCCAGGAGGGAGCCAGGCACAGCCGCCTCCCCCCCTCCCTCCTGACTGCACTTAATATTCAGGAAATCCACAAAGTGCTACGAAGAGAGTGGAAAACGTGACATCACGGGCTAACTGGGAAGGAGCGATCGGGCTGAGGGAATAGCTCAGCCCTGAGTAATAAGTTATGTTTAATGGCTGGGTAAGGCTTCATCAGCGGCCGTTAAACACGTACCCCTCCAAAAATGATTTTCTGCCAACACCTGGCCTCGTCAGAAAGTCAGGCTGTGGAATTATCTCTGAGAGTCGCCTTCAGAGGGTGCAGATTGGTTTGAGGGAGGGCTGAGCCCTAACTATAACTATAACTATAACTATAACTATAACTATAACTATAACTATAACTATAACTATATATATATATATTCCCTGTCCCTCGAGGTCCATCGTCCTCCTCCCTGCCACACACACCCCAGCAGCTCTCACAAACTGGGTGTTCTCCATTTCTGTCCAAGCACAAAGAAACCATCCCTGAGATTATTATTGTCTGAATACATTTCATTTATATCATTCAGAGTAGCCAGCAGGATGAGAAGCTCCCCAAATGTGCCACCTCTGTCACCACCGCTGCCATGGGGTGAGTGTCACACATGTGACACTTCTTCCCCAAATCCTCTTATTGTGCCAGGCCCTGAACCAGCACAAACAGTGAGGCACACACTGTGAAAGCCCCCTTCTCTCTCTTGCTTTTTTAACATAAAGGATTTAAATTTTTTATTTATTTCTCTTCACTTTTAGTTAGTTCTCAGACAAGGGGTGCAATGCTTGGAAACACAAACTGTTAACCAGCTACACAGGTGATTGGATTTCAGGCCAGGCCGTATTTTAGGGACAGCCTCTTCTCTGTGCACTGATTCCTGGCCATGAAGGCTCAGAACTCCTTCCCCAGCCCTGCCAGGAGCTCGGTGGCTGCCCCTAAACCCGGGGTCCCGCTGAGACATGAGTGCAGGGACACCTCCCTTGGTGGCAGCTGTGCCCTGTCCTTCTGCTGCTGTGGCCGGGTGTTGCCATGGCCTGGGGCTGTGGTCAGTGGTCAGTGGTCAGCACCGAGCCCCACACCAAACCTGGGCTGTGCTCAGTGGTCAGTGCTCAGCACTGAGCCCAACACCAAAGCTGGGCTGTGGCCAGTGCTCAGCACTGAGCCCCACACCAAAGCTGGGCTGTGGTCAGTGCTCAGCACCGAGTCCCACACCAAACCTGGGCTGTGCTCAGTGGTCAGTGCTCAGCACCGAGCCCCCAGCCCACACCAAAGCTGACCTGGCTGCCAGCAGAGCCATGGCCAGGAGCTGTGCAGGTGACACTGCAGGTGACACTGCGGGTGACGCTGCAGGTGACACTGTGGGTGACACTGCAGGTGACACTGCAGGTGACAGGTTCTGCAAACGCAGGGACGCACATAAAAGAGCTGGTTAAACGTTGGTAAATAATCACACCCACCCCAAACAGCACATCTGGCTGCACCGTTCATTTCTAGCTGACAAAGGCGTTTCAGGCAGAAAATGATTTGTCCTTCTCACTCCTGTGTGCCTGAAATGCAGCCAGCCCTGTGTCTGTGTGGGGATTTCAGGGGTGCTGTGCTGATCCCCCCAGCCTGGTGCTGTGCACACCCACCCGTGCTGAGCCAGGCTGCTCCCTGCGCACGGCTGGCTGCAGCGGGGCTGTTTATGGTTCATAAAATTAACTTAATGGCTACATCTGCGCAGAGCTGGGGCCTTCGCTGTTTAAAAAGGAAGAAACAGAACGAAATCCTTACACTCTTCAGTTTTATGGTTTGCCTGCAGTCGCTGCTGGTTCCCAGTGCTCGAGTGCTACATCAGATCTGGACGATTTGGGTTTATAGATCAGCAGGGGGATGTTTAAATCATTAAACACAAGAATGGCTAATTGAAACACTTTATTTAAAAAAATAACAAGATGTTTTATACATATTAAAATCATGTTAAAGCTGGCTGCCCTGTCCCTCACAAGCACCACTACAGATAGTTAAACCCCAAAAGTTAGAGAGCTAATAACAAAAATAACTCTCACTAAAGGCCAAACAATACAAAACAATGAAGTGATGAAGGGTTCCTCCAAACCATTCCTTTCAGTGATTCTGCCATATCCAGTAGGTCTTTTATTTTCCTTTCACACACAGGGACTCTCACAAGGATTTAAGGCCCCTGACCCTGCAGCAGGTGTTTTAAATTCTGAGGGAGAAACCCTTGCTGAAGCCACCAGAAAGAGATCTCATCACTTGAGGCGAGATGAGACCTGAGTTTCACACTGCTTACCCTGCAATTCCTACATCTGATACAGCAAATTTCTATTTACCGTGCTCAGAACCACATTTTAAACCCATATATGGCCACGGCTGCTTAAGGAGTTTAAACAATTTCCCTTTCCGTACATATATTATGACACTTGCAAGTTTTTGGACACTAACACGACATTCCCAGAGCCACTGATAACGATCTGCTGAGCTCCAGATGGAGAGGTTCAGCACGGCCATGCTCATCCTGCCGGCCCTGGAGCCTCCTCCCGGCCTCTCTCCTGGCCTGGGGTGATCCTGCACCCTGCATTCCACATCCCACATCCCACATCCCCACCCTGCACCCCCAATCCCGCATCCCCAGTCCCACAGCACCATGCTGCACCCCTATCCCACACCCCTCCCACAGCCTGTATCCCACATACCCATCCCACAGTCTGTACCCCACATAACCATCCCACAGCCCTGTGCTGCACCCCTATCCCACACACCCATCCCACACCCTCATCCCATAACCCCTCTCCCATATCCCCATCCCACACTCTGCATCCCACATCCCCACCCTGCACCCCTCATCCTGCATCCCCAATCCCACAGCCCTGTGCTACACCCCTATCCCACACCCCCATCCCACAGCCTGTATCCCACACCCCCATCCCACAGCCTGTACCCCACATACCCATGCCACACGGTCATCCCACACTGTCATCCCACAGCCTGTATCCTACACCCTCATCCCATGACCCCATCCCCCACTCTGCATCCCACACACCCATCCCACACTCTGCATCCCACATCCCCATCCTGCACCCTATCCTGGATCCTGTACCCCCATCCTACCCCCTACCCCACACCCCTGTCCTGCACTCTGTATACCCCATTCCCGTGTCCCCATTCCCATGTCCCCATTCCCATATCTCCCATTCCCCATTTTTGTATCTCCCATTCCCGTGTCCGGTGTGCCCCATTCCTGTCTCCCCATCCCCGTGTCCCTCATTCCTGTGTCCCCATTCCCCATTCCCGTGTCCCCATTCCCCTGATCCTTGTCCCCATTCCCGGTCCCGCAGCGCTGGCGCCCTCTGGCGGCGGCGGGACAGAGCGCAGGTGTCCCCGGCTGTCCCCAGGTGTCCCTCGAGTGTCGCAGGACCTGCGGCTGAGGGGGTCCCTGCTGCGAGGCCGTGGGCTCAGGGTGTTTCAGGGCGTCTCTGTTCCCAGTGCCCTGGCTTGGGGTGTGTGAGGGGGTCCCTGTTCCCAGTGCTATAGGGTCAGGGTGTGTGAGGGGTCCCAGTGCTATAGGGTCAGGGTGTGTGAGGGGTTCCTGTTCCCAGTGCTATAGGGTCAGGGTGTGTCAGGGGTCTCTGTTCCCAGTGCTGTAGGGTCAGGGTGTGTGAGAGGTCCCAGTGCTATAGGGTCAGGGTGTGTGAGGGGTCCCAGTGCTATAGGGTCAGGGTGTGTGAGGGGTCCCAGTGCTGTAGGGTCAGGGTATGTGAGAGGTTCCTGTTCCCAGTGCTGTGGGCTCAGTGTGTGTGAGGGATCCCAGTGCTATAGGGTCAGGGTGTGTGAGGGGTCCCTGTTCCCAGTGCTATAGGGTCAGGGTGTGTGAGGGATTCCTGTTCCCAGTGCTATAGGGTCAGGGTGTGTGAGGGATCCCAGTGCTATAGGGTCAGGGTGTGTGAGGGGTCCCAGTGCCCCGGCTCACTGTATGTGAGGGGTCCCAGCTCCCAGAGCAGCCCTGCCCCAGCAGCCAGGGGCTGGCAGGCCCTCAGGCAGAGGGAGGTGGCTGGGCACCCAGCAGTGTTTCTGTGCTAGGTACAGGCTGGGAGCAGGGACAGACCCCAGGGAAGGGCTGGAGCTGTGCCAAGGGGTCAGACTGGCTTCAGGAAAAGATGCTGGGGCACTGAACAGGGAATGGGCACAGCCCAGTGACCCAAAAGCTCTCCCACCTCAACCCATGACAGAGCACTGCCTTCCAGAACATGCTAGAGCTGCAAGTGAAGAGCAGACATACACATAAACCTATTTAATGAGGTTAAGACAATTTCTTTAAAAGATTTCTTGTCTGGAGAAATCTTTCTGCTCCCCCCTGGAGCGGAGAGCAGCTCAGCTGTGACAGGGACCTCCCTTTCAGCACCTGCACACACAGACCAGTGCAGGAACACCAAGGGCACCGTGTGGGACCTGCTCCCAGGAGCTCCTGAGCACACACCCAACACCACAGTGATCAGGAACTTTGGGGATCTTTTAAACCACGTCCAAATTTCCGTGTTCTCCCTTCAGCACTGCTGTGCCAGTGCTCTGTTGAGGGACCTGACCAGGAGTGGAAACTCAGGATCCCTCACTAGAGGACTCTTGAACGCCTGGCTCTGAGTCTTCACTGAGAGCAATCCTCTCACAACTCATGGAAGAGCCTTGGAGTTTGACATTTTTATAAACATCGACCTTTTTATCCTCAGTGTTTGTTGTTTGAGGAAATCCCTTCTAGTTCTTACGCATGTATAACATCTAAAACAATTGAATTAATACCATATGAGGGGAGAGGGGTGAAAAATCATGTCTATAGCCAAAATAGTTCAGCAAAACGATACAGCTGAGGTTTAAGGCTGCCTGTGGTGACTTTGTATTTTGTTTAAACATTGGTGTTAATACTTCATATAGATATGTGCAGCACAGATTACAACAGTATGTGCTGCATGCTCTATAATTTATGAACTATTAAACTTAATTCTTATGTTTTGAGGTTGTGAGTTATAACTAAACACACTCTAAACAGCCAGCAAATGAAGGTTTTTTTAGATTGTTTTTTTCTGGATTAAACTGTTTTGTGGGGCTAGGGCAGACAGACCCAAAGCCAAATACTTGCACACTCACCCTCAGCACGCAGAGAGGTCAGGCTTTTTAAATTTAAGTGTCTTTTATGTTCTGCACATGTATAAGCTCCACTGGGGGACTTCCAAAACACAGCTCATCTGGCTGGATTCGTCCTGTGTGCGAGAGGAGGACCCTGGCAATGAGGAAGGCAGCGGGGAAACTCTTCTGCTCCCTCTGAGCTCCAGGGATGCTGCAAGAAGGGAGAATGGCTGTATGACATCATGGCAGTCCACAGCACCTCCAGGAGGCACAGCAGTGCTGGCTGTGAGTCTGAGCTGCCCTCGAAAAACAGAGCTGAAGGTTTTTACCTGTTTTTTTCTGTTTTTACCTCACTCGGTGAGACACCAGTGCCTTTGTGGGCAGGGTGGACCTCCAGGTTGTGCTTCCCTGGCTCTGCAGCCCATGCTGCTCCTGCCCAGGTGAGCACAGCCCCTGCTGCACCTCCTCCAGTGCAGCCAGCACCACCCTTCCCTGGAGCTCACTGCTCCATCCCCAGGGCTTAGAGAAAGCACCAAACCCTGGCCAGATCCAACACCCAGTGCCTGGGGCTCTATCCAGCAGCTGAATCACCAGAAGGGCTTGTGCAGATGACGCCTTTCAATAACTCCCGTTTCACCCTGACACGTTTGGTTGTGTTTCCGGAGATGAAACACAAGTTAATTATGCAGAGTGAGATGTCAGGAGAAGGGCTGGGCCTGGCAGCAGGCAGCCCTCATTCTGCGGGAAGGAGGCAGGGAGGCACATCTGAGCCATCACCCTGACACTTCCTCCTTGCAGTGTATTTATTTTTTATCATCTGCTTTGACAGGAGCCTCATAAAGTGTTACGCTCCTTCTGTAAGGTCAAAGTCTTGTGACCTTCCATGATTTTAGAGAGAAGGAACATAATTTTCGAGGGCATGTTTATTATTTCTGTAAACAGTCTGTTTTTCATGCCAAGTGAACAGTTTTTCTGTACGTACTTAGATGACAGCTCAATTTTACTGGCTCGCTTTCCTGACCAAGTCTTGCCTGCCAAATGTTTTTGATCATGCTCTGGCAAACAAACCAATATTAATAGTTGAGCTGGGCAAATAATTGCCAGAAAACTGCTGATTTCTTTTAAATCTCTTTATTGCTTCCATAATATCCCTGAATCAAATGCAGTTTCCTCCAGTGCAATTACAATTTTAAAGCACTGTATTTTTTAAAATTAAAACCAAAATCACTCTGTGGAGTCAGAAAAGTCTCCTCCAGAACAGTTGGTGGTGACTAAGCGTGTCCTTGACATTGTGCTGCTCGTGTCCCCAAGGAACCAAGGTGTGCTGGTTTGAAAGCAAAACCAGTGAAAGAGTCCAAGTCAGAAACACAATTTAATAAGAGGAAAAGACAAGAAATAAAAGAAAGTAAAATAAAGGTAATAGTACAAAAAAATACTGACAGAGTCAGAATACAACCTGACACCCTGTTAGTTAGGGTGGTAGTGGCAGTCCAGATGAGATGGTCTTGTCGAAGCAGTGATTCCTGTAAAAACGTCTGGCAGCTCTTGTCTACTCTGGGAGTCCAGTGGATAAAAGCTGCCTGTGCTGTCCCAAACCCTGGATTTATCCAGGTGGGAATGCTTGGCTCCTCCCCCTGGCGGAGCATCTCACAATGGGATGATCTCATTCTATGAGTCATGCAGTGGGTCCTTGATGGCCCATTAAACAGAGATAACTCCCGGAGGGAGTTACCCATGAGCCATGTGGCAAGGCATTGTTAGGCTCGTTAACAGAAGATAAGGAAAACACTGCCCCACCTTGGCTCCAACGGCTCGTGGGGATAGAATACATACCTTGGGCACAATTTACACTGTAACCTAGGACACAAGGGTCCACGTTGTTCTGAGTGCACAGGCTCCTCAGCTCACCCTCTGGACAGACAGCTTCCACATCTGTTTTTACTGGCACGCACCTCCATAGATGGCAGACAAGCCCTCAGCCAAAACAAATCTGGTTTAAAATCTGAACACTCCACTCCTGCAATACATACCTTCAGCCATCGTAAGCTTGGTAAGTGCAAAGTATTTAAGTGTTCATTTTAGAAAGCCAAGGTGAATGATGAAAGCAGGTTCCTGAAATAAAGGCAGTGGGTTACACGTTCCTCTCATGCTGTGGTGGTGTGTTAACATCCCTCTGCAAGGAGAGCACGCACCGTGCACAGGGGGGAGAAGAGCGTCTCAAAATTCCTGAATCCCCTCATTTGAGACAGAATTCACCCTAGTCAAAGCTGCAGACTTCCAAATTTCTTCATCAAACTTCTTAATGAAATTTCTTCATCATTATTTCGAAGTATAGCCACTTGCAGCTGAAAACACTCAGACCTTTTCCCATTACTTTACTTGTGCTGTTGCAAAACGTGGGGTGATTATTAACTCATAATTATAAAAATTGCTTTAATGACAGGTGTGGGGAAGGTAAACTACAGAAACATCTACCTTTTTGTGGGAACAAACTCGCTTTGAACAACTTCTCATTTGGCTTAGCAAACTGTCAGAGCTGTAAAGGCCAAAGCACAGCTTTAAGGTCTTGAAGTCAACAACTGTGAATCATATAAAGACCAAGAAGATGAGTAAAAGGAAACTCAGTACAAAGACCCACAAAAAAGGTAAAAAAAAAAAAAAAAAAAAAAAAAAAAAAAAAAAAAAAAAAAAAGTAGTGAGAACAAGAAAATTCTACAGAGTCAGGAGAAGCCTGGTAACTTGGCAGACATGCTTGCATATTTTTAGGAGAAATAGGAACCAAATGCACACAAAGCCAAATGAAAGGGCATGAAATGGTCACTACAGAACACAGGATTGCACCTGCTGGACCTGTCCTGCTCTGACACCACAGCCAGTGGCCAGGGAGGGCTCCCATGCTCCCACTGCTGTGTGCCAAGGACAGGAGCTGTCACCAACATCCTGCGCAGGCTAAACCCCTCAGAACACCTGTGGCAGTAGGGATAGTTCATCATTCCCAGGAAAGGTGAGAGTTCCAGAAGATTACTCAGTATCCAGAAGATCCACCAGCTCCAGTGACTCCTGCTTTCACTTGGGATCCTCTCCACATCCCGCTGAGGACGTGTCCAGCCCCAGAGCAGCCTCTCCAGCTATTTTCTCCTGCTGCTGGCATTGTTTCCTTACATCTGCTGATTATCCCCCGGAATCTTTTGTTGCCTTCCCACCGTGCTGATGTTCATGGCAAGAACAAGAGAGATGTTGTACAAAGCACCATGGGCCTGCATAAACAGTGCAGATGAGAGGCTCCCAGCAAAAACCCGAATCATCTCTGTGAAGGCTGTGTTTATGCTGGAAAAGAACGCTGCTATCCCCTGGGAGCGAGCGGGGTGTCAGGAAACAAAAAGTGGAATAAAGTGTGCAAATCCCAGAATCATGGAATCATGGAATGACTTGGGTTGGAAGGGACATTTAAAGCTCATGCAGTTATGGGCAGGGACATCTTCCACTGTCCCAGCTGGGTCCAACCCCATCCAGCCTGGCCTGGGACACTGCCTGGGATGCAGGGGCAGCCACAGCTGCTCTGGGCACCCTGTGCCAGGGCCTGCCCACCCTCACAGGGAAGGATTTCTTCTTTTTATCTGGCCTAAACCTTCCTCTGACAGTTTAAAGTCATTATTCCCTGTCCTGTCACTCAGATAAAAAGTCTCTCTCTCCCTTAAAGCACTGGAAGGCTGTGAAATCTGGTGCTCGTGCAAGGGAAGAAAGGACCCTGAGCAGTTTGGATGAAAAATGAAGGCAAAAGGTGAAAGGTTTCACACCCCACTTTATGGATTATCCCCATACAGTTATTCTGCAGTTACCTGCTTGGCTGGAATCGGGAAATGCTCAGAAATCCTGGCTCCAAAGCACACTTGGTGCTGGAATAACATCCCAGCGCAGAACAGCACCACGCTGACCCCGTGGGATTTCCAGGATGCCCAGGAGCTGCTGAGACGAAGCTCAGGAACCTCGCAGATGAAACCCACCCTGTCCTTCCACCCCGGCAATCCCAGGAACACAGAAAGAGAGCAGAACCCTACAAGCAGAGTTTCGGGGTGGGAGAGGAGCAGTGCATCGTGCTCCTTTGCCACACGGGGGCACGGGCTGATGTGAAATCAGCTCAGCCAGGAAAGGTCTGGGCAGAGCTGGGGCGGCAGGCTCAGTTTCCCCGGAGCTGTTCCTTCAGTGCCAGGTTCCAGCTCGGCCCTGCAGCACTGGAGAGTCTCATCGTGCTCCTAGGATCATCACCCGGCCCCAAGGCACACTTCTGGGAAAGCAATAACCTACCTCGGTTCTCCCTTTCAGCCCTGGAGCTGTTGTCCCCAAGGAAAGCTCCTTTCCCTGGCTGTACCTGGGAACCTGCACCTCACGGTCAGCCTCACTGAGTTTTCTGCTGGTTCTGGTCCATTCTCTGAAATAAAACCCCATATAATTCAAAGCACAGCATTTCTGCGCATTCCAGGAGCACGGATTTCCCTGTGCCATGGTGCTGAGGGGTTGTCCCTGCTCAGCTTGTGACAGAAGCAGCCTTGCCCCCTCTGCAGCACTGCAGAGGCACAAGTGTTTGTGCAGCTGCACCACGAGCCCAACCAAGGACATGCTGTGGGGGAAACCTCAACTTTTTCCTTATTTCGGACAAAAAAGAGCAAAGCCAGCATTTATTTTCATGCCTTTGTGGTTGCATCTTTACAACAAAACAAAGCGAGCTTTGTGCTTTCTTCTATGAATTTCACAAATTCTTTGTGAAGCATGCAAAAGATTGTTTATTCGTGTAATTATGTAACGATAAACACAAATTTTGGGAACAGATCACATGGCGTGATCACAGCCGTGCTCAGCCTTCCAGCCCCAAGCCAGCCAAACCCTAAACACATGAGAATTATAACTGATAGCAAAGGCACAAATCTCATTCTGTGGGACCGAACACTTAATGTGTGCCATGCAGTTCATTTAAAAAATTAAACTTGTGAATTTTAGTAGCATTTTCTCACAGGCAGACACAGGGAAACCCTACAAAAATCTTTTAGAGGAAAACAGAAGGAAGAGTCACACAACCTTCTTTATTTTTTTATTGTATATTATTGTAGGAATATGTTATGCTGCCAAAAATCAAGACATATTTAGGACACTTCAGTACTAATGGGACTGACGCATTTTAAGAAAAAAGTGCTTCCTATGCTGACACCTCCTTCAGCTTAGCAGAAAGGAGCGACAGAATTCTTTTCAGCATTTCCACAAAGTTCTCAAACCTGTCTTTACCTTAAAAAAAAAAAAAAAGTCTGTAAACCCTCGTAGTGTTTAAGTAATGGATATTCTAGGGACACTAATTCTAGATGCTAAGGCAGTAATTTGGCTAATGAGACAGACACAGAACATGGCCAAAAATCTGCGAGTACCTTGAAAACCACAGCTTAGACTTCCCAAATGTGTTAGCAGGCACCCACTCCAAGACAGACACCCTGTGACCCTGGGACAGATGTTCAGCCCAGCTCACTGATGTGTGCAGAGCTTTATGGCTCTCGCTCCTCCTTTAATCAGCGACTGTATATTCAACTCCAGTATTCAAATAAACCATTACGAACCTATTCTGCTCTGTGTCCAAGACCTAAATGCCTTTCATGCCTATCAAAAGTCTTCAGCTAAGCCTCTCAAAGGCCCGATGTCTGTGTGGCACCTCCTCGATAAAATCGCTGCTGAGATACAACACGAAATGGTGCAGGGGGGTGAAGCTGAAACCTTCGGGGAGTCAGTGAGACCACACCTCCACCTGTAGGCACCATTCACCTGGAAAACACGGGCATTTGGACATTTCCAACTAAATTCCTGACCTTTAACCACTAAAACCCAATGGCCCACGATTAAACATTAAACCGTGTCAGTAAAACGGCGTGAAAATATTCACACAGACGCACCCAAACACACAGCAGACACACACAGACACACACACAGCTGCCCCACACCGTCAGCTGCTGCTCTATCCCCGCTCCCGCCTCCCCGAACCCGCTCCATCCTCCCGGGCATCCCTCTCCCTGCTTCCCCTGCTCCTGCCTTCCCCGTGCCCGCACGAGCGCTGCCCCGATCCCGCCTTTCCCGATCCCACCTTTCCCGATCCCGATCCCACCCTTCCCAGTCCTCCTTTTTCCCGATCCCGTCCTCGCTGTTTCCCGCTCTCGCTTTTCCTCGATCCCGCTGCTCCTGGATCCTGCTGTTCTCCGATCCTGCTGTTCCTGATCCTGCTGCTCCTCGATCCCGCTGTTCCCCAATCCCGACCTCACTGTTCTCAGACCTTGCTGTTCCTGATCCCGCTATTCCCTATCCCGACCCCGCCGGTCCTGATCCCACTGTTCCGATCTCGCCGTTCCCGGTCCCGCTATTCCCGGTCCCGCCGTTGCCGATCCCACCGTTCCCGGTCCCGCTGTTCCGATCCCGCTATTCCCGCTCTCGCCGTTCCCGATCCCGCTATTCCCGATCCCGCTATTCCCGATCCCGCCGTTCCCGATCCCGCCGTTCCCGATCCCGCCGTTCCCGGTGCCGCTATTCCCGATCCCGCTATTCCCGGTCTCGCCATTCCTGGTGCCGCCTCCCCTGTCCCCGGTCCCTCCCCGCGCATGCGCAGCGGGGCGGGGCGGTACCGGCGGAGCGGCGGGAGCGGCCCTGCAGGTGAGGTGGGTCCACGCCCCGAGCCCTCCATAGCGCCCGGAGCCCTCCTCACATCCCCGGAGCCTTCCTCATAGCGTCCCGAGCCCTCCATAGCGCCCGGAGCCCTCCTCACACCGCCCCGAGCCCTCCATAGCGCCCGGAGCCCTCCTCACATCCCCGGAGCCTTCCTCACACGCCCCGAGCCCTCCTCACAGCGCCCTGAGCCCTCCATAGCGCCCCAAGCCCTCCTCACACCGCCCCGAGCCCTCCATAGCGCCCGGAGCCTTCCTCACACGCCCCGAGCCCTCCATAGCGCCCCGAGCCCTCCTCACACCGCCCCGAACCCCCATAGGGCCCGGAGCCCCCCATAGCGCCCGGAGCCCTCCTCTCACCGCCCCGAGCTCTCCATAGCGCCTCTCACAGCGCCCCGAGCCCTCCATAGCGCCCTGAGCCTTCCTCACACCTCCCGAACCCTCCATAGCGCCCCTCACACCCCCCGAGCCCTCCGTAGCGCCCGTCAGAGCGCGCAGCCCCGCCGGGCACTCGGTGCTGTCGGGCAGCCCCGCGCTCGCTGCCCGGCCCTGCCCCGCCCCGGCCCCTCCGTTAAGGGTTGAGACCCCGCCGCGGCCCCGCTCTCCGGGCTCTCCCTGCCGCCCCCGGGCTGTGGCCCAGAACGGCCTGTGGTCCCCCGGTGTCACAGCCCCTCTGCCACCCGCTGCCGAATAGTCCCAGACTCTGGGGTTAAAGGGACCTTAAAGTGCATCCCGAGCCACCCCTGCCGCGGGCAGGGACACCTCCCACTGCCCCAGGCTGCTCCAAGCCCTGTCCAGCCTGGGACACTGCCAGGGATCCAGGGGCAGCCACCCCCTGAATCATAACCTGAAAATGCTTTCAGTGTAATAAATGATCTGTGTAGTTTTACCTTCACGAAGGCTCACAGCTGTCAGGGAGAGAGAGGATCATGAATGACAGCGGGGTAGCAAAATGGAAACTGATTTTCCCCTTCTCAGCAGGATCTGCATGTTTTGTAGTGGTTGTGCCCCACCTCTAATCATCACTCATCCCTCTGAAAAACACAGCTCAGTCAGTCCTGCCTGAGGGACCCCAATGCACAGGTCACTCAACAATAACTTTTAGATGTGGCTGTTACTGCTTTTGGCTACAGACTGTCACTACATTCTTGAGTGGAATAACAAAAAGATTAACGGTTGCCTGATATATTAATAATCTAGACTTCAGTGTTTTCTCTTTGCACAGAAAACAGTATTTTCTCTTTTTTAAGAGATGTGTTTTTGGGAGTCCTTTACCCCACTGAGCAACACAGCCCCACATCTGTGGAGGAATTAATCCCACAATGATGTGTACAAAATAAATGTGTTTGCACTTTTGTATTGCTTGAAAGCATTTTCAGGTTGTGATTCAGGGGGTGGCTGCCCCTGGATCCCTGGCAGTGTCCCAGGCCAGGCTGGACAGGGCTTGGAGCAGTCTGGGACAGTGGGAGGTGTCCCTGCCATGGCAGGGGTGGCACTGGATGGGCTTTAAGGTCCCTTCCAACCCAAACCATTCTGGGATTTGTGACTTTTCCATCTCCTGTTTCCATCAGTAGTTTATGTGAGACATAGAGAGTACCTGCATGTCTGAGGCAAGATGAAGTGAGAGAGGGAGACAGCTGCTGTGACAGCATCACCTCAGATATAATTAGCAATGTAATCCTCTCTCGTGATGTACTGACTTGGCTGGACACATAAACCGACCTGAAAAGCATTTCTTCCACATGTTTGAGTAAATATTGCACTTCATTGTAAAGCCAGCTATACCATGATGACTATTTTATTTTGTGTAATAGCAGTAAAATCATTAGTGAGAGGAGTTGTCTAGGAACTGGGAAATCTGGCATGGAGAAGGTAGTTGTCTCATAAATCAGAGCTTTCCTTTTTATAGCTAGATCTAGTTTAAGTGGTTCTACACTATTTTCCTAGGTGTGTAGTCACCTTTTGCATTGTAAGTCCATTGAATGACCTGTGAATAACACCTGATGCAATTCCTCAGTTTTGGAAATGTCTTTTGAATTGGAATTTTCATACTATGCTGCCTTTGCCTAACATTTCATTACATTTTGTCCTTTACTGGCAATTTTAGGTAGCAGTGGAACCAACAGGAAAAGAGAGACTGTCAGAAGTAGAGATGATGAAAGAGGACAGGGATCACAGGTGGGCTGCTGCTGTGGGATCTCATTAAGCAGCTAAATGTGTAGATTTCTCTCACAACTGTAACACTGCTGGTAAAGTTGAGGCCTGCCAAGGCTTTGACTCTGCTTTTGTGACTGATTTGTGGTGGTACAGCATTATGCTTAATGGACAGAAAAAAAAATCTGTATATTTATAAATATATATATGTAAAATATCTAAAAGCAGAACTTATAGAAAGTCTTTAATAACATGTATACTGTTGTAAAGTTACACAAAGCTAAAGCCTCCCCTGCAGTGTTTCAATACAGGCTGAAAAATAAAGCAACATTAATTGATTTTTATGATCCAAACTATGAGGAGAGCAAAAAGCAAAAGGAGAAGCTGGAAATGCCCAAAGCCAGCTAGGAATCCAAATACACAGTTTGTATTAAATGAAAATGAATCTTAGGTTTTAGTCAGCTTTAAGTTTTAGGATAATGTGATGTTTTGATTCTGTCTATGTGCCACTGAAAACAGTGCAGTGTAGGCCATGGTCAGACATTCTAATGAGGCAATTTAGACACTTTTCTACCTGCCTAATCTGATCTGTACCTAAGGTCATGGGCCAGGTGGATTTGCTACATCTGCTGGGAAGTAGCCATGAGGCAGCTCCTGCAGTGCAAGAGAAATAAGCTGCCAGAAGCCCAGTGATCCTGCTCTACTTACCTAAAAAGCTTGTTAGGATCTTTAAATGGCAACCATAGTTCAGCAGAATTTTCCAGAGGACTTGGGATTCTTCATTTGGTTGAAACAGGAAAATGCCAAGCCTAGAGACTTGAAGATTGCTAGTTTAGCAATCCCACCTACTCTGTGTGTATTCTTTCCCTGGAAATGACAAATTCTTTCAGCCTGCTGGTTAATTCTGTCCAATAGTCACCCTCAGTTAGCACAAAGCCTTGTCTTGGCTCAGACACAGTGACACGGCCTGTTTGAACAAACACCTTTGGCACTGGTGCCTGGAATTAGCCAAACTCTGCAGAGCAGTAGACAAAAATTAGTTCCTCAGCTGAACAAAGTGTCATTAATACTGAGGAGTACAAATGCAGGAACAGATAAAGGGACAGCCAGAAAAGCTGTGACACCTACAAGTGGATATAGCAAAGCAGAGGCTGTTGCACCAGGAATCCAAACCCTCCAAGGATTAACCCCCCTCTGGAATCAAATAGGTAAATAGTGTTATGTTACCCACATAGAAATAAAACTTAGGTTTGTCAGTGACAGCTTCTCAAATGTGAACATCCAGAACTTCCCCCAAAGAGCAATTCTTATATTAAGAATTTAATTAATATTTATTAGTTATCTGAAGCTGCTCTTTGTTCTTTAGTCAACTAAAATGATGCCAGCTTCCTCCAGTTCCTCCTACAAAATGTTTTGCCAGATGCTCCATTTGTTAACACATTTTTGTGTGCTGACACTTGGAAAATCCATGCATCCCTTTACTCATAATTCACAGACTCATATCTCCAGAGCCACTTCTGTAGTGAGTGAACAATATGGAACCAAGGAGTGCTGCTGTGGGGCTGTTCGTGTTGTGTGAACTGACCCAGACAAGGGCAGCCCTCAAAGCACAGCTGAAATGCAGATTTATTTCACTGCACAATACACATTTCATTCTAGCTGAGCTCAGATTCTCTCTGCCCCACATTTCCTGTACAGATCCCTGCTGAAGGTGTGTCACTCCCAGGAAGCCAGCACTGTTCTGCTGTGGCTCTGCTCTCCCCAGCACCCCAGTGAGTGTCTGTGTCTGTCCCCTGCCCTGGACACCAGCTCTGGGCACCCAGGGGACCCACGTGGATCCATTTTTGGAGGTTCTGAACCCCCCAGTTGCAGCTGCAGGCTGGGGAACCTGTGGCTGCTTGGCCCCTTTGGGGTTGAAACTTCTACCAACACACTAAAGAAAAGTGTGTAAAAGAGGGTTTTAGGTTCCACAATCTGTTCAGGTTTTTAAGCAGCTGAGGTACCTTAGTGGCTTTTCCCAAATTGTATACAAATCTTTTGAAGTCCCATTTTTATTTCTTTTTTTTCCCCCCACAAACTTAGAATCACAGAATGGTTTGGGTTTTAATTTTAAGGATACTTTGTTTCTAAATAGTTGGGAGGTATTTTTAATTAATCCCTAGCTTCATTAATGGTAGGGACTTTTTAACAAGACATGTAGGGAAGTGATGAGAATAGATGAAAGCCCCTTTTTTTTTTGTCAGCTAATAATTAGTGCTTGAAATTTATTTGGAGATAAGACCTATTTGTAAAATAGAATAAGATATTGTATCCTATTTTATTTGCATTTTTTATTTATCTAGTATTTAGTTAAATCAACAAAATCTTTGTGTTTTAGTTGATTACATTTTTAGTTGATTACAGTTGATGATATTTATGTGAACTTATTTTCGTTACAGTTTTGGGATATTACTTTTAACGCAGTTAATTTATACTTGCTAAAAATACTTCAGTGACATTCTGTGCTTTTACTGGGTAAGAAAAAATGTTTTGTGCGGGTAACAATGATAAGCCCAGATAACAACGGAACATTTCTAATTCTCTTTTCCTGCCATTTCAAAATCATTATATCAGTTTAACTGTAGTTCATCTCACTGCACAGAATTCTCCCTGTGGCTGTGTGTTTATTTGTGTGATGCATGCAGACACACACAAATAGATGCCTATTTACTCGTTGCCGATAGGAAATGAGGTGCACAGGAAGATCCGAGCTGGGAGATTCAGCTATTAGAACATCAGGCCTGTTTGCCTCAATCCCTTTAAAGGCCGGGCAGACCTTTCCAAAGCAGTTTAGGGATGATTAGCTGCATAGTCCCCGAGGCACTCCTCACACAGTGTAGGTTAAGAAAAGATCCTTGCTGGCTCCTCCCAGCTTACCGTCCCCGATCCGATTAGGCACAGGAAACACCGGGGGAATTCATTCAGCTTCTCCTCTGTAAAACGTGACTCCCCTGCGGCGTGTTTCTTGTGCCTGATACTGCAGCAATGAAGGGATCAGCACTCACTCATTCTTTTTGCAGGGTAACAGGTAAGGTGTTACACTGAAATTACTAAAACTATTGAAACTCATGTAAATTTACTATGGTTTTGACTGTATTAGATTTTAAAATAATTCCTCTAACTCGCAGAGTTAATTTTGGAACTTGCACGTCAGAGTGCTGTCAGAATGCTGAGAATTACTGACAGTATTTCATTCTTCTGTGTGACGAGACTGAGTCTCTTGGTAAGCATGGTGTTCATGATCAAGGTCTCAGAGGCACCATTTTTGTTTGTAGAACAGTTAATAGATTCACTTTACACCATCTCCTTGACGAGTCTCTCCTAATTACTGCCTGCCAGCCTGTTCAGGGTAGTTTCAAATACCTTCTGTTAACTCTTAGGTTAGCACTGCCACAGAAAGAGGTGATTTAAATAACGTGCCTCAAGTCAATTGAGAGACTTGTCCATCAGTTTAGCTTGCAGTTTCGTGCTATTTATGTCAAAAAACCTGTGAACAGCAAACACTGAATCACCAAACCAGCACCTACATAATCTTTTAATGAATTATATTCTCTTGTCTCTTTTGTACACAAAAGCACTTAGAGTCCTTTGTAAATATCAAACTTGATGATTAAATGACATTCACCTTTTACTAAGACAGGTGGGGAATATTTTTCTCCCAAAGAGGGTAAAAGACATGTAGAAATAACAAATCCTTTCTGCTTGTGGTTCCAATGGAGTTTCACAGCAGCTGTAGTATCATTCTGCTGTGTAAATAGAGTATAACTAAACTATATGAAAATTTGTTTACATTTTTACCTAGTGTCCTCTCTGTCCTTTATCCTTGTGTTCATTTGCTTTTCCAATATTCAGGAGTTTGCTTACGGGTAGTAAACATTTCAAATTTCAAATAATTGAGCTTTTTAAAGCACCTTGGGAATTGAGGTGTGTGCCTACTGAAAGATGTGTGCTCAGTGCTAAAACTGCCTTCCAGACCATGGTAAAATTGTAGCTTAAGCATTCATGGACTATCTGCTCTCAGTGAGGTTTTTCACTGGTACAGGCATCAGAACAACAACCTTTGCATCTTTAATCATAATAATCAAGTTTAGCAAAACCCCCCAGTTATCATCATTTTTTACAAACCTTTAGAAATGCTTTGTTAAAATTAGATAGTCTGTGGTAATTTAAAACACAATTTCATTTATCAGTGCTTCCTGTACCAGTGACTAACCATGTCTCAGCCAATTTAGAAGATTTTTTGCTAGGAACTCTCATGATCTGCCAATCTTAAAGCATCAGATTCAAAGCCTGAATCGAGAGACAAAGTTATAATTTAGTAGCTCTTAACCACTTCACTAAATATACCCAGTCCTTGCTACACTATCCTATTTTTACTTAGTCTTAATCATCAAAGTTATCTTTAGTTATCTGCCTGAAACATCTCCATTAGTGCAGTTTACAGGATTTTGCATTTTGGCAGTGAAACTTTATCCCGTGTGATCTTATATTTAGACATTCTGTTGACTTCTGTGGGACTGCTCACAAAAGCAAAGCTTCTCAAGTACTTGCAGAATTAGGCCACAGGAAATTTTAGAGCTGTTAGCCGAGTGCTTAGGTACTAAGCTACCCTCGCCCCTACCTGCACGAGCTGTTCCTTTAAAATGGGACTGCTGGGTAGTATTTACATGGGACTGCAACAGGGAGAGAACAAATTCACTTTAGAAGACAAGAAAACAGTAAAACTAACCTCCGAGTTTCATGTCACAGGCCTAAGCATCAGCATTGCCTCTATTGTATGAATATATTTGAGGTTTAAAATAATTTCTTCCCATATATTGGTGTTTTAAAATGGAAAACTTATCAATTTTTTTTTTATGTTAATACGTACAGGTAATCTTTTTAAGTGTGTGGTGTGCTGTGGCATCCTTGTTTCCCAAAGCCACGGGAATTAAAGATTTGGGCCCTCACTATTCATGGATAGGTGCAGAGGGGAGCCTTACAATGGGATTGCTGTCCCTGCTGGCAGCTACACTGCCCTACCTGGAACCCTTCCAGCTGGGAGTGCAAGCTCCTCTCTCTGTTTGCAAACGTGTTCAAAAGTAAAAGGCAGCAATTGCATTTATTAAATAATCCTGCTCATTGCCAAGATAGAGTGAGACCAGCATCATCTCCTCACTTTTTGGCTGTATAATTGTTTCCTGGCTGCTGCAATAATGGACATTGCTCCTCTCCTTTCAGTCTGGAGCAAAAATTCAGCCCAGCCACTGGAAGCCACTGGTTTCCAGATCCTGAAATACCAGAAAGGAATGTTTTTTGTGACAGGGCGGAGTGGTTCATTTGCAAACCCCGCCGCCGGCTGGCAGCCGGCTCCTGGGAGCCAGTGAGGGATGCTGCCTGTGGAAGGAGCATGGAACTGCTCCTTGGGATCCCCCATGTCCCAGCTGTCCTGCGTGGCACTCTACTGCTCCGCTGGGACCTTGCAAAGAGCAGTGCCTTTATTCCAGAGGGAATGGGCAAGGGGCTCCACTGCCGAGGAGCAGATGGATGCCCGGAGCCGCTCACCCGCGGGGCCACGAGGAGCCCACACTGCCTCCCCTGCAGGAAAGGCACCCGTGCATGGGTGCAGCAGCGAGTGGGACCCGGCAGCTGGCTGTTACCGAGTGCAACACGTGCATCGAGTGCAACTGGAGACAGAAATGCCTTCTGTAGAAATTGTTCAGCTCAAAAGTGGGGGAAAGAAAAGGCAACTCAAAACTGCATGCGGACATCAAAGCACGATTCAAACCCACGCCTGGAGGGGACCTCCTGAAATACCCCGAGCGCTTGGCATGAGGATTCCAAGAGATTCCTTAGGCAGTGCGGTCCTGCCTGTCCCTTCTGCCAGCCGACAGCACAGGCACATTTCCCGGTGTGTGGTGTCAGCAGCCGGGCTGCCCCCGCTCGCTGGATGTGCTGGAACAGAGGTGGGACTGCACCACAGGGAAATACCGGGACAGAGGCGGGACTGCACCGCAGGGAAACACCGGGACAGAGGCGGGACTGCACCGCAGGGAAACACCGGGACAGAGGCGGGATTGCACCGCAGGATTCACCGGGACACAGACGGGACTGCACCGCAGGGAAACACCGGGACAGAGACGGGACTGCACCGCAGGATTCACCGGGACACAGACGGGACTGCACCGCAGGGAAACACCGGGACAGAGACGGGACTGCACCGCAGGATTCACCGGGACACAGACGGGACTGCACCGCAGGGAAACACCGGGACAGAGACGGGACTGCACCGCAGGATTCACCGGGACACAGACGGGACTGCACCGCAGGGAAACACCGGGACAGAGGCGGGACTGCACCGCAGGATTCATCGGGACAGAGGTGGGATTGCACCGCAGGATTCACCGGGACGGAGGCGGGACTGCACCGCAGGGAAACACCGGGACAGAGGCGGGATTGCACCGCAGGATTCACCGGGACAGAGGCGGGACTGCACCACAGGGAAACACCGGGACAGAGGCGGGATTGCACCGCAGGGAAACACCGGGACACAGACGGGACCGCACCGCAGGGAAACACCGGGACAGAGACGGGACTGCACCGCAGGAAACACCGGGACAGAGGCGGGACTGCACCGCAGGATTCACCGGGACACAGGCGGGGCTGCACCGCAGGATTCACCGGGACAGAGGCGGGGCTGCACCGCAGGATTCTCCGGGACAGAGGCGGGACTGCACCTCAGGATTCACCGGGATACAAACGGGACTGCACCGCAGGATTCACCGGGACAGAGGCGGGGCTGCACCGCAGGATTCTCCGGGACAGAGGCGGGACTGCACCTCAGGATTCACCGGGATACAAACGGGACTGCACCGCAGGATTCACGGGACAGAGGCGGGACTGCACCGCAGGATTCACCGGGATACAAACGGGACTGCACCGCAGGATTCACCGTTCCTCTCCCTGGCTCAGGGAGCCCCGGATTAAGGGACGGCCTCTGTGCTGTCATGGCAATGGTGTGCAGGGCCGAGATGAAGCAGCAGAGCTGGTTAAGGCGATATCGTGACTGCCCCAAGGTACGTGACCGGGCTCCTCGGGCTGCGCACGGGCACGGTGACCCCGAATCGCGCTCGGGGCTGTGCCTGCCGCACCTACCGAGCGCTCAGGGGGTGCGCAAACCGCTAAGAACAGCTTTAAAATTCAAGAATATCTGCTACAGAGGCGAAGCAGGAGAGCTGCTGCCTTTACTTAAGCACTATTTTTACTTCTAGCACCCTTTTAATGGATGCAGGAACGTAATGCCCCTCTGCAGGAACATCAGCACTGACATATCCCAAATTATCCCCTTACATCTGTCTGGGGGAGTGCAGTGTAACTCAGCAACGTCATTTGTCACAGTATTACTAACTTTTCAGAAGTAAATATAAGGGAGCTGCTCCCATTGTTCACATTGAGCAATTTAAAAGAGCTGCCAGTCAAGGTCGGCAAACTAAAATTCAGACACAGACAAAACATTCAAGTCAGTTGGGCAGCACAGGAATTATAGATTTGGTATATAAATGAAATAAAATCAGACAACAAAGAAACACAGAGCTCACCTCTGCAACTTAGAAGAATCTTGCAAGTATTTTGTCATACTCTAGGTATATCCTCTTTTGCATTAACCTCCATCTCATCCCTTTCCAGGATGATCAGCCTGATTCCTGGGTAAAAAAAAACAAAACAGGAAAATAATTTTACATTATAGAAATATCCCTGATACTTCATCTCTTGCTTTTTATCACTTGAGTACAAGGAAATAGGAGAACTAAATAGTCATAGTGGTGGTGATTCTGCTGCCAATATGATGTGATATTGTTGGGGGTTAGACTTGTTTATCCTTTTCACCTATAGAATTTTTTCCCAAGGGTTGCAAGGCAACTGATTGCCGGGTACTTATGAGTGCTCAGGTGAAACAAAGCATAGAAGCTAGCACTTGGCTACACCCTTGTCTCCGGGAGTTTCCCCCCCGAGGGGTGGGGGGGGGGGGGGGGGGGAGAAAGACGGGGCTGGGGGGGGCAGCTTCACTTTTAGTGTGGTCTGCGTCGGGAACGGACGGGGCTGCCGTTGCTGCGTGAGTTTCTCACTAGCACCACCGGGATCTGATCCTGGAGAGAGAGAGCTACCATCATCTGCTCGTGTGCCCGGATCCGGATTCCTCTTTTTGCTGCCCTGCTGGAGCTGCCTCGGCTGGGCATCCTGTCCCACTGCCTCGGCGCTGTTTTGGAACTGCACTGCACCGCGGGCCCGCACTGGCCTCCCTGTCAGACCCCTTTGCCTTCTAGTGACTACTGACGGAGCTCTGAACTTCATCTGATCCACCAGCCCGGGATTCCCCACTGTTCCAGCTTGGTACTTTTCTTCGGAGTCCCCCAGAGACCAGACTGCCCCAGGTTTTGTGGGACCAAGCTCCATCAAGGTCCCTGGTTCTGTTTTTCGCTATTAATTGCTGTAGTTGTTGTTGTTTGTTTGCCCTGTTATACCTATTAGTAAAGAACTGTTATTCCTATTCCCATATCTCTGCCTGAGAGCCGTTTTAATTTTCTAAATTATAATAATTTGAGGGAAGGGGATTTGAATTATCCATTCCAAGAGAGGCCCTGCCTCTCTCTAGCAGATACCTGTCTTCTTTCAAAAAACCAAGACAGATTTCTTTTTCAAATGTTATCTGGACAAGCTATTAAGAATTTTTAAGAGAACTTTCTGAGAAATGGAAATCAATAATTTTTGTTAATTCAGCATTATTCACTCTAAAAAAGAAATTCTGGGGATAAAATGAAGTTCTTTCTTTAGGCTCAAAGTTTCCTCTGATATTGGAAGCCATCACTTACTGATTTCAAAATTCATTGAAAAAATAGAGGTTCTAGAGCTTCTCTGAATAGAATGCAATTACATGAAGGTACTTTGTTAAGGGATTGACTTTTCAGGATACAGAGTCAGATGGTCAAGCAGCTGAGTAGAAACTGCTCCAGATACTCTTTTAATCTTTACTATGAGAGTTCTTAATCCATATTCTTCTTAACATACTTACATTAGAGATGCATCTCTGAAGTTTCAGAAGGCTTTTTGTCTTTGACAAATGTAATTCTCATCCCTTTGAGAGGACTGGTGCAGCTCTGTGAAAAGGTTCCTAATGTGGATCTGTGATCTGTTCCCACCATTAAGCATCTTGAAAAGAACGGAGCTGCACTGGGTGACTTTGTGGAATAAAGTCCATTAGCATTGTTGGAAGAATAATTTATTCAAGTGTGTGATAGATAATGTAATATCTGAATGAATACATTTTATTTAAATATTTACTACAAAAATAATTAGAAGAATTAGAGATAAAAGCTGGACAATGAACAGCGAGCAGTTAGCACCACACAGGCCTGTGATATCACCCAATTCCCACAGGACTCTTCTATTTTCATATTTTTTTTTAGCAACTCTGTCTTTCAAAACCCTATTTATGCTGCTGAATCCTAATACTGGTTTTGCAGACTTGGGAACACAAGGTTTGTCTACTTAGCAAAGTTTCTGTAGTTAATGATGCAGCAGAGATGTACTTAGTTTGGTATAAAAAAATGCTTTTTTTGTTATGCTTGCAGCTATTTTCCTATAGAGATAAGAGAAACAGAAAGGTGATCTTATACTGAGTAAGAATTTCCCCTCAAGAGCCATGCAAAGGATTTATTTAAACATCTCAGTGGCTGATTACTGTGTTCATATTTACAGCTTGCTTTATCTTTCTGTCAGATAGAAGGTCTTCAGAGCAGGACCTACCTTGTGTTAGAAATAACAGTAGAGAAAAAATCTCTTTCTGCCTGGAGAGAGTCCAGGGTTGAGTTTTTTTTTTTGTTAGAGGAGAATCATCAAACTCCAAGAGTGCAGGGAAGAGCAGCGAGGGCCTGTGGATTGTAGATCTGCCAAGTACCAGCCCATGCCTGACTGCCCAAATCTTCAACGACTCCATAACCAGGAGCATGTGGCTTTATTCTGCATTTTTTGAGCTTCTGTTGCAGGTTTTCAATGAATATTTTATTGTTTCAACAGGTACTGCAATGGCTGCAGGAGTTCTGCTGCAAAATGAGCAACCATACTCCTCGCTGATAGAGAGCAGTGTGTACCTGGCCAACATGAGTTCAGGTAAGAATTTGTCTCTGATCTGCCATTCATAACAAATGCTTAGAACAATTCTGGAAAAAAAAAAAACCCACAAAATTTTTAAAAAAACCCCAGAATATTATCCATGTTAATATCCAACTTAAAATGTCTCTAACAAAACCAAACTGCATTGTTTCGTCAACATATCATGGTGATAATATGTTGATCTTTTCTGTAGTTTTCATTTTGTCAGATCTCCTAATGGAAGAAATGATGCCATTTTTGTAATGAGAAACTGCCTAGCCCTCTGAAAATAAAAACCTGCCTTCAACAAAACTCCCCTTTCTAATTATTTAAACCTTTACAGGATGCAATTCTTTCTTACTGTTTTGGGTGAGTGTTTGTTTGCAAACCTGCAAGATTCAGCAGGAAAATAATGGTGTGCGGCATTTTATTTTCCTCACTTCTGTCTCCACTTCCATTTGATATATACTGAAAAGTTTCTGGGAAGAGAAAAATAATTAAGTACAAGAAAGGAATGTAGTTAATTAGAAAATATTTTTCACATTTCTTGGATTCAGGTAGCACTTGAAAGAGCCTTTTTAATCTCCTTTCTCTTCTGCCCAACCCCTAAAATAAAAGCATATTTACCTGTTTCCTCACCTGCTGATATCAGCCCCACTGATGAATGAAGAGCCGAGGGTTTGAACCTTTTCCTTTTCTCACACGATATCACTGCTGATGTTTCAGGCCTGGTAGCCACAGCAAACATTGTAAGAGCTGGGGAGCAGCAGCCAAAGTTCAGGCCCTCAGTTCCTGGAAGAAGCAGATTTTTGCCTGGTGGATTTGTCCCAGAAGGAAACTTCCTCTTACGTAAATTCCTCTGTACAAGTTACTGGTTTTGTGGTAAAACACAAATGTACTTTAGGAAAATGCAATGGGGTTAATTTGTTTATTGACAAAGTGGATTTTCTGGATTTCCCCTTTCAGTGCAGTCTGATGCACAGACACTGGGATGACGAAGGCTTTTTCCATCACTGTAACCCATTCTCCACACAGTTGTTTGGAGGCTTGTTTTTCGAGTGCTGCAATCTTTCCTGCCACCTCATTCTCCTGCTCAGCACACTGGAAGCAAAGTGGGAGGCAATTTGCCACCTCATACCTACCTTCGGAAGCCCAAAGCACTCATCTGACACAGCTTCTCCTCCTCATGATCTGCCTTCTCTCAGGCTGCAGGGTTAACAGCCTTGCTTCATAAAAAAGCTGTGCCCTGAAAAATAAACCCAGCCTTTTGTCTTGGATAACAATTTGTGTTTTGTTAGAAGACGTGAATGGTCCAGGCAAACAGTCTACGATTCATCATGTACTGAAGCATTTCAGCAGGAACACACTAATCCCAATCATTACACAGCTAATGATGCATTTTGGAGCAGCGAAGTGGAGGAGGAGAGGTGGCTGTGGAATGAAGAACCGAGAGGTGGGGGAGTATAATGTGCCTCCTTACAGATCTCTCAGGAGGCAGAGCCTCCAGCTACATTTTGATTGTTCCGTTGAACGGAGTATTTTGCGTCTTATCGGGTTCTGAATGCCTGTTATTGAGCAGGAACTAAATACTCCCATTGTTTACTACAAACATTTTGGTTGTTCCCAGCGCGTTTTGAAAATTACCTACTTGACATGCAACTATTTTCATCAAGCGGTGGAACATTTTGTCCCGAGCAGACGCAATTCCTGTGGAAAGGAGCAGCCCGGGGCTGGGCTGGCAGCAGCGCCTGCATCCCCCGTCACCATGGCGACAGCTCAGCCCGGGGACCAGCTGCCGAGGGATGCTCCGCTCCCGCAACTTCAGCGCTCAGCAACTTCCCCTGCGCTCAGAGCGCCCCGGGCAGCGGCGCCAGGCGGAGTTGGGGCCGCGCAGCCATGCAGCCTTCCCCGCGCCGCCGCTCGGCCGTTAGCATCTTTAGCCATTTCTTCCAGGGGCGGAGGCATTCCTCCTCCGATCCCCTTCTCCGCCTCAGCCAGCGCCGCCGCAGCTCCGTGGTGGAGCTGCTCTCCTCGTCCACGCAGCGGGTCATGGTGGCTCTGTCGTCGCTCAGCCCCGAGGAGCTGGATGCAACTTTTCCTGAAAAAAAAAGTAAAGTGCTTTTCATGGAGACTGTTGGCAGTTCTGGGTATTTTCTCGGTATTGCTGTACTTTTGTTCTGTTAACTGTATTTTTTATGTGTGGATAAAATGGTGGAGTTTAATTTTCTTCCTGTATTTTATATTTTGCTCACTGATTCCTTATTCAGATGTTAACACGTGCTTTTTACTCTAACAGTTTTATTATAAACAACAGGTTAACTAGAAACACCCATTCATGCATACACCAAGGATATGGTTAACTATTTTGGATTTCAGGCTGAAGAGGAGTGTGACTTTTTTTTTCAGCTGCAAAGGATGCCACTCACCTCTAACTTCATCAGCAAAAGCACCTGGCAGTAACAAGCAATTTTTTCCTTATTCCTGATTTCTCAGAACCCTTACTTGCACAAGGAGGCTGAAGGCTGTGCTGCACGTCCTGCTGGTGCCAGGGAGATGGCCACAGGGCTGGGGTGCTGTTTGTCTGTCGGGGTGCTGTCTGTCGGGGTGCTGTTTATCGGGGTGCTGTTTGTTTGTCGGGGAGCTGTTTGTTTGTCGGGGAGCTGTTTTCTGGGGAGCTGTTTGTCGGGGAGCTGTTTTTTGGGGAGCTGTTTGTTTGTCGAGGAGCTGTTTGTGCCTAACGTGCCCGTGCTGTGTCGCAGGGAGCTCGAGGCGCCCCACGGCCAAGTACACCAAGGTGGGCGAGCGGCTGCGCCACGTTATCCCCGGGCACATGCAGTGCTCCATGGCCTGCGGCGGCCGCGCCTGCAAGTACGAGAACCCGGCGCGCTGGGGCCAGCACGAGCAGGCCATCAAGGGGCTCTACTCCTCCTGGTGAGCACCTCAACCCCGCAGAACAGCTGGGCTTTGTAAAAATCGGCTGCTAAGGGTAAAACCTAACGACAGTTTGGTCTGCAATTAGAGCCCGACATAGCTGCTGTCGTAGGCAGCCCGGGAAAGATGACCAAAGGTTCCTGTTGACTTACAGTGAGTTTGGGTCAGATCCTGTTGCCTTGGGAAGGCTGACCTGAAACAGAGGTTAGGCAACACTAGAGAATAAAATCAGGATTTATTAAAAGGTCCCCAGAATCCACCCTGGGCATTATAGAAGCCTACGCAAGGCTGCACCCAGGGTGGGCTGAAAGTGGTAGCAAAGATGGCCCCCCAGTCACGAGATTTTGCCATTTTATAAGTTTAGGTCTATTTGCATATTGGGGTCCAATTGTCCAATTCCAGCCACAGGCTGTGAGGTCCCATCCTTGTTCCACCCCTCAGTCCATCGTTGTTTGTGTTTTGGGGCTGAAAGTTGTCCTTGGTCTTCCAGCTGAAATGGATTTGTTTTGTCTCACTGCTCCATAGAGGAGTACTAATACTAACTGTATTAGTACAGTTCCTAATACGAGGCTTCATCCCTAGGCAGCACAGAAACTGAAAATATAAAAGCTAAGGCGTCAATCCAAAGGAATAAATACCTGTCTGTCATGAATAGTAAAAAAAATGCTGTTCTGGGTTACTAAGGATTAGGATGCAAATTAATTAAACATGTTAATAATAGAATTGAAAAGTAAAAGCATTTCCTGCAGATGAAATAATGTGGGCATGTGTTCAGAAGGATGTTCATGTGCAGCAAGAGTCACATGAAATGCATCTTGACATTCTTACTGTTTTTTCCTAAGAGCAAATGATTGAACAGCATTTACAAACCTTAAAGGGAACAACAGGGATCTGGGTCCAGATTTCTGTTCAAAGGAATTTTTAGTTATGTCATGGCATTTAAGCAGTTCCAGTAATTGTCTTTTGATAATATTCTATCTGTACCAGTTTAATAAGATTTATCACTAACACTATGGCATAGTAGAATTTTTAAAAGTAATTTCTAATAAATCACCAAGATATTTCTCTCTTTCTTGAATATAATGGTATTCTTATTTTGGAAGACTCATACCCAGGGAATTATTCATTACAACACTATTATTTACTTTTCTAATTTCTCAGGATAACAGATAACATCCTGGCTATGGCTCGACCCTCAACAGAATTAATCGAAAAGTACAACATTATTGAGCAGTTTGAAAGGTAACAAATTTAGTCATTATCTATTGTAAGTATTACTGGTGTAATTCCTGATCCATTTTCTCTTTCAACGTAGATTTGGATTGTTGGTAAAGATCCTTTCATTTTAACGCTCTACAGGTAAAGATTTATTCCCCACTAAGAATAAATGTGTGTTTCAGAAAATAAGGGATGATGAGATTTTGGCTGCCTGTAATACTTTGATTCATCTATTCCTTCCTTAAGCTGTGGCATAAAAACCATAATTAACCTTCAGCGTCCTGGGGAGCACGCGAGCTGTGGGAACCCCCTGGAGCAGGAGAGTGGCTTCACCTACCTTCCTGAAGCCTTTATGGAGGCTGGCAGTAAGTTCCCTCCTGCTGCTGTTCCTCATTAATTATTGACTTTGGCATTTAAGGATATTTTTACTTGAATTCCTGTGAGTTAAATGCAGCTGTGTAGGAAACATTGCACAAAACGTGAAACCTGGCAAATATAATGAAGAGCAAATGACACATTATTGAAGATTGTGTGTTATGCAGAGAAAGGTGGAGGGTTTGTGTTCAGGTGATTCTAAAGGAAGGACAACAGTTCCCTTTTTCTTTTTCTTCTGCATTCACAGATATCTGAGCCATTAACGGTGTGTCAAATTCTGGTATACTCATGTTTTCTTACGTAGACTATAAAAGGCTATTTCATGTGAGGACACTGCACCTGACAGTGTTTTTGTATTTCCATGTTATGGTGAGAAGAGAGAAAGTGCCTCTCTGTAAGAAGCAGCTGCTGACTGAAGAAGTGCTTTTATTTCTGAAAAGAAAAAAATTGCCCTCTTTCTATATATAGCTGAGTAATTTTGTATGAATCACTGTTTTGTTGCACCTTTTCCGTTCTAGCTGAACTTGAGTTTGACAAACCTTTGTGTATCTATCAAGTTTCAATAGCAGGCGTACACTGAAATGGGAAAATAATCTCTTGCAAACAAGATTTTCAGATTTTAAGCTCCATTATGCAATTTTAGTACCATAATTTCTTATCAGTAATCTCTCGTCTGCAGATAGTACTACACCTTTCACATTCGGTGTGGCAGAAAATCACTGTCTCTCTTCTTATTTCAGTTTATTTTTATAATTTTGGATGGAAGGATTATGGAGTGGCATCTCTCACAACTATCCTTGACATGGTGAAGGTGATGTCTTTTGCCCTGCAGGAGGGGAGGGTGGCTGTTCACTGCCACGCAGGCCTCGGGAGGACAGGTACGTGCCCCATGCAGGAGCAGCACCAGGGTTCCTCCAGAACCTCCAGCGATCTCTGGTTATAAACCAATAATAACTGGGTTATTCATAGGATTAATAATTCTCCATAATCACAAGATGGACCTCTCTAAAATAGTTAAAAGTGCTAAACTACTTTGTCTAAATGACCTCAATTGCTCGAGAAGATCAGTTTTAGTATATTAAAACCAAAGACCTGTAAGGTTAGAGAAGTTTTTAATCTGTATAATTGTTCCATCACATTCAAATGTGACAGCTGCTTTTGAAGGGGAAAAATTCCCCTGGAACACTTTCATTGTCCAGTATTTATAACACGTTCACAAACCTGCCACTCACTGGTGGGTCAGGTAGATTTGGTGGAGCACCTAAAATTTCATTTGCTTCTTTCAAGCCCTTTTTGGCTGTGCTCTTCCCATAGAAGCCCCCATTGCTCCCATGTCCATGAATGGTGGAACTCCTGGAGAGGCTGTGGGGAGCTCCCACAGCAGTGCAGTGAGCAGGGCTTCACGGCAATTGCATTAAAGTACCAGCATCACGTAATACAGGACACCGTGTCCTCACCTATATTGATTTCTATCCCATGTTTCCACTGAGTGTTTTAGTCCGACAGCTCCTTCACTAATCCCATCTTTGTGTTTTCCAGGTGTTCTAATAGCTTGCTACTTAGTTTTTGCCACCAGGATGAGCGCAGACCAAGCGATTCTGTTTGTGAGAGCCAAAAGGCCCAACTCCATCCAGACACGGGGGCAGCTGCTGTGTGTCAGGGAGTTCTCCCAGTTCCTGGTGCCCCTGCGCAACGTCTTTGCGTGCTGCGAGCCCCGGGCCCACGCCGTCACCCTGTCCCAGTACCTGACCCGCCAGAGGCACCTGCTGCACGGCTACGAGAGCAGGCACCTCAAACACGTGCCAAAACTCGTGCACCTGGTGTGCAAGCTGCTGCTGGACCTGGCCGAGAACAGGCAGGTGGTGGAGGCGGAGCTGCTGGACATCCCAGACCTCTCAGCTGAGATCGAGAAGACCGTGTCCCAGCTGGCACCCGCGGAGCTGGAGCGGGAGCTGGCCAGGCACGACAGCGACGTGTCCGACTCGTCCCACACGCACTCCTCCGCTCTCGACACCCAGGACTCGCGCTGCTCCCTGGGACACGAATGTGATTCCTTCTGTAAAAGAAGGAATGTCAAATGCCTTCAGCCTCTTACTCATCTGAGAAGGCGTCTGAGCTACAGTGAGTCAGACCTAAGGAGAACTGAGTTTCTTTTGGAACAGGATGACACTGCCTGGACAGTGCCTGCTCAGATCTTAGTGAACAACAAATCCAAGCAGAACAGTGGGGAGGAATGTTCTGCCACAGGTGAGGCGAAGGCACAGCTGGAGTTAAACAAAGAAGCACTAGTGCGAAACACGTGCACAGTCTGGAGTCAAGGGAGATTCAGTTTGGATGCACGAAGGGATGGCTCCTATCACAGGAGGAACTCGACAAAAGAAGTACAACGCAGCAGGACCTTTTCTGCAGGCCTCGCCTCCATGCACAGCCCCAAGGAACCCGCGGTACCGAGGCACAGCTTTGCCAACGAGACTGCTCATAGGAAGGACCACAAGACCAACATATATGGCAGGAGGGTCTATCTCTCTGAGGACTCTGACTCTTCTTCTTCCTCTTCCAAAGTGAACTTTTCCATTGGATATGAAAGCCAGGGTAGCAGAGAGGTGTCAGAGACAATTCCACACATTGTTCTGCAGTCAGAATTAAGTTTGGAAGCCCGAAGAATTTTAGCAGCCAAAGCACTTGCAGATATAAATGAATTTCTCGAAGAGGATGAAGTGAAGGAGAAAGTAGAAATGTGGCAGGTAATTTTTAACTCAGTTCCATGCTACAGGCTCTGCCTATTTCTCCTCAGTGAATTCCTGGAATGGCAAAAATGCCACGTGGAGCTTTGAAATGGCACATTGGGACAGCAGTTTATATGAGGTCCAGGGTCAGTTCTCTCACAGGCTGGCAAAATGCACCTACACATCCTGGTGTCTAGCAGGAGGGTGGAGGTTCTGGTTGTGTTCAGTTTCCTCACTGGGGGCCATGGATGCCATTATCTCTGGCTGTAACAGGGCTGCTGGTGGCACAGAAGTAGTACAGGTTTTAAGAGTTTGAGTTGGTTTTCATCAGTGCTTTCTCAGAACTAATCAGAGGATTGGTGAGTAAAAGAAAAAGAATTTAGTAGAAACTTAATTGCTTATCGTCAAACCCAAATCCTCTTAGCAACATCTGCTTTGAAGTTGGATTGCAAAGCTGGTTTATGTATTCCACTGGAGTATTGGGAGGTTCTCAGCTGCACTGCTACTGTCATCCTTCTGTTTTAAAGAATCACTTGTATTTCTGCTGATTAATGTTGATACTCTGGGAAAAAATACAATTTTTTTTGATATCTCTTAAGTCCTTTTTTGTTGGAACATGAGCAGCCAAATACTGCTACAATCAAAGAGAATGTTGGCAAAGGTAAATAGATGATGCATTTTCAGTTTTGTTTTTTTTTTTTTGTTTTAAGAAAGAACTGAATTCTCGAGATGGAGCTTGGGATAAAATCTGCACTGAGAGAGATCCTTTTATCCTCTGCAGCTTGATGTGGTCGTGGATAGAGCAGCTGAAAGAACCTATTATATCCAAAGAAGATATTGACATGCTGGCAAAAAATTGCACAGAATCCCAGGATGCACTGTTCTTGCTAAAAAAGGTACATATTGGATCTGGTAATTCTTTAGCTTTAGGCAAGGGAATTACACTTTAAAAAAGTCACTTCAGTCTTTTTCAAAAAACAGAATATTCTGCATCGAATCGTGTGAGTTGTCTGGATATCTCTGGATATCTTCTAGTCCAAGGGTCTTGCTCAAACCAGAGTTACCTAGAGCAGGCTGCTCATGTGACACATGCTCTAGCCCCTTAATTAAGCTGGAAAAGGGATGGGAAGGAGCAGCCACAAAGATCTGTTCCTCCCTTTCTTCCTCCCTGCAAGAACTGCCCTGCCAGCTTCCAGCAGTGATGGAGACTTGGAAGGACAGAGGGAGGTGTAAGATGGGGAAAAGAGCCCTGGACATGCACAGCATTTTAGGCTGAAAAGATCAAATCTCACCTTTGCTATGCCAATTCACAGGGAGGCTGCTGTTTGTGGAGGGGATCTGAAAATTGCCAGAAATTCTGAGGAATTCCCAGAGTCGTTTGGGGCACTCAGGAGAGGAGTTTTCCCATGGTGACTGAAATAATTATGCAGAGGCTTTTTAGGCTGCTGGGAATTCCCCACCAAGTCCTGCACACGAAGGTTTCAGCACAGGAAGGCACAACCTGGTCTTTAAACAGCAGTTAACAAAATCTGAGTGCTAAACTGCTTTTCATGGAAATATTTCTTCTAATGAGCTGCTGTTCCTTTTCCCCACCAGGAGCAGTGTCAGACCATCCTTTGTATTTTACACTGTGTGGTGAACCTGCAGGTGCTGCCAGCTGATGTGGAGGAGGCCTTCCTTGCTCGTGCTATTAAAGCTTTCACCAAGGCAAGTAATCCCAAATAACTGTCCATGATATTGTATTTACTTCGTTTCAATCATCAAGGGTGAGGCAATCAACAGAGGGAGGTCTCTGTGAGAAAGGTCACAGTAATTCCTTCACACTTCAATGTGAAGCTTATTTATTTCAGAGTTTACATTTTCTAATAATCACATACATAAAGGGTTGGAAATATTCTCAACAAAATTAAATTCTGCCACTACAGCCTTAATCCTGGAGTCTCATTTTTCTCTTTCTGGACCACTGCCAGTTCATGGACATCTTCAAATTAGAGGAAAGATCATTTTAAAGGGTGACACTGACTAATCACTGGGAGTAGCTTACCAAAGGCTGTGGTAGATTCTGTACCCTGTGAAGTTTTCCCATCAGATTAAACCATTTTCTGACATTGCACTGCAGATCAGCTCTGTTCCAGGCCTGTACCACAGGATGTAATAACTCATTTCTGCTTTGGGCTCATTCAGTAACAGTGACAGGTGAAGCTATTGCTCAGCTCAGATTTCTTCTCAGATGCAGCCAATGAAGTGTGAGCTTGAACAGAATGTTCACTGCGCTGCTTCCTCACCTCTTGTACATCTGCCTGTTAAAACAATCTCCCCGTTTCTCCTTCTGCTTTATTTTAATGCCTAGTCAGCATAAAACTGAAAACACTTGGCATTAAGCACTCCATCAAAACCGCATCTTTTCTTTGATAAATCTCCAAGCTTTTTCTTTAAATGTTGTGCATACATTGCATTTTGCTGTATGGCATCTCTTGAACAACTGAACTGAAATTTCTCTCTTTTATTAGACAAGCTTCAATTCTGAGAATGGGCCATACACTTACAATACCTTGAAAACTGTATTTAAACAAGCACTGGAAGAAAAAAGGAAAAGGATAAAGGAAGGAACAGAGAATGCTTCTTGATTGCTACACAGCTCTGCCGAAGCATTAGATGGGCCTACCAAATTATTTTGCATTTTCCAGCTACTGTCTTTTGTGCTACTTGGCATGATCTACCTAACTTTAGGTAATAGAAGCTATTAACAAATAATTTTATTTTTTTAGGGGGAGTTCTAGTGGCAGTTGTTCAGTCTACATAGTTTTAAAGAACAGCTCCATGTGACCATTCTCTGTAGCATTTGGTTTCAGGTACTGCTCTTTTACATTGTGAAGGGTTCTCCTGTTCTCAGGTGTGTTTATCCATTTAGAAACCTCTGTTGTTGGCAAGAAACATTATTTTCAAGTTACGTGATTGCCATAAGTTCAGTGCCATGATTCCCAAAGGTTTAATGGATTGAGTTTATATTTATGTATTACATATGTTTACATTAATGATATTTGATTTCACTTTGCTGAAAATAAATGTTGACTGAACCTGTGAAACTGCTTTTCCTTTCAGAAATTTTGAAGTAAGACCAACAGTAATAATGGACAGATTGGCAGATCTTGAGATCTGTTACTGACAGCAGACAATCTTTTCCTTCAGATCTCTTAGATAATTGTAACCAAAGTGTTTCTAGAAGGTGTTGCAGTAGAGAAATGCACTGTGTTGAGCAGTAGTCATCAAGCCCGAATTTTGACTTCTTTGGCTGAGAAAGCTCCAAACTGTTTTTAAGAGAAAATTGATTGAGGCATTTTAAGTGCTTTGAATAAGAGCAAAATTTTACTTTATTAGCTAAACTTTTATTGCTCTTAAGTGAAAAAACACTTAATCATGAAATCTTCACAAGGATATGATTCTGTCCATACTTACATCCAGAAAACAATTACATAAAGAAATGTGATAGAATAATGCTAAAAAAAAATTAATCAAAAACTTAGTAGCTGCAATAGACTTTGCAGAAGCATTTTTATCTAATAAAACAGAAACAGCTGGGTCATCACCCTAACACAGTTTTGGATTACGGCCTTAGGATCTGGACTGGAATGCCAGTTTGCAGAATGAGCAGTTCATCCAGTTTGATAGATTTGAGTAGTTAAACAAGAATCTATCCTTTTCTGAAAGATTTGTGTATGTTTCTGTAAATGACTAACATTTAGAGTTAAAACCAGACCAGTTTGAAATACAGGTAGTTTTTACATGCCTGTTGGATGATTTTACATCAAATTCAAATTAAAACAGCTACTTTGGCAGAATTGTCCGAAAATAGGCACACTTGAAAGAAAAATATCACATGTGAATCACAAACACAAATCCAGCTTTGCAAAGAGGCAAGGCAACACGACAAGCAGTTCTGGGTTAGCAGTAGCAGTCAGGCTAAAACAAATATCAGCTTCTAATCTACCGAATGCCCCCTTCAGTGCCTGCTCTGGTGCTCTGCCCTCTCACCCACGGCAGTGTGATTCCCATTCCCCAGCCCAGAGTCAGGTTTTTGCAACATTTAAATGGTTGTGGTTCCACACCATGGCTGGGGATAAATTACTGCAGAACTCACCAAAATGCCTGCCCCACCGCAGGCTGGGCCTGAATGGGCACAGGAATGTTGGAAAGATGAGGGCAAGGTAGCAGCTTTGCAAATAGAACAATGTAAAAATCAGCTGAAAATAGAAGGAGTTATTTGTGCCCTTTTGGGTGCAAAGCAAAATCAAAACACTGGAAATGTGCAATGTACTGCAGAGCAGAGTGTCAGGCCACTGGATCCTTAGAACAGTTCAGTCGTGGTGGAGCAGTGGCAGCTTGAGCTGGTGCCTCTGGGGGACGCTGAACAAAGAACCCCACAGCTTTTCTACCCTGCAGCTGCAGTGAGATAGTCGGGGGTCTTCCTGCTCTGCCCAGTGCCCGGTCACTGGCTGGCACCACAGGTCCCCAGGCCCTCTGCTGAGCCATCCCTCTCCTACAGACAAGCTTAGGCCATCAAATTTGGCTTTTCTCTCTGATCCACCGCCAGGCCCACAAGAGCACATGGTGCTGAGGATGTAAAAGGCCTGTTCTTGCTGAACACTGCAGCTGTGTGCCAGCCCTGCAGGCAGAGCGGGCATCTGCAGGGACGGGGACTCGCTTCCCTGGGCCGTGCCGCACACACAGAGCTCCGGGGTGCTCCTTGGGCTCGCTGGGACACGGCCCGGCACCACGGCGTGTCCTCCAGGAATCACCGCCCGTTAAAACACACTATTTAGCCTGGGATTTTAAGGTGTTTGTCAGGTCATTTTTTAAAAGGCCTCAACAAGTCTCCCATGAATTGTTTCTCTCCCTAGCAAGTTCAGCTCCGGCCCCGAACCGCGCTGAGCGTTCCCGGGGCAGCGGCAGCAGCCGGGCGATCCCGCAACCCCGCTCTGAGGGGAGGGCACGGCACAGAGCGAGGCACTCCCGGAGCCCCGCTCTGAGGGGAGGGCGGCGCACAGAGCGAGGCGCTCCCCCAGCCCCGCTCTGAGGGGAGCGCGCAGCACAGAGCGAGGCACTCCCGGAGCCCCGCTCTGAGGGGAGGGCGCTCACAGAGCGAGGCGCTCCCGGAGCCCCGCTCTGAGGGGAGGGCGGCGCACAGAGCGAGGCGCTCCCGCCCGGGGTGGCCGCAGGCCCGGGAGAGCCGGGCGGGCAGCCGTACCCGCGGCTCCCCGCGGCTCCTCCGCCGCCGGTTCTGTCCTCCGTGGGCTCTGCCCGCGGCCTGTCTCTGCTCGGATGGAGGCAGGGCCGAGGGCTCGGGGGCGCAGCACCGCCCGTGCCGTGCCCGTGCAGCGGGACCCGGCGGGGCAGCGCCGCTTCGGGCCCTCGGCACCCCGGCACGGCCCTGCCCTCGGCCGCGGCAGCACCGAGCCGGCCGGGCCCCGCAGGGATCCGAGAGGGACCCGGGAGAGACCCCGGGCGGAGACCGGGGAGGGACCCGGGGTGGGACTCTGTCCCCTGCGTCCCTCAGAAGCGCCTGCAGCCCCGCTGCGTGCAGCAGGGGGGAGCAAAGCACCGGCGCGCCGCTGGGAGTCCACAGCCCTCTCCACATCGGAAACTAAACCCCAAAACCCCCTCATGTGCCTCAGGAGAGACTCCAGCACCCTGCCCAGCTTGGGAGAGATCCCAAACCGCCTGCGTGCCTCACACAGGATCCCAAATCCCTTGCATGACTTACAGGGGACTCCAGTGCCCTCCATGCTTCAGAAAGAACCTAAAATACACAAGGGACTCCAGCCGCGGTGCACCTTATGGGAGAGCACATGGACACTGGCGTGACAGCTCCATCTCTTTATTGGAACAGACGATGAGTCCATTGCCTACCCTGGAAGGGGGGGGGGGGGGGCAGTGGGGCAGGGGGGCTCAATTTCAGTGTTATTTAGAGGGCAGGGACAGGGGCCTCAGGGGCAGAGGAAGAGCCATGTTGCTCTCAGCTGGGGCTGGAGGGTGCTGGGATGGTCCTGGGGTCTCCAGAAGAACTCGGGAATGGGCTGGGACAGGGGCAGAGGGAGATGAAAAAAGAGAGTGAAGGCAACTTAGGGATACCCATGGGGAGAAGAGGTGGCAGTGGGATCTACAGGACAACAGGAGGTTTCCTTCTCAATGAGTGTTTTGGGGTCCACTTCTTGGCCACGTTGAGAAGGCTGCCCAGGCCTTTATTCCTCCTGGAAGAGCCGCTGAAGCTGTCCGAGTGTGAGGTGCTGCCACCATCCTTCAGCTGCTGTCCAGAGGTGCTCCTGTGGAGAGAGGAGGTGTCTGAGGCCCCAGCTGGCACTGGCACACAGGGACCCTCGTGCACAGCAGGGCCCAGAGCTGGCACGGCTCCCCAGCACGGCTGCAGTTGCTGGCACAGCTTTGCCCAGCTGCACAGCTGCCCCTCCAAGCCCCGGCCAGCAGGGCCTGGCTCTGGGCAGGGGCCCTGGCCAGGAGCGGGCCCCAGAGCGCCTCTGCCTTGCAAGGGCAAGCTGGGCCCCGCTCTTTCTCCTGCCCACCTTGCTCTGCCTCTGCCCGGTGCCCCCGGAGCTGCTCTTGGCCAGGCAGCCTCAGTGGGAGCCAGCACGGGCTGCAGCCCCAGCGGGCTCCCCAGGACAAGAGCCAGCAATGAAGAGGCCAATGAAAGCACTGGGCAGCAGCAGAACCCTGAGCACAGTTATTTGGGCAGCCACTGACTATGCACAGCTCCACAGCAGCACCACTGGGAATGTTCCCTAACTATCAGCAGCCTTTAAAGGAAGCTATTTGAGGGAAAGGTGAACAAAACACTCACCGTTTTCTCTCGCAGCAATACCAGATTCCAACGCAGCAAAAAATGATCATACACCCCAGACAAATAAGGTCTGCAACTAACACTAGCCGGCTGAGTGCTCCTGGACAGAGACCCATTCCAAGGCCCTCCTGGGACTCAGGAACACGAGTTGTGGTGCTGGCTGCACCTGCAGGAGCAATGGGGAGGGTGAGCCCGTGCTGTGCTCCACTGCTGAGCTGGCAGCACAGTGCACACAGCCAGGACGTTCTCTGTTCCCCCAGAGCTGGGGCCTGCAGGCACCTTGGCACCCCTTGGCACAGGCTGTGCCAGCCAACAGAGCCCAGAGGCCGGGAGGAGAGCCCAGGGGCAGCGCAGCTCTTTGGGCAGTGGCTCCTGCGAGGGACACGGGCCAAAGCCATCCCTAAGCAGCCACTGCCAGCCCTGACCCTCCCTGCCCCGTGACAGCTCCCCTAGCCCCAGGGGAGGGATTCAGGCCCTGCCAGGACCCAGTGCAGCCCCTGCCTAGTCGGGAGCCAGGGCTGGCTCTGGCCCTGGGCTCGTGGCAGGGCTCCCGCTCGGGGCTGCTCCTGTGCCTTGGGCCTCTGGGCGCTAAGGGCAGCTCCGGGAGCAGCTGCAGCGGGAGGGACCTTGGGGCACCAGTGCCCTTGCCCAGGGGCTGGGAACAAGCTCCAGAGGCCTGGAAGCCGAGATGCCTCCAGCTTTGGCTGCTGCCGGGCCGTGCAAGGGCGGGTGCTGGGGGAAGAGCTGCTGCCACAGAGCCCCGGTGAGGGCTGAGCCTGGCACAGCAATTACCTTCTTTAACTGTGTCTGTGTCCATGTCTGTCTCTGTATCTGTGTCTGTGTCCATGTCCGTGTCCATGTCTGTGTCTTGCATCTCTTCCTGTCCTGCAGTAGACGCTGCCACCGAGCCACTGCTTTCTCCGGGAAGTGTCTCCTGCTGCACAGACTTTTGGTCCATCACTTGAGAAAGGAAGAGGCACAGCTGGATCAGATGGAAATATTCACCATTGGGGAGGTGGCATCTTCAGGAGGTAATACTTATGAAAGACATTGATAAGCATCAGGAAAAGGTTGATGCTCTTGGGGCTGAGTGAGAGCAAACCCTCCTCAAAACAGGTGCCGCACTTGGGCTGCTGGGACACAGGAAACTGCAGAGATCTCAGGGTGGGCATGGCCCATGGGGCAGTTTGGGCCCCCTGGCAGCTGATGCCAAATGCCTTCCTGCAGAGGCTGGGGAGAAGCTGCAGCCAGGCCAGGCTGGCAAACAGCCCTGCAGGGTGTGAAAGCAGCAGCGGGGCAGCGAGGCTGCCATGGATCCCTTCCCGCTGTGCCGGGCACGGCGTGTCCAGATGTGCAGAGAAAGGGCCCGGCTGCTGAGTCTCAGCACAAGGCTCAGGGGCATGTACTCACCTGGCCCTCTCTGCAATTCCTTTTGTGTTTGTCTCAGGAATTCATTTGACTCAACAGACTTTTTAGCTCCAGTATCTTGGGTATTTCCTTTTGGAGGACCTAAACAGAAAGTATTTCAATTTCCCAGGAGCAGATGTGGTTCAGCCTGTGGGGTCAGCAGGGACACACTACTCACCCCTGCGATGGGAGCTGGGCTTGTGTGCAGCATCCACCAAAGGAGCTGGAGAATTCCTCCCTGCAGCCACACCTGTAACTCAACAGGCACAGAAGCTTCTATCATCTCTGTCCCACTGGCTGGCTTTTGGGCTCTGAGCTGGCAGCTCTGCCATGGGAAGAGGCCCTGACCTACCCTCACCATCTCCCAAAGGCTCAGGCTTGGACTTGGGTTGGGAAGCCTGATCACCTTCAGCAACAAGCTTGGCTGCAAAGAAAGGCAGGACAGAAGAGCTCCCGTGGCACTGCAGGAGATCCTCAGGCTCCCTGGGGCCGGCCAAGGAGGCACACAAGGCACAGCCCCGGGGCACAGCCCTGGGCCCGGCCCCTTCCCTCTCTGCTCTACTCCGTGGCTGCACAGAGCACACGCAAGGACACCCTGGCCTTGCACACGGGAAGGGCATTGACAGCTAAATGCTCCTTCCTCCCTCCCACTGACAGCCATCCTGGGGGATCACTCAGGGCTTCAGAAGGGAGCAGGGAGAGATTTCCAGAGTCCTTGAACCCCACGATTATGTTAAGGGAAATGGTCCATGAGTGAGCTCTTGCTACAGTGACAACCATTATTCTGTCAGGAAAGGTGCATTGAGAACTTGCCTTCAGCATCCCCCAAGAATTTCAAGCCATCTTCCAGCAGGGCATCCAAATAATCCATGTCAAGTTCCCAGTCTAGAAGGGAGCACAGATGAGAACCATTTCCATGCAGTGCTGGGATCCCCTTCTGCCTTAGGGAACTGGGCACTGCCAGGGGCTCGGGTAAGGCCATGGGAGCCAGATGTCACTGGGCAGGGCCAAAGCTGCACAGGGGCCTGGGGAACTCTGGGCTGGCTCTGCCCACTCTCCACACTCTTTCCATGCCCCGTGCAGCATCCCTGGAGGGCAGGCACTGCCAAGCAGCAGAGATGGCAGCTCCAGCCTCAGCAGGGCTCTGGCCCAGAGGCACAGCAATTACCTCCTGTGACTGTGCCTGGCATTGCCTCCCTTCCTGCAGCAGAGGCTGCCATGGATCCATTGCTACCTCCAGGAAATGCCACTTTTAGCACATCCTCTACATCCACTTCTGGATAAAGGAAGAGGGACAGCTGGATCAGATGGAGCTGATCCCCATTGGGTAGGTGGCTTCTTCAGGAGGCAATGCTTGTGAAAGACATTGATAAGCATCAGGAAAGGCCGAGGTTTTCGGGGCTGGGCCAGAGTATTCTCTGCTCCAAACAGCCGCCCCTGCTGATCTACCCAGAGGCTGGGAAATTGCAGGGATCTCAGGGTGGGCATGGCCCATGGGGCAGTCTGGGCCCCCTGGCAGATGATGCCAAATGCTTTCCTGCAGAGGCTGGGGAGAAGCTGCAGCCAGGCCAGGCTGGCAAACAGCCCTGCAGGGTGTGAAAGCAGCAGCGGGGCAGCGAGGCTGCCATGGATCCCTTCCCGCTGTGCCGGGCACGGCGTGTCCAGATGTGCAGAGAAAGGGCCCGGCTGCTGAGTCTCAGCACAAGGCTCAGGGACGTGCACCCACCTGGCCCTCCCTGTAGCATTTCCCTCAGCATTTCCCGCATGACTTCTAAAGGCTCCAGGGTTTCCTTGTCTGTCACATGTTTGGTCTTTCCTGTTGTGGGATGTTTACAAAAAGTATGTCCATCTCCAAGGATCGGATTGCACAGAACCAGTGTTCAGCCTGTGGGGTCAGCAGGGACACACTACTCACCACTGCCATGGCAGCTAGGTTTGTGTGTACCATCCAGCCCTGGAGCTGGAGAAGTCCTCTCTGCAGTCACACCTGTAATTCAAGAGCCAGAGAAGATTCTGTCAGCTGATTCCTGACAGGTTGTCAATGACTATTCATTGGTGGGACAGTGAGAACATACCGACAGGAGGCCCAGAGGGCTTCAAAACTTCATACCGCCAGACTAATGGAGAAACCTTCCCAGCAAGCCCATCTAGAAAGAAGACAATCCAAACCTGGATGAGAACAATTTCCATTGTGCACCAGGGCTGGCTCTGGCCCTGGGCTCGTGGCAGGGCTCCCGCTCTGGGCTGCTCCTGTGCCTCGGGCCTCTGGGCGCTCAGGGCAGCTCCAGGAGCAGCTGCAGTGGGAGGGACCTTGGGGCACCAGTGCCCTTGCCCAGGGGCTGGGAACGAGCTCCAGAGGCCTGGAAGCCGAGATGCCTCCAGCTTTGGCTGCTGCCGGGCCGTGCAAGGGCAGGTGCTGGGGGAAGAGCTGCTGCCACAGAGCCCCGGTGAGGGCTGAGCCTGGCACAGCAATTACCTCCTGTAACTGTGTATGTGTCCATGTCTCTGTCTATGACTGTGCCCGTGTCTGTGTCTAGCACTGCGTTCCTTCCTGCAGCAGACACTGTTGATGATCGACTGCTTCCTGTGGGAAATGCCGCCTTCCACAGAATCTCAATGTCCATCTCTTGAGAAAGGAAGGGAGACAGCTGGATCAGATGGAACTGTTCCCCATTTGGGTGCTGACATCTTCAGGTGGTAGTACTTGGCAATGACATAGACCAGGAAAATGCCCACATCGGGGGGCTAGGCCAGGGCACTCCCTCCTCTAAACAGCCGCCCTTGCTGATCTACCCAGAGACCGAGAAATTGCAGGGATCTCAGGGTGGGCAAGGCCCATGGGGCAGTTTGGGCTTCCTGGCAGATGATGCCAAATGCCTTCCTGCAGAGGCTGGGGAGAAGCTGCAGCCAGGCCAGGCTGGCAAACAGCCCTGCAGGGTGTGAAAGCAGCAGCGGGGCAGCGAGGCTGCCATGGATCCCTTCCCGCTGTGCCGGGCACGGCGTGTCCAGATGTGCAGAGAAATGGCCCGGCTGCTGAGTCTCAGCACAAGGCTCAGGGACATGCACCCACCAAACCCTTTGTGCAGGTCCTTCACAATTTGTTCCAGGTTGTCGTTTGACTCAAGCGATTTCTTTTGTCCTGTGGCTTTGTACTTCCCTGTTGGAGGCCCTGAACAGAAAAAAGTTCCATTTCTGAGTGGATCTGAGAACACCGGGGCTCAGCCTGTGGGGTCAGCAGGGACACGCTACTCACCCCTGCGATGGAAGCTGTGCTTGCGTGCAACATCCACCAATGGAGCTGGAGAATTCCTCCCTGCAGCCACACCTGTAACTCAACAGGCACAGAAGCTTCTGTCACCTGTGCTGATGTGCACGGGCAGCACGGAGCCGCAGGAGCGGTGAGGGGAGCGCGCAGGGCGAGGGCACACACGTGCACGGCTCTGTCCTGGCACCTGCAGCGATGCCCCCCTGGGCCAGCTTGGGCTCTGAGCTGGCAGCTCTGCCAGGGGGAAAGGCCCTGACCTACCCTCACCATCTCCCAGAGGCATCATCCTGAACGTGGGTTGTGAAGCCAGATCAGCTTCAGCAACAGGCTGGGCTGCAAAGAAAGGCAGGACAGAAGAGCTCCCGTGGCACTGCAGGAGATCCTCAGGCTCCCTGGGGCCGGCCAAGGAGGCGCACAAGGCACAGCCCCGGGCACAGCCCTAGGCCAGGCCCCTTCCCTCTCTGCTCTTCTCCGTGGCTGCACAGAGCACACGCAAGGACACCCTGGCCTTGCACACGGGAAGGGCATTGACAGCTAAATGCTCCTTCCTCCCTCCCACTTACAGCCATCCTGGGGGATTGCCCAGGGCTCCAGAAGGGAGCAGGGAAAAATTTCCAGAGTCCTTGAACCCCACGATTATGTTAAGGGAAATGGCCCATGAGTGAGCTCTTGCTACAGTGACAACCATTATTCTGTCAGGAAAGGTGCATTGAGAACTTGCCTTCAGCATCACGCCAGGCCTTCAAAGCATAATTCTTCAATACTGTTTCAAAATTATCCATGCCACGTACCCAGTCTAGAAGGGAGCACAGATGAGAACCATTTCCATGCTGTGCTGGGATCCCCTTCTGCCTTAGGGAACTGGGCACTGCCAGGGGCTCGGGTAAGGCCATGTGAGCCAGATGTCACTGGGCAGGGCCAAAGCTGCACAGGGGCCTGGGGAGCTCTGGGCTGGCTCTGCTCACTCTCCACACTCTTTCCATGCCCCGTGCAGCATCCCTGGAGGGCAGGCACTGCCAAGCAGCAGAGATGGCAGCTCCAGCCTCAGCAGGGCTCTGGCCCAGAGGCACAGCAATTACCTCCTGTGACTGTGCCTGTGCCTGGAATCGCCTCCCTTCCTGCAGCAGAGGCTGGCACAGAATCACTGCTTCCTCCAGGAAATGCTTCCTTCTGCACAGTCTCTCCTCTCATTTCTGGAGAATGGAAGAGGGACAGCTGGATCACATGGAGCTGCTCCCCATTGGGGAGGTGGCATCTTCAGGAGGGAATATTTGTGAAAGTCATGGATAGGCTTCAGGAAATCAGATGGGCTTTGGGGTCTCTACCTAGGGCCCTCCCTCTTCCAAACAGCCGCCCCTGCTGATCTACCCAGAGGCCGGGAAATTGCAGGGATCTCAGGGTGGGCATGGCCCCTGGGGCAGTTTGGGCTCCCTGGCAGCTGATGCCAAATGCCTTCCGGCAGAGGCTGGGGAGAAGCTGCAGCCAGGCCAGGCTGTCAAACAGCCCTGCAGGGTGTGAAAGCAGCAGCGGGGCAGCGAGGCTGCCATGGATCCCTTCCCGCTGTGCCGGGCACGGCGTGTCCAGATGTGCAGAGAAAGGGCCCGGCTGCTGAGTCTCAGCACAAGGCTCAGGGACATGCACCCACCTTGTTCTGTCATTCCCTTCAGCATTTGTCTCATGAATTTGGATGGGCCATGGGGTTTCCTGTCTCCTAGAACTTTGTACTGCCCTGTTGGAGGACCTGAGGGGAAAATATTTCCATTTCCCAGGCATGGATCTCACAAGCCCAGGGCTCAGCCTGTGGGGTCAGCAGGGACACACTACTCACCCCTGCGATGGGAGCTGGGCTTGTGTGCAACATCCACCAAAGGAGCTGGAGAATTCTTCCCTGCAGCCACACCTGTAACTCAACAGGCACAGAAGCTTCTGTCACCTGTGCTGATGTGCATGGGCAGCACGGAGCCACAGGAGCGGTGAGGGGAGCGCGCAGGGCGAGGGCACACACGTGCACGGCTCTGTCCTGGCACCTGCAGCGATGTCCCCCTGAGCCAGCTTGGGCTCTGAGCTGGCAGCTCTGCCAGGAAGAAAGCCCTTGACCTACCCTCACCATTGCCCAGAGCCTCAGTCTTGGATGTGGTTTGGGGAGCCTGATCACCTTCAGCAACAAGCTTGGCTGCAAAGAAAGGCAGGACAGAAGAGCTCCCGTGGCACTGCAGGAGATCCTCAGGCTCCCTGGGGCCAGCCAAGGAGGCACACAAGGCACAGCCCCAGGGCACAGCCCTGGGCCTGGCCCCTTCCCTCTCTGCTCTTCTCCGTGGCTGCACAGAGCACACGCAAGGACACCCTGGCCTTGCACATGGGAAGGGCATTGACAGCTAAATGCTCCTTCCTGCCACTGACAGCCATCCTGGGGGATCACTCAGGGCTCCAGAAGGGAGCAAGGAAAGGTTTGCAGAGTCCTTCCAGCCTGAGTTGTCCTTAATGGAAATGGCACATGAGAGAGCCCTTGCCAGCTTGGGACTGATTATTCTATCAGTAAAAAGGGAAATTCATAACTTGCCTCCAGCATTCTGCAATTTCTTCATAGTATCATTCACCAGCCCTTGCAAATATTCCAACTGGTGAACCAGACCTAAAAGGGAGCACAGATCAGAACCATTTCCATGCAGTGCTGGGATCCCCTTCTGCCTTAGGGAACTGGGCACTGCCAGGAGGTCGGGTAAGGCTGTGGGAGCCAGATGTCACTGGACATGGCCAAAGCTGCACAGGGGCCTGGGGAGCTCTGGGCTGGCTCTGCTCACTCTCCACACTCTTTCCATGCCCTGTTCAACATCCCTGGAGGGGCAGCTGGAGCAGCCCAGGGCCCCTGGGGGCTCTGTCCCTCCCCCAGAGGAAACCCTCCCTAAAAGCCTGGGGAAAACCATCCCCAAGGCTTCCCAGGGAGAAGGGAGCGCTGTCCCGGCAAAGGGCAGCCAGGCCGCTGGCTCACCTGCTCGCCACGGAGCAGCCTGGGCAGCCCTGCCAGGCAGGGCCACTGCCAGGAGCAGCAGGAGGAAGAGGCGCAGAGCAAGGGCCATGGTGCCTTGCCCTCTGCCAGTCCCACAACTCCTGCTGCCACCACTGTCCTGAGCTTGCTGTCCCAAAGTCAGCAGCACTGCTGCCACCGCTGCTGCTGCCGCTGCAGTTGTGCCGACTGCTCGGTGGCTGTGGGCCTGTGCAGCCACGGGGCTCTGGCACCTCTGTGACCCCAGAGCCTGCTGTGACCTCAGCCTGCTGTGACCTCAGAGCCTGCTGTGACCTCAGCCTGCTCTCACCTCAGAGCCTGCTGTGACCTCATGGCCTTAGCTGCAGCCCCAGAGTATTTCCCCATCTGTAGCCATGGCCTGCCTTGATTGTAAATGTTTGGCTTCATCAAAGGGCCATGGCTCAGCAAAACCTTTGTTTTGCCTGCTGCCATTGCTGGTCAGGCTGTGCCCCTGGAGATGCTCTCGATGGCTTCCCTGTTTTCCGGGCCGTGCCTCTGGAGGAGGTGCAGGCCCAGGTGATGGCACTGCAGGAAATGTGCCCTCAGTCCAAGGACGCTCAGCATGGGCTCCCCCAGCCCCTTGGGGCCCCGCCGCTGGTCACAGCAGCCTGTGCGCCTGATATTCTTGAATCTGAGAAAATTTTTTAGGTTGCTAACAACTGCTAGCTTGTTCTTAAGGGAAAACCCTCAACATTTTTTTTATAATAACCTTTTGTATATAGTATTGTATGTATTTCTCATAGCATTGAAAGTAAACAATATTGTTTTTCTCATAACCACCTCTCTCCAGGTGTTGTTTGCTCCTTCTGTAAAGTAACCAATAAAATTTCAGAGGTGTCAATCCTATACACCAATAATGTGCCTTTGTAGCGCAGCATGTTATAAAAGAGCTGAATGAATTGTAAAGAAAGCCTTCTATTCTCTTTGCCTTTTGAGAAGAATTGGAGTCTGTACTCTTTATTTTGTGTCCAACAGCGACAGCAGCCCGTGCCTGGCTCCTGCCTGCCCACACCGTGGGCATCCACGGCTGCTCCTGGCCATGGAGCTCAGCCAGTGCTGCTGCCCTGTGGACTTGGCTGGGGGGAGCACACGGACACTGGGGTGACAGCTCCAGCTCTTTATTAGAATAGAAGGGCTGATCCTGGAAGCTCTCAGTCAAGGTTCACTTCAGTGTTTCCAAATCCTTTCCTGGGAGTTTCACCTTCAGCCCTGGATGGAGGGCTGGGCCTGTGGCCTCAAAGCGCCATAGAGCTTGGAGGTGCAAATATAAACTGGTCAGACTCAGAGCTGCTGCTGTAGCTCTTCTGGCTGTAGAGGTCTCGGGACCAGCCACCAGCTTTCAGCTTTTCTTCAAGGAGGTGCCTGTGGAGAGAGGAGGTGTCTGAGGCCTCCGCTGGCACTGGCACACAGGGACCCTCGTGCACAGCAGGGCCCAGAGCTGGCACGGCTCCCCAGCACGGCTGCAGCTGCTGGCACAGCTTGGCCCAGCTGCACACCTGCCCCTCCAGGCCCCGGCCAGCAGGGCCTGGCTCTGGGCAGGGGCCCTGGCCAGGAGCGGGCCCCAGAGCGCCTCTGCCTTGCAAGGGCAAGCTGGGCCCCGCTCTTTCTCCTGCCCACCTTGCTCTGCCTCTGCCCGCTGCCCCCGGGGCTGCTCTTGGCCAGGCAGCCTCAGTGGGAGCCAGCACTGGCTGCAGCCCCAGCGGGCTCCCCAGGACAAGGGCCAGCAATGAAGAGGCCAATGAAAGCACTGGGCAGCAGCAGAACCCTGAGCACAGTTATTTGGGCAGCCACTGACTATGCACAGCTCCACAGCAGCACCACTGGGAATGTTCCCTAACTATCAGCAGCCTTTAAAGGAAGCTGTTTGAGGGAAAGGTGAACAAAACACTCACTGTCTTCTCTTCCCGTAATACCAGATTCCAATGCAGCACAACAAGATGACGAGCTCCCCAGCAGCCACAATGGCCATTAACTCAAGCAAACAGCGAGTTCCCTGACAGACACCACTTACAATGCCCTTCTGGGACTCAGGAACACGAGTTGTGGTGCCGGCTGCATCTGCAGGAGCAATGGGGAGGGTGAGCCCGTGCTGTGCTCCACTGCTGAGCTGGCAGCACGGTGCACACAGCCAGGACGTTCTCTGTTCCCCCAGAGCTGGGGCCTGCAGGCACCTTGGCACCCCTTGGCACAGGCTGTGCCAGCCAACAGAGCCCAGAGGCCGGGAGGAGAGCCCAGGGGCAGCGCAGCTCTTTGGGCAGTGGCTCCTGCGAGGGGCATGGGCCAAAGCCATCCCTGAGCAGCCACTGCCAGCCCCGACCCTCCCTGCCCTGTGACAGCTCCCCCAGCCCCAGGGGAGGGATTCAGGCCCTGCCAGGACCTAGTGCAGCCCCTGCCCAGTCGGGAGCCAGGGCTGGCTTGGGCCCTGGGCTCGTGGCAGGGCTCCCGCTCGGGGCTGCTCCTGTGCCTTGGGCCTCTGGGTGCTCAGGGCAGCTCCAGGAGCAGCTGCAGCGGGAGGGACCTTGGGGCACCAGTGCCCTTGCCCAGGGGCTGGGAACGAGCTCCAGAGGCCTGGAAGCCGAGATGCCTCCAGCTTTGGCTGCTGCCGGGCCGTGCAAGGGCAGGTGCTGGGGGAAGAGCTGCTGCCACAGAGCCCCGGTGAGGGCTGAGCCTGGCACAGCAATTACCTTCTTTAACTGTGTCCATGTCCGTTTCTGTGTCCGTTTCTGTGTCCGTTTCCATGTCCGTGTCCGTGTCCGTGTCTGTGTCTGTGTCCGTGTCTGGCATCTCTTCCTGTCCTGCAGTAGAGGCTGTCACCGAGCCACTGCTTCCTTCAGAAAGTGCCTCCTTCTGCACAGACTTTTGGTCCATCACTTGAGAAAGGAAGAGGCACAGCTGAATCAGATTTAAGAGTTCCTGTTTGGGTGCTGGCATCTTCAGTACATCATGCTTGTCAAATAGACGGATAGGGTTCAGAAAATCTCTTGGCTTTTGGGGCTGGGCCAGGGCAGCCTTGTCCAAGCAGCCGCCAGGCCTGAGCTACAGGAGCGGTGAGGGGAGCGCGCAGGGCGAGGGCACACACGTGCACGGCTCTGTCCTGGCACCTGCAGCGATGCCCCCCTGGGCCAGCTCGGGCTCTGAGCTGGCAGCTCTGCCAGGGGGAAAGGCCCTGACCTACCCTCACCATCTCCCAGAGGCATCATCCTGAACGTGGGTTGTGAAGCCAGATCAGCTTCAGCAACAAGCTTGGCTGCAAAGAAAGGCAGGACAGAAGAGCTCCCGTGGCACTGCAGGAGATCCTCAGGCTCCCTGGGGCCGGCCAAGGAGGCGCACAAGGCACAGCCCCGGGGCACAGCCCTGGGCCCGGCCCCTTCCCTCTCTGCTCTACTCCGTGGCTGCACAGAGCACACGCAAGGACACCCTGGCCTTGCACACGGGAAGGGCATTGACAGCTAAATGCTCCTTCCTCCCTCCCACTGACAGCCATCCTGGGGGATCACCCAGGGCTCCAGAAGGGAGCAGGGAAAAATTTCCAGAGTCCTTGAACCCCACGATTATGTTAAGGGAAATGGCCCATGAGTGAGCTCTTGCTACAGTGACAACCATTATTCTGTCAGGAAAGGTGCATTGAGAACTTGCCTTCAGCATCCCTCAAGAATTTCAAGCCATCTTCCTGTAGAGCTTCCAAATTATCCACGCCACGTTCCCAGTCTAGAAGGGAGCACAGATGAGAACCATTTCCATGAAGTGCTGGGATCCCCTTCTGCCTTAGGGAACTGGGCACTGCCAGGGGCTCGGGTAAGGCCATGTGAGCCAGATGTCACTGGGCAGGGCCAAAGCTGCAGAGGGGCCTGGGGAGCTCTGGGCTGGCTCTGCTCACTCTCCACACTCTTTCCATGCCCCGTGCAGCATCCCTGGAGGGCAGGCACTGCCAAGCAGCAGAGATGGCAGCTCCAGCCTCAGCAGGGCTCTGGCCCAGAGGCACAGCAATTACCTCCTGTGACTGTGCCTGTGCCTGGAATCGCCTCCCTTCCTGCAGCAGAGGCTGGCACAGAATCACTGCTTCCTCCAGGAAATGCTTCCTTCTGCACAGTCTCTCCTCTCATTTCTGGAGAATGGAAGAGGGACAGCTGGATCAGATGAAGCAGTTCTCCGTTGGGGAGATGGCATCTTCAGGAGGGAATATTTGTGAAAGTCATGGATAGGCTTCAGGAAATCAGATGGGCTTTGGGGTCTCTACCTAGGGCCCTCCCTCTTCCAAACTGCCGCCCCTGCTGATCTACCCAGAGGCTGAGAAATGGCAGGGATCTCAGGGTGGGCATGGCCCCTGGGGCAGTTTGGGCTCCCTGGCAGCTGATGCCAAATGCCTTCCTGCAGAGGCTGGGGAGAAGCTGCAGCCAGGCCAGGCTGGCAAACAGCCCTGCAGGGTGTGAAAGCAGCAGCGGGGCAGCGAGGCTGCCATGGATTCCTTCCCGCTGTGCCGGGCACGGCGTGTCCAGATGTGCAGAGAAAGGCCCCGGCTGCTGGGTCTCAGCACAAGGCTCAGGGACATGCACCCACCACGGCGTCTCTCCAGTTCACTCAGCATCTGTTCCAGAAGTTCAGAAGGCTTCAGAGATCTGTATTCTCCTTTAGCTTGGGTCTTTCCTTTTGGAGGACCTAAACAGAAAGTATTTCAATTTCCCAGGAGCAGATGGGGTTCAGCCTGTGGGGTCAGCAGGGACACACTACTCACCCCTGCGATGGGAGCTGGGCTTCTGTGCAACATCCACCAAAGGAGCTGGAGAATTCCTCCCTGCAGCCACACCTGTAACTCAACAGGCACAGAAGCTTCTATTACCTGGTTCCTGCCAGGTTGTCAATCACTATTCTATGGAAGAACATAGATATCTAACCTGTTGGACGTCCCACTGGATCCAAACTATCTTCCAGCCAAAGTTCTGGAAAAACATTCCCAGCATCCCAACCTAAAGCAGCCTGGGCAGCCCTGGCAGGCAGGGCCACTGCCAAGAGCAGCAGGAGGAAGAGGCGCAGAGCAAGGGCCATGGTGCCTTGCCCTCTGCCAGTCCGACAACTCCTGCTGCCACCACTGTTCTGAGCTCGCTGTCTCAAAGTCAGCACCACTGCTGCCGCCGCCGCTGCTGCTGCTGCAGTTGTGCCCAAGGACGGACTGCTCGGTGGCTGTGGGGCTGTGCAGCCACGGGGCTCTGCCACCTCTGTGACCTCAGAGCCTGCTGTGACCTCAGCCTGCTGTCACCTCAGAGCCTGCTGTTACCTCAGCCTGCTCTCATCTCAGAGCCTGCTGTGACCTCAGAGCCTGCTGTGACATCAGAGCTTTCTCTGACCTCGGAGCCCTGCTGTGAGCTCGAGGCTGGGGCAGGGTTTTGTGGGAATGGATCTGAAGAGGTGCTCTCCCAGGAAGGAGAGCCTGTCCTGCCAGGCAGCTGCATCCAATCTGGTTCTCTTCACAAGAACTGAGTTATATGACCTTGGACAAGTGAGACACTTCATGGTTCTACCTGCAGTAGCAATGCCAAGTCCAAAACTGAGCTCACGTTGGTGATTCCCTCTATTGCAGGCAGCAGCAGCCCTGCCATGCTGACACTGAGTGTGTGCTGTGTGCTCAGTGCTGGGTTTTTGGGGCATGATTGACATGACAAGCAGGCCTTGTCATCCCCAAAAACAATGTCTGGTCAGTGTGTGTGGGCACAGCTCATCCAGCTGTTCATGATCACACCTGTCCAATTAGCTGCTGTTCTTTCAGTCACTAATCCATTCACTCTAATTTCCTAGCTGCTGTACAACACAGGATGTATTTAAAAATATGAGGAATTACTTATATGGTTTCTATACCCCTGGCTAAATGCAGCACCCAAATCTTGATAACTACTCAACCTTACTCACAGCCAAGTGTTTTTCTACATTACACTGAATTATCCGAGAAATAAAGTGTTCCTGCATCACTCAAACTATTTTACTTATTATTTCCTTTGCAAATCATTTATTTGAGGGATGGAGGAACCTGTTGGCCTGCTATGAAATAGTCTAATTGAAGGTACACTGAGGAAATTTAAATTTGAGCTCGAAAAATCTGCACTCAGGAAAAAAGACATGGAGAAAACATAAACTTGCTATGATTTTTTTCTCTATCTCTTTTCATTTTAGTAATCTGCATACTTTCTATCCTATAAGTGCTAACTCCCAACTAAGTCTAAAATGTATTTATTGGAAATCCTAGCTGTTGATCAATACCTCACAAAGTCCTTACATGTCAAAGTTATAATAATAATAATTAAAAAGTAGCATTAAGATACTGTTATGAATGCAGAGTATATTGCCGGCTTTTCACAAATATTAAAATGAATACTGTATGTAGAATGTGGGAAGATTGTACTGTATTTTCTTTTATTAATAGAATTTAGAAATGTGATGAATGTATACTTCTTATGATTGCAACTTAGTGAGAACACTGGGGTCTTTTGTTTTCCTGCATGAAGCTTGCTGACCAAAGAAGCGATTAAACTTCTGTTAGCAAGTATCTTGTCCAAATGAAAATGACCAAAACCCCAAGAGAAGAATTTATGGACCTGGGCTATCAGATGGAATGGAGCCACCCGAGGATGGGTCTGCCAGATAAAATGGTTGGGGGGAGTTGGGACTAAACAAAAGAATTCACACTCAAAAGGAATGTTTGAATCATGCATGTGAATTTTTAAATGTGCAACAAGCTGATGTTTTTAAGGGAAAAACTCGTTGTTAAGGGTGTGCTGGCTGGTTCTGTGCCAGGCACCCTCGGCCGAGGAAATGTATTTTGCTTTTATCTCTCCTAATTGTCTATTTTCTTTTTATCTTTTTTATTAAACTTCTAATTTTTTTTCCAAGAAAGCAAACCTCGTTTTTCACAATACAGAGGTTTATTCCAAAACGATGACCGAAAGGAGACACGCCTGCCCTTTCCCGAGCAGGACTGGTGGCAAACTCCCTGTTTTAATTGCTCCTGGTCATTATAAATAAAGAGCTTGATTCGGCCAATATATCAAGCAGCAATCAATTTATTAATTAATACAGAATGATAAAGTGTGAGCAAACAGTGCTGGGTACAGTCGGGGTTTCCCCTCCAACTGCACACCGACTGCTGATTTTCTGCTGGTATTTATTGAGATTTTTCATAAGCACTTCTCAGCAATTTTTTTTTCTGGTTTCCTCCTAATTTCTATTTTCGAAATCCAATTTCTATACCCATTGTGATCAATTTTTCTATACTTCAAAGGTATGAAATCAGTGAGGTCAGAAATAACATCTTGTGATGATGATGTTCTCAGGACTATAAATTAGTGATGGTGACATCCAGATTTCCTTCTTCAGAAGAAAACACCAGAGATGAGAGATTCAGCCTTCCTTTTTAGGACTATAAATCAGTTTTCCAGCTTCCAGGTGGTGGTCCATCTCCTCTTCCCAGGATCATTAATTTTAGTTTGGAATAGCTCACTTCCTTCTATTTGGGTGATTACAATCCTTTCTATATATATGCTAAAGCTATAGTTCAAACCTTCTATTAAAAACCTTATAGGCTCACACGATTCACTTATAAGCAAGCAAAATATTAGTTCCAAAGCCCTTTCCATGCTTTTTCCATTTTGTTCATTAAACAGATGTTTTTATAATTACCCTATGGCCTTTTCCACGCATTTCATAACCATAACTACAAAAGTCATCTTTTTCTACCTGACACGAAACACAACCCCACATTTCACATGGTCGGTGCTGCCTGTGCGGCAGCGCGGGTTCCTGTGAGCGGGCAGGGCGGGCGGGCGGTGCCGCCGAGCTCCGAGCGCTCCCGGCCGGGCCGGTTCGGGTCTCCCGCCCCACCTGGTGAGCTCGGCGGGAAGTGCAGCAGCGCCTGCGGGAACGGGGGCGAACCACGCTGGGCACCGCGGGTAACGCGCACTGCTGCGGCCCCGTGAAGTCACTACATCAGGTTTTACCTCTGTGAAAAACAAGGTTCACTTTCTTGGAAAAATTTAGAAGTTTAATTAAAAAATAAAGAAAATAGACAATTAGGAGAGATAAAAGCAAAATACATTTCCTCGGCCGAGGGTGCCTGGCACAGAACCAGCCAGCACAGCTTGTCTAACAGAGTTTTTTCTTTTTATACATGAACCTGTTGCATATTTAAAAATTCACATGCATGATTCAAACATTCCTTTTGAGTGTGAATTCTTTTGTTTAGTCTCAACTCCCCCCAACTCTTCTATCCGGCAGACTCGTCCTCGGGTGGCTTCCATTCCATCTGATAGCACAGGTCTATAAATTCTTCTCTTGGGGCTCTGATCATTTTCATTTGGACAAGATACTTGATAACAGAAGTTTAATCGCTTTCTTGGTCAGCAACAAAAGACCCCAGTGTTCTCACACTAAGATGCAATCATAAGAAGTATACATTCATCACATTTCTAAATTCTACTAATAAAGAAAATACAGCACAATCTTCCCACATTCTACATACAGTGTTCAATTTAATATTTGCGAAAAGCCAACTATATACTATGCATTTATAACACCTCCACAGGGTTAAAAATCTCTTTGCAGCAGTTGAGGCATCGTGATTTAGTTTGTTCAATACGCATTGTTGGTCATTGTTAAATCTGTTTGGTGCTCTCATGACCACCGCCAAGGCACACGTTCCCTTCCTAAATCCAGGATAAAAATTACTGCTTTTGAAGAGAGGCAGGACACAAGGCACACAACAACTTCATCATTCCAGCTCTAAAAACTTTTTTAAAACTGTTAAGACCTGACAAGTTTCATTATTTAAAAAAATCCTCTAAAGACAAAATTCTGACAAGAATACATTGTGCATTCACAAAGTTTTAATTATTTACTTCAATATTACTTCAATACTATTTATACTGAATATCACTATATATATAGTTATATATAATTATAAATATTATAATTTATTTACTTCAATACTATTTATACTGAATATCACTACATATATAGTTATATATAATTATAATATTATAATTTATTTACTTCAATATTACTTCAATACTATTTATACTGAATATCACTATATATATAGTTATATGTAATTATAAATATTATAATTGACTATTATAGCAAATATTTTTATTTATTAGAATCAAGATACCCCCCCCGTCAAAAAAAAATCCAGAACCCAAAAATCTTGCAAAAATTAAGAGACATGGAAAACAAATGTGGATTTTAATCACAGCATTTCTCTCCCTGAGCCTGTTTTAGTCCGCATGAGTGTGATACTGCAGACACACCAAGGAGCTCAAGGATCACTTCTCCTCCTCTGAAAGGCTTTGATGCTCCCTGCAGACCCTGTGCATCCCCCAGACGTTAGAAAAACCTATCAGGAGTATAACCTGAAAAGGTTATTTGGACCCTAATGAGGTGGTGCTGTGCAGTGAGAGGATCACGGGAAACGGCCTTGAGCTGAGACAGAGGAGATTGAGATATCAGAAAAATGTTTGCACGGTTCGGTGGTCAGGCACTGGAGGGGCTGCCCAAGGCAGGGCAGTCACCGTCCCTTCAGGTGTGCGAACGGCGTCTGGGTGTGGCGCTGGGTGCGGCAGGGGTCACAGTGTCACTGCTGGGTGACATTAAAGGCCCTTTCAGCCTCGATGATTCTACGATTCTGTGCGATGGGCCACGGGGACGCCTTGGCCCTAAGCGCGGTGATGGTGCCGGGCGGCGCGGGCCGGGCCGCGGGACTCACACCCGGCAGGGCCGGGCCGGGCCGCGGGGTGCACAGCCGGCAGGCCATGGCCGCGGGGCTCACGCCCTGCAGGGCAGGGCCGCGGGGCTCACGCCCTGCAGGGCAGGGCCGCGGGGCTCACGCCCTGCAGGGCAGGGCCGCGGGGCTCACGCCCTGCAGGGCAGGGCCGGGCCGGGCCGGGCCGCGGTGGAGGCGGGGAAGGGCGGGCGCGGCCCGGGGCAGGCGCGGCGCGGCGGCCGCCGGGGCGCCATTACGGGACCGCCGCGGAACGCGCCCGAAATAAATGGCGGAGGGGGCGGAGCGCTGTTCGTTTCTGGCCAATGAGAAGCGATAGTCCAGCGGGGGGGCGGGCCCTCACGGCTTCACGGCCAATGGGCGCGGGAGGCGGCGGGTGATGGACGGGCGGGCGGCGGCTGCGGCGGGCGGGGCGCGGCGCCCTTCCCGTGGTGCCGCGGGAGCGGCGGCTGCAGCGGCCGCGACTCCATCCGGGTCCCGCAAGTACCGGGGCGGCGGGGCCGGGCGGCGGCCGCGGGGCCGGGGGGGCGCGGGAATGGCCGCGGGGTCGGGGCGCGCCGGGGGGAGGGTGGGAGCGGCGGGACTGAGCCGAAAGGTCCGTACGGGCGGCCGCGGGAACCTCGGCCCGGCCTCTCCGCCGCCTCTGCCGCGGGCCCGGTTCATTGTCCTTCTTCCCTTCACCGATGCCTTTTCCCCCCGTTCTCCCCCGCTCTCCTCCAGGCTCACTGGAAAGTCCGGAAGTGCCGCCCCCGGGAGCCGCCAGCGCCAGGTACGTCACTGCCGGGGCCGGGGGGACCTTGACCGGGGGAGCCCCCCCGGTACCGGGCCGGGGGGCTCAGCCCTGCCCCGGCTCCGAGAGCGCGGCAGCGGGGGGTGAGCTCGGACCGAGGGGCGAAAGGTGAAGAAAATCCCTTGGGAAGTAGGTGGAAGTGCCTTGGCGGCCTAGCCCGTGTCAGGGGCCCGGGGGCTGCTCGGGGCTCGCAGCGAGCCCCGTTACCGGTGTGAGGCTGTGCCTGCCTGGCCCATCGCCCCTGCAGCTCCCGCCGCTTCCTCACCGGCGGCTGCTCCCGGGAGTGCGTCGGGAGCAGCGGTGCCGGCGCGGCCCTGCCCGAGCGTGGGGCAGGGACGGGCGCATCGCGGCCGGGGCGGGCTCGGGACTGGAGCGGCAGCGCCCGGGGGGACACGGGGGCCCCGGTGTCACCCGGAGCTGCAGCGGCCCTCCGGAGCTCTGGCTGCCCTCTGGGCACTGCCGGAGCGGCTCGTGCCCTTGGCACGGGCAGCTCGGCCCCCGGGCCGGCGCAGGGCTCGGCACATGCGGGTTCCCCCGCAGGGCTGGGGGTGGCACAGAGCGGGGCCCGGCCCTGGCACGCCGCAGCTGCTGCTGGGGGCTTTATTCCGGCACGGCTCTGTCGGTTTTAGAGGAAGGTGTTACCCCATCGTGTTATACTTTTATGATTTTATGTTACAATTTTCCATGAGGGTGGTAGAACGCTGAAAGAGGCTGCCCGGGGAGGGCCTGGAGGCATCTCCAGACTCCTCTGGAGACATTCCAAACCCACCTGGACGTGTTCCCGTGTCACCTGCTCTGGGTGACCCTGCCTTGGCAGGGGCTTGGACTGGATGGTTTCCAGAGGTCCCCTCCAGCCTTAACAGTTCTGTGATTTATTTCCGGGGTGAAAACTCAACCTGATGGTCAAGGTCGGGATAATCCTTGTTTAGTGATGTGCCACCTTGTTGGTGCTCCTCTCTATCTGTACTGCTCTGCACAGGCAATTCTGTGCCTGAAGTGCTTAACTGGCAGGGAACAATTGCTCCTGTTCAAAATGTACACAGGAACAATGCTCAGGAGCAGCAGTGGGGCAAATTGAATCTATCACAGAATTGCTGAGAAAATCAACCTGTCCCTTCAAAAGCAATAACTGAAATAATACATAAGAAACAGGGCATCTTCAAACATCCCCAGCTGCCAGGGGCCTCACCAAACAGTTATTTGCTGCTGTGGCTTCTCTTGTCAAATTTGACCAATTCTGTTCTTAGCAGCACTCAGGTGTTAAATAGTCTGAACTCCCAAGAAGTTTTTTACAGTGATGGCTCAAAATTGTTCCATTCAACATGCAATAATGGGCTAATGAGGTGGTTTGTTTTTTTTTTTTTTCCCCCATGATAGTTAACTTCATGAAGAGGGACTTAGTGAATAGCTGTACTGTGATATTTTTAATAGAAAATTGCTGGCTGTGATTTTTTTTCACTGAATTTTTCCCAAGTTGCACTCAATGTATCTTATGTGCAACCTCAATTCACATAGGTCATGCTAGGAAATGACTTTGCATACTAATACTGGAGATTTAGAACTTCCTTAGTCTAAAGGAAGTTTAGATAAAACATGAGTTCACTTGCTTTCACTTTCACTTGCGTTTCTATTGCAGTGAGCTGTATCCTTACTTCACTTTCCTTTTGATAAATGTCTTCTGTATTTTCCTCTGGTTTTAGTAGTGGAAAACATCAGTTCATTTGCAAATAGTGAAAGGCTCCCAGGAGTTAAAAAAGGCAATAGATGTTTGATTATATTGCCAATTAATAACATAATATAGCAATCTTAAAATATTTTTTTCGCTGAATTTGTGTAATTCTTATCACATGTAAACTTTTTGCAGAGAAAGCCTACTTGCTCCTAGCATGTCCTAAGAGACACAAATCTAGTGAATAAATACACAGTTGTGTATTTTATATATAAATATGTACACACACATTTATGTTTGAAACAGAACCAGATAACCAAACTGATCCTTTCCTTTGAGAAGGGCACTGAGGCCTTTGTAGTGTTTGCAGCTGATGTGCACATTTGTTTATTTATTCATTTATTTATAAGTATGTGCCTATATTCTGTGTACTGAGAGAGGAGTAGAACATCTGAGCATTTTGGTGCAGTCATTCTCAGGCCTCCCTGAGGTTTCCCTGAGCACTGTGCAGTGCTGTGGCACAGCTGGGATGCAGAGTGTTTAGAACTACTGCTGTAAAATCCAGTGTGTGTAGGGAGAAATGCCAGGATTTGTGTTCCTTTGGGCCTCTGCTCCTAGCAGAAATCATTAATTGTGCTCACAGACTTGACTTTTCCACAGGAGATGGGCTTCACTCTGTGCTTGAGTGGGCAGTGGTGACTTGGATATTTATACTCCGTCTATAACTACATGGTTAGAAAAACAAATTGAAACCAAACACACTAATTGAAAATGTAGCACAACAGTAATATCTTGTGATAATTACTTAAAGCCAGAATGCTCTGTGTTAATTAAATACAAATGGGGTAGAGATTTTGGAAAAAAACCTGCATTTCCAATTGAGGCAGTAGATAAAGGCATTATTGGTAGCAGTCAGTGCTGTTAAGATTAATGTTGTGTAAAAAATTCCAAAAAATACCATTGTGGACACGTATCCGTGTCTGGGTGTGTGGACTGTGGTGCTGCCCAGGAGCACATCAGTGCATTTGTGTGTGCTGGAGCTGCTTGTTCTCCTTCTCTCCTCAGTACAACTTCCCAGTTCAGAGCAGATTTCTGGTGTGATTTACTCTTGCTCCAGCGTATTGCTGCTCAGGGGGCTGGCAGGGCCAGAAAGAGGTGTGAGATCTTTAATTTTGGGTCTGAGCAGGGGAGAAAGAGGTGCCTGGGCTTGAGCTGGGGGTGTTACCTTCAAATTAGCATATTAAGACAAAGGAAGGTACAATCCAAGACTGAATAAAAGGGAAACATTCTTAGCTTATGCTGAAACTGTTGTGCCAGTCACCATCTGATTTTCCTGAGCCCGTTTTGGGAACAGGGCTGAGATGTGCCCATAGCATGTGACAACAGGCTGAGTGAGTGAGGGGAAGCAGTACCAGGAATAATTAAGTTTATATTAATTGTGCTGCTCCCTTTCTTCCTGTTGTGCACTCCAGTCACACAAAAACCCCACGGAATGAGCACATTTGGGGCAGGAGCCTGCATCAGTCACCTGGGATGCTCGGCACGGCTGGAGAGGGGATGTTCACTCAGGGGAAGCTCCTGGGATTGAGGAAGCGTGGCTGCAGTGCAGGCAGTGCTGCTGCAATCCTGGGGTAAAACCGTGAGGAATTGGTGCTGGAGCTGCTGTGTAAATCCCGGAGCTCCATCGTGTGGTGGGAGCTGTGCAGGCCAGAGCTGCAGCAATCCTTGGGATCGGCCTTGAGAGCTGGGGCTGCTGAGGTTGTGCAGCTCCACAACTGGAGTCAGTTTGTCCCCTTCCACTGCCCTGGGGATTTTGAGCACGTGCTGGCAGGAAAAGCAGCCCTTGGGAACCTGGCTTTTTTTTTTTAACAGGGAAAGCAGATGACCCAGGGATTGTTTAAAGCTTTTCTCTCACAGTGTGCTGTAAGAGTGAGCGTGCAGGTGCATGACCCTGAGCTCCTGTGCTGCACAGGCTGTGACATCAGCAGCTCTGGATTCACTGGGGATGAGAACACCAGCTCAGTAGAGGCTGTGCCAGCAGGATAATTTGTCAGGCTTCCCTGCTGCTGTGAGTGCCAGAACCCCTGATGCATGGTGTGAGAGCAGCAGCACACAGCAGGCCCCAGGGGGACCTGGCAGACCTCACCTGGCCAAGAACATGGCAGCGTAGGGGATGCAGCTTGGAAAGACTGTTAGAAATAATCCACGAGTTTAAAATGCCCCAAAATGCAGGATTAATGAAAGGCAGAGTACTAAAAATAAAAGTTGTTTGATACATCACAGGTTGGTTAGGTTTGCAGCTCAGCTTTGTTTGAAGGTGGAGAAATGAAACATCAGTTTTATTGTAGTCCTTGTATCTTTCAGGTTTAATTTTAAAAAGAAACGCAGAAGCACTGCCTTCCATTTTGTAAAATGTAAACAGGTGTGTAACACCTCTCCAGGTTTTCAAAGTGCCTGGAACATTTTCAGTACATCACAGAACCATCAGCTTCAGCCACTGACCGTGGGGCTGCATTGACTTCTGGGGTCACTGCCCAGCTGAAGATGCAGGGCTGGTGCTGTGCAGCTCAGCTCCCTGCCCAGGCTGCCTCTCCCCCTGAGGAGTGGGAATTCCCTGGGATTCTGCTCGGCTGCTGGAGGCTGGGATGCAGGAACAGGGAACTGAAAGCAGTGGCAGCTTCCCTGCCGAACTCAGCTCTGCTGGAGCTGATTTAAAAGGATGTGATGGGGGCTAGTGCTCTGTAGAGGTTTGACTCTGGCCCAGAGCTGCTGTTCTGATCTGTTCCTGCTTTGGGCATCGGGACCAAGCCCTGGTGTCCGTGCTGAAGTTTATTTTCTGGTAGATGTGTAAGTTAGCAAAAACAAATAATGGGATTTATACCAGTTACAAGTGAGATTTTAAGGTTGATTCACCCAAATTTGTCATCACCGTTCGTATAAAGGATTCTGTAGTAAGGCACTGAGGGGGCTGGAGAGTAATTTGATTTTGTGTCTGTCCAAGGAATAACGTCATCCCTTTGTGTGAGTGCACGGGATCACGCGCTGCGCGCTTGGCAAAGACACCAGCGGGCATGAGGGTGCTCTTGTTGTGTGCAGGCTTTGTTTGGAGAGGGGGCTGAGAACAGCAGGGATGCACTCCGACTTCAATGTTTTTAATGTTTTACAAACTGCTTTTCTCTAAGCATTTTCACCTCTTTGTATAAACTACCTGGACAAACAGTCTTTTTCCTTTCCAGCCCTGTTCTGGAGCTGTCCTTGCTACGAGGGGGATTCTGAGTCACACATCTGTCTGGCAAGTGTTTTCATTTCAGTATTCAAAGATGATGTTGGGCTGTGTTAATTTGCTTAAAGTTACATCAGCAGCAGTTACAGAAACTCAGACTTCTTTCTGATTATAGAACATGTCTTTAGAGTGGCCTTTTGGTAAGGCAGTTTAACAGCTAAATGTCAGGGTACAGGCCATAGTCTTTTTGAGATTTGTTTCTAATAAAAGAATTCCTGTGCACAAGACTTAATGTAGTTTAAGACTAGCAGGAAAAGCTCCAAGCAGTACTTTGGACAGTGCATTTTTTTTTAGCCAGTGTTACAATAGGCGAAAAGGTCACTATGTAATAATATTTATTTAATCAGAATTACAAATATTAAGGCCTTATCCTGATCTATGTAAATCAGTCATGTAGCTGTGGTCCTAGATTGCATTATTTTTAAGTTCTAAAGAAGAAGAAATGTGTGTCTGCCTGCAATGTTGCCTGATAGCCTTTTCTTCTGATTTCAGGTGAGAAGTGACACCTGTGGAACATGACTGGTAATTCAGCAGAAGTTCAGTGACTGTAGTTGCTATGACTGCTACAACTTGCTTACCTAAGACCCAAGCAATTGGTAAAATTTTGAAATTAAGAAACCTTATTTTTAACAGGAATTCCTTCTGTGACTGGGGGAGCGAGGGGAAGGCTTTTTCTGTGGTGACTGTTATAAATGCTGTTTGCAGCTAGCCTGACTTGTCTTGACTGAAGCAGCAATCCTGCCCCAGCTCTGAAGATGCCTGCCCTGTGGGATGAGGTAGTAGGTTGTATAGTTTTAGGGTCATACCCACCACTGGGAGATAACTATACAATCTACTGTCTTTCCTAAAGCAGCAGATAATCAACAATGGAAGCTTCCCAGTTTTAAGCTCGATGTCAGATTTTGCTGAACTTCTGTACTTGCAGTGCTTATGACAGGACAAAATACTCGTGTAATAGCTGTGGGAGTTGTGTTTGGATTTTTCTAGTTCTTGGAAAAGCTAGGTTTCATTCTGCATTAATCTTTCTGCTCTAATGAATAAAAAATTTAGATTATTCCTGTATGTGTATGGTGGGGTAATCAAAACCAGATTCCTGGTGTTCCAGTTGTTGGGGTGTTGTATCAAACATCCTTCAGAGTGAAACTGAGGTTGGCTGCTGAGCTCTTGCTGAAGTCTGTGCTTCTCTGTCAGAGTGAGGTAGTAGATTGTATAGTTGTAGGGTAGTTATTTTACCCTGTTCAGGAGATAACTATACAATCTATTGCCTTCCCTGAGGAGTAAAACAAACTGCGCTCCCTTGCAGCCAGCCCTGGGCTAAAAATACTCCCTGAGTGAAACCAGATGAGCTCAGGGCTGTGAGGCAGCAGTGCCAGGAGGTGCAGGACTGGCAGTCAGTGTGAATGGTGCAGCCCCCACAGGATAGCTGGGACTTAACGTGACTTTTCTCCCGAGGTGAGTGGCACAGTGCTGGCTGGGGATGGAACATGCCCGTGCTTGAGGTAGAAACACTCCACAGAGGGAAGTTATTCCAAACCAGTTAGAATGGAAAATACAGGGAGCTCAAACTTGTACATTGGGACTTAAACTCCTCTGACACCCAATTTCCATAATGCATTAAAACTCATGATTCCCAAGAAGCTGGAGGGAAAACTTCAAATTATCCTTTATTAATAAAGTCTGCACGTTTTTCTGCAGCTTTTCCAAATCTAATGCAAAATGTAAGTGTTGGCCAAAGCTGACCTCACACCTTTCTGGGGGGTGTGAAGCCATGGAGTAGGAGCATCCAAGAGCCAGCACTTTTCTCTGAGGTGCTGTTGTTTCTGTAAAAAGGCTTTAAAAGTTGATTGCATTCTCTTTCCCTGCTGTGCTTGGTGCACCCAGCCTGTCACTGGTTCTGTGCTAGCACACCCAGCAAGGAAAATAACAAAATAACAAAAACCCCACGTAAATAAATGCTTTTTGGGATGGGAGGTTTAGCTTAGGCAGAATGACCGTGGAGCTGTTGGTGAGTTGCAGGCACTGTGTCAGTGCTGTCCCCTCGGAGTGTGTGCCCAGCCAGGGCAGAAGAGCAGAGCAGCTGGGGAGATAAAGCCCTGCAGAGAGTGAAGAACTGCCCAGAGGAAGCGTGGGGCTCCTAGGAAGAGGTAGTAGGTTGCATAGTTTTAGGGCAGGGATTTTGCTCACAAGGAGGTAACTATACAACCTGCTGCCTTTCTTAGGGCTTTGTTTTACCACCAGGACCATTTTGGGCTCCAGCCTGCAAACCTCTGCAGCTTTGGGACACAGAGAAGGGATGAGGTATTTCTAGGCGTGCTGAGGCTGCATGAAAGCTGTGTCTTGGCAGATTTGGTCCCAGATGGAAGTGTAGGAATGCTGGAATGCAGCGTGGTGACATTGGGGCTGCACTTTGGGGACTCTGGGCTGTGCTGAGAGGCTGTGCTGGAAGGCAGCTCCTTCCAGGGTGAGCTGCAGGCCCCTGAGGGGAGGGTGGAGGTGGTGTGAACTTGTGAGCATCGAGGAACTGGTACTGTGTACTCACAGGGAGCTGAAATACACCTTCCTTGGGCTTGGTGTATTTCCAGTGGGAAACTCCAGTTTTCCTTCCCCAGAAGTGCCAGATTCCAGCTCCCCTGAGGGCTGGTGCTTTCTCACTAGGCATGGGCACTCAGTGAAACAAGCTCTCAGTGGAGCATTATTTACAGTCCTGCAGGGGGGAGTTTCCAAATGGTGGCGTGGTTTCTCGTGGAATTGTTGAAGATGAGTCCAGGGGTTTTGATGCAAATGCTCTGCACCACAGCAATGTTCTGGTAGGGCTCTGGCTGTACATTTCTGTGGGATAGAGATTTCAGTTCTGAGCACCTTGCAGCATTAATGTGCTGTGCTCACACCAGCTACCATGTAAATTGCAAATCAGACACGGTCCTAGCTTATAAACATGTTAAGTATTGCTTATATTGAATATTTTGTGTGAATTAAACTGTACTTTTTTGATTTAGTTAATAAAATACAGCATTTTGTGCAACTGATGGTGAATTGCCTTTGCTTTCTCCTAAATGAAGGTGTGAGTTTTAAAGGAAAACACTGCCCACATTGAAATAAACTCGAGGCCATTTTTGGTCTTTACTATAATTCCAACACTCTAATTATAGTGTTAATTATTCTGGTGTTAACTTTTGTTTAAGAGCTTTGGTGCAAGACCTCAGTGCAGCTGGGGAATACCTATTTACTGCAGAGTGTGCAGGAGCTCTGCTTGTTCCAGCCCTGGTTTCTGACCATGAGTTTAAATTGCTGCACAAACATCTGGACTTTAGTCTGGACATAACTGCAGCTGGTATCTACAGGTAAGGCTCAGGCAGAGAAACACCAGTGAGTTTGATTTTGGCAAGCACCTTAAAAGCTTTATTTTACCTAACATTTTATAAATAGAAGTGGTATGCTTTCAAAAGGTTGAAATAATCTGTGCTACTGGTTCAGCAGTCTTGTCTCACCAGGTGATTTCTGAGCTGGATCTGTCTGTGGGTTCCTCTGCTCAGAGAGGCTCAGGGTTGGTTTGCCTTTTCCATGTGTGTATCCCGAGGGGGGACAAGGATGAGGTTGACAGCATGGCAAGAACCCCTGTAAAGAGGCAGTGGTTAAAGAATGCACAGCCAGCAGTGCAGGAAGGGTTGCAGCAGCAGTAGAGACTTGTTTACCACCCATAGTGCAGTGGTTGTGTCATGGTGGTCTTGGAAACATTCCAGTGTTGCTCCAAAAATAGAACGCACATCCCAGGAGAGCGATGTGTGCGCTGTGCCCTTCCATGCAGAAAGGTGTGCTCTGAAATCTCCCTGGAGTGTGAAACCTGAGACCTGTTGGGCTTTTTCTGGGAGAGAAAGCCCTGCTGAACATCCCTGTGCTTGCAGAGGGGCTCTAGGTGCTTGGGCCATGGTCACGGGAGGGGAACTTGATGCTTTAAAAATCCTCTCCCTTGTGCTGAGAACTTGGGGCGTGGCAGCCAGGAGTTTCCCTCTGCTGTGTCCACTTCTGGGATCTCCAGTACAGGAGGGATGTGCAGCTGCTGGAGTTATCCAGGGGGGATCACAGGCTGGAGCCCCTCTGGAGCCAGGCTGGGAGAGCTGGGGGTGCTCACCTGGAGAGGAGAAGCTCCAGGGAGAGCTCAGAGCCCCTGGCAGGGCCTGAAGGGGCTCCAGGAGAGCTGGAGAGGGACTGGGGACAAGGCCTGGAGGGACAGGACACAGGGAATGGCTCCCAGAGCCAGCGGGCAGGGATGGATGGGATGTTAGATAACTGGCAGTGCTGGGTTCATGGTTGGATTCTATTTAAAGAGCCTTTTCCAACCTGAAGGATTCTGTGATTCCCTTCTTGCTCTGTCCCCGGGTAAGCAGCAAGCTGGGCTCCCATAGGTGCAGACAGGTTTTTGCTGTACAAGACAGAGGATGAAATACCTGATAAACGAGCAAGGGGAAAACAAAACCCCTTGAAAGAGGGGAAGGCAAGTCTCAGATACACTGGAGCAGAGAGCAGTGAGACAGGTTTGGCTGAGCTCATTGCTTTCAGCTGAGCCTCCCCAAAGAACAGACACCCTCCATTCCGGAGCCATCAGAGCATGGGCTGGCCTTCAGCCTCAAGCTGAAGCTGTGCATTTAATGTCAGTTCTGTAAAGATGAGTCCTGGCAGGAGCTACTGGAGGCATCAGATGTCAGCGAGTGTTGTTGCAACACGAGAAATCGGATTTGTTCTTATTTGTTCTGTTGCTTGTAGTGGAATTGGATTTTTAGGCTGGTTTGTTTCAGACACTTAAAACCACTCCAGTGAAGAGGCATTGGAAAATCAGGCACTGTTCCAGCCTGTTGTATTAAAGCAATCTTCAAAATAAAGCTATTACAGGCCACATAGTGCTACAAAGGACTGTGTTTTTGGCAACTGAAAAGGTCCCTTCTGAAACAGGAGAATGTTTCTGAAAAAATACTCCTTTGACATTAAAACTCTCTATACAGATGATGTCAAGCTGGTTAGTTAAACCCAGCACAGCATAAAAGCAGGGGAAAGGGCTGAAGTCCCAGTTCTGTGAGGAGTTTGCTGCTCGCTGTGTACCTCACCTTGTGTATTGCACACCCTTTACTACACTCCCAACAACTGTGTGTAAATGAGGGGAAAGGAGCAAGCAGTGGGAGTCAATCCCAAAGTGCTGCCACACATTAACCCCCATTTCAGCTGGAAGTGGCTCCTGCAGTAGCTCCCTAAATGAGGAGGGATAAGGAAGAAAAGGAGAGGTGTGATTTGAACTTCCCAGCTTCTGCACCAGTAGATTTGCCCCCCACTCACACTGTGCCTGGTGAAGCTGTTGGCTCCTGGTACAAACCCTGGAGGGTCTTCTGCCAGAAGAGCAGCCAGAGCCTTTCCTGGTGTTTATTTTACAGAGAGCAAGGCTGAGGCTGTTTTTAGAGCCTGATGTAATTCCTGATGGGTTCTTCATCAGCTGCCCAGCACTGCCCCAACTGCTGTGTCCTGTGCGCTGCAGGGAAAGGGCTGCACAGGGCCCAGGGGATGCACAGACAGCCCTGCAGATCTGCCTCAGTCTGCAGCAAACCTCATCAGACCAAGGGAAAAACCTGCAGGTAAGGGAAAAACCTGCAGGGAAGGGAAAAAGGTGGAACATTAGGCCTGAGAGTAGCCAAGGAGTGTGAAATGAGCAGAGCACACGAGTGTCTGAGGGATGCAAAGGCAGGAAATGGGATTCTTGTTAAAGGCTGGTGGAAAGTTCCAGCTGACTGTCACACAAATGTGCAGTGAAATGTGTGACTCTCCTGTGCAGGGAGCTGGAATGGCTGCAGTGCCAGCCAGCAGCTCTGCTGAGCTGTCCTGTGACAGGAGCAGACGTGTTTCAACCTGGGTTCAGCTGAGTCAAGGGAAATCCTTCCCTTAATCTCAGACACTATTTCATTTGGAACACAGAATAATTCACAGAATCTTGAATATCCCAAGCTGGAAAGGACCCCCGTGGATTACTGGGTGCTGCTCCTGGGCCTGCACAGGAGACCCCAAGAATCCCACCCGGAATCCTCCCCCTGTGCCTGAGGGTGTTGTCCAAACTCTTAATTGAAATGTAGTGTACAATTAGCTCATTACATTAATTAACATGTTAAGAGAAGACTTTGCTAAGGTACTAATTATTAAGTATTAATTATATTAACATAATCTAAAATATTTTAAAATAAAACTATTGTAAAATTAATTAGCTTTTAATAGATGAACACTTTTTTTTTTAATCTGCTCAGAGCTAGGAAAGGCTCTTTGCTGACTGAGTGGGCAGCAGGAAGGTGGGGATGTGGGAATGCACTGGGCACTTTTCCAGGGGCCCTGTGCCAGCCTGGGTGCTCAGGGCAGAGGCTGCTGGCCCTTGCTGGGGCACTGGAGGCTTTCAGAAGGGTTTGCCTTGAGGAGCATGGCCGTGTCTGCTTAGCCCAGCCATGAACACAAAGATGCTCTTAGCACACAGGGGGATACAGGAGTTAATTATTACAGTGTCACAGAAATGTTGGGGTTGGAAGGGACCTCAAAGCTCATCTTGTTCCACCCCCTGCCATGGGCAGGGACACCTGCCATAGACCAGGCTGTTTGTTTATTCGTTGTGAAGTGAATTAGACCAGATGAAACTCTCCAAAGCATTTAAAGTATATTTCTGAGGTGTGTGATAGAGTTTTTATTCTTAATAAAATACCTGTTTTCTGTTTCAGATTTAAACCCTGGCAAAACCTGTGTTCCCACGGGATTGCCAGGACTCGGTGAACTCCATTGTGTTGCAAAAATTCTGAAATGGGGCCAAGAAATTCCAAGTTTACCTTCTTAAAGAAAAAAGGTACCCACTGCACTGCTTGTCCTTCAAATCCCATGCAGTGACCACAGTGTTGTATTTCAAGCAGGGCCAACACAGGAGTTTCCCTTTCAGCTGCTCTTAAAATGTAGAAACTAAAAATTACCGAATATCCCAAGCTGGAAAGGACCCAGAGGGATCCTTGAGTTCACTCCTGAGGCCCTGCCCAGGACACCCCAAGAACCCCACCCTCCCTAGTTCCCCTCCATCCCCTGTCCTTTGGATCAGGGCAGCTCCTGTGAACCTCGGATCTGTGTGTGGATCCAGCTGCAGCACAGCTGTGCACAAAGCTCCGACCTGCTCCCCTATTTGTGCCACTGGTGGCTCACAGAGGGGTATCCCAGGTATTTTTAGATTCCACTGAGCTGCAGCTCTGACAGCAGCCCAATCTAAGCTGCTCTGGAGCTGTGTTGGGTTTAGGGTGGCTGGGGAGTGCCCAGGAGTGAACCTGCAGGGATGCAGGTCAGAGGTGCTGCTCAGGGAGTTGGCTCAGGGGCAGGGTGTGCCACTGGGCTGGTCAGTCACTGGTGTGTCACTGAGCTGCTCACTGCCATCCCTCCCGTCCAGACACAGCTCTCTCCATCGAAACTGCCAGCAGAGAACAGCCCAGTGCTGCTTTCAGATTTACAACAAATTCTGGGACTGGGTGGTAACAAAACATCTCCTGTGCACCTCTGCCCTGGAGCTGGGCTGGGAGAGCTGGGGGTGCTCACCTGGAGAGGAGAAGCTCCAGGGAGAGCTCAGAGCCCCTGGCAGGGCCTGAAGGGGCTCCAGGAGAGCTGGAGAGAGACTGGGGACAAGGGATGGAGGGACAGGACACAGGGAATGGCTCCCAGTGCCAGAGGGCAGGGCTGGATGGGATATGGGGAAGGAATTCCTGGCTGGGAGGGTGGTGAGGCCCTGGCACGGGTCTGGATGCTCATTTTCCAGCACCAAACACATTCATTGTTGGACAGATAAGCCATGACAAGTGTTTTTCCTACAGTAAAATAGAACAACACCTCATGAATCAGAGCTGGGAGCTCTGGGTGTCCCGAGCTGTGCTCAGCAGGGTTTGAGGCCATGGAGCTCTCCCAGGAGAACGCCCCGGGTGCCCTTTGGCCAGTGCAGTGCTGAGCTCTGCCATGACTGCACCTGGGAGGGTTTCTGTGGCACTGCTGCCTCCCAGGTGTTAAACAGCCCAGATCTCACTGCAGCCCCCACTGACACACTTGTACTAAAAAGGTAACAGGTTGCCGTGCAGATAGTGCCCCCAGATGTTTTCTCCAGTTGGTTCACGGCCAGGGAAGATGGCAAAGACACTTTAGAAGTGAAGTAATTTCTTGCCCAGCATCGATGACCTCATGAGACACAGTCATGAGATAAGGGTTTGCGTCACCATCTTTTATGTAAATTCTTTTTTAGGGCTGGTAAGGGAGTGTTACAGTTGGCCACTTCATAAAGGAAAACAAACAGATCGAGGTCTATTTTTAATCTTCTGAGAGTACAACTCACAAATGCCATTTTTCCAGAGGTGATTTGTTGAGTTTCCACATTTCTGCTTACGGTCAGCAAAGCCTTTAACGTGGATTTGCACATTAAATTCATATGACAGTTCCATACAAAGCTTTGAAAGTGCTGGTTTGATACCTAACAGAAATACACAGGTAGCTGCGTCTAACACGCATCTTTGGGAACTTCATCAAAAGTCAATAATTCCAACCAAGCATTTTAAAAACTGTTACCTACAAACAAGGCAAGAAACCAAACCAAACTCTATATTCTCCACTGCCTAAACCATGGTGAACATAACCCTCCCTCTTATTTTTTGGTTCTTTACTACATTTAGTTGACCTGCTATTGCTTGGGTAGTTTGAGTGGGTATTTTCCTTGCACAGTAATAAAATCCCAAGCAAATCTTTATAAGGTGTGCCTGTACGACATTGTTTTAGCACTGTTTACCCAAATAAAAGTGATTTTGATACTTTAGGCATTGGAAGCACCTTTCCCTGCCCAGGTAGCTGCTCTCGGAAGTGTTGCTCCAGAACCCTTGTGCCAGGAAAATCTAAAAAAAAAAAAAAAAAAGGTATTTTAGACATGGTGAAACCAATTCAAAGCATTTAACACTCAAGGGAGCAGTAGAGATCGAATCTGTTCTGTCACAGCAGCCCCAGCTCTGTTCTGTCACTGCAGCCCCAGCTCTCTGAGCTGTTGGTGTTTCACATCCAGAGAAGCTGTAAATGTAAGTGTAGGCTACTGGGAGAGTTCTCCAAACAAATCACTGTGGTCACGGTTTCTGTTAACTGCTTCGAAGTAAAGGGATGTGCCACTAGAATATTCCATTTTGTGTTTGTTCTCATGAAACAGCTCATAACTATGTACCGTGCAGGGAGGGGCTGTGAGACAACCATCATGTGTAAAGTCAGTCTGGTGTTAAAAACATCACCGGGAGCTGCTCCTGGCCCGGGGAGAGCAGCACAGCCCCTGCCAGGGAAGCCCGGGGCTGTCCCTGCCTGTTTGCTGGCCCCGGGGGCTGCTGGAGCCTGTGCGGTTCCCTCAGTGTGTGTCACCCTGGCAGTGCTGGCTGCTGGCCGGTACCTGTGCGGTTCCCTCGGTGTGTGTGTCACTCTGGCAGTGCTGGCTGCTGGCTGGTGCCTGTGTGGTTCCCTTGGTGTGTGTGTCACCTCAGCAGTGCTGGCTGCTGGCCGGTACCTGTGCGGTTCCCTGTGTGTGTGTGTCACTCTGGCAGTGCTGGCTGCTGGTACCTGTGCGGTTCCCTCGGTGTGTGTGTGTCACCCTGGCAGTGCTGGCTGCTGGCCGATACCTGTGCAGTTCCCTCGGTGTGTGTGTGTCACCTCAGCAGTGCTGGCTGCTGGCCGGTACCTGTGCGGTTCCCTCGGTTTGTGTGTCACCCTGGCAGTGCTGGCTGCTGTCCCTCCACACCGATACCGAGTGACCCTCCGTGTTTGGAGATGTGCCCCGCCCAGGTGTGACAGGGCTGGGACACCTGTGAACACCGCCAGCTCCCTGGGTGCGGCTGGGGAACCCAATCCCATCCAAGCCGGGCTTTTCCTGACCCCTTCCCTGCTGTGTCACCCCGCCAGGGAGAGCCGGACAAGCTGCAAGCCTCCAGCACAAACACCAGAGTGTGAGCAAGGGGAAAAGCTCCCAAACAAACCCAAACCAAGCCTCTGCTCCCCTTTTCGGCGCCATGTAGAAGAAATACTTAGTGAGCAAGGGCATGATTTACCATGGGATAGGGCCTGAGCTATCCTGAGTTAGGCCTCAGAGTCAGGCCTAATTAGTAGTGAGTAGAGCTGTGGCGCAGTAGAAAATTCAATTAAGGTATACTTAGTATTAATTAGTATAGTTGTAGCAATTTTACCGTGACAACCTTAAAGTTTAGACTGTTTGCATTCCTTTGTATCTGAATACCAATTAGAGAGCACTTGCTACTATAAACTATATGCAACTGTATATAACCGACCATCTTGTGACAATAAAGCAGAATGCATGCATTAATCATACTGGTTGTATCGTGCATTGCTCTGTCCAGTCTCCAATATATTATTGGGACCCCTGGCTTTAGCGCCATCCCTGGGTTTCCCCCCGTTCCTGTGGCCGAGGTGGGAGCCCAGCCGTGTGCCTGCTGCCAGGCAGGCTGGGAGCTCAGGATGTGCAGACAGCCCCGGACAAGCAAAGCAGGCTGGCAGGAGCAGCACAGCCTGGCTCTCCCGGCAGCTAATCCTGCCTGCCGGGCACATTCCCTTCCCCGCGGCCTCTGGGCCGTGAAGAGATCGTGCTAAAGCCTGCCCGGGTTGTGTTTTTCACGTTGGGTAAAATTTGAGTGCCAAAAACTTTCAGAATTCTCCCTCCCCTGTCCTCCATGACTTATGCTTCCTTGAAAAACCACAGCCCTCTCTAAGTACCTTAGAAATGCACCATAAGCATTAAGCCAACGCTCGAGGATAATAAATGAGGCCAGATTACATGCCAGGATGTGCTGGTGATAATGTTTTCCACTGAAGACAGGAGCGGTGAAATTTTCCAGCACAACAACAGAGGCGCTGTCCCCCCGCCCTGCGGGCTGACCTTTACCTGACCACGCCGTGCCCGGAGCCTCCCCGTGTGACGATGTCCCCACAGGTGACACGCTGGGGCAGTGCCCGGGGTGGCCAGCCCGGTGCTGCCTGACCTTTAAATCCATCTTCTCTTGTTTGCATGCCCGAGAGGAAATCACATGTGTGGCACGAGCCTGACCCAGGAATATTGCAGGGAGTAGAATATTTTGTGAGAATAAGGAAGGGCAGGGTCTGCAAGATGAATCACCAAAACAATAATTATCCTGAGGAAAAACCTTGGAGGGTGGATTAGCCGTGATAACTGCCCTTTCAAGGTAACAACAATGCGAGCCGTCAGCTCTTCTCGGTGGCGAGGGACACAAAATGCTGTAGCATTTTAAGCATTTAAAGCTTAAAAATAAAAATGATGGAATTTCATGAGAAGAGATTGCCCAAGGAGGCATCCTTCACTTCCCAGCTGCTCTGACTTCAGCCTGCGATTGTTGAACTATCTGCCACAAGAGTTGCTCCAAAAATTATTTTTAGCACAGCAGCAGCTTTCAGTGAAAATAAATAAAGGGCCAGACAGTTGCTATAAAGACAGGAAATAAACTTTAGAAACTCTTTAACTTTTGGCTAAGCAGGGCAACTGAATTACACAGTTCCTGAGTGTGCGTGATTGTCTCAGATAAGATGAGCTCCGATAGTTTTCTCTTTTCCTTCCCATCATCATGGTCAGTGCTCTGTGTCTGGGCACACCTGGGTGGGCACCAAAGGTGGGCAGAGCCACCAGGGGGACGGGACCTGGGCCCCACCTGAGCTGGGCAGGGGCAGCAGCACCTCCAGCCCTGCAGAGCCACTGTGGGCACGGCACTGCCCAGGCTGCACAGTGAGCACAGCGAGCTGCTGCCCATCACTGGTACAGCAGTGAGAGACCAGGCTGCCCATCAAACACCTCTGTGCTGGGGCAGCAGTGAGTGCCCAGGCTGCCCATCAAACATCCCTGCTGGGGCAGCAGTGAGGGAAGGCCCAGCTCTGGCTCCCAAGTGAAACAATCTTCTCATTCCCATGATTGAGCCAAGCCTGTGCTCAGCCTGGGTTGCCTGGGCTGAATGCTCCATGTTGTTGGTCAGGACAGATGTTGGGAGGTGAGAATATTTTGCTGCCTTTCATTTTTACACTCAAGTGATCTGTCTCAAGTGTGCTTTGGGCAGCAGAGGTGCCACAGCCTTGTCTGTGCCTCAGCCCATCTGCCCCCGAGGCTGGGGAAAGCATCATCTCTCTCCCAGCAGCATCTCCCTCCCAGCAGCATCTCCCTGGCATCTCACTGTCTTTCATCCTTTCCTTTGGGAATGCTGCCTGTCACGGGCGCTTCCCAGGGACAGCTGAGTGAAAAAACCCGCCCGGGGTCACTGAGGTGTGCCCTGCACCCCAACAGGAAGGTTCTCTGCACTGAGAGCTCCCGGGGCAGGCAGGGCAGGAGCTGGCTGAGGAGATTGCAGCGGAGCAGCAGTCTCGGAGCCGCGGCATCGCCTGCCGCTGCAGGGGCTGCAGCTCGCACACCCGGGCTGGGATGTGCCGCCAGCCGGGCTCCAAGGAAAGGCTCCTCCCGCTCCTCTCCCGGCAGCCAGGAAAGTGAAACCACAGCAGAGCTGCAGAAGGCACTTCCCAGGTGCTGCTCCTTCCCCCGGCTCACGGTTACCACAACGTCCTGGTGCCCTCTGCCATCCGTGCAGGAACTTCGATAATGACAAGAAATGAATGAAATCTTTTCCCTGCCCCGGTGGGACGTGGATAACTTTCCCTCTCCCAGCTCCTGAGTTATTGGAAGGAGTAAGCAGATGGCTGCAATTCACCATCTCTGAGCCTGTTAACAGCTTTGGGGGCCTCTGCCAGTTCCCCTTCGTCCTGACCTGGGCTGCCAACACTCCCTGCGTTCTCCCCACCAGCCTCCCTGGATGTCTGGAGCCCTTGGAGGGTGGCCTGGGGGCAGGACAGGTCAGGCCCCTTGAACATCCCACTGCTTTATTTGTTTGCTTAGCTGCACATGGAGTTCCCTTCTGGCTGCAGCCACATGCCTCCCTTCTGTTTTTAATTTAGGGTTTGACAAAACTATTTTCATATTTTTATGTCCCCCAAACACATAAAAACCCCACCTTCAGCCACAGCTCTTCGGCCTGGACTCAGTCATGCCTCCCTCAGTGACAGAACGAGAGTAAAACCCCTTATCAATTTGGACAGATCAGTTTCCTTTATGGTGGGGTTGTTTTCAGCATGCTGTGATGCGTATTACAAAAGCCAAAGATATAAATGATCAACTGGAAGCTTGAATTAATTTTTCCTTGTGTCTAAATTAGGAGAGTGAGTAATTGCTGCAGTAATCGCGGGCAGAGCCTGTTTATCAATGCCAGTGAATAATTGGCTATCAAACAATAGTGCACTTTGCCTTTGAACATTCCCCACGCTCCAGCAGGAAGCACACCCCGGTTCTGCCGTGATGGATGAGAGGAGTGGCAGGATTACAAACGCGGCCCGGGGAAAAGCTTTCTGACGTGTCTCCCCCCAAAGCATCCCTGTGCCTCGGGAGTTATCCTTGCTGCAAGGATAAGCGCACGGCAGCCTCAGATTACAGCATCTGAAGTCACAGGGCCGAAATAGCAGCAGTCTAATTCTGTAATCAATCACTGCCGCCCGCAGCGGCCAAGAGCCGTACCTGGAAGGCACAGGCGGGAGCTGCCTCGTGTTTGGGGATTTTGTCCCCGTCTGCCGTGCTCTGACCTCACCCTCTGTCCCTCCGATCCCCACGGGCCCTCCTGTTCCGTGCCAGGCCTGTCCTGTCCCCTCCGTGCTGCTCATCCCTTCCCCTGGGCTGTATCCCTGTCCTGCAGCCTCCAGTGCCACCACTGCTGCTCTCGGTCCCCTCCCGGTGCTCAGTGTGCTCACCGGGGCACCCACTGCTCCTCCAGTGCCACCACTGCCCCTCCGGTGCCACCACTACTCCTCCAGTGCCACCACTGCTTCTCCAGTGCCACCACTGCTTCTCCAGTGCCACCACTACTCCTCCAGTGCCACCACTGCCCCTCCAGTGCCACCATGGCTCCTGGCATGCAGCTCCTGCCGGGCTGCCCCAGCCTCCGGTGCCACCACTACTCCTCCAGTGCCACCACTGCTTCTCCAGTGCTACCACTACTCCTCCAGTGCCACCACTGCCCCTCCAGTGCCACCATGGCTCCTGGCATGCAGCTCCTGCCGGGCTGCCCCAGCCTCCGGTGCCACCACTGCTCCTCCGGTGCCACCACAGCTCCTCCAGTGCCACCACTGCTCCTCCTCTGTCCCTCCCGGTGCTCAGTGTGCTTACCCAGGCACACACAGCCCCTCCAGTGCCACCACTGCTCTTCCGGTGCCACCACAGCTTCTCCAGTGCCACCACAGCTCCTCTGGTGCCACCACAGCTCCTCCGGTGCCACCACAGCTCCTCCAGTGCCACCACGGCTCTCCAGTGCCACCACGGCTCCTCCAGTGTCATCACTGCTGCTCTCTGTCCCCTCCCGGTGCTCACCAGGGCACCCTGGGCTCCCCCAGCCCTTGGCACCTCCCTGTGCTCTCCTCCTCCTTTCCCTGAGCTGTCTGCCTCACTGATGGTGCCAATGGTGGGGATCTCTCCTTCTCCTGCTGGTTCCCAGCCCCTGCTCTTGCCCAGCCTCTCCCCACCCTCCTCCTCCTCCTCCTCCAGGTTTGATCCAAGGCTCTTCCCTCTCCCCCCACATGCTCTGGGTGCTCCCAGGTCCTGCAGTGACAGCCCAGCCAGTTCCTCAGGCTGCCATCCCCTCAGCCAAGCTCAGCTCCTGCTGGGGCCCCTCAGGCACTCTGGGATGGCTCCTCTGCAGCGTTCTGCCCTCAGCACTGCTGCTCCTCACCTCTGTGCCCTGCAAATTGGGATGTGCAGCGTGTTCTGCTCACCCACATCATTCAATTAGTTTTCCTCTCCTCCTCTGTTTGCAGACCTCTCCTCCCTGTCCTTTTCTTCATTTGGAAATTGCTCATTTGCTTTCAAGCTTCATTGCAGCCCAGTCTATCCTGTTCTCCCAGAGTCTGGCCTAGTGACTGAATTTCACTGCTTTTATCCCCCTGGAGCTTTTAACTCAGCAGAAAATTCATTCTCTCTACCTCTGCACCGTTCCCTTTCCAGCTCTGTAAGATCCCGCTGAACCTGAGGAATGTATCTGGGGCTCTGTCTGCTGCAATTTCTCACTCTGGCTCTGTCCTGGCTGCCCTGCTCTCCCAGGAACCCTGTGCTGACTGGTTTTCCTCATGTCTCCAGTAGGGCACTGGTCTGTTCTCCCTCCCAGCAGCATCTCCCTGACATCTCGCTGTCTCTCATCCTTCCTTCATCCCTCCTCATTCTAATAATGCTCAGCTCTTCTCGTTTAACCTTGAATTCTGCAGTTTCCCCTTCACTAACATTCCTTCCTTTAGGATGTACCAAATGCGTGAACAGGGCCGTGATTTCCCTCTTGTCCTTGCACACCCTGCTCCACCCCAAGCTCCCTGTGGTTCCAAACCTTTGAAGCATTCACTGCAGAGCTGCTGGTGGGAATTGAGTGCCTGCAGGGCTGCAGATACCAGGCCTGGGGTAGCAGACCTGCAGGAAGTGGAAATGCAACATTTCCAAGGGCAGGAATCAGCTCAGTCAATGTTTTCCATAAAGGCATTTTTGACAGATCACAGTATTTTTGTATTTATTTATATTATTGTTTGTATTTAAAATAGCATATAAATATATTAAATTATATTATATTAATGATATCTTATATAATTATATTAATATAATATATTAATATATTATAATTAATAATTATTAATATATTATATAATATATTAATATTATATATTAATATAATATATATTATAATAATTATTAAATAATTATTATATATTATCATAATATATATATTATATTTCTATATATGATATATTATTATATAACTATCTAATTTATAGTTTATATAATATATAGTATCTATTATTTATTGTATATTATATGTAGTATATTATATATTTATATCTCTTAATATATTTATATTTATATTTATATTTATATTTATATTTATATTTATATTTATATTTATATTTATATTTATATTTATATTTATATTTATATTTATATTTATATTTATATTTATATTTATATTTATATTTATATTTATATTTGTTTTAAATGCTGTTTACTTCATTTAAAACTAAATGCTGACTGCAAGACTATTTTGCCCTTCTTCTGGACATAAAATTTATCTCTGCACAGGTAGATAGGGCAATGTTCCCAGCTTTGCAAGGAGATAAATTATTGATAAGGACCCTGATATCTGACATACAAGCCACTTTCACAGGGTTCATAGAACTGCCCCAAATCTCTCCTATTAGCAAACTCTGTTTGAACAAACTTGGCTGGAAAACAAAATCCAGTTCAGTACTTTTCCCTTTTTTTTTTTCTTTTTTTTTTTTTTTTTAACCTGTGGTGCTATTTTAAGATGAGTTTTATGGTTCCAGTTTAGGCAAAGGCCAAAACGGAAGGGAAAAATTTGACAATATTTCATAAAGTTTGTGTGCCTCGCTCGTGACTCTCCCTCACACCATGATATCACCGTGGCCTCGCTCGTTTCTATTGACATTTGACATCAGCCTTGTAAAAGTGCACCTCGAATCTCTGAATAGATGTAAAAGGGAAGTTCTGTTTTGGAAAAAGTCAGGGTTTGAGTTCTGTCATTTTAATTATAGTTATATAGAGATATCAATCTGGTCACGGTCCCAAAATGTCTTTGCTGATTGTCAGATTTGTAAATGTGCTTTAGCCCAAGGTCAGGCTTCGTCACCACACCAAGTGGACCTGTGTCTTTCTGTGCCCTCCTCCCCACCATTCCACTTTCTCCACCCTTTCTCTCCTTCCTGCCATGGACACGAGTTTGCTTCCCCTCCTCTCCACATGATTTCCTCACGCTATTTGTTACCCCCTCCCCACGGGGCTGTGCGGCTCCTCCCTGCCACGGCCGGGGAATGGACACCACCCTTGTTGTCCAGGCTGGTCCCCACCCAGCCACACGTGCTGGGCACACGGGGCGGCCTGGAGCAGCTCAGGGTGCTGCAGTGACCAGTGCCCAGTGCTGCTGCAGTGCCCAGTGTCCATCCCTGCAGTGCCAATGTCCAGGGCTCCTGCAGTGCCCAGTGCTGCTGCAGTGCCCAGAGTCCATCCCCGCAGTGCCCAGTGTCCAGCGTCCAGCCTTGCAATGCCATGGGCACCTGCATTGCCTAGTGTCCATCCCTGCAGTGCCCAGTGCCCAGCTCTGCAGTGCCCAGTGCTCCTGCTGTGCTCAGTGCTCCTGCAGTGTTCAGTGCCCAGTTCTGCAGTGCCCAGTGCTCCTGCAGTGTCCAATGTCCAGCCCTGCAATGCCCAGTGTCACTGCAGAGCCCAGTGTCTATCCCTGCAGTGTCCAGTGCTCCTGCAGTGCCCAGTGTCCAGTGTCCAGCCTTGCAATGCCATGGGCACCTGCAGTGCCCAGTGTCCATTCCCGCAGTTCCCAGTGTCCAGCTCTGCAGTGCCCAGTGCTGCTGCAGTGCCCAGTGTCCATCCCTGAAATGTCCAGTGTCCAGCCCTGCAGTGTCCAATGTCCAGCCTTGCAGTGCCCAGTGTCCATCCCTGCAGTGGCCAGTGTCCATCCCTGAAATGTCCAGTGTCCATCCCTGCAGTGCCCAGTGCTCCTGCAGTGCCCAGTGTCCAGCCCTGAAGTGCCCAGTGCCCAGTCCTGCAATGTCCAGCATTGAGTTCTGCAGTGCCAGTGCCCAGCGCTCCTGCAGTGTCCAGTGTTCAGTGCTGCAATGCCCAGTGTCCATCCCTGCAGTGCCCAGTGTCCATCCCTTCAGTACCCAGTGTCCAGCCCTGCAGTGCCCAGTGTCCATCCCTGCAGTGCCCAGTGTCCATCCCTGCAGTGCCCAGTGCCCAGTGTCCAGCCCAGCCCTGCCTCCTCCCCCTCTGTCCCCAGCTGGAGCAGCAGCCATACTCAGCTTTCCCCGTGTCCAGCCCCTGTCCCCGGTGGGTTTTGTCCCCAGGAGGCTCCAGCAGGGCCGGGCCCAGCCGGGCACAGCCCAGGGTGCCCCTCCACCCCCAGCCTAGCTCCCTGTCCCCCACACGGGCTCCTGCAGCCCCGGGCAGCCCCCAGTGGCTTTGAACCCCTCTTTGGGCAGCACCCACAGCTCCCTGCTTCCTACACTGACTGCAAGGCTGTGCCACGTTTTCTGGATCAGGCCCACAGTGTTTAAGGCCTTTCTCTGGCAATGAATAATCTGCTTTGACAGTTCATCTTTTCACCCCTTGTGTCCATTAATAAACGTGTAAAGGAAATGTCATCTCTTTTAAAAAACCCAAAAAACCAAAAAAACCCCCAAAATAGTGTTTGTCTAAGTGCACGTTGTGATAACGAAGGAATATTAATTTTTTTGCAAATAGCACATATTCCCCAGTGTAGATGCAACAAGTGGCACGTTATGGGGTGGAATCAGGAAAGTCTCCCAAAGCAGCTGTGCAGGAAATGAATAATTTAAAAAAGAGTCGGGATGAGCGGCATCCCTGTGAACAAACAGCTGAGTTTGTGCCTGTCAGGGAATGAAGGGCAAACAAAAAGAAAGAAAGGAGCCCCCGTGGGTCTGGAAGTCACTGAGTGACGGGCAGTGGGTGACACTGGCACCTTGTGTGAGGGGACAGACAGTGCAGACTAAAGGACTGGCAAAAAGAGGATTATTTCCCCAGTTCTGCTGGGTATCACTGCTGGAGAATGTTCTTGGCAGGTATTCACGATTATCTCCTTCCCTGAGTGTGCAGCAAGGCAGGGCCTGAGCTCCAGGTGGTACCACGGGAGTGGGGCACAGCCTGCAGGGCAGCAGGGCTGATCCCAAACACAATCCCAATCCCAATCCAAATCCCAACCCCAATCCCAATCCCAGTCCCAGTTTGGGATCCAGCAGCAGCCCAGAGTGAGCCTGGATGTGCCCCAGGAGCCAGGGAATCCCCTCGGGGCTGGCACAGCTGCTCCAGGGGCAGCACAGGGACAGAGGGAGGGGTTGGCAGAACAGCACAGGGACAATCCCTGGGTTCCCCTGTGGATTTGAACGCTGCTTTTTGGAATTGCTGGTTGTGTGTTCACCCAGACACGCTCAGCTCTCAGACAGAGCCCTGTGATCCTGCCTGAGGAGCCAGGCTGGGCACAGCTCAGCCTCGGAGCACCTTCACAATCCATTGCTTTGGTTTGGATGTGAAGTGTTGCTTTATTTGTTCTTGGATTAAAAAGTCTGAGCAAACTCAAACCCAGGGAAACCCTGGGCTCACAGGCCGTGCTTCCAGGAGCTTCTGGGGCACGAGTGCTGTGGGCAGCCCTGCTCACCCTGCCTGCCTCTGCCCCTGCCTCTCATGGAATTCATGGAGGGAACAGCTCTGCAGCCTTTTACTGCTCTTCCTGCATCCCTGCAGCCTTTTACTGTTCCTCCTGCTGCCTTTTATTGCTCTTCCTGCATCTCTACAGCCTTTTACTGCCCCTCCTGCAGCCCTGCAGCCTTTTTATTGCTCCTCCTGCAGCCTTTTACTGCTCCTCCTGCATCCCTGCAGCCTTTTAGTGCCCCTTCTGCAGCCCTGAAGCCTTTTTATTGCTCCTCCTGCAGCCCTGCAGCCTTTTTAGTGCCCCTTCTGCTGCCTTTTACTGCCCCTCCTGCAGCCCTGCAGCCTTTTTGTTGCCCCTCCTGCATCTCTGCAGCCTTTTACTGCTCCTTCTGCATCTCTGCAGCCTTTTTAGTGCCCCTTCTGCAGCCCTGCAGCCTTTTTAGTGCCCCTTCTGCTGCCTTTTACTGCCCCTTCTGCAGCCCTGCAGCCTTTTTAGTGCCCCTCCTGCAGCCGTGCAGCTGGAAACTGAGCACTGGCTGTGGCTGCTGCTGCTGGTTGTATCAGGTTATATCAGGAGTGGGCCAGGAAATTACCTGGCTTTTTGAATGTTATTTATTTATTTGCTGTATCTTTTTTTTCCACGCGCTTTTAGGAGGCAGGAGAATCTTAACACGGGGAGGGTTGGTGTATTAACCTGACATTTTTGCTGCTGGAAGGACTCTCTGGTCTGGCTTCTGCAGGAGATGTTTTGACAACAGAACAGCGCAGCTATGATTAGCCTGATAAAAGGGAGCCAGAGTTGGAGTATTGATGGGATGTGCATCTGGGATCTAGTTACAAAATGGGCTTTTAACCACATTTTCCCCTGCGAGTTCCTGTTATCAGAGGCCATCTCAAAAGAAAAAAAGAAAAAGAAAAAAAAAGAAAAAGAAAAAAAAGGCAACCTTTCTTTTTCATTTTAGATGGGGCTGTTTGTTGCATCTCTTTATGCTGATGGAGAGGGAGCCATGAGCAGCCCTGAGCAGAGGCACAGCCCAGGCTGTGTGCTGGGGCAGCCCAGGCTGTGTGCTCTGAGCTCTGCAGCCCCAGCTGTGCTGAGGGAGGCAGCTCAGCCATTCCACAGGGTGGTACCCAGACCAAGAGACTTCTCCAGCTTCTTCTTTTTTTAATTTTTTTTTTTTTGATCTAATTTATTTTGAGAATACATTTTCAGAGCTGATTAGCTGCCGTACTAAATCACTGCACTGTCTAACCCCAAAAAGTGCCCTGACAAACAATTAACAATAGGAACACCATTGTGGCAAGGAGTGATGGATGGCTCCAGGGCGCAGCTTGGGCCCAGGCTTTGTTCAGAAGAAAGTTGCTGCTGCTAAATAAAGAGCTGGGCAGTGAGAGGTGAGAGCAGAGAGATTGTATCTGGAATAAAACTGTTTGCTCTGCTTGGGGGGTGTTTCTCACAGCTCTGAGCATCTCAGGAGAGGCAGGAGAGCCCCATGGTCATGATCAGAAACTGCCAGGCACCAGGGAATCAGGGAATCAGGGAATCAGGGAATGGTTTGGGTGGGAAGGGACCTTAAATCCCACCCAGTGCCACCCCTGCCATGGCAGGGACACCTCCCACTGTCCCAGGCTGCTCCAAGCCCCAGTGTCCAACCTGGCCTGGGACACTGCCAGGGATCCAGGGGCAGCCACAGCTGCTCTGGGTACTCTGTGCCAGGGCCTGCCCACCCTGCCAGGGAAGGATTTCCTCCCCAAATCCCATCCTTCAGCTCGAGGCCATTCCCCCTTGTCCTGTCACCCCGGACCCTCGTGGAATTCCCCCTCCAGCCTTCCCCTCTGGGCACTGGGAGGAGCACTAAAGCCAAAGCTCCTCCTGCCACCAGGACTTCTCTTAAATCCTTTTAAGAACATGGGTTTGAGTTAATTTCTCTCACCTCAGGCAATTTCCTGATTCCTACTGTTCTGTCATTAATCTCTAATTGTTGTTCTAAGTTTTGTGTTAATTTACCAACTTGCCTGTAACTTATTACTCTACTCTAAAAGAGAAGTAGAATCATTTATCACAATGCCTCATATTGATTTTATTATGCAGATATTAGAATCTGTTTATTAGACAGTAATAAATCTGTTTATTAGAAGTAACAAATATGAAAACACAGTGTAAAAAAGGAAGCTGGAAATGCAGACCCTGTAATGGCAGGTAAGGATTGGTTACTGCAGACCACTCAAAAGACACCGTGGTTGAAAGGATGATTTAAAGTCTACAGCATTTTAAAAATGATTAAGAAGCCCAAGAAACTTTGCCGAACAAGCCAAACTACCTCCTGTAATCTGCACAGGAATGTTATTTTATGTATGCTTCAAATGCATCTAGGTCACAACTTTTAAAGGAATGAACAGAGTAGGAGAAAGTCATTGATCAGTTCAGGAATTATTTTCTCAGGAAGGTTTGCCATTTCCCACTCTTCCTGGACCCCAAGACAACAGTTTGCTCATCCTTGATGTGTCCCATACCCGTGTGCTGGGGTTGAATTAAGCTGATCATCACTAGCTTCAGCATCAGAAATAAACTAAAAAAAAAAAAAATCCAAAAAACGAAGCATGAAAAGCTGTGGATGTGTTTGCTGCAGGAGCCCGGGGTGTGCGGGCAGGGCAGCTCTCCCAGGTTCCCAAAGCTCTGGCTGCTGCACGCCGGTCGCTGTTGCCCTGCTGGTGGCCCTGGAGCGGCCCCAGCTGTGCCAGGTGTTCGCTGCTGGTGACAGGGACACGGCCTTTCTGCTGCCTCCTGACGGCACCCCGCCCTGCTGGGGGATCTGCTTGGAGCCCTGAGTTTGTTCTCAGCAACCCCTGCTGCCCTCGGCTCACACCCCGGGGATCCGGCCCGTCCCCTTGTCCCCGGCTGTGCTCCGGGGCGAGGAGCCTTTGTCACCCTGGGGGCTGCAGAAGCCTCGGGCCGGCTGCTCCCCCCGCCCCAAAGGCCCGGGAGGTGCTGCGGGCTGCGCGCTGCTGCCGCTCCACCCACCCTGGACCTCCGTCCTCTCTCCCCTCTACCCCTTTTCCTCTCCCCCTTTTCTCCTGTCCCCTTTTCTTCTCCCCCTTTCCTCTCTCCCCTCTCCCCTTTTCCCATTTTCCCCTTTCCCGTCTCCCCTTTCCCCTTTTCCCCTCTCCCATGTTCCTCTCTCCCCTTTTCCCCTTCCCCTTTTCCCTTTCCCCTTTTCCCTCTCCCATGTTCCTCTCTCCCCTTTTCCCCTTCCCCTTTTCCCTTTCCCCTTTTCCCTTTCCCTCTCCCCTTTCTCCTTTTACCTTTCCCCTTTTCCCTTTCCCCTTTCCCTCTCTCCTTTCCCCTTTCCCTCTCCTCTTTCCCCTTTCCCCTTTTCTCCTTTTCCCCTTTTCCCTTTCCCCATTCCCCTTTCCCCTTTCCCCTTTTTCCCTTTCCCCATTCCCCTTTCCCCTTTTTCCCTTTCCCCCTTTCCCCTTTCCCTTTCCCTTTCCCCCTTTCCCCCTTTCCCCTTTTCCCTTTCCCCTTTCCCCTTTCCCCTCTCCCCTCCGCGCTGTCCGCGGCTGCAGTTCCGGCCGTGCCCGCCAGGTGTCGCTCTGACAAAGAGGTTGCGGCGGGCGCTGCCCGGGGGCTCCCCCGAACCGAACCCTGAACTGGAGCCGAACCCCAAACTGGACCCGGACCCCGAACTGAACCCGAACCCTGAACTGAACCCGAACCCCGAACCCGAACCCCGAACTGAACCCGAACCCTGAACTGAACCCAAACCCCGAACTGAACCCCGGACGCCGAACTGAACCCTGAACCGAACCCGAACCCCGAACTGAACCCGAAGCCGAACCCCGAACTGAACCCGAACCTCCCCCATCCAAATCCCGAACCGAACCCGAACCAGAACCCGAACCGAACCCGAACCCGAGCCCCCCGAAATCCTGCGCCCCACACCCTGCACCCCCCCAAACCGTGCATTCCCTAAACCCCGCACTCCCTAAACCCTGCACTCCCCGCACCCCCCGCACCCCGCATTTCTCTCCGTGCTCCGTCCCGGGCCGGGCCGGGCCGCCCGCAGGCTCCGGGCGCCGCGGGAAGCGCGGCCCGGCCGCACGGAGAGGCTGCGGGGACGGGAATCATCCGCCGCACCGGGACCGCGGGGCGATGGAGAGCTGGGCCGGGACACCCCTTCCGCGCCTCGGGACCCGGCCCGCCCTGCAGGAGCGGCTGCGCCCTGCTCGGAGCCCCGGGGCGGTTCGGGGGAGCGGGGGCTCCGTGCCCAGCGACGGGGGCTCCTCCTGAGGGATCCTGTCAGCGTGCTTTTGTTTTCAGAAAAACATTATCAGCAGAACAATTCCCGCACCACACCCCTGTTATCATTTAGGTAACCTCCCTGTTTGAAATATTTTAAGTGGATAATAAAATAGTCACCATATCCGTGTAAATTCCCGCAACGAGGAGCCGGGATCCTCCTCCCGGCCGGCCCGGCCCCCCCCGCCCGCGGCAGGCGGGCGGCTCCGCCGAGCTCCCGGGAGGCCGCGGCCCCCGGGCCGCCCCTGGCGCGGGCTCGGACCGCGGACAGCGCCCGGAGCCCGCCCCGCGGGGAGCGAGCCCTGCCCCGTCGGCGGAAGGATCGGGGAGGTCACGGCGGGCACACGGGGCTCCCTCCCGGCCCCCCCGGCGCGGGCGGGGCGGCGCTCCGGGGATGCTGCGGCCGCCCGGGGCTCACCTCGGCGCGGGCACCGGGAGGCTGCGGGACAGCCCGCGACACGCGGGAGGCAGACCGGGGGGAGGAGCGTCGGAACGAACGCATAAAACCGGCCCCAGGTGCTCGGCGGCCCCGGCGAGCGGGCGGCGAGCGCGGAGCCAGAGCTGCAGCCCCGCTGCCGGCGCGGAGCAGCGCGGGGTGCGGGCCCCCCGATGCCGCCCGGCGGGCCGGGGCCAGCCCCGGGGGCGTCCCCCGGTGACACGGCCCGGAGCCCCCTCCGCGTTGCCGCGGGCCGTGCCCGCAGGAGGAGGATCGCGCCGAGCCTGCCCGCGGGCAGGTGATCCCTCTGCCGCTCCCGGTGCCCCTCCTGCCCACCTCCCCGCCTCGCTTCCCCCCCCGGCTGGACAACTCCCTCCTCTGGAGAACACGCCCAAGTAGCTGAAAAAGAGAGAAAGAGAGAGAAAAAAAAGAAAAGAAAAGGGGGGGGGGGGGGGGTTGTGAAGAAGAGAGAGAACCAATTGACAGCGACGGCGGGGACGCGGCCGGCGCTCCCCGCAGCCCGAGCAGCCCCGCAGCGCCGCGCTCCCCGGACAGCCCCGCGCTCCCCGGACAGCCCCCGGCCGCGGCCGGGCGGGCGGAGCGGAGCCCCGGCGGGGCCATGCTGACGGGCGGCGGGGGCTCGGGCGGGCGCTGCGGGGCGCGGCGAGGGCTGCCCCGCTCGGCCGGGCGGCCGTGACCGCCAGGGACGGAGCGGCCCCGGCCCCGAGCGCGCCGGGCATCGTTTCGCGTGTTGGTCTGAGCCACGGCAAGCAAGGAATATGAACAGGAAAACAAGGCGCTGGATCTTCCACATCTTCCTGAGCCTGGGGATTGTGTATATCAAGATCGGGTAAGTAACTTTTTTTTTTTTTCCCCTTTCTTTTATAACAATCGCGCTCTCTCGCGCGCTCAGCCCAACCTGCCCAGACCTGTTACTATTTAACTCGGGAAGTCTCAAAAAAAAAAAACAAAAAACAAAAAAAAACCAAAAAAACAAAAGAAAAAAGGAAAGTGATGATGGTGGAGATCACGATTATTTCTCAAAGGACAGGTGAAGCGCCCGCAGCTCGGAGCGACCCTCCGGCGGGGCTGGGCGGCGGTCCCTGCCGGGAAGGGACACCCGGGCCATTCCCGGGCAGCCGGCCCTTCCCCAGCCCGGCCCGCGGGCCCGCTGCGGGCTGCCCCGGCCGCTCCCTGCCCGCGGGGACATCCCCCGGCCGCTGCCACCCGGGGGGACAGCGCGATGCCGGGAGGGGCGCAGGGAGGGCGGCGGCGCTCCGCACCCGCAGCATCCCCGGCCAGGTGCGCCGGGTGCGGGAGGAGGCGGCGCGGCCCCGGGGCAGGGAGTGCGACTTGTCCCCCTTCCTTTCCTTCCTTCCCTCCCTCCCTCTCTCCCGTAACCGCTCGGCAGCTTTGGGAAAGCCCTCCCTGTGCGCGGGCAGCGCCGCTGGGCGCGCTTTGCGCTCCGAGGACGGAGTTTGGTCCCGCTGTGGCAGGAGCGCCGCTGGTCTCTGCCTCGGCGCGGAGAGGGGCGCAGGGACGGGGCAGCGACACGGGAACGGCGGGCGCGTCCCGGGGCACCTGCCGGGGCCGGGGCTCTGCCCCCGGGACCGGCCTCCCCTCAGCCAGCGCCGGGCTCTTGTCGTTGCAGGGGTTTCTCCTCTGTGGTGGCCCTGGGAGCCAGCATCATCTGTAACAAAATCCCAGGGCTCGCCCCCCGGCAGCGGGCGATCTGCCAGAGCAGGCCCGACGCGATCATTGTCATCGGGGAGGGCTCCCAGATGGGCATCAACGAGTGCCAGTTCCAGTTCCGCAACGGGCGCTGGAACTGCTCGGCCCTGGGCGAGCGCACCGTCTTCGGCAAGGAACTCAAAGTGGGTACGTGCTCCGGGCTCCGCCGCCGGGCCCGCCCCGGGGCACCGGGGGACACGGGGGTGGCACCGGGGGACACAGGGGTGGCACCGGGGGGACACGGGGGTGGCACGGGCACGGCTGCCGGGCTGGGCACGGCCGGCCGGGGCAGGAGGGCACGGTGAGCGTGTGCCCCGGGGCGCTGCTGCCCTCACCGAGCGTGCTCCCTCCCGGCTGGGCTCCTGCCTGGTATGCCAGCTCCCAGCGCAGCGCTCCTGCCCCGCTGTCAGAAACCCTCTCCAAAACGCTCCCCGTCCGTGCGCGCAGGGCTGCAGCCTTATTCAGGTATTTAGGGATGGAAGAAAAGGGGGTTGGCTCTTGCTGAGAGCTGGAATGCTGAGCAGAGCTGGCGTTGCACTCCTGGGCTGCAGGCACCCCCAAGGAGGGGCTGGCCTTGGTGGGACCCCGGCACAGCCATCACCGTGAGAGAGTCCCACCCCCCAAAATCCTTCTCCTGCAGCAGCCGTGCCTCTGTGCCACAGGGAGGGGTGAGTGGCTGTGCTCTGCTCGGGGATGTCAGGGCATTCACAAACCTGCTCCAAGCAACTGACAGAAGATCCCACTTCCATTTCCCACATTCTCAGTCATTGCAGCAGTGCCAAATATATCCAATATATCCAAATTCTGAACTAAAGCAGCATTAATAACAACAAATGGAAATACCTGAAGAAATGGGGCTGAGGTTAAAAGGTTAAAACTCTGTTGCCCTCATTCTGCAAGACACAGTAGTGAAATTTACTCAGTGCTTTTTGATTCCACAGCACTTAAGATGCAAAGACCAGGGAATGTGTTTTCCAGTCTTTTTTAGAGCCACCACCACAAGATGATCACCCACAGCACCACACTCCACATGCAGAGGGGTCTGTGGTTTCCAGTCTCCTCCCCGTGTAAAATGAACTTGCAAAACCCCAGAAGCCCCATCAAGCAATGCTTAGTGTGGCAGAGAAGGTGGAAGTTTCACGAGGAGAGCAGGGGCCAGGAGAGCCCCGAGCAGCCCTGGGGAGTCCTGGGCGTGGTCTGGCCCCAGCACTGCCCAGGCCCATGGCAGGACCTGGCCCAGGCCCTCATTCCCGGCATTCCCGTGGGACACAGAGGTGCAGCCTTGCCCCTGTGCTCTGGAACCCCTGAGCACGCTGAGCTTGATCACATCAGTGCTCACTGACAGCTGCTCCCCAAACCTGAGGTGCTTAAGGAAAGGACAGGAAGAGAACAACACCTCTCTGTGAGAAAGCCCCGCCTTTCAACACCTTTGATAATCAGAGTGGCTCAAGCAAAGAAGGTAAAAAGCTCCCTGCACAACACTGGGAAACATCTGAAAACGAAGCATTTATTCAGATTAGCTCATTATTTCTGTTCCTTGAGCTGTTGCCCCTTCTGTCAGTGAAGAGTCCATTTGGATGGCTGACAGGTTTGGGCTCATTTGGTCTGAGAGTAACATTTCCTCGAACAGAAAATGTGAGAAGGATTTGTTCTTCTCCCAGAAATCAGAAGATTGCGGAGTTGTTGTGGTCTGTTGTGTAAACATGCTCTCAGTTCCTTTCCTCCCTCCGAAAATTGAATTATTTAGCTGGTGGGTTATATTTAGGTCCTTTTAAAGAAAGTCAATATCAAAGGAAGTAGACTTTGATCTGTCTTTGAGGTGATAACTCTTAATATGTTCTATCTATCCATTATAAGGCTAAGATGGATAGGGCAAATTCTTCCTTGGTTTCAGAGCAGAGTCAAGAGTTGAATGACATCCAAATTACAAAACTCCATAAAATTCATTTAAAGAATAACAAACCCCTCAAATTTAAACAGGCTATGTGGGTTAATTTTAAAGTAAAAATCACAGAGGGCTGAAATCCAGTGATGAATTTTTCTTTTGCACAAGACATTCCTGTGGTCTCAGGGATAAAACTACTCAGGCTCTCAAACACCACGAAATATTTCAATGTAACTGTTCCTGCTCAGGTGGTCTCCTTGTCCTTCTGCTTCCTCCCTATCAGCGGGGATAGAAACTGAATATCTGACCCAGCTCATCTTTCTAGGGCTGTGAGGAAAAGCTTCTCTTGCTCTCCCCCACGGGTCTGTGCTCCAGGTTACCACCCAGAGAAATGAGGTTTTGCTTTGGTTGAGAAGGGTACAACCCATGTGCCACAAAGCCATCAGTCAGGTTTGGTGCCACCAGCAGGAGCTCAGCCCCGAGGGCCTCACCCTGGATAGGGAAGAGAGATGTGGGACATGAAGGGACATAAACCCTGTGGGAAAGGTTTCAAGAGCATCAGAACAGCCCAGGTTACCATGAGGTGAAGATAATGTACCCCCGATGCTTTTTTAATTAACCTTTGGCATGGTGTGTTCCAAAATTCTGTTCCCAGAGCCCCGGTCACAGCAGTGCCTTCCCTTAACCCCTGTGCCCTGTGGGCATCCTGGCGGTCCTGCAGTGAGGTCAGAGCACCTCTCTCTGCCCCTGGGGCAGCACTGGGGAGGTGACACTGAGTGAGAGACACTGCTGTGACCGTCCCGGGCTGGGGAGGTGACACTGAGGGACACTGCCCTGGCTGTCCCGGGCTGGGAAGGTGACACTCAGTGACACTGCCCTGGCTGTCCCGGGCCGGGCTGGGGAGGTGACACTCAGTGACACTGCCCTGGCTGTTCCAGGCTGGGGAGGTGACACTCAGTGAGTGACACTGCCCTGGCTGTCCCGGGCTGGGGAGGTGACACTCAGTGACACTGCCCTGGCTGTCCCGGGCCGGCCTGGGGAGGTGACACTCAGTGACACTGCCCTGGCTGTCCCGGGCTGGGGAGGTGACACTGAGGGACACTGCCCTGGCTGTCCCGGGCCGGCCTGGGGAGGTGACACTCAGTGACACTGCCCTGGCTGTCCCAGGCTGGGGAGGTGACACTGAGGGACACTGCCCTGGCTGTCCCGGGCCGGCCTGGGGAGGTGACACTCAGTGACACTGCCCTGGCTGTCCCAGGCTGGGGAGGTGACACTGAGGGACACTGCCCTGGCTGTCCCGGGCTGGGGAGGTGACACTCAGTGACACTGCCCTGGCTGTCCCGGGCTGGGGAGGTGACACTCAGTGACACTGCCCTGGCTGTCCCAGGCTGGGGAGGTGACACTGAGGGACACTGCCCTGGCTGTCCCGGGCTGGAAGGTGACACTCAGTGACACTGCCCTGGCTGTCCCAGGCTGGGGAGGTGACACTGAGGGACACTGCCCTGGCTGTCCTGGGCTGGAAGGTGACACTCAGTGACACTGCCCTGGCTGTCCTGGGCTGGGGAGGTGACACTCAGTGAGTGACACTGCCCTGGCTGTCCCGGGCCAGCCTGCGGAGGTGACACTGAGGGACACTGCCCTGGCTGTCCCGGGCTGGGGAGGTGACACTCAGTGACACTGCCCTGGCTGTCCCGGGCTGGGGAGGTGACACTCAGTGACACTGCTGTGACTGTCCTGGGCCGGGCAGCCGGCAGAGCCTCGCAGCACTCCGGGAGGATGTGCCTGAGGAGGAGCTCCATGGAAATGGGCTTTGTGTGTGTCAGTCCACAAATGAGTTCCCTAAGGTACCACAGAGCCTTGTGAGCTGTTTCCCAGCCCACAGCTTTGGTGGCACATCCTCAAATCCGGTTTTCTTTCCTTTTACCCTTGCTGGGTAATCTATTTTATGAATGCTATGCAAATGTGCTGCAATTATTTAAATTCTCCTGTTGCCACTCAGGGTGATTCTCCTCCTGGCCCTGCTGTGGTGTAGCTGAAGGATCATGGCACTCTCTTCTGTGCTTCTCTTTTCCTACCTTTAAAATGACAGCAGGGATATTAACCTTATTGACACACTTGGAATTCTCCAGAAGGAAAGCAGCAAACAATATTTCCCTGTTCTAGCCTGTGGTGTGTGAATATTTTTAAAAATTCACATGTAATCCATCTCCCAGCGAAGTGGAAGTTTATCTGTGGAGTTTATTTGTAGAGTTTATTTGTGGAGTTTATTTGTAGAGGTACAGCAAGCAGCCATTTGAGTTCATCCTAGAGCATATTTGTGCTCACAGGCTTGAGTGTCCTGCTTGTCACAGTGAGCTTCCAGCCTGTGCCCAGCACTCAGTCTCCATTTCCTGGGTCCTTTGATCTGCTTTGCCCTTCCAAAGTGAGATCCTGATCCTCCTGCCATGCTGTGGATGTGTCACCATGCCAGGAGCACCAGGAGAAGTCCCCGGTGCCATTGGATTGCTCTGCTCTGGTCAGGGAGAGGACAGTGGAGGCACAGCCCGGATCCACACAGGGACATTTTCTCCAGACCCTTCTACAGACACCTTATTAATAATGTAGAGTCACAGAGAGAATTTTTAAAATAACCGTGGGGATGACGCAAGGCTGCAATTACAGACACACTTAAACCCAAATCTCTGTGCCATGGTGGTCAGCAGTTCTGTTCCTGAGGGCGGCCACAACTTAACCAAGGGTTTAAAGCAGGAGAGGCCAAAAGCTCCTGCCCGCCTGTCTTCAGGGGAGATGTGTTCAAACCTAAGGATCTGAGCAGCCAGAGATGCCTTTGACAGAGACTGCAGATCAGATTTGGGCCCTGCTGAATCACAGGAAGAGCTGTGGCAAAGCCTTTCCTCTCCCTCAGGGGCTCATTGGCAGGGTGCAGCCTCGTGGGCAGGTGGGCAGCAGTGACTCTGCTGCTGTCCCAAAGCACTGCCTGCATTTCTTGGGATCTCCAGGACAGGAGCACGGTGGCCTCACAGGGGAAAATAAAATAAAACAAACCCCATCTCCTTTTGCCACACGTGAGCAGCACTGTTGCTGGCACACAGGAAAGTGAAGGGATACAAACTGCACCTGCACAGAGGGACACAGCAAAGTGGAGACTCCTCAGGACACATCTGAGAGAGGAGAGGCACAGGAGCCCTGCAGAGGCTGCAAGGACCCTGCTGGGGGAGGATGAAGGGAGTGCTCAGGTGTGAGTGCTGGTCTGCAAGGAGCATCACAGGAAAACATTTCAGCCAGGCCTTCATCCCCACCTTACTGAGATCCAGCAGATCTTTGCTCTCTCCTACCCTGGAAAATGCTTCAGTACAGGCACAGTGACAATTCAGCCACCTGGCATCACCCTTGGGAATGAGGAAAGCTGAAATAAAAGGAGAATCCTCACGGACAGGCTGGTCCCAGAGCTGATGGGCACAGCAGGGCAGCCCAGCCCCTCTGCACACACAGAACCAGGAGAGCCTGGGGGCTTTCCTTCATCCACTGCACTCCTGGATCTGCACTGGACTGGATTTAGCAGGGATTTGTTTTAAGATATTAAGATCAACTTTTCTTCTATGGCTTCAAACCACGTAAGGGAAGAAGAGACATTCCCACTCCTGCCTGCTGAAACAAATGGCAACTGTCCTACAAGGCAAACCCTTCCCTGGCTTGTTCAGGAGCTGTCAGGAGCAGCTCTCCTGCTGGTATGGAAAACAGAAGAAGATCTGGGACATTCTCCTCTCTGGCTGGTAGATTTAACAGAAAAACGAGCAGGAAAGTTATGAGAAAATCTTCATATTGTCACTGTGTTGGACACAAAGGCTTTTGGAAACATCCTGGTACAGGAGTGCTGAAGAACAGGTTTGATCTTCAATCATTTCAGGGAGCATTTTGATTTTAAACACTGCTGTAGTCTCTCATGTCATGTTTTAAAGTCTGATTGTTTCAATCCCAGAATAACAGACCAAGTGACCAACTTGGTGGAATCCCAGAATCCCAGAATCTCCTGAGCTGGAAGGGACCCTCAGGGGTCACCGAGCCCAACCCTGCACAGACACCCCAACAATCCCACCCTGGGCATCCCTGAGAGCAGTGTCCAAACCCTCCTGGAGCTCTGGCAGGAGAATCCTTGTTGGTTTTCTATTGCTTGGAAGATTACCTGCACGGGGCTGTGGGAAGCTGAGTTCTGAGTGCTGCTGCTCTATTAGGTTTGGTCAATATTTAGAGGAAATTTGGATAAATACTCTTTTTTTTTCTGAACCCCTGCTGTTATGAACCCCCTAAGATGCACAGGAAAAAACATCATTAACAGGAGTCTTGCTATCCATTCAGGTGAGGTCAGAGTCTGAATTTCTGTGCTAGGTTTCCAGCCCTTCCCAGCAGTTTTTGCTGTCAGTGTCTTGCAGAACAGTTCTTTGCAGGCAAAGCAGAGGCCAGGCTGAAATATGGCCTGATCATCCAAAGCTGCTTTACGCCAAAAAGTCAATCTTTCTCAGCAGGGACTGTCACTACAAGATAAAACATTGCCCCAAGGTCACTGCAGTTGGAATTCCCATCACAAGGTTTTCATACCTGCCTTCAGATGTGTCTTGTGAGTACTTGTTCCAGAGGAGCAGGATTGCCTCTGATGGGGAAGTGGGAGAGCTCCTGTGGCAGGGCTCCCTGTGGGGCTCAGAGCCCCCTGGAAAGTTGTTTGAACTCCACAAGAATGGCTCTGATTTTTGCCTTGAGTAGTAACTTTATAAATTTAAAGTTTAAAATTATAAATTTAAATTTATTCAGAAATAATCTCTTCAGCTGGAGTGCTTCCTCTGCAAGAGTTTTGTGAGTTGATGGGAGGAACTTTAGCTGGTGAAAGTGGGCAGGGACTAAATCCCCCCGAGTCTTGAATCCCTCTTGAATCCACTCAGTATTTTATTTATTTGTACTGATCTTTGTAAAGCCACAGTGCTCTGTCATGGGTAACCATCCTTTTAATTTCAACTGAATACAATCTTTTAAGGCACCAACCCCCCAAACTTTGAAGAAAAAATTAGGAAGAGAATACTTCAATGATTTTTTTTTTAGGCTACCATTCTTATTAATCACTCATGCTAGGTTAAAGAGAGATGAAAATAAAAAAACCTGCTGGACCATACACAGTCTACCAAAGAAAGAGGAGGCAAAGCCCAAAGCAGGCAGGGGATGGGTTCTGCTCTGCATTTTTCCAGGCTGTGAGTTATGGCCTCTATAGAGAGATGAGGAATAGTGTTTGCTGAGGCACATAATTGGCAAGGTACGCTGTGTTTTCCATCTTTATATTTTCCCAATCATATTTCAGCTCATGTCACTGCAGGTAACTCCTTCTCTGACCCTTTGGCTTTAAATAGCAGAAAATACAACCCATGTTTTCCAGTGAGATAAACAGAAATTTGTCTCTCTTTTATTTCACAGCTTAGTCAATTTATGAGGGGGACTGATAGGGAGGGACAGGTTGTTTGGAAACACCCTCAGATCCCAAACTGCTGAGCACCTCCTGACTTCCTCCAAGTGAATCCATTCTGCATTTTGCACGATCAGGCTTTGTTTCTCAAACAACATTAAGATATTGCACTTATTTTAAAAAATAAGTTCCCATTTCTAATCTGTGCGAATGAAGCTTTTTACTACAAAGTTTTCAAATTTAAAGATTAAGCTTAAACCCAAATGAAGTTAGCTAAATTAGAAGCAGAATGCAGAGCAGTCTGTGCAGCTGGTGGACAGGATGACCAGCCCAAAGCCAGTCCAGCAAACACTCACCTCCAGAATCAGGGACATGCAGTGAGGGTTTGCAGCATTGGGTGTGCATGGGCTGTGTGGGATTGTGCTCAGCGTTAGGAGAGCCTGGTAATGCCCTGGTAATTCCTGTGTCTGCACCCTCCTGTGACCCTCCCAGGGCTTCCCCTGGTGGCACCTGGCACCCCAGGGTGGCGGCTGCCTGTGCAGAGCTCAGAGGCACTGAGCCCAGGGCAAGGTCTGCAGACAGGGCTCCAGGGCTCTGGGGCAGGATCTGCATCAGCAGATGGAGCTGCAGAAATCTTGGAAGCCCTCAGAGCCCAGCTCTGTGCCACCAGAGCAAATGGAGCTGCACACCCCACGGGAGCCCAGGAAAGCAGAGGAAAAGCAGGAGGACATTTCTGTCCAGCACTTGGAGAGGAGCCCCCGTGGTCACACAGCCCTGAGGCCCTGGCTGGGGACAGCCCCAGCTGAGGTGAGGGAGCAGAGCCATGGCTGGAACCCCTCAGGTCGTAGAATGGACAGAGCAGCCTCTGAGCACTGCCTTCTCTGGAAGAGGTCCTTCTCTGGAGGTTCCAGTGCTTGCAGTGAGCTCTGGAGTGTTTGCCATGGCTTGTCTGAGATAAGGAGAAGAATGTGTGATTTGGGAGCTGAAAGGAGGGCTTGGAATCCTTGTACACGTCCAGGGTTTGTAATTCTTGTACACATCCAGGGTTTGTAATCCTTGTACACATCCAGGGTTTGTAATCCCTGTACATGTCTGGGGTTTGTAATCCTTGTACACATTCAGGGTTTGTAATCCCTGTACACATTCAGGGTTTCTAATCCTTGTACATGTCCAGGGTTTGTAATCCCTGTACATGTCCAGGGTTTGTAGACCCTGTACACATCAAGGGTTTGTAATCCTTGTACACATCCAGGGTTTGTAATCCTTGTACATGTCCAGGGTTTGTAATCCTTGTACAAATCCAGGGTTTGTAATCCCTGTACACATCCAGGGTTTGTAATCCTTGTACATGTCCAGGGTTTGTAATCCCTGTACATGTCTGGGGTTTGTAATCCTTGTACACATCCAGGGTGTGTAATCCCTGTACTTGTCTGGAGTTTGTAATCCTTGTACATGTCCAGGGTTTGTAATCCCTGTACACATCCAGGGTTTGTAATCCTTGTACATGTCCAGGGTTTGTAATCCCTGTACATGTCCAGGGTTTCTAATCCCTGTACACATACAGGGTTTGTAATCCTTGTACATGTCCAGGGTTTGTAATCCCTGTACACATCCAGGGTTTGTAATCCCTATTCATGTCCAGGGTTTGTAATCCCTGTACATGTCTGGGGTTTGTAATCCTTGTACACATCCAGGGTTTGTAATCCCTGTACACATGCAGGGTTTGTAATCCTTGTACACATCCAAGGTTTGTAATCCTTGTACACATCCAGGGTTTGTAATCCCTGTACATGTCTGGGTTTGTAATCCCTGTACATGTCTGGGGTTTGTAATCCTTGTACATGTCCAGGGTTTGTAATCCTTGTACACATCCAGGGTTTGTAATCCCTGTACATGGCTGGGGTTTATAATCATTGTACATGTCTGGGGTTTGTAATTCTTGTACACATCCAGGGTTTGTAATCCTTGTACATGTCCAGGGTTTGTAATCCCTGTACATGTCTGGGGTTTGTAATCCCTGTACACATCCTGGGTTTGTAATCCTTGTACACATCCAGGGTTTGTAATCCCTGTACATGTCTGGGCTTGTAATCCTTGTACATGTCTGGGGTTTGTAATCCTTGTACATGTCTGGGTTTGTAATCCCAGTACATATCCAGGGTTTGTAATTCCTGTACATGTCTGGGGTTTGTAATCCTTGTACATGTCTGGGGTTTGTAATCCTTGTACATGTCCAGGGTTTGTAATCCCTGTACACATGCAGGGTTTGTAATCCTTGTACAAATCCAGGGTTTGTAATCCTTGTACACATCCAGGGTTTGTAATCCCTGTACACATGCAGGGTTTGTAATCCTTGTACATATCCAGGGTTTGTAATCCCTGTACACATCCAGGGTTTCTAATCCCTGTACACATCCAGGGTTTGTAATCCCTGTACATGTCTGGGGTTTGTAATCCCTGTACACATCCAGGGTTTTAATCCCTGTACATATCTGGGGTTTTTATTCCTTGTACATGTCTGGGGTTTGTAATCCTTGTACACATCCAGGGTTTGTAATCCTTGTACATGTCTGAGTTTGTAATCCTTGTACATGTCTGGGGTTTGTAATCCTTGTACATGTCCGGGGTTTGTAATCCTTGTACATGTCCAGGGTTTGTAATCCTTGTACAAATCCAGGGTTTGTAATCCCTGTACACATGCAGGGTTTGTAATCCTTGTACATGTCCAGGGTTTGTAATCCCTGTACACATCCAGGGTTTGTAATCCCTGTACATGTCAGGGTTTGTAATCCTTGTACACATCCAGGGTTTGTAATCCCTGTACACGTCCAGGGTTTGTAATCCTTGTACATGTCCCGGGTTTGTAATCCCTGTACATGTCCAGGGTTTGTAATCCCTGTACACATCCAGGGTTTGTAATCCTTGTACATTTCCAGGGTTTGTAATCCCTGTACACATCCAGGGTTTGTAATCCCTGTTCATGTCCAGGGTTTGTATTCCCTGTACATGTCTGGGGTTTGTAATCCTTGTACATGTCTGGGGTTTGTAATCCTTGTACATGTCCAGGGTTTGTAATCCCTGTACACATCCAGGGTTTGTAATCCCTGTTCATGTCCAGGGTTTGTATTCCCTGTACATGTCTGGGGTTTGTAATCCTTGTACATGTCTGGGGTTTGTAATCCTTGTACATGTCCAGGGTTTGTAATCCCTGTACACATCCAGGGTTTGTAATCCCTGTTCATGTCCAGGGTTTGTAATCCCTGTACATGTCTGGGGTTTGTAATCCTTGTACACATCCAGGGTTTGTAATCCTTGTACATGTCTGGGGTTTGTAATCCTTGTACATGTCTGGGGTTTGTAATCCTTGTACATGTCCAGGGTTTGTAATCCTTGTACATGTCCAGGGTTTGTAATCCCTGTACACATGCAGGGTTTGTAATCCTTGTACACATCCAGGGTTTGTAATCCTTGTACATGTCCAGGGTTTGTAATCCTTGTACATGTCGAGGGTTTGTAATCCTTGTACACATCCAGGGCTTGTAATCCCTGTACATGTCTGGGGTTTGTAATCCTTGTACATGTCGAGGGTTTGTAATCCCTGTACACATCCAGGGTTTGTAATCCCTGTTCATGTCTGGGGTTTGTAATCCTTGTACATGTCGAGGGTTTGTAATCCCTGTACACATCCAGGGTTTGTAATCCCTGTTCATGTCCAGGGTTTGTAATCCTTGTACATGTCGAGGGTTTGTAATCCCTGTACACATCCAGGGTTTGTAATCCCTGTACATGTCTGGGTTTGTAATCCTTGTACACATCCAGGGTTTGTAATCCCTGTACATGTCTGGGGTTTGTAATCCCTGTTCATGTCCAGGGTTTGTAATCCTTGTACATGTCGAGGGTTTGTAATCCCTGTACACATCCAGGGTTTGTAATCCCTGTTCATGTCCAGGGTTTGTAATCCTTGTACATGTCGAGGGTTTGTAATCCCTGTACACATCCAGGGTTTGTAATCCCTGTACATGTCTGGGTTTGTAATCCTTGTACACATCCAGGGTTTGTAATCCCTGTACATGTCTGGGTTTGTAATCCTTGTACATGTCTGGGGTTTGTAATCCTTGTACATGTCTGGGTTTGTAATCCCAGTACATATCCAGGGTTTGTAATCCCTGTACATGTCTGGGGTTTGTAATCCTTGTACATGTCTGGGGTTTGTAATCCTTGTACATGTCCAGGGTTTGTAATCCCAGTACATATCCAGGGTTTGTAATCCCTGTACATGTCTGGGGTTTGTAATCCTTGTACATGTCCGGGGTTTGTAATCCTTGTACATGTCCAGGGTTTGTAATCCTTGTACATGTCTGGGGTTTGTAATCCTTGTACATGTCCGGGGTTTGTAATCCTTGTACATGTCCAGGGTTTGTAATCCCTGTAAATGTCTGGGGTTTGTAATCCTTGTACATGTCGAGGGTTTGTAATCCCTGTACACATCCAGGGTTTGTAATCCCTGTACACATGCAGGGTTTGTAATCCTTGTACATGTCCAGGGTTTGTAATCCCTGTACACATCCAGGGTTTGTAATCCCTGTACACATCCAGGGTTTGTAATCCCTGTACATGTCTGGGGTTTGTAATCCCTGTACACATCGAGGGTTTTAATCCCTGTACATGTCTGGGGTTTTTATTCCTTGTACATGTCTGGGGTTTGTAATCCTTGTACACATCCAGGGTTTGTAATCCTTGTACATGTCTAGGGTTTGTAATCCTTGTAGACATCCAGGGTTTGTAATCCTTGTACATGTCTGAGTTTGTAATCCTTGTACATGTCTGGGGTTTGTAATCCTTGTACATGTCCAGGGTTTGTAATCCTTGTACATGTCTGGGGTTTGTAATCCCTGTACACATCCAGGGTTTGTAATCCTTGTACATGTCCAGGGTTTGTAATCCTTGTACAAATCTAGGGTTTGTAATCCCTGTACACATGCAGGGTTTGTAATCCTTGTACATGTCCAGGGTTTGTAATCCCTGTACACATCCAGGGTTTGTAATCCTTGTACACATCCAGGGTTTGTTATCCCTGTACACATCCAGGGTTTGTAATCCCTGTACATGTCTGGGTTTGTAATCCTTGTACACATCCAGGGTTTGTAATCCCTGTACATGTCTGGGTTTGTAATCCTTGTACATGTCTGGGGTTTGTAATCCTTGTACATGTCTGGGGTTTGTAATCCTTGTACATGTCCAGGGTTTGTAATCCCAGTACATATCCAGGGTTTGTAATCCTTGTACACATCCAGGGTTTGTAATCCCTGTAAATGTCTGGGGTTTGTAATCCCTGTACAGATCCAGGGTTTGTAATCCTTGTACATTTCCAGGGTTTGTAATCCCTGTACACATCCAGGGTTTGTAATCCCTGTTCATGTCCAGGGTTTGTAATCCCTGTACATGTCTGGGGTTTGTAATCCTTGTACATGTCTGGGGTTTGTAATCCCTGTACATGTCTGGGTTTGTAATCCTTGTACATGTCTGGGTTTGTAATCCTTGTACACATCCAGGGTTTGTAATCCCTGTACATGTCTGGGTTTGTAATCCCTGTACATGTCTGGGGTTTGTAATCCCTGTACACATCCAGGGTTTGTAATCCCTGTACATGTCTGGGTTTGTAATCCTTGTACATGTCTGGGGTTTGTAATCCTTGTACATGTCTGGGTTTGTAATCCTTGTACATGTCTGGGGTTTGTAATCCCTGTACATGTCTGGGTTTGTAATCCTTGTACATGTCTGGGTTTGTAATCCTTGTACACATCCAGGGTTTGTAATCCCTGTACATGTCTGGGTTTGTAATCCCTGTACATGTCTGGGGTTTGTAATCCCTGTACACATCCAGGGTTTGTAATCCCTGTACATGTCTGGGTTTGTAATCCTTGTACATGTCTGGGGTTTGTAATCCCTGTACATGTCTGGGTTTGTAATCCTTGTACACATCCAGGGTTTGTAATCCTTGTACACATCCAGGGTTTGTAATCCCTGTACACATCCAGGGTTTATAATCCTTGTACACGTCCAGGGTTTGTAATCCCTGTACATGTCTGGGGTTTGTAATCCCTGTACACATCCAGGGTTTGTAATCCCTGTACATGTCTGGGGTTTGTAATCCTTGTACATGTCCAGGGTTTGTAATCCCTGTACATGTCTGGGTTTGTAATCCTTGTACACATCCAGGGTTTGTAATCCTTGTACATGTCTGGGTTTGTAATCCTTGTACACATCCAGGGTTTGTAATCCCTGTACATGTCTGGGGTTTGTAATCCCTGTACATGTCCAGGGTTTGTAGTCCCTGTACATGTCTGCGGTTTGTAATCCTTGTACACATCCAGGGTTTGTAATCCCTGTACATGTCTGGGTTTGTAATCCTTGTACACATCCAGGGTTTGTAATCCCTGTACATGTCTGGGTTTGTAATCCTTGTACATGTCCAGGGTTTGTAATCCTTGTACATGTCTGAGTTTGTAATCCTTGTACATGTCTGGGTTTGTAATCCTTGTACATGTCTGGGGTTTGTAATCCTTGTACACATCCAGGGTTTGTAATCCCTGTACATGTCTGGGTTTGTAATCCTTGTACACATCCAGGGTTTGTAATCCCTGTACATGTCTGGGTTTGTAATCCTTGTACATGTCTGGGTTTGTAATCCTTGTACATGTCTGGGTTTGTAATCCTTGTACACATCCAGGGTTTGTAATCCCTTTACATGTCTGGGTTTGTAATCCTTGTACATGTCTGGGGTTTGTAATTCTTGTACATGTCTGAGTTTGTAATCCTTGTACATGTCTGGGTTTGTAATCCTTGTACATGTCTGGGGTTTGTAATCCTTGTACATGTCTGGGATTTGTAATCCTTGTACACATCCAGGGTTTGTAATCCCTGTACATGTCTGGGTTTGTAATCCTTGTACACATCCAGGGTTTGTAATCCCTGTACATGTCTGGGGTTTGTAATCCTTGTACATGTCGGGGTTTGTAATCCCTGTACACATGCAGGGTTTGTAATCCTTGCAGACATCCAGGGTTTGTAATCCCTGTACACATGCAGGGTTTGTAATCCTTGTCCACATCCAGGGTTTGTAATCCTTGTACACATCCAGGGTTTGTAATCCCTGTACATGTCCAGGGTTTGTAATCACTGTAGACTTCCAGGGCAGGTAGGACAGGGCTTGGAGCACCCTGGAGCAGTGGAAATGTCCCTGCCCGAGGCAGGGGAGGAATGAGAGGAGCTCTGAGGTCTCTCCGAACCCAAACCATTGGGGATCCCATGATTCTGTGACTCTCCACCTTTGTCTAATTTCTGTGGCAGCAGCTGCCTGGCCACACCTGGGTAAAGCCACGTTTCCCCCCGAGATCCTCCAGGAATTTCAGCTCTCTGCTGAAATCCAGAGGAGAGGAGCAGGATTTCTGCTGAGAAGTGGCAGGAGCAGCCCTGTGCCCAGGTCACCCTGTTTGGGCACAAACCCCTGACCCAGGCACTGTCACAGAGGAGACTCAGGCTGCTCTGAGCTTCCCTCCCAGCTGGCATTTCTGTGAGCCAGGCCAGGGTAATGAGACTTTAAAAAGTCAATCATTTATGAAAAGCAGGAACAGTTGGATGCAGACGTGACAAACCCACATCACTTTATCACCACGGCACAAGTGCCAAGGCACTTCCTACCTGGGTCAATTCTTCCAGGCACTTGCTTTGTTTACCTTGTAATCTCCAAAAGTCAGCTTTTTAAGAGCTGCTAAGATTTTCTCCCAAATAAGACAAATTTATAAAATATTTTATGTAATGTAATTTATGATCAAGCTTGACACTGGCTTTTGACTCTGCTTGTACTAATTTCATATTTTCTACATTGCATTTTTCTGCCCTCTAAAAAGCAAAAGAGCTGCTCAGCCTCTACAATGCTGAGTATGTCAGATTAAAGTGATCTCCCAGTGGTTTTTGTTCTAGATCTTGGAAATACCTTGTGCTGAACAAAAGTAGTCAAAAATGAAGGGAAAAAAGACCCACGTGTAAATTCGACTCAAAAATATTTCTTTGACAATGCCCCATTTGCTGCTTTGGGGAACAGGAACCTGGTGTGATGCATTGCTGCCCTCTGAGAGATCAAGTGGGACTTCTCATTGTACACTGATTATCAGTGCCTTTTTCACAGTGTTGTTCTTAAAAGAGTAAATAGTGAGGGTGTTGATGAGTGTAAACTCCATATACACCCAAAACCTGGGATTTCTCTTGCACATTCAGATTTTTATAAAAAGCCAAGCATTCTTAAAGCTTCATCTGCAACTTCCACAGTCATAAAAATTATTTTATGATTTTTTTTTAAAGTAAAGAGAAAGGAGGAATCCTTTGAGGAAGTCTGATAATTGACTGTAAATTAATTAATAAATGCAGCATGTAGCAGCATTAGGGAATATTGCTTTTGCTAATAGAGGGCAAGAAGTTGACTATTAACAGATTGTGATAATGTCATCTTGTTTTCCATCTTACTTCCTCGACATAAGGAAGTGAACATTTATCATTAAAAGCGACAAGGAGAGAAATCCAGATCATATTACACCAAAGGGATGCAGACAAGGCTGAAGTTGTTGTAGGCTTTTCTCTCTTTGTGCAGTGCCATGAACAGCAGAGATGGGTTTGTTTTGTGGGTAACAAACTCCTGCCAGCAGCTGAGCTCTGCCAGGACTCGGCTGATGAGGAGGGAAGCAGATCTTCCCATCTGCACTCCCCTAATTAGGAGCTGGTTCTGATCCTATTCAACAAGGGTGCATTTGGTCATTGGAGAAATAAGAGTAGGGCAAGTTCGTGGTTTGGGAGATCCAAAAATTTTTAAGGGCTGTTTGGTAACCTCTGCACACCTCCTCAGGCTGTGAAGGGTCCTCTCTCAGCTGAACTGGCCCCAAAAGTCTCACAGATCCCGTAGGGATCCACGTGTGGGAAATACACACCAGGATGCAACAGAACTTCCAAAAGAGAAATTAAATCTTAAATTTAAAGTGAGAACTCCCCCCCAAGAAACAGAAACCTGTCCTTATGGCCTTATTGCACAAAGTAATGTTGGCCCAGCCTCTGTCTCACAGCCCTCTGGTGAGGCTGTCACTTCACCTTGCTCTGGTCACAGTACCTACAACAGGTCAGGGGCTTTTCTTCATTTTATGAGAAATTTTGAAATTAAACCCAAGACTTATTTCATTGAGTCAGCACAGATGTCAGTGTTGAAAACTTTTTGACACCTACAGTGTGAAAAAAAAGTTCCAGCTGAGTTAAAATGTTTTCAGAACTAGAGTCCAACAGAAGTGGTCATCCTGTAAAAATACCATTCAGTGTAGAATTAAATTTTAAAATAAAATCCTATTTCTGACCTGAATTTTTTAAAAGTTGAGCATATGGGTGTTTTGACAACTTTCCCCCAAGCCCACCTATTTTGTTTTCCTTTTTTTTTTTTTTTTTTTTTTTTTTTTTTTTTTTTTTTTTTAGCTCCAGCATTAGCCACCCAACTCTTTTGCTGCAAGTTTAGTTTGCCTCCTTCCAGTAGCATCTGGAGATACAGAGATGAAGCTACCTTGATGCCTTGGAGTGGCTCCCTGGAACAGAGGCTAGACAAGGTTAAGAGAATAAAGTGGGGATTTATTAAAGGCCTTCAATAGGCACACCTTGGGCAGTCAGAGCCTCCCAGAGGCTTAATAATATAATTAATTAATATTAATTATTAATTAATATTATATATTATTAATTCTCCAATTACAGCTGCAGGTAATGAAGTCATTTACCCCCAGTTCGCTCCCCTCAATCCATTTTTGTTTTCACTTTCAGGGCATGAGGCAGTGAGGTGTCCTTGAGTTTCAGGCCCAGAGGAATTGCTCTGTCTGACCAAAATGTGAAGACAGTTAACTAACGTTCTACGTGGAGTTTAGAGTTATACACTAATGCAGTGCAGGATTTGAAACTATAAAAGCTAAAATCCCAAGGCATCACCCTGAACAACACTCGGTCTCCCCCTGCCTCGTGCAGAGCCATTGCTTTAGAGAGCAGCACCCACCAGCTGAACGCCCCGAGGAGCAGAGCCCTGTTTGTGGGGCAGATTTCAGCATTTCCAGGAGCAGTGGGTGCTGCTGGCCCACAGGCACTGCTTGTTCCAACACAGAATCACACACAGAATCATTGGGTTGGAAGAGACCTCCAGGATCATCAAGTCCAACTCAACCCTAACCTCAACTAGCCCATGGCACCAGTGCCACATCCAATTTCTTCTTAAACACATCCAGGGATGGTGACTCCACCACCTCCCTGGGCAGACCATTCCAATACTTTATTACCCTTTCCATAAAAAAAACTTTTCCCTAATATCCAGCCTGTATTTCCTTTGGTGCAGCTTAAGGGGGCTCATTGTGTCAGTTGCTGCCTGGAGAAAGAAACCGACCCCACCTGACCTTTCAGGGAGTTGTGAAGAGTGATGAGGTCACCCCTGAGCCTCCTTTTCTCCAGGCTGAGCACCCCCAGCTCCCTCAGCCATGCCTGTTGTGCCCTGTGCTCACGGTTACTCTGCCTTGCAGGGAGCAGGGAGGCCGCCTTCACCTACGCCATAATCGCGGCCGGCGTGGCGCACGCCATCACCGCCGCCTGCACCCAGGGCAACCTCAGCGACTGCGGCTGCGACAAGGAGAAGCAGGGCCAGTACCACAAGGAGGAGGGCTGGAAATGGGGCGGCTGCTCCGCCGACATCCGCTACGGCATCGGCTTCGCCAAGGTCTTCGTGGACGCCCGGGAGATCAAGCAGAATGCCAGGACGCTCATGAACCTGCACAACAACGAGGCCGGGCGCAAGGTGAGTGGTGCCGCTGGCCCCGTGGGTGAAGGTTTTGGTGTGTCTTTGTGGTGGTGTGGTTTTCTTTGTGCGTATTTTTGTAAACCCTTTTGAACTGAGGGACCAGACATATTTATTGAAGGTTATAGAAGCTGCGTAATTGTAAAAGTCCTTTATGGTATGGCTAAAACTAGCCCCAGGAAGGTAAAGTTGTTACAGTATGTGCTAGTACGCAGAAAGCCTTTTAGCAGAAAGTATTTGTGTCCCAGGCAGGAGTGGTAGCATCTTACTAGCAGTAGTAGCATCTTACTAACAGTAGTAGCATTTTACTAGCAGTAGTAGCAGCCACAGAACTCATAATCTGTGTTCTGGAGTGTTCCAGCATTCTCAAAGCAGTGTATTTTATTTCATTTTTAGCCAATCAGGTACAAACATGAGTCTACTATTGCTTTGTTGGACCTATCCTAACCTAAGATTGATGTGCGAAAGTAGTTGTAAATTCTCACATAAATTCTACACATATAACTTTATCTTGTTCTATCTAGCAAGGCTACATTGTTTTCACTATGTCTAGAACTTAGTTAATTTTGTAAAGGGTGAAACCACTGAACTTTAAACTAGGTTTTAGGGTATTTTCTTACTAACAAATTCAGTCTCTTATTCACTTAAGGCACTTAAAATATTCTCTACTTATTTAAAACTAAACTGGCATTTCTACCTCCTGTCTGCATGGGTTTATGTATGTTCATTTCTCTGGAAGTTTTAATTCAGCCCTCACATTTCTGAGCACCCCTGGGCCCGTACAGATGGGGCCCAGAAGAATTTATATCCTGACCCTTGTGTCCATCCCAGGGTCGGGATGGGGTTTGGTGCCCTGCACAGTGGGAGAGCCATGCTGACACCATTCACAGTAGACAAGTAGGCACCTCTGCAGGTTGTTGGACCATCTGCTCATCAAACCTTTGTCTAAATGTTACTCTTCGCGGCTGTAAAAAAAGGGGAAAAAAATCAAACGTTTTATCTGGGAAGTCAAACAGTGCTTCTGGTAAAAGCTGCCTGCTACCATGTGGGTGAGCGGGAGTCCCGTCAGGTTCAGACATGAATGTCTCACTCGGTTGAAAAGGGATCATTTCACCCTCTGCTCTGTGTGTGAGAGCCGCCCCTGCCAGGAGGAAAAGGCAGCAGCACCCCGGGCTGTCCCTGTCACTGCGTGGTCACACTGTGGCACGGGTTTGGGCTCAGCACTGCAGCATTCCCACCCCAGCCCATCCTTTGGGACTGAGAGGAAGGCAGGACCCCAGCAGCTCCCACACGGGTTTTCTGGGATTCAGGGCACGGAACAGCCTGGGTTTGCTGCCCTGGCCGTGTTTCTGTCAGGATCCAAGCAGGTCTGAGCTGTGCTCCTCGGGTTCCTGTGGTCAAACATTCCCAGGCAGTGCCAGTGGGGCTGTGGCTCCAGTTCCAGCAGCTGGAGTAGCCAGGGGTGTCTGTCTGTGTGCAGGGGTGTCTGTGTGCAGGGGTGTCTGTGTGCCCCCCCAGCCCAGCAGGGCTCTCCCTGCACAGTTCTGCTGAGCCCATCTCCCAGGGATGTCAATCCCTGCTTCCTCAGCTCTCCTTTACCTCCCCCTGAGCAATAGTCCTGATTCCAGCATCATGTGAGTGTGACTTAGAGGCAAATGTGAGAAGGAAGTTGGGAGCAGCAGGTAATTTGTGGATGCTATTTTTGTTGTGGTAATTACCTGCAGGCTCTGAGACATCTCCAGTTATGCTGGAGCCAGGCAGATTATATTGAAGAAAAGCCATTTCCACCCCAAACAAAAGCCTAACCCTTCTTTAATTTAATGCTCCTGTAGGAGTTTTATAGGTGGGGTTCTGGGGTTTACTCTGTGCCATATCCCAAACTCCTGTGTCTGGCTCTGTGGTGTGAAAACTTCTACTTCAACAGCGGCAAAATGAACCCTGAATTCTGAGAAAAACTCAGGGATTGAGCACTAATATTTGCTAAAAGAAGGATCTGAGGTCTTTATTACTTAGCCCCTGGTAGCATGCAGGCACAGCCTGGGAGGCTTGGTGAAACACCAACACCCACAGCTCTTGCCCCACTGAAACAAAAACCAGCAGAGCAGTTTCACCTTTGTGGCAAGGCTACTTCCTTGAAAGGTCTGCTGGTATTTGATGGGTGCTGGCAGTAAAAGATCCCCAGGAAATGACACACCAGCCTGCACCAGACAGCAAACATGGCTGGAACTGCCCACTGGGCAGGAATTTTCCCCCAAAGCAAAGCTCAAAAATAGAAAAGTGGCACTTTTTGCCTCGGTTATCCCCCAGCTATGGTCTCTGGGCAGAGGAGGGCCAGTGGTGCTGGAGGTGGCTGTGGGAAGGGCAGCTCCAGGAGCTTCCCCAGCCTCCCCATGAGGCTCCTTGTGCTTCTCAGCTTTCTGAGCACATTTTGCTGTCCCAAAAGCTGTGCCTGGAAGGTTGGGCTCTCGGCATTGTTATCTGGGAGAGCAGCGGTTTGTGCTATCTCTGGCCATCTGCCATTCCTCCAGCAGGCTCAGGAACTGCTCTGATCTAGAGATAGCTCTGCTCTTCTTCCTGCATCCCTCCGGAGCAGAATTACCCATCTCTGTTCCAACAAATCCCTGCTGGAAATCTCCAGGGGAGAGCAGGAGTAACAGGGCTGAGGAGAGGCTCGTTGCTCCACTGCCCTGTGGTTTTTGTTCTAGGTCTTGATGATAATAACTTGTGCTGAACAAAAGTAATCAAAAATGAAGGGAAAAAAGACCCACATGTAAATTCGACTCAAAAATATTTCTTTGAATGAACAAATGACGTTTTTGCTAGAGAGATTTCTTTCAGAAAAGATCACAGCATTTAAAGACAATTGGCAGGGAAGGCCATTACAGGTATTTGGCACAGCCAGGGCTCTCACAACCTGCCTGCTCCACAACAAAGACAGCCTTGTTGTGGGGTGGAACTCTCCATTTTGGAGCAGTGTGGATCTTATCAGCCTCCACACAACCCATTCATGGTGGCTTTTCCTCTGGGCTACACATTCTTGTCTTGTTTCACTGGCCCATGGCTAGGTTTTGATGATATTTGTGCACTTAGGAGACAGACTGGCACCTTCCAAAAATAAAACAATTCTTATGGATTTCTTACCAGCACCTGTAGGCACTGCTGTGCTGTCCAAAGTCAGTCCTCTCTGCTTCTTTGGTCCTGCAATGTGAAACTTTGTGCTGTGCCACTCCCCTGGTGCTCACCTGTGCCAAGGTCCTTCTTCAGGGTGCCACCTGCTGCAGGTGGTCCAGGATGCACTCTAGGATGCACAAATCTATCAATATCGAGCTGTCCTCTGGAGAACCCCTGATAAAATCATCCATTCCATCTCTGTGGGTGACAGTGGTGGACTGGGCTGACAGGGAACACTGGGCACGGAAGGGACTGCAGGGTATGAACCGACAGGGAACCACCAGGAAAAGCTGATCCAGGATTCCTGCAGACCTCAGCTCAAGGCTTTGCAGCCTCCCTCAGTCCTGTTTTACCCAGGCAGTGTCTCTGTGCTCCCTGGGCTGCCAGCAGCAGCCTCTGAACACTCTGAACAGCTCTGTCAGAGCAGGGAACATCCAGGGTTATCCAGGGAATAGGCACAGCCCCAGGGCTGCCAGAGCTCCAGGAACCTCGGGATAACACTCCCAGGGAGGGATTGCTGGGGGGTCTGTGCAGGGCCAGGGCTTGGGCTGGGTGATCCCTTCCAGCTCAGGAGAGTCTGTGATCCTACAATCTGCCAGCTCCTGCTGGAAATGAGACAGCTGAGGGTGTCAGACGTGCAGGATTTCAAAGGGCACAGCTGGAGCACATCCCTGCTCCTGTGCTGAGGGCAGGCTGCAGCCAGGAGCAGCCTGGGGACACCAGCCATGCCCAGCTGCTCCTACAGGCACAGCCAGGGTGCCCTGCAGCCAGGAGCAAGACAGGACTGTGAGTGTGTCTGTCTGTCTGTCTGTCTGTCTGTCTGGGGGACAATCCAGCAGCACTCCCTGGTGTGGCACGAGTTCCTGGGGCTGCTGGAAGGGCAGGGCCAGAGTTCTGAGCAGGGGTCAGCACCACCCCACCAAACTGGCCCCAGAGCCTCCCCTCATTTGTCAAACCTACTGCAGAGCAGCGATTCCTGACCTTCAGAAGCAGAGTTTAGGGTGTCTTTCCTCTTTGAATTAGTGTTTCCTGAAGTGCTGATTCACTGCAGGAAAGAGCAAGCAGCACAGTGAGGACAGGAGAGGAATTCATAACAGCTGGGTTAGAAAAGGGAGATAAAGCTTCAATTAATTTAAAGGCATAATCCTTATTTGCCCTGCAAACTTCCATGTGAGGGGGCATAATTGCAAGACTGAATTGTCCGTTAGCAAATTTGTCTTCTCAAACATGAAGTTGATTGAATTACTGTAAGTAACACAATAATGTATGTCTGAGAGATATTTATGCTCCAGGAAACAAAAATGTTATTCTCCAGGTTGTCCTGCTAAAAAATAGCGAAGCAGATACCGAAAGGCTCTAACCACTCTGTCTGTAAACATTTCATTCTGACAGCATGGCAAGGTACAGGACCAGACTGCTCTCTCCTCTCTTTTTCCCTGTGACATTGAAATCCCACGAATGGCATCTTGCATCAGCATTACATCATATTAAGTATAATGCAATATTATGAGTCATTGTTATAAATCATGGGCCCAGGCTGCATTAGAAGGCTTTTGCCTTCAAGAGCACATCAAGGTGGATTTTTGCTCAGCATTTCTCTTTGGAGGCATGTGTAGGTGTGCTAACTTCGCAGTGTCTCTCCACGCCCTGAATCAGGAGCATTTCAGATTCCCCCTCAGCTCTGAGGCTCCCAGGGGATGTGCAGGATGTGCCTGGCAGGGGTGCAGCACACCCAGCAAAGCACCCAGGAGGTGATCCTGGGACGGATCATGCAGGGATCACAAAACACTGATGTGTTTAGTGTAAAAAAATAACCAACATGGCTGTTTAAAAAACTGTAAAAAGCCGTAAAAAACTGCAGCAAGGCTGGAGTGGCACAGTGCATGGGAAAGGACGGAGCTCAGGGGTGCTCCTGAGCTCTCCTGGAAAGCCACACTTCAAAGTGGGACTCTCCTTGCTGCTTCTCTGCCCTTAGGGGGACATTGCTGCCATGAGGCTTCCTGAGCATCTTCCCCTTCTTGCCTGGTGTGCAGTCACCGCTGCAATTAACTCTCTCTGGAGGGAAAAGCCATTTCTACCTCTCTAAAAGAACCTTTTTCCTTACCTACCCTTCCACCTGAGCAGCAGCAGCAGCAGCACAGAACACAACCTCCTGCAGATGAGCCGCTTTAAAAGCTGTGAGCCTGCTGTCAGAAAAGAGACAGAGCTGATAAAAGAGTCTGCCAAGCAACGTAACATTTCTATATTCTGAATATAGGCCTGAAATTCTGGAGATTCAACAGTTCTACCCGAGCTAAATCTAAAAGCACATGAGAATAGGTAGTGAAAAGGGAGTGCAGCCTGCAGGCTTGCAGCCCCCTGGAGTGGCCCTGCCTGGGGAAGGCCAGCCTTGCACAGAGTCTCAGAGAGCAGCTTTGAGCCCAGCAGGGCTGGGAGAGGCTGCCCTGGCACTGCTGGCACCAGCAATGCAGGGATGTGGGAATAGCAGCAGCACAGCCACCCTCCCTGGAGGTCAGGGTTTAGCAGAGCCTTTGCAATTGCACCTCACATTTTCCAACGTTGTTGTGGTGGTGGTGGTGGTGGGGTTTTTTGTTTTGGTTGGTTCTTAATTTGTTTGGGTTTTTCTGGCATGGGCACAGAAATGCTCCTCATTTTCCTTTTCAGAAACTCCTATTGCTGATGCTAGGGATGCTCCTCAAACACTCAGCTGGATGGTGCTGGATGGTGCTGGATGGTGCCCCTCGTTGCCAGGGGCAGTAACAATCCTGCCAGACCCCACTGTCACTGTCAGAGCTGTGACAGGGGAGCCTGGCAGCTCCTGACCTGGCAGTGGCACTGCTGTGCTGAGGACAACCACCCCCAAACCATCCTCAGCCAGGACAGCACACAGCACTTCCACTGGCAGAGCTGTACTATTGGTACATGAAAAATTGGCTCACAGAGCCAGGGAATCTGGAGCTAGGTGCAGCAGTGTAGGGTGTCCTAGGAGCTCTCCTGGTACAATATTTTGTCTAGATTAAAACCAGGCGGGCAGAGAATGTTTAGGAGAAGGTTTACACCACACAGGGCTGGTGCCTCACTGTGAGCAGACAGAATCTGGAAATCTTCTGGCCAATCTCTGATGTGGCTGCAGAGGCAAAGGGGAGTGTGCACCCCCAGCCTGGAGCCAGTTCCATTTATCCAAGGTACACCCAGTGCTGGGTCCCTGCCCTCCCTGCCAGCACTCCAGCCCCAGGGCCTGGCACCCCAGCTGCATGAAAAAAGGAGCCTGAAATGCCACAAAGCCTCTCCTGGCAGCTGCATCCCCCTGCTGCTGGGGCTGCAGGATTCCCAGAAAGGCCAAGCACTGACTTTGGAGAGAATCCAGTTTGCTGAATGGGAAAGCTCCCACTGAGGCTGGTGGGACCACAGGGCACAGCTGAGTGCTTCTAAACCCATCCAGCTCCATCCCAGGGCTCTGCTGGGCAGCCTGCAAGGTGTGAAAAGGAGCACACAGCCCTTGCACCCTTCCAGCATTTTGTTTGCATTCAAAAGGATCAAAGCATTATTTATGGCTTTCCTACTTTTTAGATAATGGTCTTAAAGCAAGTCCCAGCTTGACAGACAAGCTCTGCATCTCCTCAACAGCCCAGAGGAAAGATAAAGGAAGCATTAATGTTGGTCTGACTTATGAGAGGGAATTGGGCTGCACAAGAACTGTAATCCGCAAGAATGAATTTTCATTCCACTTGTCCTCCACTTTCAGCTAATCAGAAATGGTGATACATGGTCCCACTTGTGTTTTGGCTTTCAGCTCCCTCCTATATCTCATGTGGCTGAAAACTGAATTCCTGATTTATGCTGGAGATTAGGGAATGATAAATGCTATCACTCGCCTGCAGTTGCAGTTTTAGAGGATTCTGGCATTCTGAGCAGAACGTGCATTTCATGTGTGTGATTGCTGGGGCTGACAGGCTGTCATGCTGCTGACAGAGAGAGCTGGGGCTGGGGCCAGCCTCTCTTCATAAATAACAAACAGCTCAGACTCCAAATTTCACATCGTGCACCTTCAATAATGGCAACAATCAGATGCTTGCTTTGATGATTAATTCGCTCAGGTTTCTGGACAATTTCTGATTTAATCTGCCCTTTCTCTTTGGACACTTAGAAACGCTTCCCATAGGACCACACTTGTCATTCAGTGCTCAGAGGGGAATATCAGCTAAGCAAAAATAGGTGCTGTGTAGATTATTCCCTTCTCCCAGGGTTTTCAGCACCTTTGGAGCCTTGGTAGAGTCTTTGGTGTCTCTCCTGTTGCAGAACAAAACAAACATTTTGAAGCCAATGCAGCTTTCACAGAGCACAATCACCCCTCAGCAGCTTCCTGCTGGGTTTGGGGGTTGTAGAACTTATCCTGGTCATGGAACTAAAAACCTGAGGGGTTGGAACAGGATGAGCTTCAAGGTCTCTTCCAGCCATTCTGTGACTCTGTGAAAAGCTGCAAGAGAAAACCCAGTGGCTGTTAACCTTAACTGTGACCTATGAGCTTGGCTGTCCTGCCTTGCATTGTTTCTATTCACCTGCGCTCCTTCGTGTTTTGTGGAGAAATTTAATCAGAATCCAAGATTTTTGAGCTTCATACCTAAATTTTGGCCTGATTTTTTGAAAAGCTTTCAGAAATAGCTGTTGAGAGCTGTTCTGTTTGCTCCAGCTGACATTTGTCACACTGCAGATCTAGATTTCCAAAGCCAATTTCCTTGCCTATTATTGGGATCTTCCATATCCACACTTTAGCAAAACCCAAAGAAGATTTGTATTGGCCAAGCCAGCAGGAAACCAAAGTTTGGCCAGCTCACTGAGAGCATTTCCAGTGCAGAAAGAGGCCGTGGTTGTACATGAAGTGTACACCAAACTCTGGTGGAGATCTCCCACCCACAGCCCCATTCACTGCATCTCTGCCAAATCAAACCTTAGTCCTGGACCTGGGGCTGGATTTCCTCTCCAGGCTGTGCCAGCAGGGGCAGAAACTGGACTCCTCTGCAGATACAGCCCAGAACTCCTGAGCCTGAGCTGAAAGTATCTCCAGGAACTTTTCCAAGAGCCTCAGTGATGAGTCAGGAACATGAACTCAGCTACCTGAGCTGAGCCTGTAACTCAACAGAGCTCTTGGTAAAACTGAAAGTTAAACCAAGGTTTGGTTCAAACTTTGTGTCGTTAACACGCGGTGGCAGGAATCCTTGAGCTCATGGAGCCCTGAATGCTCACCGAGAGAAATAACTGGTGAGCTGTACAATAAAATAATGAAATAATGTGCTGTACCAATGGAACAGATTTTGCTTTAATGGAAAGAGTTCCCAGGTATCTTGAAGTAAACAATTAAAAAATCAATGAACAAAAGAAGAACCTTTTAGTGCAAGGACACAGCCAAGGCCTGTTGGGACTGGAAGGATGCAGGACTGAGCTGTGGAAGGACAGGAAGCTCCCAGGGCACTGCAGGGAGGGTGCTTGGCTCTCATGCCCAGTTAGTGCCAGGAGGCACTGGGATTAATCTGGGTTAGTGCTGATTATTGAAACCAGCCCCAGCCTTGTGGTACTTGAAACTGAACTGCACCTAAAGGGTGTCCCCTGGGCCAAGGAATGTCACAGCCTCGCTGAGGGAGCCAGCCTTGCCCACAGCACTGCAGATCCTGCACCAAAAATGGGGACCCACACAGCCAGGGGACAGGCAGGGGACAGCCAGGGGACAGCCAGGCAGCCCTGGCAGAGCTGCACCCCCAGGAGGTGCTCACAGAGCCTCAGCACACACATTATTTTATCTTTGGGGGGATAAATCCTGTGGGCATTGAACAATTAACCATCGAGAGGGCGCAATGGCCTGGAAATAAAGAAGTGTAATGAGGAGTCAAGGGAATGTGTCCAAAAAACCTGGATTAAGGCTTCACAGGAGTTTCTTCAAAAAGTCTACGCTTTGTCATGTTTAGTTGAAATTACTTTGAAATTTCCAGTGGGAAGTGAGAAGGCAGAGGGGAGCCAGACACCAGGTGAGAGCCTTGGCTTTGCTTTCCCAGGGAACCAGCCTGAGCAGTCTGCCTTGTTAGACTTAGTGCAAATTTGACTGAAAGGTGTAAAAGTCCTAAAATATTTTCTAGAAAACTACAGATTTAAATAACTATGCTAAGGAACACCATTAAAAAGATATTTGTTTAATTTGATCCAACAGATTTCTGCTTTGTATTAAGGTACCCCTTAATGAGAGATTGATAAAATTGAGATCAGATGAGTACACTGACGGTGCACCATGGACCTGCAGGGTTCAGCTCCTGGTGGAAGAGGTGTTTAGCTCTGTTACAGGCACCCTGTGGCCCTCTGAACTGGAGACCTGGAGTGGCTGCTTAACCCTTTGCTAAAAACATCCATCTCAGAGTGAAGACTCACTTGTGCATGGTTTACAATGAGGAACCATCAATGGCACCGCTGGCTGCTGCTGCTGAACTCTGTGTGAGTGCTGAGCAGGGAGCTGTGCTCAGGAAAAGCAGCAGCACTGGGTAGTGTGAGGGGGAGCTGGCCCAGGGGAACCCCACCCACCCACACAGCAAACCCTAGGAGTGAATTCTGTCAGCTTGTGATTGCTCTGTCAGACAGAAACCCCAACTATTGCTTCAAATGATAGAATTGCAAAATCCCAGGATGGTTGGGGTTGGAAAGGGCCTTAACCCATCCAGTCCCATCCTTGGACATTCCCAGGGATCCAGGGTCAGCCACAGCTTCTCTGGGCACCCCGTGCTTAGGCTGCACTCAGCATTACACATAAATTTAGGAAATTCCGATTTTTTCTGCATGGGAGCAAATTTTCATTGAGAACAGGCCAGAAGATCCCAGTTAAAATTCTTGGCCTGGGGCTGGGCGTGCTGCCCTTGGCAGCTGCAGGGCTGCAGAGAGAGGCTCTGCTGGTGGGATCTTATCTCCGATAAGTGGGAGCTGCTTGAGAACATGGAAGTGTGGAGCTATTGTCCCAAAAAGGGGGCGAGAGTTTATGGATTAAACTTAATTGGAAAGCCATCTTTGTAATATTACAATTAACACCAAAATCATGCTACTTTATGAAAACATGAGTATTTTGAGTTGTAAACACCAAATGTGTGCAAGTCTGTTCACCATGCACACTCTGCCATTGTGATCCAGCTTCTGCTTTACAATAACTGACATAATTGCATGGGGATTATCTGGAGGAATAAGGAGAAATTTCTCTGAAGCTGACAAGGATGGCTCTCACTTCCCTGAGCAGCTGCTGCTCGGTGTGCCAGCCTGGTGAGATCCCACCAGGCACCACCACCCCTGGCAGTGGGCTTGGGGCCTCTGTGTTATCCCTGGGGGAGAGCGGGCTGGGCTGGACAGGGAATGGCAGTGCCTGTGAGGCAGCTCAGGGGCTCTTCCCAGCTCATTAAATGGCAGGGAGGTACAGCACCCATGGGTGCCTCTGCAGTGCCATTGACTGAGCTGGGAACTGTGGTAGGCGTGAGGTTTAAATGTGTCTCTGTATCAAATACCAGCATAGCTCATGCCTCGCTCTAGACCAAAGCTGAGCTAAGAAACTCTGTGTTTTTATAAAGGCAGCACTGCAAAACTGATGGAGAATTACTTTGACATCACCTAAAAAGGTTAATAGGAAGGAAAACCATCCCTTTTGACTAAAACTGTCCTAGAGAACTAAAATTTATAGACATTTTTCAGCATGATGAATAATGTCCTGTGTATGATCATCTGCTGGGTACCCCAGGGTTAATTCTCACAGTTTGGTATGCAACCAGAGGAACCTGAAACTGTGTGTGGCTATTGGCTGGAGATGTTTGGAAGCGCTGTGAAGTGATAACATTTTGCAGCTCATGCTCCTGCCAGTACCTGGCTTTGTTAGTTTAGCACGAGAGGTGTTTCCTGATTCCTTGTCTGGAAGCAGAGGCTGCTCTCTTGGTTTCCATCACTCCTTGGAAACTTTTCTCTCGACAGCTCGAGCATTTGTCAAAGTGCTCTACCTCGTGGCTCCCCATTCTTCATGCAGGATCCTTTACTGCCAGCACCACTCACTGGAGAGCTTCCTCTTCCTTCCAGGAGGATGTGGATTCCAGTGGGGATGAGTCAGGCCTTGGTCATTCCTCCCTGTGTGCATCCGCTGTGACAGGACAAATTCCAGTGGGGTCATTTCTTGTTCTCCCTGCATCTTTTTTATGTGCAGGATGACTCAGGCTCCATGACAAAGCCCAAAGCAGGGGCAGCAGTGACGTCCTTGTCTGAACAACCCTGAGAGTTTAACTCATCATGTCCCCAAACTGAGGAGCATAATTAAATTAAATTAAAACAGGAGCAGTTCCTCTCACCTGGGAGTGTTTCCTGTTTCTTCAGAAATATCGTGCTGAAGCATAAGCCACAAGCAGAGTTACCCTCTTAATGACATCTTTGTTCTTTGTTCTGTGACCTGTTCTCAATGAAAAGTTGCTCCTATGCAGAAGGAAGTGGAATTTCCTAAATTTCTGTGTTTATTTATGAAGAATGGGTGAAGATCACTGTCCCAAGAGCAAAACTTGAAGCAGACACTCTGGATGTAGGATGCTGGAAGGATTGCATTGACTTTGAGGGGGTCAAGGTCAGCAGACACTGCTCAGTTTGGCTTTCATTGACTTCACTGCTCTGATCTGTGCACTGACTGCAGGGATGAGCTGGTAGGGTGAAGCAGGGACTAAGGAAAATGATGTTTTTAACAATGGACATCCATGACATTTTTATGCAAATATAAAGCAAATATATAGCAAAATATGCAAATATATAGTTAAATACCACACAGATCACAACTTTAGAGAGTCCTGATTGGAAGTATCAGTTTTTTAGGGTGATTTTTAAGTGGTGACCAGAATGTAAGGAAGGTAGACATGACCTCAGAAGAAATGTTCTGTGGGTAGCATGTCAAAAGGCAGAAAAATTGCTGCCTCATTTTCTTTCTAAACTTAGTGTCTCAGTGTCAGTGAGCACCATGTTGTTTCTTCACTTCCAGAACTCCTCCATCATCATCTTTTATTCCCTTCTGGCACGAACCTTCCAGCCGGTATCTTTTTGGAAAGGAAGATATGTACTGTGGAGAACTTATGTAGTGATAGGAAGGAAAGCTAGATAACACAACCAACAACTCTATCTGTAATTCTGTGCCACCACCCCCATCCCCAGCCTAGTTCAGCTTCATCCCACAGAGTGCCCAACTAGGCCAGACAAGGCTGTTCAGTATTTCACAAGCCAGAATCCATCATGTCCACAGTGTCAGTTTTGCTTGGACAGCAGCAAGTAACGATCCTAGATAAATTTTCCCTTAATCTCACAATCCCATTTCAGTAAGGGGCTAGGAAATCACATTTTCATTTAATTATAGAATATAAAATCACATGTTGAATGTCTTCAAGACAATTCAACTATATTCTAATAATAACAAGTGAAAGCTCATTAAAAGAAACCAGAGTTTTTTCAGAACTATTTTTTCCAAGTTCCTTTTTATGACAGATCTTTAAACTTCCTACATGATGACACTTACTTGGCTCTGCATTGATCCAGTCTAATCTAGGTGATAATGTGTCTAACAAAAGTTATTTTTCAAAAACAAGTAGTTTATCAAATCCATTGACAGGTATGTTTTCAAATTATTTCCATTCTTTTTTCTTTTATATTTGCCTTGCTTTTAAATGGAAAACCCCACAGGACCAAAAGGCAAGAGGTGCTGCAGGCACCTCAATAAAATGCCAGGCCACCCTTCAAACAGTGAGACTTTGTCACCAGCACTGAGAAAGCCCCAAGTGCCACAGACACGGGGAAAATGCTGCTCTCAGCCTCCTTCCTCATGGAAAACTTAGCCAAGCATTAGTTTGGAAATTTGGAGTTGGGATCTGTAGTTTTCGAACAGCGTTTCCTGTGAGAGGGTGGGTGAGGAGGTTTTGCACCGAATGTAACACATAAAACAGAGAAAACACAGAAAACCAACACAGAAAACAGGAACTTTGTCCCAGCCAAACATGGGAAACCCAACCTGGGGCTGCAGCTCCAGCTGGGAATGAATGGCTTCCATTTGCATCTGGATGAGCAGAGAGAGATGGGAGTGCAGGTCCTGTCTGCTGGGGAGAGCTGGGATGTGTGGAGGAGAGGAGAGGAGAGGAGAGGAGAGGAGAGGAGAGGAGAGGAGAGGAGAGGGAGGAGGGAGAGGAGAGGAGAGGAGAGGAGAGGAGAGGAGAGGAGAGGAGAGGAGAGGAGAGGAGAGGAGAGGAGAGGAGAGGAGAGGAGAGGAGAGGAGAGGAGAGGAGAGGAGAGGAGAGGAGAGGAGGGAGAGGAGAGGAGAGGAGAGGAGAGGAGAGGAGAGGAGAGGAGAGGAGAGGAGAGGAGAGGAGAGGAGAGGAGAGGAGAGGAGAGGAGAGGAGAGGAGAGGAGAGGAGAGGAGAGGAGAGGAGAGGAGAGGAGAGGAGAGGAGAGGAGAGGGGTCCCAGGGTCCTGCAGGTGTTACCAGATCCCCTGGGGAAGTGTTGGACAGGGGCAGGGAGGAGAGGAGAACCCCTGGGGTGACCTGAGGCAGGAGGGTCTGACCCCAGGGGGGTTTTGGGGCTGTCACCTCCCAAAGCCCTGCAGAGCTGAGCTGTCAGCGTCAGGGGCTGCCACACCATCCCATTATCTCTGCAGGCAGCATCCTGATGGAGGCAAATACAAACTTCAGAGCCTCATTTGACTTTCATAAAGCATGACTGGGTTTGCAGAGCTCCGATCCTGACCCACACGTGCAGGATCCCCTTGCACAGTTACTGCTGTGGAACCACGAGGGCTTGGGCAGAAGTTTATCCCAAGGGCAGATAAGGTGTTCTCCTGGGAGGACCCCACAGTGCCAGAAAGATGAAGAAGAATTTGAATTTCCCGGAAGAATTTGAATTCCCCAGAAGAATTTGAATTTCCCGGAAGAATTTGAATTTCCCAGAAGAATTTGAATTTCCCAGAAGAATTTGAATTCTCAGGAAGAATTTGAACTCCCAGGAAGAATTTGAATTCTCAGGAAGAATTTGAATTCCCCAGAAGAATTTGAATTCTCAGGAAGAATTTGAATTCCCAGGAAGAATATGAACTCCCAGGAAGAATTTGAATTCCCAGGACGAATTTGAATTTCCTGGAAGAATTTGAATTCTCAAGAAGAATTTGAATTCCCAGGATGAATTTTAATTTCCTGGAAGAATTTGAATTCCCTGGAAGAATTCCTTCATGGAAGGTGTTGTTGGACACCAGAAGGGGCCCCCAAGAGCAGTGTGGAGTGCCCATCCCTGGAGGTGTCCAAGGACACCCTGGAGGTGGCTCTGGGCTGGGGACAGGGTGGGGATCAGGCACAGCTGGCACTGGGTGGGCTGGGGAGGTTTTTCCCCCTGTTTCTGTGGCTCTTTGGTAGTGTGACACCTTGTTTGATTTCAGAGCAGCTCCTACAGCATGAAAAAAGGCAAGGGCCAAGCCTTATGGTTTGAGAAGAGCATTAATTAGGTCTGCTGTGAGAATCCATCTCATTTAATCTCACCTTTTGAAACCAGTTACGTCCTTTGTGTCCCAAGTTCAGCTATTCTTCAAAAATAACAACCATAGAAACATTCTGTGAAATTTGCTTTCTGGACCCCGAAGTGGTGATAAATTGATTTAGTCTGCAGCAAGTCACGGACGTTATCAGAAGTGTAAGAAAAATATGCAGGAGAAAATATTTTTTGCTGCATTCCTCTCAGCTTTTGCTGGCCCTGCTCAGGTTTGTTTGCTATTCTGCACAGTGTTAGGCAGTGACCAGCTCCGAGATTTAAACATCACAGCTTGCCCAGGGAGAGAGGAACACCTCTCACCCTGTTTGCACATGCTGGCAGCATCGTGTGAGCCATGCAGAAAGTTTAACTAATTCTTGTTCTTGTTTGGCACACTGGGAAAATAGAGGCTGCGTTTCAAAAATAATTCCTGCATATGATCAATCCTTTATAAAGATGAAGTAAAGCAACTAATATTTCAGGCAGAAAGGACAAAAATAAATATGAAACTCTATAAAGGGCATGCAAGGAATGAAAGGAACCTCCTGCTTTGGGTGGCATAGAGAAAGGTCAGAAATAGGACACAAAATGTTGAACTTATGAGAGTATAAAATTTCTGAAATCGTCATTTTTGAGGGTGTCGTGACTTCAGGGCTGGAAAAGGTTTTCCTGATCTTTCAAGCAGGCTGTCCCTTAGTGAAGGTGGATGCTGGTGTTGGGAAGTCCTGCCCAGCTGTGGTGTTTGCAGCAGGCTGTCATTATCAGAATGTTCTTGGCTCTCCTCACAGCCAGCCCTCAGACCAGCAGGGTGCCTGATTTTCCTGAGACACCTATCCCAAGGAAAGTGCAAAAGCAGCTTGGTTAATGTAGGTCACGTGCTGTGGTGATTCCCCAGTCATTTTTCATTCAAAACACAAAAATTCTTGTAATGAGAAAAAGGGTTCAGCCTGCCTGGGGTAGCAGGATTTCTGGATAGTCACAGCTCGTGGTGTTCAGAGCAAAGTTGTTTGATACTGACTTCAGATATTCCTTTGCACGGATTTACTTATCAAAAACATGAGAAAAAAAAAATCTTTTGGCTGCACTCAATAAGATCTTCATAAGATGTTCGAATGAGGCATCAAAGCCTGTCTGGAATGAGTCACTCAGTGTGGGACAAAATCCTTCCCAAGCTCATCCCAGTTTGCCAGAGGAGATCAGTGCAAGCCCGGCTTCTACAGAACACATTCACAGCAGCTCTGTGTGTATAATTAGTGGCTGTCCTCTGATGGGACTCTTCCATCTTTTCTGTTTAAGTGAGCCTTTGCTAATTTTAAACTTGCATTGGGGTGGTTTTTACGCAGTTTCTCACATTTCTTAAAGATTCCATAGGGTTTGTCTCTGACAGCAGGGTTTCTTTTTTTGTGCTCTCCCTTGTTCATGTTTTTCCATTCAAAAAGCACCAAGTATGATTTGTACTGCCCTCAGATTGCAGAGCTTTGGTGCTAGCACAGTCCTGCAAGTTACTTAAACAGTGGCATCCTTTTGAGATTGATCTCACTTGGGTAAAACAGGGGCAGAGACATTTCCTAAGAACTCTAAGAGACCCAGTCCCTTTGCTGCCTGTCCAGTCAGTGCTGCACATCCACCAGTGCCCTTCCAATTCCTGGTTTCACTCTATTCATGATTTGGTTCTCAAGTTGTTTGGTTGAAAGACTAAATAAGGCATGGCTCTATTCTATTAGCTTAAAACATGGTTTTTATTCAATGAATCCTTTCCAACAGAAAAAGAAACTCAACATTTTTGAGTTTCTCAAATGTATCTTAACATTTTTCCCAAAGTTTGAGGAGTGTTATTTAAGGAGCTATAGTTGCCTCTGTAATATAAATCACCAGTCCTCACCTTGACCAGCTGAAAGGGGCATCTCCCCACGGCCCTCCCCAGCCCACAGAAATGGTGTGACCTCTCTCCAAGCCCTGCCATGTTCCTCTCTGCAGTGAAAATCTCATCATCTCACCCACACTTGTGCTTTCCTTGACCTTTAGGGAGGTGTGTGCACAGACCTTTGCAGGAGACGGGAATTTCCTGATTTCCTGAATTCACCTGACCCAGGTGATCTGATATCAGACACAACCAGGCAGGACCATGGTGCACAGGAGTCAGAGTCTCACCAATGATGGGCTGCACGTGCAGGCTGGGCCCGGGGTTATTCTGGCTGTACTGATCCCATTCCCATGGGAATGCTGCTGGAAGGGCATGGCCTGGAGGTGGGATGTTCCCCAGATTTGAGGTGTGGGTCCTTCAGCACAGCTTTGGCATCGAGGGCTGCAGAGTGCTGGTGGCTGAGCCGGGGCTGGGCAGTCCCTGACCCCACGGGGGGATGTGTGGGGTCTTTGGGAGCCTAGGACACAGCCCTGAGTGACTCGGGACAGACCCTGGGCTGGGACAAGCCCTGTGTGGGTGTGAGTGCTGTGTCTGAGCAGGTCAGGCACAGAGCCAGCTCTCCATGTGCCCCCAGCACCGTGGGCATCCCTCATCCCTGGCTGAGCCTGCCCCAGGCATGCTCCAGGAGCACAGAGCAGGAGCTGGAACAGCCCCAGGCAGGTTCTAGGAGCTGGAACAGCCCCAGGCAGGCTCCAGGAGCTGGAACAGCCCCAGGCAGGCTCTGGAACAGCCCCAGGCAGGCTCCAGAAGCACAGCCAGGCTCCAGGGGCACAGAGCTGGAACAGGCCCTGCAGCCCCTGGCCTGCTGCTGCCCCCGGCCTGCTGCTGCCTCCCTCCCATGCAGCCCCACGCATTCCCTGCAGGCTGAAGGGGCAGAGCAAACACGCAGAGCTCCCGGAGCAGCGCCCAAAGGTGCTGCATGTGCAGATAACATCGGCAGGGAGAGCCGGCCCAGCTTCCCCACACAAACTATTCCCCAGAGGCAAAGAGCAAAGGGAGGCAGAGGAGAAACAAACTGACAGTTTGCTGTGGGAGCTCAGAGAAAAAGTGGACAAAGCTAAAAGAACTGCAGCTCTTTGTCTGCATTTAATGCAGTTCAGAGCAGCCACTGGTGCATACAAATTTACTTCCCACGGCTGGTGGAGCTGGATTTGGTCATTTGGTGATAAACAGGGGATCTGGGATTGAAATTTTGTGCCCTCCAGGCTCTTACATTTCACGGAAAGTCAGCCTGTAACACACCTAAAGTTTTAATCCGATGTAAAAGTATGAGCTGCTGGATAATTCCTTGAAAGAAACAAATCCTGAAATAAAAGGTGAAGAATGCTTTCCGGTTTTAACACAGACCAAGTTTTTAAGGGAAGAGCACTGCTTTTGGCTCATGGAAACCAAGGAAAAGAGTGTGGCCTGCTGTCCCTACCCAAAGAATCCCATATTACAGGAGCTGATTCATCAGGAGGTATGGAATAATGCAATAGTATTAAAATACCACCATCCACATATTTTAATGTGAAACAAATAGTCCAAGCACCTGCTATCAGAGCACAATAAAACCATGGAATCCCCACTGCAGGGTCTGCTTTTGCTGAGGCCAGAGGGTTCAGATTCCACCTACCCTCATTTCTAAAGGCTGCAGAGACAATTCAGCACTTGCTGAATTTGCAGGACTCGGCCCCGAGAACCCGGAGAGGAGGATGGATTTCTGTGCAAGAACAGCAGCAACAAAAGGGCCTGTGAGGCACAGGTGGAGAGGAGGGTTACAGGGGGCAGGTCTGGAGGGGCCAGCTCAGTGCACAGGGCAGGGCACAGAAAGGAGGCAGCTGTGCCAGGGAGATTCCAGCACAAAGTTTGGAACCTCTGGCACCTCCAACAGGTGCAGAGAGAAGGGGAGAGGTAGCCAGCAAACCTTAGCAAAATACAGAACCAATAAATGGAGAAGAGAACAATAAAGCAGCACTTTCTCATCCTTCTGCTCCTTCCTGCCCCCTCCAAGCATTTTTGGACCTCTCGGAGGGAACTCTGGCACTGGGGCTCAGCTGGTGTTGCTCAAACTTCTCCTGTTGAGGCAAACCCAGAGCCTTTAGTGCTGAGGGACCATGTCAGGCTGGGCTGGGAGCTGCAGAGCAGGGCTGGCTGTGCTTGGGGTGGTGTGACCGGGAACACCAGGCTGCCCTGGCTGTGGTTGGGGTGATGTGACCAGGGCAGGAGCCCAGCCCAGGACACCAGGCTGTGCTGGCTGTGGCTGGGGTGGTGTGATTGGGGCAGGAGCCCAGCCCAGGACACCAGGCTGTGCTGGCTGTGGCTGGGGTGGTGTCACTGGAGCAGGAGCCCAGCCCAGGACACCAGGCTGTGCTGGCTGTGGTTGGAGTGGTGTGATTGGGGCAGGAGCCCAGCCCAGGACACCAGGCCGTGCTGGCTGTGGCTGGGGTGGTGTGACCACACCAGGAGCCCAGCCCAGGACACCAGGCCACCCCAGCCGCTGGCTCAGCCCCTTCCCAAGGAGCTCCCACCCCTCAGAGACTGCTGCCTGTACATGGAATAAACCAAAAGGCAATTGAGGCTACCTAAGTACACTTCAGGGAAAAAGCTCTGCCTGGATGGATGGCACACGGTGTGTTTTGGGTGAACGTTCCAAACCAGTTTGGCGGATCCCCATGGCAGGCAGGTTGGAAATATTTTGTTGCAAGTTTGGACACGGTACCAGGGTGGAAGTCCAGCCCCTTCCACAAGAGCAGTGATTGAATTAGGGCTGAGAAATGCATCCCTGGGTAGTTTCAATTTCAAAAAAGAGAGCTTTTAAAAAGGTACAAATGAGGCTAAAGGAATTTATGTTATTTTTCCGGTTTCTGTGCTATAACTCCTTTTCCATCTCCTCATCTATCTTCCAAGTGTCCTGCCTTATGAATGAGTGAGCAATAAAAGAAGTATGCAGTGGCTGAGAGAGAAACTCAAGATAACAAGATAAAGCCAAAGCTTGAGCAGAAGTTAAGATGTAGATCAGAACATGGAATTTTCTCACATCTGAGTTTTAGGGCAGTCATTAGATTGTTTGCATGAGAAGTGGATTTAACTCCAGTAGCACAAAACATGACCTAGCTGAGTTCACTTGTGTCAAAGGCTTGGACTTGTGCTTTCTGGGGTTGGGATTCTCTTTTCAGACCACGTGCTGACAATCTGCTGGCAGACTAAAATAAAAATAAAGCTATTTCATAGAACCAAAAAATCACAGAATTATTTGCATGGGAAGAGAGCTTAAAGTTCATCTCATTCTAACCCTCGTTCCTCCAGGTCAGTGCTCTGTCCTTGCCACCCCCAGCTCACACTGAGGTTTTAGGCTCGAGGTGCCCACACATGTCCAGCCCAGCAGCTGGACTTGGCTCCTTCAGTGCAGGCTGCTGTTCCCTGCTGAAATTGCCCAATGGCAGTGCCTGCTGTTTCCAAACAGCCCAAAAACTGAAAGGAGAGGCTGCAACAAAGGGTTAATTCCAATTTCCATATCACTGACCTCCCTCCAGCCTTCCCGGCTGCTCAGGTTTGGAGCTGCATGGATCAGCTGGTTTTCTCAAGGGAAATATGATGTGGCCACTCCCTGAGCCCTGATAATCCCTCTGGCTGGGCTTCCCAGTGCTGGGCTCTGCCAGGTTAGGCAGAATTGCATCATCAAAATGATTGTGGCCTCTTGCAAGGAAAAGCCAGTGGGGAATGAATTGCTGGAATTAGGTGTGTGTGCTTGTGTGATCCCACTGTCGCTGCTGCCCGGGGTCAGCTGGAGGGCCCAGGGCACAGAGCAGGGCTAAGCTGCACTCCGGTTTTGTTTGGCAAAGTCTGGGCTGGTAAACAGCAGGAGAAGACACAGGGACAGAGTTTGAGGGGATGTGAAGGCAGAAGGGAAGTGAGGCTTGTTAACTTCAAAAGGAAATTATGGGGCACTGGGCAGTCCTGTTGAAGAAAAGCTGTGCCTGAGGAGGGCCCAGTTTGAGTTTTGGTCCTGTGGAGCTGGGCAGAGTTATCCTCCCTGCTAAACTCGGGTGGGAAGGGGAATCAGCTCTGGGTCCTACTGAGGAGCATTTTCTGCCTGGGACAGCAGGGTGACCTGTGTGTCACGGCAGAACCTGTCCTCAGCAGGGTGAGCTGTGTGTCAGTGCAGAACCACCCCTCAGCAGGGTAAGCTGTGTGTCACTGCAGAACCTGTCCTCAGCAGGGTGACCTTTGTGTCACTGCAGAACCTGTCCTCAGCAGGGTGAGCTGTGTGTCACTGCAGAACCACCCCTCAGCAGGGTGAGCTGTGTGTCACTGCAGAACCTGTCCTCAGCAGGGTGACCTATGTGTCACTGCAGAACCTGTCCTCTGCAGGTTGACCTGTGTGTCACTGCAGAACCTGTCCTCAGCAGGTTGACCTTTGTGTCACTGCAGAACCTGTCCTCAGCAGGGTGACCTGTGTGTCACTGCAGAACCAACCCTCAGCAGGGTGACCTGTGTGTCCCTGCAGAACCTGTCCTCAGCAGGGTGACCTGTGTGTCCCTGCAGAACCTGTCCTCAGCAGGGTGACCTGTGTGTCAGTGCAGAACCAACCCTCAGCAGGGTGAGCTGTGTGTCAATGCAGAATGAGGCCTCAGCAGGTTGACCTGTGTGTCCCTGCAGAACCACCCCTCAGCAGGGTGACTTATGTGTCATTGCAGAACCTGTCCTCTGCAGGTTGACCTTTGTGTCACGGCAGAACGAACCCTCAGTAGGGTGACCTGTGTGTCACTGCAGAACCACCCCTCAGCAGGGTGAGCTGTGTGTCCCTGCAGAACCACCCCTCAGCAGGGTGACCTTTGTATCCCTGCAGAACCAACCCTCAGCTGGGTGACCTGTGTGTCACTACAGAACCTGCCCTCAGCAGGGTGACCTGTGTGTCCCTGCAGAACCTGTCCTCAGCAGGGTCATCTGTGTGTCCCTGCAAAGCCACCCCTGAGTGTCACCCCTGTCCATCCAACAGCCCCGGTGTTAATGCCTCCTTCTTCGTTCTCCCAACCACAGATCCTGGAGGAAAACATGAAGCTGGAGTGCAAGTGCCACGGGGTATCGGGGTCCTGCACCACTAAAACCTGCTGGACGACGCTGCCCAAGTTCCGGGAGCTGGGCTACATCCTCAAGGACAAGTACAACGAGGCCGTGCAGGTGGAGCCCGTCAGGGCCAGCCGCAACAAGCGCCCCACCTTCCTCAAGATCAAGAAGCCCCTTTCCTACCGCAAACCCATGGACACGGACCTGGTGTACATCGAGAAATCCCCCAACTACTGCGAGGAGGACCCGGTGACGGGCAGCGTGGGCACGCAGGGCAGGATGTGCAACAAGACGGCACAGCAGTCCAATGGCTGCGACCTGATGTGCTGCGGCCGCGGCTACAACACCCACCAGTACTCGCGGGTGTGGCAGTGCAACTGCAAGTTCCACTGGTGCTGCTACGTGAAATGCAACACGTGCAGCGAGAGGACAGAGGTGTACACGTGTAAGTGAGCGCCTGCCCAGGGCTGCTCCCCGGCCCTGTACCTTTGCACATGCCCTCGGCGCGGAGCCGCGGGAGGAGCTGCTCTCCCTCTCCTCTCTCCTCGCATCTCGTTGCTTATGTGGATACACATTTCAGACTCTTACAAAGTCAGCCAAGAAACAAAACCAAGCAAAATCCGCCCCGGGCCACCAGACACACAAAAGAGAGAGCCAAGGATGGTCTCAGTGAGGCTGCACCTCGAAGGGACGGAGCGCTGACCGCCCTGCGGAGAGACACGGCCCAGGAGAAACCCCTGGTGTGGCAGCCAGCTCCTGCCTTGGGGAAGGGGTGCCCAGACACTCCTGTAGGGAGGGCAGGGGGAATCCCTACACATGGACAGGATGCATGGAGCCTCCCCGTGACCTGTCTGGGTGGATAACGCTGATTCAGGCTCCTACACTCGTGAAAAGCTCCTGCTGGCCTTGCCCAGCTCTCCTCCTCACAGCACTTGCTGCAGCAGGAAAAACTGTGGAAGAGTTCTGTAGACACTGCTTTATCTGCCTTTCTTGTGTGTGTGTGAGCTGCAGATTTTAGCACAGGGATTTGAGACACTTGGGCATAATAATAACAATATTTAACAATTTATTCAGATAAAACTAATATTAATTTATTTAATTAAAAGAAGAACTTTACCAACCTTTTTTGGAACTATTCTGCAATTAAAGTAGATAGCTGGCTTTCTTTGTGGAATAATTTTGTAGGATCAGCAAGGAAACACTGGAGCTGTATATATATTATTCTTGACTAGGATATTTCTATTAGTTGGATTTGCAGGATGTGTTCTACAGTACTGCATGTTTAAGGACAAAAGCTGGCGTCTTTATATATATGTACATACACAAACACACTGTATTTTGGGGTTTTGTTTGTTTGTTTCCTCCTGTTTGCTGCTAGTTGTCTGGAACAAAAGTGGAGTGGTAGGGATTACAAATCTTTACCAGTTTTTGTGGTTATTTTTTCTTTTTTCTTCGATTAAAGAAAGAAGCATTAATAAAATCCTGTTTGGAATATGTCTAAAAATAAGAAAATCCAGACAAAATTCCATCTTTTGGAAAAATCAACCATAGGATAAGAGAGTATATTTTGTAAGAGACTATTTTTATATAAATATTTTATTTATACTACGTCTGCTTGTTCAACCTGTACTTTTTCTCAAAACAGGCATACATTTTGTAATTCTTAGGCTATTTAACAGAAGAAGGGTAATTAGTTTGTAAACACAACAGCAGCAAGCTGGATGCATTCAGCTGCAATTGGTGGATGTGTTGGAAAGCAGGATGAGCTTTCTCTCCGGATGTGTGTACAAACCGGCGCTTTTCCTGCAGTTCACTCTGCAGAATATGCAAAACCAGAACAGGGTATGTAGCATCAATTTTGTCACATGGCTTGAATTCACGATTGGTATTAACTGGATGCTCATTTATCCCATTCAAGAAAAAAAAAAAATCCAAATTAGCTTCCCACATGCGTCAGTCATTAAACTGTGGCGTTATGACTCGCAAATGTGCTGTGTGTGCTGTCAGTTAAGCCTCTGCTTTGTGCTGCTGTCGAATCGCATTCCCATCAGGGCAGGACTGTAGACTGTGACTGTAATAACTTGCATGACACACATCGTCTGATTCTCAGAGATAGGATACAAAGCTCACTCTCTGTCCTGCTCCTTTTGGCATTTACATTATTCTTTCCCCCGCAAAAGGCCAGAGCCCAAAAATCTAGAGAAACACTGGGGCAAGTTTAAAGAGGCAAATTTAAAGACTACTCACTTGTTTTTCAGAGCCCAGCTCAGCTGGTTTGCACTCCCATTGTGGTATTTTCTTTTTATCACCGCTGATATCTTCAGACATTCGAGTGGTAAATATTTCTCTGCATTTAGAATCCTCCTGCTTAACTCATTTGTGACTGATAAAGAAACATATTTAATTCTAACGTTGTTTTTCATTGGGCAAGAGAGTTGGCCTAGCGTTACAGGTGATATTGCACATTGTCTGGGACAGGTCAGGTTCCCTCCTCCTCCCAGACTGTAGGATCTCCTCAGTTAAGGAGGCATCAGCCATGGGAATGTGTCACTGGCTCCCTGCACAGCTGCAAGTGCCACCAGGGGTGCTGGGACAGGTCTGTCCTGTGTGCACTGACCCTTTGCAGGCAAAACTCCCACCCAGCACTGTGAAAACAGAGAATTTCTGAGAAGGGAAACAGAAGCATCACAAAAGATGCTGCCAGGTTTGACAACCTGCCTGTTAGCACTCAGTTTAACTCCCTCCTTGTATATATATTATTTAAGAACACAAGCCCATGCAGTACCTAATCCTAGCCGTGTATATCAGGGGTTAATGCACAGTTTCTTTGCAGACCTGCCACTTAACACAAAATAGAATTTTTATTCAATTCAGGCACCAGAATGGGGTATCAAAATAAAGTTATTAACGTCATTTACTTTCACACTTATGACTTGTCAATTTTCATTGAGTCACTGCTCTTAGTCCTCCTCAGTTCTGCACAACAAGATTTAAAATGCAACCACAGACAGTGGGGATGTTCATTACAACTCTGTGTTACGGTTAAATAATTCAGATCTAACATTTAATATTGGGATCTCCCCCCCAGTTTGTATTGGGCTTTGATTTAGTGAATACCATATCATAGTTAAAACTGTGTTTTCCTCACTAATTAGAGTTCCTTTACAAATTACTACTTTTGCAGCATGTTTTTTGCCATAGAAAAACAATGTGTAAAACTCCTGCTTCCTGTGAATTTCCGTATGCAGTGATGTGCCATGTACACCTAACAGAATAATTATTGAAGGACAAATATCTTTGAACAGTTTTACTCACAATAATAAAAACTGGATGCACAAGGAATTCAATCTGGTACACATTTTCCCTATATTTTACAATATTGCTGGTGAGAAAATGGAGAGGAGGAATAAAAAGGTGGAAAAGTGTTGATTTGTTTAACAACAGGAATAACAGTTTGGGAACCATGAATTCAAGAGCAAGGAAAACCAAATGCTGCATTCAACTAGAAAGTATTTGGAAATTTGGCTGTGTCATCTCAGATAGGAGAACATCAGAATGTGCCATGAATGTGGAGTTAATTGGTTGAATGGCACGAAGAACAAACAGGAGCAGGGGGAAGATTTAGGGGTTTGTGGCTATTCCTCCCCCCACAGCAGCCTGGCCTTTGTGCTCTGGATAGAGGAGCTCTGTTTTTCCGTGGGGCAGGAGCTGACAATGGCACTGAAATGCACACCAGTGCAGGACAGTGCAGCCCTGAGAGAAATGCATCTGCTCCTGTGTGTGCCAGGGCAGCGCCGGGCACAGGGACAGCCTGAGGAAACACAAGCAGGGCAGGGAGAGCAGGGGGAGCAGAAGGGAAAAGCCTGGCTGCAGGCTGGGGAGCTGCTCATGATGGAACCACTCCTCCCCATCCCACACTGGAACCCCAGGTTGTGGAAATGAAGGTTCCTAGATAAGTTTTAAGGATTTTAACTCTCAGCCTTTCTAAAAGGACAACTGGCCTGAATTCACTCAGCTTGATACCAGAAACACTTACATAAAACATGGAGCAGCCCATGATTTTCTTTGCCATGTGTGCACAAAGCTAATGGAAATGTGTATTTTGACAGTGACAATTAAACTGAAAACATCCTTAAAATACACTCTTAAGTGGGTCATTTGGTAAAGTGATTGTAAGGGGACACAGTAACTAAGAAAAGGCAAATAATGGCTATGTACCACATTGCACAAGACTCTCAATGGACTCTCCTGTGGATTACAAAACTCTTTTTAACGCTTTAAAATCAATTTGTTAAACAGAGAAATGTCACAGACTGCTGTCAGGATGCACAAACTCAAATGAGGATGCTGTATAAGTATTTCTGATGATATTTTCATATTTGTCATTATAATAGACACAATGAAATAGTATTAACCAATATTGTCCCTTGTCCCCAGCCTGGAACAAAAGAATTTGATGGAGCAAGAAGGGGTCCAAGTCTGAATTGCAGGGTGGATGAAAAGCTGGATCTGAGCCAGCACTGCCCTGGCAGCCAGGGGGGACATCCCTGTCCTGGGGGGCACCAGGCCCAGCATGGCCAGTGGGGCCAGGATGGGATTGTCCCACTCTGCTCTGCAGCAGCCTCACCTCAAATACTGTCTGAAGTTTTGGTCACTGCAGTATGAGAAAGAGTGTCCAAAGAAGGGTGATGAAGATGGGGAAGGCTCTGGAGGGACAAGGAGCAGCTGAGGGCACTTGGTTTGCTCAGCTGGAGAAGGGAAGGCTGAGGGCAGAGCTCCCCGGGGGCTGCAGCTCCTCCCGAGGGGCAGCTCCCAGCTCTGCTCTGGGACAGGGACAGCGCCCAGGGCACGGCTGGAGCTGGGCCAGGGCAGGGTTAGGGGGGACAGCAGGGAAAGGTTCTACCCCAGAGGGTGCTGGGCACTGAACAGACTGCCCAGGGTTTGCTCATGTCCCTGGGGCTGCCAGAGCTCCAGGAGCATTCGGACACCACTCCAGGGGTGCATGGGGTGGGATTTTTGGGGGGTCTGTGCAGGGACAGGAGCTGGACTTGATGATCCCTGAGGGTCCCTTCCAACTTTGGATGTTCCATGGCTCTAACTAGGAGACAGAAAAGGACATTTGAGAGAGGAAGAAACGAAAGGGCTGTGACAGACTGGGTGCACCCCAGAAATGCTTTGGAGCACAGAGGAAAAAGCCTCAGATGGAAAACCCCTGAAGAAATCAATGCACGGAAGGCACACGCTGAGCCCAGCAGGGAACAGAAAGGGCTTGGCAAAATGGAAATGGCAGCCAGAGCTGAGCCTGCCCTGTTGCTACACAGCCCATAGTGCAATTTCATTCGGATCAAGCCAAATCCAAGCATCTATTCCCTTGAATCAGCCAGAAACCTGTGCTGGGAGTTGTTTCTCACATGAAAATTTGTCCCTAGCAACTTCTCTTTTGCACGTGGGCCCAGGGCAATATGCACTATGGACATCACAGAGTATTTTTAGTGTAAAATCCTACAGAGGATGTTAAATATCCATCACCTTGAGAAAGAAGTCAGTGGAGAAAGACACAGAAGGTTCAGTGCAGGCAGTTGTGTTAGACCATAACACCATCACACAAGATGGAAGATAGGTAATTTATTCTAAAAAATAAAGAGAAAAAAAAGTATTTCCCACACATTAAAAACCCCTCAGGAAAATTCCTCTTGGCCTTCTCTAACACTGTGATGTCAAGTTGTACAAATGTTCTGAGCTGAGCCTGGTCCCAGCCAGCCACTATTATCCCCACAAACAGGCAGGAAATCAGGAGACAGAGCCCAGGAGGGTTGGCCAGTGGGCACAAAGGCAGCCTGTGAGAGAATGAGGACTATGACCCAGATTTCTCAGCTTCTGCCATCCATTTCTTTAAGGAACTTGGGCAATGGCTGCTTTGCCTCCTTGTCTAAAGTGCATCTCCAGATCTGAGGGTTTGGGAAATGCATTCACTGCGTGCAGCGATTTCCCTGCATCAGAGAGAGGAGACTCCTTCCCAGGCTCATTAATGCTGAGCACACAGTAATTAATATAAGCTCCACATTAAGTATGAGTCATGCAGCAGAGAAGTGGAAGGAACCTGGGCTCATGTTTTGTCTCCTCGAGTGATCAGCACAGGAGATAGCAGAGCAGACTGTCTGAGGGAGGGGAGGTGGACAGCAGCTCCACAGAGGGGACAAACAGCCCCTGGCAAGCTGAAACTCAGCTGCAAGCCTCCACAAAGCAGGGGCACCTTGCTCTGGTGCCCCAGCCCTGGAAGCATAGAGCAAAGCTGGGAATATTCTAATGGAAAGCGTTTAATAGGGCAGGGTTGAAGCACAGGGTGTTTGCTGCCACCAAAAGAGGGGATGTGTGGTGACTCACTGGGGTCAGAGAGCTGTACCGACCAAGTACAAATTATGTGAATTTGAGCAGGAGCTAAAACAAAAACTAGATGGATTAAAGCCTTTCTGAGAAGTTAGAAAGGCAATTTATCTGCTTCTGTCTCTCCTTTTGTGCTCAGCTCGGGCACCTGTCAGAATATTTTGATGCTTGCCCATCCTTAGCTGTGAGCCACATGAGCTGAATTCCGATTAAACAGTAAAGAAAAAAGCATCCCAGAATATATCTGGTGTTTATTTAGGCTAGAGCAGCTTGGACGACAGCGCAGAATCAATCAGAGCCTAAAAGGAAGCTGGCAAAGCGTCTGTGCCTCGGCACAGCCAGGCTGCACTTCCTCAGCCAGACAAGGGAGAGGGGCTGGGAAACTCCTGGTGTTTGTAACACCCCCTTGGCCGATATAATAACGAGATGAGATGAGGGGATACACAGCCCTGAATTGATGGCTCCACACCAAAGTTGTCATTTTGATGACTTGTTTGGGCAGGAGTGGCAGTGGCCGGGTGATAGATTATTCTCCCTTTATCCTGCCACAATGACATCTGCTTTATTCACAGATCAGCCACCAGTTGCTACAACAACGCCAGTGTGCTTTAGAAAATGTTGTTGAGCTGCTGAGAGAATCTTGGCTACCCATTAGCAAAATGTTAACTATGCAAAACCAAAGAGCATTTGGTTTTGTTGTAGGGAAGAAGTCAACGCTCCGCGATAGCTAAGAATGTCAAAAAGAATTTACATTCAAAAAGTAGAGAGGGGGTTTAACCCATGATATCACCATGATTCAAAAATCCCCCTGGAATTCATTAGTGAGACATTAGGTCTGAAGAATAGGGAAAATAAATAATGAGTTTTAAAAAGAAAGAACAAATACACTTTCCTCTGAGCAGGTTGTTGTCTGCAGCATTTTAACGTGTCCGCTGCCCTTCACTTCTTCCCGTTCATTGTCCTGGAGTTTTACACAGTAAACCTTCACTAATAGGGGGTTATTTATTTTTATTTCTTTTTTTCCTGCCCTCTCAGCACTCAGGGTGCTGCTAACCCATGCCAGGACACTGAGCTGGCTGCCAGCACAGGCTGGGAGAACCTCAGCCACCGAGGCGTTCCTTGGAAAGGCAATTCCAGGGAACCTCTGCATTGGGAATGGTTTGTCCTGCAGCCAGACAGGAGAGCCCCGTGCTTGAGGGGGCAGGTGAGCATCCCTGGAGGGGAGCAGTGCAGGCTGTGCTCAAAAGCACAGAAATCCCTGCCTGCTGAAAGGGAGAGGTGTCCTGATGCCTCAGCTTTTATATTTTCAGATTCTGTGCTGCCCAGGGATATGGCCTCATATTAGGAGCCATCTTCAGCTCCCTCGACGGAGCAGTGAGACAAAACAAACCCATTTCTGCTGGAAGACCAAGGACAACTTTCAGCCCAAAACACAAACAACGATGGACTGAGGGGTGGAACAAGAGAGATGAGACCTCATGGCCTGGGGCTGGAATTGGACCCCAATATGCAAATAGACCTAAACTTATAAAATGGTAAAATCTTGTGACTGCTCAGCCATTTTTGTAACCACTCTCAGCCCACCCTGGGTGCAGCCGTGCTTGGGCTTCTGTAATGCCCAGGGTGGATCCTGAAGACCTTTTAATCAACACCGACTTTATTCTCCAGCTCTGTCCAGCCTCTGTTTCAGCTCAGCCTTCCCAAGGCAACAGTCCGAGCTGCAATATTTGGAGTGAAATTCCTCCAATTTCTAGGAAAGCTCTGCCTGCTGTGTCCCAGGTGATTGATGGGGCTGCCTGCCTCTGAGGGTGCTGGCAATCCGTGTCAGGCAGCATCCTCCTCCCGGAGAGGATCCCTGCTCCCAGCCCTCTCTGCCTTTGGAACACAATGGCTCGATGCATCTTGGCCATCATTTTTCATCCGCTTCAAAGTTAAGTGAATGTAATTCTTAATTTGTTTTCCAAATGACTCCAACAATTTTCTTCCCTTTGTCTCCCCAACAAGATCAGATCGATTTTACAATGTGTTGTACTTCAAATTTAACTTCATTAAATGTTTATAACCTTAAGAGGCTAATGACATAAGCCTTGTCTGTGGTATTTATAGGCTTTATGAAGAGACTGAAGACCTGAGAGGGCTGAAGTTCAGGTTAATTCTTCGAGAATGAAATTCAACACCTGGTTGGGGCTGTAATACACAGACTACCAGTACTATGTCAGGGCTATCATGTTAATTTAATTTATCAGCCATATTTACTGTTGAAGTTGGGTATCTCAGCCCAGCCCACGATAGATCATAGGTGTATTGTTTTCCTGTCACAGTAAATGGGCCCCAAATGCTGATCTAATGATCTCGTTACATAACCAAGCTCAAGATTTGTTAAGCTACTTTATTACTGGAGAATACATGTGAAAAATTGCCAGGAGCCATTTTTTGCTCCCTTCTCAACACATGCTGGAGTCCCCTCCCCGCTGTAGTTTCCTGGGCTCTATCTGCCCCAGTTCCATGTTATAATTGCAAAGCCACGTGGTTTAATGAAGAATTTAATGAAGAATTGAGCTCGTTTTGCTGCTCACCACTACCCTGCCCATCCGTCTGGTTTTCCTCCTTGGTCCTGAGCTGGCTTCTCCCAGAGATCTTCCCTAGGGCTGGTGATCATCAGTCCATGGGAATTAAAGGGACATCACACACGCCAGTGTCAGTGATGGAGTGGCATCATTGAATCCTATCCCAATAATTCTCAAGGCAGAGCAGACAGGTTTAGGGGTCTCCTGGCACTTTTAGTGGGGTTTGATTGCTTTGTTGCAGCTGCTGCTCCAAACACTCAAGGCAGCAAGGGGCAGGGAAACAGGGGTGTAACAGGCACTGATGGGCTGCTGGGGGCTTTTGAACATGTTGGATCATACAGCATCACCCAGGAACATTTGGCCTGTCTGCAGCGAGCACATGGGACTGGGTGCTTCTCTTTGGGGCTTGGTGCAGCTCAAGCCCGAGCTCAGAGCTCAGCACACCCACCCCGTGCCCAAGTTCATCTTCTCAGATCTCACTCTGGACTTTAAAGGACGAGAACAGACAAGAGGTAATTTTTAAAAGGGCCCTTGTATCCCAGGTACAGCAAGCAGGGAACAGCAGCACTCGCCAGCATGGTTGTCATGGCTACAAATTGCAATCTCTATCTTCCACATGTATGGAATGTAACCTGGGAAGGGTCCAAAGAGCATCCTTAAAAAGCCACTGCCATGAGATGGCAGCAGGCCCTGGAGCCCCAGCTGTCCCTGTGGTTGTGGTGCTCTGGCAGAGGGCAGCTCCTTCCCCAGCCCTGCAGTTCAACCCCCCACGTGCCCCCACTGCCCTCACGTCGGCCAATTCCAGCTAATTATACCCCAGGAACTTTATTTCCTGAAAATGGATAGTGCCTTAGCGAGAGGTATGGATAACATCTTCATCTGCCAGGAACAGGATTAGTTTTGACAGAGTTATGTTTACAAACATAAAATTTATCACCTTTTTTTTTGTTTTAAATAGCACCTGTGTACACCTGGAACAAGACAGTAGCTAATGATTTATGTTGGATGGTAACAAGGGCTGGTTTTGCTGGAACTCTGCCACAGCTGAGTGTCTGTCACTCTGCCCTATTGGGTCAAGACAACACATCAGTCAAGTAAATCACTTAAGTAAATTATTGAGGACTTAAATTGACTTTTTCTACATAATATGTAATTACTTCCTTGAACCAACATTCCCTTACATCACCAATCTAAAAAGCTTTCTATTTGTTTTTTAACTGAATATTGATTGAATTTAAATTACAGCCAGCGCATTCTATTTTTCTGAAGTTCAGATCCTGGGGAACAAACTTTCCAGCAGTGTTGGCAGGCCCTTGGCACCCACGTCACCCGGCTGCAGCTTTGCCCACTGGGTTCAGAGGGCAGGGAGCAGCCTGGTGCCTCTGCTGAGCCCTGCAGAGCCAGGGCAGGGGCAGGCAAGGCTGGGGATGCTGGAGCAGGGCACAGCACAAGGAAAGAGGAGAGACAACTTTGCAGCACCGAGTTCTCACCCTGACGTGCTGGAACAATGAGGATTTCTGCTGGAGCCAGCAAAGCTGTTAAAGCCAGAAGTGAGAATTGCAAGTGGAAAATGTCCCCAGGGACTGCAGGGATGTAGAGCCCCACGGGGCTGCATCTGCTGCTGGCTGTGCCTGTGCTCCTGTCACAGCCCTGGAAGAAGAAGCCAAATATGCAGAGATTCCTGGTGCCATCACAGAAAGATGAGAGGTTCTGGCAGATGACATTCAGCTCAGAATTCACTCTCCCTCCCTCAGACATGGGGTGCTGTGGCACTGCAGTGGAGCAGCCCTGAGGCACAGAAACGTGCCCAGCTCAGCTGCTGCACCCAGAGCTCCTCCCCAGGGTGTGTGTGACAGCAGCTCAGCTCGTGGCATGTGGGCCTGAACCCCTGAAATCATCTCAGACGGCAGGGAAAAATCCTCAGAGTGCAAATATCCTTCCTGTCAGACAGCCTGTGTGTCCTGTCCTCAATCATCCTCCCCAAACCACCCTTCCAAAACCCATTAAACCCCCTCAGCCCGTACAGTAATTTTCCTGCTTTAGGAGACAACCAAGTGGAAATGAACACCAATCATTTTCAGAAGTGTCTGCATGCAAGTTTGGTGGAGGGAAGGAGAGGCAGGAAGGAGACACTGGGCTCGAAGAAGGAAGTTCTCAAGTCGGAGGAGTCTCACAATAAAATCTCTCACACAGACAGGGATCACATCCCCCCTCCTGCTTTGGGCATAATTTAAAAGCCCTTTAAATTTGAGTTTGAAACTGGGAAAGTGACCCTGGGCTGCAAAGCATGTCTGAGAAAAGGCCGAGGCAATGATGACCAGAGATCAGATCTGTCCATGTGCAACTTTTAATATTCCTTAGTCAGGATCGTTTCCTGTTAAAATTGGCAGAAGTGGTGAATATCATTCTCTCAGTATTTTATTAGTGAGATGGGAAGTTAATGGGAAAGGGCAGCTCAAAGTAGTTTTGCTAAGGCTAGAAAATACATTACAGGCAGTGTTGTCATGGATTACACCCAAGGTCACAGGATCCAGTCACAGGAATTGATTGGTGGTATTTACAACTCAACAAATTGCTTTGAGCAGGAGTGACATCATGGCCCACACTATTTACCAGAGCAGCTCCACATGGTGAGGCTGCAGAGCAGCACCCTGTGGGTGGATAAATGCACCTGGTGTGGGCTCACTTCAGCCAGGAGGATCCTGCCCTCCCAGTTGTGCTGTGCACAAAGCTGCACTCTGTGCACCTAGGGAAGGGAGGAGCACCTGGGCACTGATGACCAGCACCCACAGCACTGCTTTGATTCAAATGGGACATTGCAGAAAGCCAATTTCTGTTTCACGCAGCTAATTGCATTTTAATTAGGAATAATTAATTTCTTGCTCTCAGAAAGTGAGGTGCTGCTCGCATCTGTTGCAAGAACACAATGCTCCCAGCTCAGCAGCAGGCAGAAGTCAGGCCATGGCCAGGCCTGTGCCCTGACAGCTCCTCCTCAGCACTGGCAGGCACCTGGAGTCCTTCTTGCTCACTTCTGTGCTGGGGGAGTTGAGCTTTGAGGATGTGTGTTAGGGAGTTGGGCTCAGTGATCCTTGGAGGTCCCTTCTAATTCAGGACACTCCTGATTCTGTGATTCCACATCAGCCCAGACAGAGACCAGGGGATCAGAGACCAGGGAATCCCAGACCAGGAGCCATTTCACAGGTCTGTGAAGTGTAGGAGCTGGAGGAGAAGTCCCTCAGCTGCCACAATGCAGTGATTATTTCTCCCCACATGATTAAATGTGGAAGCAAGAGTGCCACCAAACCCCGTGGACAGCAGGGACAGGGAGCTGGCTTTGGCTCAGCGTGCAATATCCTGCTCCTCCATGAGCTGTGACCAGCTCTGGTGTCACACAGCCCCAGACCCCAGGGCAGCTCCTCGTGCCCTCCCTTCCTCACCCAGCAGGGCACATTTGCACTATAAACTCCATTTTCTCCCATCACCAAAGGAGGCAAATCCCCTTCCATGTAATTTCATGTGCTTCAAGGTGCTCATGGACTTTGCCCAACTGGTTTGTACGACCAGGCTTTCCCCCTCTCCGCTGGAACCTGTCATTCCCTAATGCATTGCTTTACACAGCAAATTGAATGGGGGCTTGTGGGTATTTTTGTCAACCTTTATGAATCCTCTTGAGTGATCTGTGGATGGGATCAGCAAACAAATTTTGTTCTAGCCCTCCGAATCCTGACACATGAATTGATTTCAGCGGGGCACGGTAAGTGAATGATGGATCTCTGCCAAAAGGGCATGTAGGATTTTGCAGGGGGGAGGAGGACTGAGGAAGACTTTGCTTTCTCCCTTTTTTTCTCCTTCTTAGCCGGTCCTGTTAAGAAAGGGCAAAAGCACTTAAATTCATTGCTCTCAAAGTGAATTGGTTTTCTTTTCTACCCTTTCAGAAGTGTTTTTGCTCCCAGGCTTGCCGGGTTGCAGCCAGAACAGGTGAGACCCTGCTCAGTCCCCGAGCCCCTGGGGTGGCACCCCTGCCCTTCCCTGGCACTGCTGCCCCTTCCAGCCCTGCCCAAGGCTCCTCTGACACTTTCACAGCACATTGACGCTGGCAACAAGAGCGGGGCTGTTCCAGTCAATGTGGAACAGGGGCTGGAGGGGCTGGAGGCAGCCCGTTCCCCGGGCTGCTGGGCTGCTCTCACAGGCTGCTCTGTATGCCTGGCCAGGGCTCTGCATGCTAATTTGTTGGCACTGCAAACTGCCCCTGCAAACGGCAGATCCCATGACCTTCTTCAGTTACAGATAACACAAACTGCAGTTATATTTAAGTGGCAGATTGGTTAACCTCAGCGGCTTGCCAGGCGCTCCTTTGCATTTCTCTCGTTAATAAAGGGTTACGTTACAAAGGCACCTTGGAGGTTCTCACAGGGAAATGTGGCCAACAAGCCCTTTCTTGTGAGCACTTTTCTGCTCTGGGCAGGCTGTGCATTACCAATGCTCTGAAACTCCAGCAGTGACGCATTAGGACAGGTGCCGTGCCTTTCCAAAGGAGGTGTGCTCTGTGGTAGCTGTTACTGCTGCTGTGATTTCCCAACCCTCCAAAACGGTTTGGGCACAGAATCACAGCGTGAAATCTCACCTGGGCTCTCAGTCGTCTCTGGAGGAGGGCTGGTTTCAACCCAAAAAGTCAAAATAGAGTTATACAGATTTTTCTGCTTCTCAAAACGACATTCAATACCTGAACAAAATACTCATCACCTCCTATATTATACTTCATGTGGCTGTATCATATTTATGGCTACTTTTACCTGTGACTACCTAAAAATCTACACAGGATTTCAGAGGCAGTGCAATTTTGTCTTATTACAAAGGTGATGTGCAGCCGTTGTACATTCAGCCTTGTCTGTTGTACACCCTTTATCTCAGGCACTAATAATGGCATCATCCTCATCACAGAGACATTATTCCACATCAGAGATGAGTCCATGGCTCCAGATCTTGGGAAGTTCCTCCTTTTCTGTGCCCAGCAGGACCTGCAGTGTGTGGTGCCCAAGTTTCCATCAGAGCAGGCACAGCTGTCAGGGCAGCACCCACCTGTGTGAGCACAAAGTGGAGGTGACAGGAGCCCAGAACTGGGAAAACTGGAGAGCCCCACACCTTAACAAGTTTTTTTAAGATTGTTCTCGTGCAGCTGCTCAAGGTGAAGTTCTAGATCCTTCACCCTGTTTGAAGACACCCAGAGGAGAGCAGAGCTCAGCTGTACAGAGCCAGGTGGTTCAGTCCAGGGAGCAAACCTGCTCCTGCTGCCCATCCATCACTGCCGGGTCAGCTCCATGCCAGAACTGCCTCAGACCTTCCAAAAGCTGCTGTACTTACACAAACACAAAGTCATTATTGCCTTGGCTCCAGATCTGCTCATTCATCTGACTCCTCAAGAGCTGGTTCAAGAATGCTAATTAATAGTAGTTTATCATTAACGAGCTGGCTTTATTTACCAGGATTTGCTTTTGCTTTGCCAGGGACAGGAGTGCTGGAGTTCTGCTCTGCTGTCTGACTTGCACCTCGTTGAACATTACATTTATACGGTCAGAAATGATGAATGAGGACTGAGTCATCTCGTGTATTAGCATTTCATGCTGCCTGAAATGAGACAATTTGTTAAGTCCTACAACACATGTAATTATTCCTACACATCTCGGGTAAGGAAATACTACAGCTTCACTCTGTCACAGTGAGTCTGAGCATCCAAATATCTTTCAAGCATTCAGTGAGATTTATGATCATCTTCTCCTTATTACTGAAATGAGGCTCTAGCATAGGATGGAGATGCAACACCTAAACCCACCCAGCAATGCACCTCCACTGCAGCACGTGCACTCTTACAGAAACTATTTTTCTCCTTTTTGTAGTTCCTGGAAATATTTATTATCATCTCAATAGAGTTAAGGAGAGCGTTGTTCTGGGTCAGGTTCTGGTGCCAGTTAAAGGGGGTGCTTGGGGCCAGTGGGACCCAGGAGGGGTGAGGTCTGTCTCTGTTCCTCTGCCACAGGGCAGGTGCAGACTGAGGGGCCACACACTGGGAATGAATCCTCCCACTCCCTTTCCCTTTTCTCCCAGATGTTAAAGGTGATGGGCAGGATATCAGTGAGATAGAGGTAGAAAACCTCACAGTTGATAGAGAACAAGAGGCTTTACCCAAAAGCTCAGTGGTTGAAGTCATACAGGTTTGAACAACTTTGAACAAGTGATGCTCTGCTACATTTAACAATGCAACAAAGGGAGAACAAACAAACAAATAAAGAAATCTCCAGGCTCCAAATCCCTATAAAACACATGGTGTAAAAATTTACATATACGAGATTTCAAGGCATGTATTATTCAGGACAGCTGAATTAACACAGCCAAGTATCATTACATGATAATTGTATTATTACTTAGATTTGCATTTTGTGGGGGGCCTATGATTTCATGATTTAGAACACATTGTCTCCTTCTCTAAGCTATGAAGCATTACAAACGAGATTTGCAGGGTGGGAGTTTGGGTTTTCAAATGAAAACTTTGCTCTAAGGCAAGTAAAAGGAAGAACTGTACATCTGTGGGGAAGGAGGGGCAGCAAGAACAGTGTAACCATGACCAGCTGACTCCCACCACGTTTCTTCTTCAGGGTACAGAATTTCAGTAGAAAGTCAGTCCCTTGAAAACAAACAAAAATCCCTCTTTAGTGAAATGGGGCTCTGATGTAGGACTGCCTGGGAAAATTATTGATGCTCTCTGCACAGGCTGAGGTGATGCCTGGAGAGCACAGGAGAACCTTGGCTGCATCAGGACCACGTGCAGGACTCTGCAAGAGCCCCGTGTCCACCTGAGCAGTAACTGCTCAGTAACTGCTGCTGAGGGATTTGTGCCAAGCCCTGCCCTGGTGTGCCCTGTCACACAGATGTGCCACATTTCCCAGCGAGCTGAGCTGGGCTCTGGGCTGATGCACACCCTGTCTCAGAGATTGCCCCCCACTGACACCTAAAACATTGCATTAACTCTTCCTTCTGTGCTTCCCAGTTTAGGGGACAAAATACGCAAAAATAAGAAGCTCTTTGAATTTTCCAGTTTTTGCAGACCCAGATCATTTTGGCACAGATCATGTCACAGCCATCACTTGTCCTGGAGCTGAACCTTCTGAGCCATTTCAGCCATTCCAGTTCTGAGCTGTGCTTTGAAACACAGACAAAGTCCTTGACTAATGCTGCTGTGACCTAAAGTAAATTCAGGTTGTGTCAGGGTGTTTTGAAATGCAGGATTCGGCTCAGAACAGATTATCTTCCAACACTTCAACGTTTCACTCTTTTCTTGGGTTTCATTGTCCTCCCTTTGCTGTGGTTTAATCCAGGAACAGGGAAGGGCTGGCTCCTTTGGAGCTGCCCCTTGCCATGGCTCCTTTGCCACACCAGCCCCATTCACTCTGTCACTTGTGACCCCATTAAAAACGGCTTTTGATGTCCGTGGCCTCAGGCACGTCAGTAACAGGGACCTCCTTCTCCTTGTTCCCACACCGGGGCTTAAGCTGGTTTGCAGCTCACAAAATCGCTGAGAAGATTCAGGGGGAATGGACAAATTCCAACTTCACTGATCCCACTGACAATTTTGAGTCCCAGCAGACAGAAAAAAAAAAAAGGAAAAAAAGGGTTTGTGACAAAACAGAATAGCTCCTAAATTTCATGGGTTGTAGGGGTTGTTCCCTCTTTTCCAAATTCCTGAACTGTGTTCCAGTTTCCCCCAGCATATCCACACCGGTTTTGCTGGAATTGAAGCAGCAGCTGAGAAATGCCTTAGGTGCTCCTCACACTCTCTGTGGAATTGCTCTGTTGGCTGTCACTGGGGCTTGTCACTGTTTGGGACTAAATGGGCTCTAAAAAAAACCCTCTAATCACAGATATACACAGTTTTATCAATTGTACTTCTCTTTCCCACTGGAGAGGAGATGGGGTGAAGGCAAGGCACTGCCAGGGCAGGATTGGGGTCACCTCAAGTCCTCCCTGCTCTCCTGGGGCTGGAAAGATCACCCCAAATCACAGGGGGGATGTTGGGCTCCCCTCGGTGTCCCCTCTAAGGTGAGTGATGCATGAACCCTTAACTGTAAGTTCTACTTTTCCTGAAACCAACAGAAATATTAATTTAGCACTTGAGGACGAAATGCTGATTATTAAAAGAAGGGAAGTGCTCACACCAGGCAGAAGTCCTACAGAAAATACATTCATGCTCTCTGCAGAGTCCCACCTGTCAAAATTTTGTTGGTGTTAATTGCAAGTCGTGGCTGGAGTCAAAATTAATCTGCTGAGCTGCTTTTGACATGTATTCCCAATGTGTGCACCAGAGATATCAAACTGTTCAGAGCTCTTCATGTGAGCAGTTGTTCACTCACTTGGATTTGTAAACACTCAAAAAAATTCTTGCAACTTAAGGAAATCTTTTTATGATTGGGGAAAATTCCTATCCTTTCTCCACATGCTAGGCAGTCAGAAAACAAGGATGTTTTAAATTCCTTCAGTTTAAAGGAGTTGGAGATGTTCTCTCTGAAATGACAAATGTGTTACCTCTTCCTGCCCCAATTTCCATTTGCTGTCAATGGCTGAAGTTACTCTAAAACTGTTTTGTGTTTAGCAGAGAAATGGAACAAACACAGACATTTCAAAGTGAGTTCATTCCTTCCCTCCCCAGCTGCTTCTGGGTATCAGACAGAAATGGGGTCACCAAGCCCAAACCCCACTCCAGGTGTGTGTTTGGGAAAGGAGGATGAAGAGCAGAGGGAACACAGTTCTCATTCCTTCTGGGAGGGTTTTTCCCTTCCTCAGTGGGCAGCACCCAGCCTTGGGGCACTCAGGGAGTCTCCCACCAGCCTGGTCCTCCTGCTGCCCCCATCTTGCCCTGACCACTTGGTCATTCACAGGAAAACAGACAAAAAAATTCTTTGGGCACTTCAGTTTCCTGAAGTGACACAGAGCACAGGCACGTCTGAGCTTTTCCAGCACCCAGGCAGCCTCCTAGCCCAGGCATGGAGTGCCCGTGCCCCCACTGGGAGCTCCTTGCCAGGGGAGCTCTCATTCCTGGCATTTTTAAGGGAAGCAATTCCAGCACTTCACAGGAACACAGGCAATGCTCACTTGTTTTTCCCCTTCTCTTCTACCAACAGGTGACTTTGAGCTGAATTAAAATGGGGCTTGGAATGAAAAACAGCCACTTTTGCTCTGCAGTCTCCAACGACTGAAGCCATTAAGCAGCTCCCATGGAATGGAAAAGCTGCAGTGATATTTTCATTTCTCTTTCCCCTTGCTGGTGACCCACACAGCATCCACAGCACTGCCTCTGTGCACACCGAGCTGGGGCTGCAAAACAAAGTCTGCACAGCACCCCCCACCCCACGAGGCTGAGGCCAAGAGCCCCTGACACCCTTTGAGGTTTTCCCTCCTCTCATTTCTTCTCCTTTTGAATTCCAGCTCAGCAATCACCAGAGCTCTGGCTGAATGCAAGGCCCTTCCTCTTCAGAAGCTGATTGTGGCAGGACTCAGATCCTACCCCTTTCGAAGAAAAATGCCTCTTGACAGCTCTTTGGAGAGCAGGGGAAGTTCCGTGCAGGGGTGACACTGGCAGAAAGGGTTGGCTCTCCCCGTTCCTTGAAGCTGCATAATGAATGAAATGTTTAACAGAGGAGAGGATGTAGGGCTGGCAAAACCTATTAGTTAAAGGGCTTTTTGAAGCCATCTGTCCACCAGCTTTAGCCACCCCTGAATGAAAATGGGTTTTGAAAGCAAAAGGGACAGACACTGCTAATCTTCCAGCTCCTCATCCCGCCCTGCCAGCCAGCCCGAGGCACTTGCAGAGCTCAGGGAAGGAAGGAGCTCCTCAGCTGAGGGAGGGGAGCTCTCCCCTCCCAAATGCTTCTGCTGAGTCCTTGTATCAGCTAACAGAATTTACAATTGCACTGTACCAGTAAGGACTGAAACAACGAGAGCCAGCTGTATAAAAATCTGCCACCCCTTATGTGAGCTTCAGAGGGCAAAACAACAGAATTTTAGACAAACCAAGGGGAGCTGCAGCCTCTTTTCCAAAAATAAAGCTGAGCTTTAGTGCACCAGTCAGAAGCTCTGGCTTTTGACTCCCCTTTAATCACTGAACCAAATTTCTGTGCTGGCACTGGCCCTGCTAATGCTCATTTTGGAGGTGCCTGTCTTAATGGTTCATGCTCACCCCTATTTCTGCACAGATTGCAGGGTAGAACAATTCCTGCAATGTGGGGATAATTTGTGCTATTTAATCTTCATACAGCTGAGACCAAATGAAAAACTTCTAGTTGCTCAGTGCAAAGCTGAGATTTGCTAAAGCCATACAAGCAGTTTATTCAAAAGTTTATGAAATGACCCAACAAGAGGATAAACTGCAGATTTCAGAACTCTCTACCATCAGACTTGCAAGTGAAGAGTGAAAAACAGAGATGGTTTCACATACAGCAATGTGAGGACACAGCAGCTCCCTGATGAGGCTCATCCTCCTTGGGACCTGCTGCTGATTCAGTACAAGGGCGAGAGGCAACAATTCCCACTGAACACAAACCCTGGGCCACCAAATGTGGGAACATGATGTGTTAATTTATGCAACAGGATCTGAGGAGCAATGTAAAAGGAAAGAAAACCACCCCAGCAAATGTCTTGGGTGCGCCCTGGCCTACTGGACCCGTGCACCTGGCAGCTCAGCAAACTAAAGCAAACAAAAGTGGGAAGTAAGTTCATGTTTCTGAAGAAAAGAAAATAAGACAATTTCCCTGGCCCCCATTCCAAGTTTGCATTATTCCACTTTCCCAGGGCTATTCCGTGGTGGTTGTTACCCTCCTTCACGGCCCTTGTTTGGACAGCTTGAGCGGTGGCTGCAGAAGTGCAGTAGGTATTTATGCAGTTGAAACTGTAGCATACAAGTGCATCTTTGGGCCTAATTTCAGCAGGAAGAGATTATATGGAGAGAGAGAGAGTGAGAGAAAACGGATATAAAGGCCAAGGAAAAACAAGTCCTTGAAAGCTTTGTCCCAAAATGTAAAAAAGTGGCATTTGAGCAGAGTGTTCTCTGCTCAGCTGCAGGGTTTGCTCTCTGGAGCCCAAACAGCTCCCACCAAACTGCAGTCTGGGCAGGAGGGAGAGGAGCTCCAGCCCTGGGACAGAACATTTTGCCAAGGGTCCATTTGTTAATGACAGAGTGCGTGTGTGAGGTGTGTGTGCATGGCAAGAGCAGATCAGGTACATTTGGAAATGTGTGGGCCCTTGGCAAGGCTGTGAGTGTGTGACTGATTCTCATCTGAGGGATAGCCCTGGGACTCAGGGCAAGCCCAGCAGGGCCCAGCCTGGTCCCTCTCGGGTGGAACACAGAGGCAAAGCTGGAAGGAGCCCCAAGGAATCCAAAATTAAGGCCCTGTGGTGAATGATCAACTTCTGCCCCGGGGGCCTGGAAAGCTGAGCTTGGGGCTGTGGCAAACCTGAGCCAGGCTGGGCTGGAGGAGCAGGAGCAGGGAGAAGCACCTGTAGGGCTGGGTTCAGCATGGAGGGAGAAGGTTTAGGGGAGATTTCTTTGCAGCACTCCAGGGAGAGCTTATCAAGAGGAGGGAGAGGGGCTTTTTATACAGAAAGCAGCGCCAGGGCAAGGGGAAAGGTTTTAAACTGCTGGAGGGTGGGTGGGATTGGATTTTGGGCAGGAATTGTTCCCTGGCAGGGTGGGCAGGCCCTGGCACAGGGTGCCCAGAGCAGCTGTGGCTGCCCCTGGATCCCTGGGAGTATCGCAGGCCAGGCTGGACATTGGGGTTGGAGCATCCTGGGACAGTGGGAGGTGTCCCTGCCATGGCAGGGGGTGGCACTGGATGAGCTTTAGGTCCCTCCAACCCAAATAATTTTGGGATTCTGTGATTCAATGATCTTTAAAGACCCAGAGGAGTGGGCATAGGGAGGGAGCTGGAGAGGTTCAGCACCCAGGAACAGCTCACAGACAGCAGTTTGCTATTGCTGTGCCTTCGTTTATTACCATCGATCAAAATATTTACCTGCAAAGCACAGATTTATTGAAGAGCTCAGCCCTTGTTGTACTCAGAGCACCAAATAATTACCAGCCTTTTCAAAACAGCTCACTGCAGAAAAATAAAGGAAAAAACTGGAGGTAGAAGGTACCATCGACCAACTCAACACCAGCCTGAGCAGGTGTGTGTGAGCAGACTGCAATTCTCTGCTGGGGAAAATGGTCACTCTGCCTTGTGTGCTGCTTTCTGCCCTTTATTTCATTTAAACAGGGCTGGACAGAGCAGATTAAAGCACAATACACCGAAATACAGAGAACGTGCTTTGTCCAGGTGAAAGTGGGGGTTGAATGAAATGAGGCTGTACAAAACAGAACGTGTATTCTTGTTTATGTGAAATCAGTACCTGCGGACTGAAATGACTGAAAAGTATCTACACAGGTCTACTTAAAACTGGAAAGAGAGAGGCAATTTGAAAAATAACTATTTTATCTGCTAGCAAGCCGATAAGGGAAGCGATGTGACTGAATGTCGCTTTTGTCCGAAAGCACCCGCGGAGATAAGAGCCAGAATCCTTGCAGGGATGTGTGGCCAGGCTACATTACCCGCCGCACACCGCTTAAAAAACCCACCCCTGGCTAAAATGGCAAATTACCCACTTGGCAAAGGGAGCCGCGGAGCCCCGGGCGGTGCCAGCGGCCAGCCCGGCCCGGGGGCAGCCGAACAAAGGCGGCTCAGAGCGGGGAGCCGAGGATGCTCAGGTGGCTGCGGGGCCTTCCAGACACGGAGCGGGTCCCGGGCGGGCAGCGCCGCGCTCGGCTGGCATCGGGAGCCGGGCTCCGGGGGCCGTTCCCAGCACAGAACACAATCACTGGCAGGTAATAAAGGAGGCATTTATGCGAGATGTCAGCGGTTAGCGCGGAGCTCGGGAGAAATGAGATCATGTGGCGAGATAGCATTCTGCGCCTTCCCCCGGGGGAAGCGGCAGCGCTGTTATTACTGTGAGCCATTGTTACCGCTACTCCTTTGAAATAAAGCGTGCCACGGCCGCGTCAGCTGATACCTGTGCGAGCGGGAGCGCTGCCACCGCGGGGACACGGGACAGGGACAGGGGACAGGGACAGGGCTGCCACCGTCCTGCAGCCCCGAGAGCGCTACCACCGCGGGGACAGGGGACAGGGACAGGGCTGCCACCCCCCTGCAGCCCCGGGAGCTCTGCCACCGTGGGGACAGGGGACAGGGACAGGGGATAGGGCTGCCACCGTCCTGCAGCCCCGAGATAGCGGCCAGCCCCGGTGCTGTCTGTCTGAGCCATCCGTGCTCCTGTCTGTCTGAGCCATCCCTGCTCCTGTCTGTCTGAGCCATCCCCGGATTCTGTCTGTCCTGGGACATCCTCGGTCTTGTCCTGAGCCACTCCTGGTCCTGCTCTGCCCTGAGCCATCCCTCAGTCCTGCTCTGTCCTGGGGCATCCCCGATCCCGTCTGTTTGAACTATCCCTGGTCCTGCTCTGTCTCAGACCTGCTGCCATCCCCGGGTCCTGCTCTGCCCTGAGCCATCCCCAGTCCTGCCCTGCCCCAGAGCAGGCTGTGCAGTCACAGTTTCGTTCCCTCTTTCTCTGAATTTGCACTCAGGTGAGAGATGAGCACAGATCATTGCAGTCCATTGCTGGCTTCAGCTCATTGTTGTCTGGGGAGCAATTACTGCGTATGTAGGGAAGGTTTCACTCAGTGAGAGACCCCTCAGCTGAGAACTTGCCTAGTGGTGCCCCAAAGTGAACTAAAGGCCCTAAAGCACCTGTTCCAATCAGCTACATGCTGTGAAATATTTCACACCACAAACTCCACAGAACAAACCAACAGGCTCTCATGTGTATCAGAACCAGCCCCATTTCTCTAATCACAAGGGTGAATTTTCTCTCAGGGCAGTTTAAAACCCCACAGCGCCCAGGAGGAGTGAATTGAGTAGCTGGAGATTTGTTTATGCCTCGTTTATGATTAACAGTGTCAGTGTCCTCAGCCAGCTGAGTTCCAACTGGCATTTTATTTCAGATCCCATCTTTGGGATCTCTTGGTCACAGAAGAGGACCAGGCACTGCTCGTGTGTGGGACATGTTCCCAAATCAGGGGCTGGCAGGTGCACAGGGCATTGCTGAGGAAACAGGCAGGCTGTGGGGAAATCAGCAGTGATGCTGGGCCAGGAAAAGGAGATTTGGGGACCACCTCAGCTCTTTCACAACCAGTCTGAATCTGAAGCACTGCAGGAAGCTGTGGGAGCACTTGACAGCAAGAGGAAGCCAAAGGCAGCTGCTGACAGAAAAGAGTGCTCCATCTCCACTCAGAGCAGAGCTGCCACCAACGGCTTCAAAACCTTCCAGGAGCTCCAGGTAAGCAGAGAAAACGACACCAAGGTTTGCACTGAAAAGCAGCACATTCCAGCGCACAGGAACCTCACAGCTCAGCTTACTGAAACCCCTGCACCTCCCTGCAGGCAGCTGAGAAAGTGAAGAGAGCAAGTGGGATTTTATTTCTGGCTTGTACTCAGCATCTAAATCACCATGCAGGCTTGGGCAGGAGAGCCAGGCATGGGAGCAGGTTGGGAAGAGCTAAAACACACCTCAGTCCTCAGAGGTGATTCCTTTGGTGCTGCAAGGTGCCACCGTTCTTCGAGTCCTCCAACCCGCCCGTTTTCCACTTTGGGTTTTTTTTTTTTTTTTTTGTTAAAACAGAAGTAAATGGCACAGTCTTTTCTAACAGGACCTAATGACAGTCTGCTTCCACCCTCAGATTTATTTCTGGGATGTGGATTTGTATTTCAGTCTCTAAACAAAAAATTAATTTTGCCCAGATTTTGCCAAGATAATTGCTCCTGGTATTCCAGGACAGGACTGGCAGTTTGAAAAATGATGTGTTTATCTGTATTACATTGTAACTCTATAGGCAGTGGCTACTTCTTCCCCTTTGATAATATTAGATCAAGGAAATCTAAAACACAATCCCTAGGAAAAAAAAAACAAACCCAAATAAAAAGATTATGACTTCTAATTAAATGAATTTTTTTTTTGTTGATGCAACACATACAGATACTTCTCTTATCTGTTCTACCTCAAATCTCAGGTTTCATTGGACATGACTTTTGTTATCCTGCTTTTGGCCAAACCCACAGCCTTACCTACAAGGAATCAAATAAAGACCTTTTAGAACAGCAGCTCTGGCACTGCCCAAAGATTTAGGCCCTCAAGGCTGATTGCCATAAATGATGGGATTTGCCAGAAATTCCCTCTACATCCCTAGAATTCTGTGAATAAGTCCCAGTTGCTGGAAAACTGTTGAATAATGAATTAAAAGGCTTTTCTTCTTTCATTTGCTACAATGTAGCTTTGGTGGGCTCTAAGTAATTTTTTTAAAAACTAGTGGATTAAAAATTAGCGTGAAGCCCACTCATTACTTCATGATAAAAGATTTTAAACATTCTTTTCTAAGGTATTATCCTCTCAAACATTGAAAACTGCAGTCTTAAAGGGGGTGGGAAGCCTAAGATGGGTTCCCACACAGAAGACTCCTCCTAGTCTCCTGCACCAGGGTATTTCAGTATCTGACCTTGATTTTCATTCTGTTTTCAGCCTGGGACAGATAACTCACTTTGTGGTTAATTATCCTGCCCGGGGTCCGTGGCAGTGGTTGCAGTGGAGAGCTCTTGTGGGCACAGGCAGATCCATTAGGGCCTCACTGAGGACACCAGCAGAGCTGAGCTGAAGAATTTACCAACCCACTGCACAGAATTACTGTCAGCCTGAGACAGGCAGGTATGGAAGGAGGAAGAAAAAGGGTTTTTTTTTTCCTTCCCTGCAAAGTGGCTGATTATAAATGGATGGCAGTGCTGAGGTGAGGACAACCTGAAATTCCTGTATAAGGAGACAGGGTTCTGTAGGTTCCCAGCCTTCAATTCTCCTTCATGTTTGTGACTTAATAAACACCTGAGCAAACCTGCAAGGTAATTAACTTCAGCAGGGATTGCTGTTGGAAGAGGTGGAAAATTAATGATGTGCTGTGTCAGAAAGGCAGTGAGCAGATCCCAGGGAAAGTGGTCAGCAGATGCAAGGAGTACAATGGAAAGAGCTGAAAGGTGCTTTGGAAGCAGCAATTGCAACACTGCAGACAAGTCTTGGCACAGAGCTCCTAACTAATTAGAGAGAATCCTAATTGCATTTCAGACATGTTGGAAACAGCCTTGCAGTTTCACGTGCACGTGAAGTGGGGCTGAAGAGAATTCCCTGCAGAGAAGAGCCAACCCCTGCAGGGTGGCAGCGTCCTGTGGCAAACACCTGAGCAGAGCTCACCTGGACAGAGCCCAGCAGAGCCCACAGAGAGGGACAGTGCCAGTCCAGAGCTGTGCTGCTGCTCTGCCACCCTCCAGCAGGGTGACAGTGACACCAGGGCTGCCCCTTGAGGGCTCCTGGCCCTGCCCAGGCAGCAGCACTGGCTGCAGGAGAGGCTCTGCCTCTCTGCCCGGGGGGTTTGGGGAGCTCAGGTGTGGTGGGACACCAGGCAAAGCTGCAGGGCAGCACTGTGGGCTCCCTGCTGCTCCCCCAGCCCCAGCACAACCCCCCTGGCTGTGTTAACCAGGAACTGCTGGGTTTCACCCCACAGCTCCCATGAGAACAGGAGTTCCCCTCCAAGGTCTGCCCCTGTGCACCCCAGAGTGGCTCTGGACACACCCAGGATAATCACACTGCTGCCAGGTGTCCTGCTATTAAACACTAAAGGGTTCAAAATATACATTCCCTTAAAATAAATTTTAAAAATCACCTTCTCGTGGTGAAATATTTGCCAGCCACTGCATAATCTGCAGGTTTTCCTTAGAGGAAAGAGGCAGGATCTGATGGGTGTTTATTTTCAAGCAGATGTGGTCACCAAAGGCAGCTTGGGCAGCTGCCACCCTATCAGCTCAGCAGCAGGATTCTTGAATTTAATTTTGGGTTTTGGTAGCAGCACTGGTCACCAAGATCTGCAATCGCAGCAATCGGGAGTGGGAGGGAGGAGAGAAAAGACTGAAAAATCAGATAATTCAGTCATTTTTCCACACCGAGTGCTGAGCAGGGGGAGATTGCAATTTTTGGTCCTTGCCCTCCAGCCTCCTTGCCCGTGCTGGCACTATGAGGGAGGAAGAGCTCCACTCTCTGTTACAAACACCCCCAAAATCGTGTTTCTGTCAGTGGGAACGAGGTAAGTACAATTACCTGGCTGCTATTTGTACCAGACCAGTATTTTAATTTCTGCATAAAACATTTCACACACCAGCTGAAGTTTTGCGGGCCCTGGCAGATTAAATGCAATATTATCCAGCAGGACAGACAGTTTGGGAGTTCTGGGAGAGCTCCTGACACTGGGAGCTGCTTTGTGGGTTTATGGACAGCAGAGCAGCTCCAGCTCCAGTCCCACCGAGCCTGGTTTGCTGTCTCCTAGGAGATCAAATCCCTCATTTTCCATGTACCTCACCCTGCAGCCTCAAGGAGGATTCTCCCAACACTGTCCTGCAAATACTTTGAATATTCAGTTTGCAATGGATTTGTCGAAGGCTGAGATAAAGCTTTTCAGCATTTCAGTACTTGTTCAGTTTCACTTGGAATTTACTTGAAGTATTAAAAAGAAATTAGTACAAACATGACCTGTGCCTAGATAAATATTTGCCCATATTTGGCAAATGTTTATAGATGTAATTTCTGAAAAGCACCTCTTACTATGGCAATTTCCAGGTTTTAAAAAGAAAAAAAGGATCTCTCCTCCTGCTTTATTCGCACTGTTACAGGAAATTAGTGGTTAAGCAAACTTTTTAAAAAAGGCTTAACAAAGCACGTTTTGCAAGTTCGTTTAGTTTTGAATGAACTTGACAAATTTTGAAAGCAAACATCACTTGAGGTTGGCTAATTTAAGAGGAGCAGGGAAAACCTCCTTTGCTATTTGAATTTTAAAGATTGGCCGAAGTCTTATGTCAGCTGCCTTGTTCTGTAGCCTGTCTTTGAATCCTCTTAGGAAAGTCAGGGATACCCACAAACAATAGAATTAAAATCTGTCTTTAGGACTGGCAAACCATTCAGAGCTGTCTGGCTGCTTAGCATAGGCTGTGCTCGGCCTCAAGAAGAGAATAGGCCCCTAAAGAAGCAATAATTTTCAGATTGTTGTGTACAATGCAGTGATAAAGCTCCCTGTCACATTTTTCTTCCCAGTTACTGAAGTTCCCATTCAGACGAATTGTCACAGCTTCTTCAATCCAAACAAGCACCCTTCCGGCCTTGTTTGCATTAAAATGTGATAAAACCAAAGGTGACTTTAGCACAGCTGTGCAGAAAAGTGGATTAGGTCAAAGTGACAGCGTTTGTTAGGCCTTGCCACAAAGGTGGTTCAAGATTTGTCTAGAGCGCTAATGTGGGAGAAGCAGGAGCTTCTTAAACCCAGACGTTTGCAATAGGGCCACAAACAAAAAATGGGGTTTCTTTCATGCCCACAGAGTTCCCAGTGGCACCGGGTGGCCCTGTGGGCATGGCAGGGTTTGGGGTGGCCCGATGGAGGTTCCCAGTGGCACAGGGCCACCCTGCCCTGAGGGCCCAGCAGGGTTTGGGGTTACCCCACAGAGGTTCCCAGTGGGCCCTGTTGCCCTGTGTGCATGGCAGGATTTGGGGTCACCCCACAGAGGTTCCCCGTGGGCCCTGTTGCCCTGTGGGACCCTAAGGAGGTTCCCAGTGGCACCTGCTGGCCTGTGGGCACAGCAGGGTTTGAGGTGTCCCCATGGAGGATCCCAGTGGCACCAGGTGGCCCTGTGGGCACAGAAGGGTTTGGGGTGACCCTAAGGAGGCTCCCAGTGGCACTGGGCCACCCTGCCCTGTGGTCACGGCAGGATTGGGGTGACCCCATAGAGGTTCCCAGTGGCACTGGGCCCTACTGGCCTGTGCTTATGGCAGGGTTTGGGGTGGCCCCGTGGAGGTTCCCAGTGGCACTGGGCCACCCTGCCCTGTGGTCAGAGCAGGGTTTGGGGTGACCCTAAGGAGGTATCCGGTGGCACCTGCTACCCTGTGGTCATGGCAGGGTTTGGGGTGACCCATGGTGGTTCCTAGTGGCACTGGGCAGCCCTGTGGGCACGGAAGGGTTTGGGGTGGCCCCACAGAGTTACCAGTGGCACTGGGCCCTGCTGGCCTGTGGGCATGGCAGGGTTTGGGGTCACCTCACAGAGTTCCCAGTGGCACCTGCTGCCCTATGATCACAGCAGGGTTTGGGGTGACCCCATGGAGGTTCCCAGTGGCACTGGGCAGCCCTGTGGGCACGGCAGGGTTTGGGGTGGCCCCATGGAGGTTCCCAGTGGCACAGGGCCACCCTGCCCTGAGGGCCCAGCAGGGTTTGGGGTCATCCCACAGAGGTTCCCAGTGGGCTCTGTTGCCCTGTGTGCATGGCAGGATTTGGGGTCACCCCACAGAGGTTCCCCATGGGCCCTGTTGCCCTGTGGGACCCTAAGGAGGTTCCCAGTGGCACCTGCTGGCCTGTGGGCACAGCAGGGTTTGGGGTGACCCTAAGGAGGTATCCGGTGGCACCTGCTACCCTGTGGTCATGGCAGGGTTTGGGGTGACCCATGGTGGTTCCTAGTGGCACTGGGCAGCCCTGTGGGCACGGAAGGGTTTGGGGTGGCCCCACAGAGTTACCAGTGGCACTGGGCCCTGCTGGCCTGTGGGCATGGCAGGGTTTGGGGTCACCTCACAGAGTTCCCAGTGGCACCTGCTGCCCTATGATCACAGCAGGGTTTGGGGTGACCCCATGGAGGTTCCCAGTGGCACTGGGCAGCCCTGTGGGCACGGCAGGGTTTGGGGTGGCCCCATGGAGGTTCCCAGTGGCACAGGGCCACCCTGCCCTGAGGGCCCAGCAGGGTTTGGGGTCACCCCACAGAGGTTCCCAGTGGGCTCTGTTGCCCTGTGTGCATGGCAGGATTTGGGGTCACCCCACAGAGGTTCCCCATGGGCCCTGTTGCCCTGTGGGACCCTAAGGAGGTTCCCAGTGGCACCTGCTGGCCTGTGGGCACAGCAGGGTTTGGGGTGGCCACATGGAGGATCCCAGTGGGCCTTGCTGGCCTGTGGTCACAGCGGGGTTTGGGGTGACCCCACAGAAGATCCCAGTGGCACAGGGCCACCCTGCCCTGTGGGCCCAGCAAGGTTTGGGGTGTCCCCATGGAGGATCCCAGTGGCTAGCCTGTGGGCACAGAAGGGTTTGGGGTGACCCCATGGAAGTCCCCAGTGGCACCGGGTGGCCCTGTAGGCATGGCAGGGTTTGGGGTGACCCTAAGGAGGTTCCCAGTGGCACAGGGCCACCCTGCCCTGTGGGCCCAGCTGGGTTTAGGATGTTCCCATGGAGGATCCCAGTGGGCCTTACTGCCCTGTGGGCCCAGCAGGGTTTGGGGTGACCCTAAGGAGGTTCCCAGTGGCACTGGGTGGCCCTGTGGGCACAGTAGGGTTTGGGGTGGTCTGACAGTTACCGGTGGCACTGGGCCCTGCCGGCCTGTGGTCACGGAAGGGTTTGGGGTGACCCTAAGGAGGTTCCCAGAGGCATTGGGCAGCCCCGTGGGCCCAGCAGGGTTTGGGGTGACTCTAAGGAGGTTCCCAGTGGCACAGGGCCACCCTGCCCTGTGGGCCCAGCAGGGTTTGGGGTGGCCCCACAGAGGATCCCAGTGGCACAGGGCCACCCTGCCCTGTGGGCCCAGCAGGGTTTGGGGTGTCCCCATGGAGGATCCCAGTGGGCCTTGCTACCCTGTGGTGATGGCAGGGTTTGGGGTGACCCTAAGGAGGTTCCCAGTGGCACTGGGCAGCCCTGTGGGCTCAGCAAGGTTTGGGGTGACCCCACTGGGGGGAGGCTCTGCCCATGCCCCCGGCCCCGCTGCCCGTGGTACCAGGCTCAGTAGTGAGGAGGTGCTGGGGGAGCTTTAGCCAGAACAGCTGGAGGCTCAGGGGGGCCCTTCAGGCTGGCTTGCAGAAATCCCTACGTGACAGTGCTCAGCACAGGGGCTGTTTCCCTGCCAAACATGCCCTCACTTCAGCCAGGTGCCTTAGACCCTGCACTGGTGACAGACACTCTCCTCTTTTGCTCTGTGTGCTTGTGCTGTGTTGCTTTGCTCTGTTGCAGAAGCCCAGTTTGTTTTCTCTTTTCCCAGCAAGCACAGAAGCTACTGCAGCAACATCCACGTCTTTTCCAGCCCTGCAGGAGATTCTGCTCCTGTTGGAGTTTTCCATGTCTGCAGCAGCACGAGCAAAGGCCTTGCTGGCTCTTTGCTACTTTTCCATGGCAGAGCTGGAAAGAACTGCAAGTTCTTTTCCATGTTGGGCCTCGGTACCCGCACCTGGAGCTGCTGGGGATGCTGCCATGGACACCAGAGCTTCAGAGCTCCATCACAGCCCGAAGCACGGTGCCAAACCCTCTGAGGGAGGAGGAAGGCAGGAGTTCTCAGAGCAGAGCAGCACCGGCCCCTCAGCCAGCACGGCGCCTCTCCCTGCACCGGCCTGTTCCCATTTCATTTTATTCTTAAGGGAAAACCCCACCAAGGCAAAAAGCCCTGGGAAACTGTACCCTTTGCATGCCACCTGCTGGCAATTTTTTATATCTGTCTGAAACGGGGGCAGAGCATCATTTTCTCCAGGACAAACCCCACTTCTTATGTCCAAGGCTGGCAGAATAATCACTGCAAGTCCCATCTGAGTGCTTTGGGATACCTGTGTGCAACCATCAAAACTCATCTTCTCCTGTCCCCACTGCTGCTTAGTTCTTCAGCTCATTTACGGTTTCTAACCCAGAAGCCAGAGATCTGCCATTAACCTTTACAGGGCACAAAAACTCTGCAGAAATGCACAAAACTTTTATAGAAACATCATTTGTACCTCGGGTTCTGCATGGTGTACTTTTACTGGTCAAAGGTAATAAATTTCCACATTTATGGATTTATTTCCAACCCAAATTTTACAGGTAGTCATCATCATTTCCATGCCCTGTGGTGGTGGAAATGGGGCCCTTCAGCAGGGGTGTCTGTGCCTCAGGATGCTGCTACATCCTCTGGGAGCAGCAACAATCACTGAGTGAAGGAGCTCTGTGAGGCTGAACTGAAGAAAAAATTATAGGGAGCACTTAAAAGAATTTTGGATAAGTTATAAAAGTAAGAAATGTCTGAAAGAGAAATCTCTGCATCGGGTATTTCTTATTAGAAGAAAACATTAATTTTTCTGCCTATATTGGATCTTACTAAAGGTATTGTTCTGCTCCTTTGATGTACATCACCCATGGAACAGTCCCAGTGAGGGCCAAGCAAAAGTACATTCCTATTTTTGCATGTCTAACCAAAGTGAGCTGCACACAGCTCTCCTCAGAGCTTTCCCCAGCTGGTAGGGGCTGGAAATGAGCATTTCCCACTGAACCAAACCCAAACCCAGACAGAGGAACTGCCAGGGAGCTGCAGCCCCAGAGAGCCAGGAAGGGTCAGGGTTTGGGGGAGATCCACTGGTTTGTTGGAAATGAAGAGGTCGGGCAACTTTCAAAGACAATATTTAATATAAACTTAGACACTCTATGCACCTGCAAAACCATGAGTGTCCTCTGTGCCTGCAGAGTGAGACCGAACCACTGAGAGAGTCCAGGAAAGGCCTGTCAGGCAGAGCTGGAGCTCAGCAGGGCAAACCAACCCCGCTCCTGGGCTCAGCAGGGCTGCACAAGCCTGGCTGCAGGACGGGCAGACCCACCTAAGAGATAGCTCTGCCTCGGGTGGGGCCGGCATTTTTGGAAAGAGTTCAGGAATTCTCGAGGATGGAGCCTCACAACAGAGGGCAAAACCCTGCCTTTGGGAATGAATCTACGCTGGAAGCACGAGGGCTGAAGCCCAGCCAGATAAGGAGCCAGCTGACATTTGGAGAGCTCTGGAGCTTGGCAGATGCTCGCTCCCAGATCCCGCCCTGATCCAAAGGTGCAATCCCAACTCCTCCCCCTGGAGCTGCACACATGAGGCCAGCTGGGCAACAAGGAGAGGCAGGTGAGACAGATTTTAATGACAACATTCTCCACAGTGTGATATATAAATTAATTTTCCATGGAAATTAACCCCCAAACTTCCAGTTAGTTGTTGTTTCTTTTTTTCCCACTTACTATTTTCCCAATTACTATTCTTGCATTTTTTTCTCTAAATAAAGCCTTATTTGCTACAATTACAGGGAATTTTTGAAGTCTCAGACTTGTGCTCTGAGACATCACAAGCAGACCTCTGCTTGTGATATTATTCCTCACAGAAGATTCATTACTGCCTTTTCATCCCTTCAAAAGAATTGTGAGTTTCAGGTAATGCTAAATTACTACTAATTAACCTCAGCCCACTTGTGCCTTTGCAAACTCTAACTAGGCAATCCACAAGTGCAAATATTTATTATAAATCCCAGACAGGGTTGGGTTGGAGGGACCTTAAAGCCCATCAGGCACACCTTCCACTGTCCCAGGCTGCTCCAAGCCCTGTCCACCCTGGCCTGGGACACTGCTGGGGTGGGGAGTCCTTCTAGAAAGTTCTGTGAAGGAAGGCAAGGAGAGGGAACAGAAAAGAATGAATGAATCAATGTAGAATCAGATCTAGAAATTATTGCAAGGATTCAGTTTTCCTGTGGAAATATCACAGTGTTATTTCTTTGCTAATTAGCCTGACCAGCTAGAGGTGCCAACACTACTGGCTGACTTTACTAATTGCTACTAGGATAGAGTTCCTGCATTTATAACCTGGCTCTTCACACTTACACTGGTTAATTGAAGTGCAAACACTGCAAGCCCATAAGCGTGGTATAATTCCCTTAAACTGAGCCTCGCTCCTAAGACTGACCTTTAATTTTCTATTGATTAAAAATAATTTATTTCTATGCCCCTGCACATACCCCACACTCTGAGCACTGCAGGCACTGCAATGACACTCCCGAATATTTTTATCCCTCGTTTTCCTAATAACCATGATCTTTATTATTCCTGTTGGAGGGGTTTTCACCTTGCCACAGCCACATTCTGAAGAGGCAGAGAATGAAGGGATTGTGCCTGTGCCTCCTGCCTGTTGCTACACGCCCCCAGGTCAGCAGGACTCTCCAGCTCTCATCATGCCGGGATGACGTGAGCTGCAATTGCTCCCAACCTGAAGGCAAATGCCTTCCTCATCACCAGAGTGTTCCAGGCACACAGAGCTGCACCTCCAGGCTTTGGAGTCAAATAAATGCATTAAGCACGTGAGAAACCATTTGGTGCAGCAGTTGGAGGGTACACAGAGTTTAACCTGCAGTCAGGGCTTTTCCTTCTGCTTTCTCCCAGAAATGCCACACACTTTCAGAGATATGATAAATGGGACCAGTCAGTTTGGCTTTCTGCTTCAAGAAGTGCATTTTTACAGTCAAGTGAGGCAACACTTCACTGTAGAATAAACACAGGAATATTTTACATGCAATTTACTTAAACCTTTCCTTGAGTTGGGAGCTAACACTTCAAAATGTCTTTAGTGTTAATGATTCAAGAACCCAACCTATCCTGACTACTAAATACAACTTTCTGTGGCTCTTCTCATGTACCCACTTGCCTCAAACCAAATACATGTGAAAACCCAAAGCCCAGAGAGAGAAATTTTGTAGCTCCCCTTCCTGGCCTGTGCACACTCTGACAGAACTTTTTTGGTACCAGATATCCCAGGGACAGGGTTGTTAATAGTTTTAAAGCTTGTAATTCATGCAATGATTTCTTTACACAATCTTTTCCCTTCTCCCTTCTGCATCCCCAACAAAATCCCTGGGCAGGGGGCTGTGGGATGAATGGACAAATGTCACTGTCTGTTAATAAGGTAGGGAAGAATTTGGGCAGCTGTCCAGGGGGCAGAGTCCCAGCCCCACAACACATCCCCAGTGGGTTTTCTGGGGAGTCTGCAAGGACAGCTCCATGTGCAGGATGGTGCACAGGTGACCTGGGCCATTCAGGTCACCCATCTCCTCTCTGTCCAACCCTCCAGCCCTGTAGAGCTCTCCAGGGCTCTGCTGCTGCCTCACATAGTTGCTAAATCAGAACAAACACACTCCAGTGCTGCCCAGGCACATCTCTGGAAGGGCTGGTATGTGGAGAGCAGCCCTGCTGGCTCTGGCACGCTGCAGGGAGCACGGGGAGAGCAAACCCTGGTGCTCAGAGAGCCAGGGAGAGCAAACCCTGGTGTTCCACAGAGCCAGGGAGAGCAAACCCTGGTGCTCAGAGAGCCAGGGAGAGCAAACCCTGGTGTTCCACAGAGCCAGGGAGAGCAAACCCTGGTGCTCAGAGAGCCAGGGAGAGCAAACCCTGGTGTTCCACAGAGCCAGGGAGAGCAAACCCTGGTGCTCAGAGAGCCAGGGAGAACAAACCCTGGTGTTCCAAAGAGCCAGGGAGCACAGGGAAAGCAAACCCTGGTGTTCCAAAGAGCCAGGGAATGCAAATCCTGGTGTTCCACACAGCCAGGGGGAGCAAACCCTGATGTTCCACAGAGCCCCTAGGGCTGGGAGCACAGCCAAGGCCTCACTGAGCAGCCCCAGGGAGCTCTGCTCTGCCTCTCCCAGCATCCTTCTGGTTCAGCACTCCAAGGATGACACTCAGTGATATTCCTGGGCCTCCATTTCCATAAATAAGAGCAATTTATTTTATTGTTGGTGAAGAATGTTAAAGTCAATGAAATCTAAAGGAGTGCTGAGAAGCGTCCCCAGCTCTGAATGTTGATTTGTGTGTGAGCACAGGTACAAACAGGGATGAACACACTGCAATATCCATCCTGGAGAAACAACCTCACAAACAGCCCCAAAGCCTCCCTACTGCTGATTTTAGTGAGAGATCACACCACAGGAACATCAGCTCCATGGAAAGCTGTAGAGTGACTTCTTATCACTTCCAACACAACCCAAAGCACCCCAAACTCCCAGAACACTTTCAGGAGTGACCACAGCTGACCCACGACTGATCCAGCTGATAACAGAGTTCTGTTCTTCAGTCCCTTCCCTGCTCTCCCCAAGGATTGCTCAGAGATGTTCCAGAGCTCAGCCAGATCCTCCAAACACCCACCATTATTTTTCCATCCTGCAGTGCCCCTCACATTCAGTGGGAATGTAAATGATGGTGAGGAAATCAAATCTGGGCAGTTCTGGAATTTCAGTGCAGGCATTGGTGCAGTAAAAAAAGACATTGTCAGAGCCCTAGTGGGATACATTAAAAATTGGAGCAACCTCTTAATTCCTGCACTGATGCTGAGGAGAAATCCCAGGGGTATGGAGCATCTTTCTCCTGGTTTAATTTCCATTTCAAATTACAAAGGCTTTTCTGTGCTCTTACTTTGTAGTGAGAGTGGCATAATGATTCCATCCCTGATCAGAGATTTGCATAACTTATGTTAATGGTACTTGGGTTCATGTTACATTCTACATCTTAAAATCTAGAATTGATCACAGAGAATCACTATTATGAGCCTTAATAAAACATTCTCCCCCCTTTTCACACCAAATTTTACTTTGTGTTACGCAGGCCAAGAACTTTAAAGGAAACCAGGGTTCATTCAATTTTCTGTATAAGGAGATCACCCTATATTTATTATTTTTAACCTTCCTCCAGGTTTGAAGATATAAAAGCATCAATGTATCCAATGTATTTGTATCTAAATAGATTTGAAAGTGATTACTGCAAAGCCAAGCAGCTGAAACCTGCTCAGTACTGGTGAGCAAATGCCAAAATAATTGTTAATAACTGCATAATGATTAAATAAAGGGAATATTATTTAAGCTCACTTGGTTAGAAAATCAATCAGAAATTAAGATAAAAGATGCCAACATTTTTAACAGCATTCCTGTGCACATGTATTACTACAACTTTAACAATAAAGAAATATACATAAGAACCCAACAAGCCAAACCCAAACACCAAAATCTTTTTTTGTTTAGTCCATTGCATTGCTTATCTTCATTTAACAAAGTCTTCTGCACTTTTGAAAATTTGGTTGCTTGGTGTGTGGCTTTGCTAGAGCCCATCAGAGAAAGTGAAGTGTGTGTTTTCTAAACACAACATTGTCCAGCCTGGAAAATGTTTGCACCAAAACTTTCCTTCCCTTTCACTTCCAAAAACCTCTTCCTCCAAGCTCAGAGCTACTGAAATGTCTCAATTTAAGGTTTTCCCACAGGCAGAAATATTAAATTCTCCCCAGACAAGTCTGAGACCTTTGCATGAATCGCAGAACCATTGAATGTCCTGAGCTGGAGGGAGCACACAGGTATGGAAATACACTGGGAAGAAAAAAATAATATAATCAGTCCTTGAATCACCCTAAAGTGGCACAGTTATTTCCACCTTTGAGAATTTCTTTGGTCAAATTTTGGCCAGGAGCACAGTCTGAGGATAAAGGTTGTGCCATTCCCTGCGGGCTATTCCTTGTCATCCCCACAGGGAACTCTCATCCAAAGAGCTCACAGCATTTCCTGAGTTACTTGTTTAACTTTCCCCTTCCACTGTTTGAAAATTAGTCAATGGGCCAGTTAACCTTTTCCTTTTTCTTTTTTGGAAGAATCCCCCAGGTTGCGTTTTCAGCTCCTGCTGGCAGTAGGAAAGTGAGCAGGACCCTTCCCTTTGCACAGCCTGCTCACGTTCCCTCCTGCACACGGGAGAAGCTTTCCTGTGACAAACAGGCACAGAAAATCACACGGGTTTGTACAAAGATAAAAACCAGCTGCCGATATTTCGTGTGTTTGCAGGAGCTCCCATGACACTGTGCTGGGGCAGAGCCTGGCCCGCTGGTCACTGACACCCCAAGTGAGGCACTCTGCCATTCTTCTGGCCTAATCCAAAGTGACATCCCCATTATTGCTGTCACAGTGTGCTTGCTTATCCCCACTGTCACTATTACACACTGGAGATTTCACTCCCCAGTGACGGTTCAGAGCAGAAAGCAAAGTTGTTGGCAGCAGGGCTCCAAGAATTCCCTTTCCAAACACTGCTGGGACAAAGCTGCTCAGAGGCTGGAGCACAAGCCCAGTGCACCCGAATGCAATAATTTCTTTCTGTCTTATTTTGCTCTGCACACACAGCCCAGCACTGCACCCCTCCAGCACGGGGGTTCAGCTCCAGTTGGGGATGGGATTCAGCCCCAGTTTGCACTGACACCAGTGACCCACCCTGCACCACTCTGGGAGTGACTGGGGGCAGTTTTCCTCTCTGCCTGCACAGGGGGCTGCACCCCCAGCTCGCCCCAAGCCAAGGAAGAGTTCACTTTGTCTCTTTGCTGTTCCCTCAGCAGAGAATAGCTTTTGTAACTTCTGACTGATAATCTTCTAAGTCCCAAACTTAGGTGGCTGTTTTGCTTTAGGGAAAGGAGGATCAACAGGCTCAAGGTTTTCCAGCCTTAATATCCCTGTTGTTAATGCTAAAGAGCACAGTACACGTATTTTCAATCTTGCTGACTTAAAGCTTCATTTAATTAACTATACGTTCATACACACAAACCAATTCTGTTTTACAGTCCTTAGCCAAAGCTGCATGTCAATCTAAAAATGAAATAATAGAAAACAGACATTTAGCTTAGTTTATATAACCTGACAGTGCTCCTATCCTTCCTCTGCTTCACCTAGTGTCATCTTTCAGTGTTCCTCTCTAATTTTATTTGGAACAAAATAAAAAGATTAAGATAAAATAATTCCCAAAAGATAATTGCAAAATGATTTATGTGCAGGTGTTAAATTATTTCTGGCATTGATGTTCCATAGAGTGCAACATTACAACATTATGGTATTCAAAAGAGCATCTACACTTGATAATCCTGCTAATCATCAAAAGACACTGGATCTGAATCCCGAAGGCAATGTTACATTTTGATTAAATTTTATCACCCGTGATTCTGTTTATGGTTCACCAAGGTATGAATTTCTTTCACATTCCATTGGGTTTACAGCTTATTGTGTTTGACTTGGAACACAGTCAGCTGGAGCTTTCCCTGAGCCACCAGCTCTCCAGCTACTGCTTTTGCACACTTCAGGAGCAATCCCAGGAGCTCCTTCTCCAGCTCCTCCTGCTCCCCAGCTCCATCCCCACCAGGATTAAAGCCCTGAGCCCCCCAGGGTTCTGTGGCCCCCCAGCCCTGTGCAGAGCACATCTCCAAGTGGCAGAGCAGCTCTCAGGGCAGGCTGTGAGCACAGATCAGTGCTGTGTACACTGCTGCGAGTGCTGCAGCGATGCTTGAGAGAGCTTGTTGTAATTAAACTCTGCTCCTTCGGAATCTTAATCCCGAGGCTTTCTGATTTGTGATCCCAGCTTCACGGCTGCACAACCAATTTTCTGTTCCTCATATACAGCCCCGGGCTCTGGGAGCTTTCCACACCGGGCTGCACATGACAGCGGCTCCACTTTGGAACCAGATGCCTGCCTGGAAGAGCCACGGCCTCTGGAGAGCAGCTCCGAGCCTTCCTCACCCTCATCCCACCCCACCGCAGTGTCCCAGCTCTGTCCCCTCCCAGCTGGATCTCCCAGCTTGGATCCCACGGCATCCTTGGTGCCTCTGACACAGCTGGGAGCACCCCTGGCAGCCCAGGACAGGGTTTGGGACACCCAAGGGTGGCTCTCCCAGTGTGGATCTCATTCCATCCCTGCTGCCTCTGACACAGCTGGGAGCACCCCTGGCAGGCCAGGACAGAGTTTGGGACACCCAAGGGTGGCTCTCCCAGTGTGGATCTCATTCCATCCCTGCTGCCTCTGACACATCTAGGAGCACCCCTGGCAGCCCGGGACAGGACTCCCAAGGGTGGCTCTCCCAGCCTGGATCCCATTCCATCCCTGCTGCCTCTAACCCAGCTGAGAGCACACCAAGCAGGCCAGGAGAGGACACCCAAGGGTGGCTCTCCCAGTGTGGATCCCACAGCATCCCTGGTGCCTCTGACCCAGCTGGGAGCACCCCTGGCAGCCCAGGACAGGGTTTGGGACACCCAAGGGTGGCTCTCCCAATGTGGATCCCATTCCATCCCTGCTGCCCCTGACACAGCTGGGAGCACCCCTGGCAGCCCAGGACAGGATTTGGGACACCCAAGGGTGGCTCTCCCAGCGTGGATCCCATTCCATTCCTGGTGCCTCTGACACATCTGGGAGCACCCCTGGCAGGCCGGGACAGGGTTTGGGGCACCCAAGGGTGGCTCTCCCAGCGTGGGTTCCATTCCATCCCTGCTGCCTCTAACCCAGCTTGGAGCACCCCTGGCAGGCCAGGACAGGACACCCAAGGGTGGCTCTCCCAGTGTGGATCCCATTCCATCCCTGCTGCCTCTGACACAGCTGGGAGCACCCCTGGCAGGCCATGACAGAGTTTTGGACACCCAAGGGTGGCTCTCCCAGCGTGGATCCCATTCCATCCCTGCTGCCTCTGACACAGCTAGGAGCACCCCTGGCAGCCTGGGACAGGGTTTGGGACACCCAAGGGTGGCTCTCCCTGCCAGCCCAGAGGGTTTGGGAGGCTGGAGGAGGGACAGGGTGGCACTGGGAGGGGAGGGAGCACACCCAGACACGCACACTGGGAGAGTTCAGCTCACACGGACAGTCAGCCTCCTGCTGCAGCAACTCCTGTAACCAATTCCACACAAAAAACCAGCCCAGAGCCCTCCTTGCCCTGCAGAGATTCTACCATCATTTGTCATAATAATAATAATAATAATAATAATAATAATAATAATAATAATAATAATAATAATACAACTCCAAGACTCTGCAGGCTGCTGAGCTGGCTGCCAGCTGTGGGTGCCAGGCTCCTGTCCCTGTCTCTGACAGAAGTTACATCTCTGTCCCATCACAGCCCTGATTTTGACTATTTCAAGTGCATTTGTGCCATGACAAGTAACCAGAGTGGCTCTGGCAGTTCAGACCTTGGCACCAGAGCTTATTTTTGATGTATCACAAGGCAGCAACAAAGCCTCTGGCTGGGGGAAGGTGAGAGGAAAGCAGGAAGATGGATGGTTCTTTCTATTCTTCGGTTTACACATTTCTCACATTTGGAGGAATAGTTTCAAGTTGCTTTTTGATGCATTATAATGTCTCGCATCAAACAATTAAAGAACAAAAAGAAAGGAAAATGCTTAAGAGAACAAAGAGAAATGCCTTTAGCGCTACAGGTTAAAAAAAATTAAAATATGACTATGAACGTTAACTTTATTTTCAACATTCCTCACATTTTTTTTGGTGATAAATGACTTCACATGTAGTTGCCTTCAGGGTTATATCCACAACTTGGTTTTTCATGTTATTCTGAATAAAATTTAAGGTGGACGCTAGAACAGGCTTTGCTAAAACCCAACTGGTGCGTGCCCACAGCCCCCATTTGGTTCACACAGGGCAGAAAAACACGGAGAAACCATCACGAAACACTTGCTGCAAACAAAGCTGGGATTTTCCTCTTGCCTCCAAGTGCATTGCTGCAGGATTGGCTCGCACAAGCTGCAGGGATACACAGGGAAAAGGGGAATGGTAACAACAATCACACCACTGAGGGAGCACCAGAATTGGTGAAGCAGCCTGGATCCTTTCCTGCACACTAATAATGATTTCTTAATGAATGGGCGGCTTCAGTTACAAGAACAAGCAGAGGGGATGGTGAGAAACCCTCGTATTTCATCACAAGTAATGAAAAATCCCAACTTCACGCCTGTAACTTTGTGCCAGTCAGTCAATGGGGGCACACAGCCAAGCGTGGGGGCCGTGGCATTGGCTTTTGTTTTATGGATTTGCTCAGCTCCACTTAATTGTTTCAGAGGCTCGGTTTGAGAGTCAAACCAACATTTCTTTGTTTGTTTTCTTTTTCTGTGTAAACAAAGCGTTTGGCGTTGACAAAACTTCCAGGCTGACTGCTGAGACCCTGCAGCCCCCAGCACGGAGCGCTTCACGTGTGGTTACCCTGCTTGGGCTCGGGTTTGGGTGGTGCCAGAGGATTTAGGACACGTTCACTTTGTGGGAAATGCAACCTTTCAGGATTTTTGGGGCAGCAAGGGCAGCAGGAGGCTCCTCATCCTTCCCCTCTGTGGGAGGGCTGAAGGTTCCACAGCATCCCAGAACCATTAATGCTGGAAAAGGGCTCCAAGCTCCACCCTGTGCCTGACCCCACCTGGCTGCCCAGCCCAGAGCACTGAGTGCCACCTCCAGGGTGTCCTTGGACACCTCCAGGGATGGAGGCTCCACCACTGCCCTGCACAGCCCTGTCCAATGCCTGACAGTGCTTTCCATGAGGAAATTCCTCCTGATGTCCAACCTGAACTTCCCCTTGTGAAGTTTGAGGCCATTTCCTCTCATCCTGCCCCTGGAGCAGAGACTGACCCCCCTTGCCTGCACCCTCCTGCCAGGGAGCTGGAGAGAGTGAGGAGATCCCCCCTGAGCCCCCTTTTCTCTGCATTGAACAGCCCCAGCTCCCTCAGCTGCCCTCATAGGGCTGACTCTCCAGACCCTTCCCCAGCTTCTCTTCTGTTCCTGGAACCCCAATGACGGCTTCTGATTCCTTGGGACACCTGGATCCTACAAAATGGGCTTTACTTTGTGACCCAGCTCTGCCTCACAAAGAGTTAATGCCCACTGCATTTGTTCTCTATCTGGCATTTTTCTCCTCTTTTTCTCCCTAGAAGCTTCCAGTGAACCTGAACACTTTACAGGACAAATAACTCAGGTGGGCACAAAGTGTCTGATTTGGCTGGAATTTACTTTTCCTCCTGCCATCCCGAGATTTGATGCATGTGCTCCATTACACAGAATCCTGGAGTGGGTTGGGTTGGGAGGAACCTTAGAGCTCGTCCAGTGCCACCCCTGCCATGGCAGGGACACCTCCCCTGTCCCAGGGTGTTCCAAGCCCTGTCCAGCCTGGTCTGGGACACTGCCAGGGATGGGGAAGGCACAACCACCAATGCCAACTCAGTTCCTGTTTGTCCATCAGATGTGAAAACAGATTAAAACCACCTTCCTCCAGTGGGACATTCAAAAATATTTCCCCAGGACTCCACGATTATAGCTTGCCCTATGGGTTTTTAAAGATTTCTTTTTCGTGTTACAATTAACCAAAGCTTAGCATGGTTTGTCAGAAGAGAACTTCACCACAGCATGTTTTATTTGGAGCACTCTACTTGTAGGGCTTAAAAGCTGAAGGAAATGATGACAGAAACTCTTGATTGGATTCTTATCAAAACATCTTCCCTATAAATACCTCGGCATTATTTCCTGCATGTAATGTGGCTTTTATATCAAACCAGGGGGAAAAATCAAAAGGCAGTACAGAGCAAACAGTAACCAGAAGCTGACAGACAGTTCAATCTGTACTTGAGTGAGCTGTAATCAATTTATTCTTTCTTCATGCTCAGCTGGATCTTTCAGCCCCCACTGATGCTGTCTGCATTGCCAAACTCTACTCCCAGAATTTCAGTGTCAAGCTGTGAGGAGACACAGCCACAGTGCAAGACCCTCCAGGTGAAGAGGAGCCACTGGAATTCACTTCTCACTGTAACCCCGAGGTTGGAGGGCAAAATGGATTCATTTTTGTGTGAGTTAAAGGTGTGGAGGTACCCAGAGGGGTAATGATCAGAAAGGCTCGAGGTGGAGCTGAGCTTTCCAGCAGAATCACCAACAGAGCCGTTTTGTCAGGAGGCAAAAATCCCACAGGAGAGCAAACACTATAGGAAATCCTACAGGAAAGTGGGATGAGCCCCTTCCCTGCTGGGAGAAACAAAGTCTGAATTGTGAGGGAGATGGCAAAGTCTCCTCTGTGCAGGCTGCAGGGCTCGGAGCCGCTGCTGGCAGTGCAGAGCCAGTGTAGATTGGTATCTGGGTGCTAATGGAAGGAGCTGCATTCAGAGCAGGGAGTTTGGGAATTCAGAGCAATAGGATTCTTGGCTTGCCTTTTTGTGAGTGACAAAAGGCAAAGAGGCAGAAATGGCTTCAGGAACAAAGATCCTGGTTCTCTCCCAAAAGATCCGAGTCAGGTTATGGGCATTTTGAGTCAGTTATCTTAAAACACCGGAGGGACAGAGATTATGGGGATGAAAGGTACACTATTATATTGTTTATATGATCTGGCTCCTAATAATCTATCTTGAATTCTGTAGGTAATTTTCTGAAAGATGATGCTCACTTATTTGAACAAATTCAGGGAGCCCTAAACTGCTTTCAGGCTGTGAAGATCCCTGTGCTGTTGGATATTAGGATACAGCTGAGTCTCCACTGCTGGGCTTATCTGGAATTACGTTTTTTAAGATGCCCAACACTAGGATGTACTTCTCTGGGAATGGAAGAGGAAAAGTCCCTGCTATGGGTCATGTAACAAGAGGTCCCAAAGCCCTGCTGGAAACAGCTGGCAGCTCCTGGAATCCCAACAGTCTGCTCAGGTAAAGGTGAGCAGAGAGAATCAAACTGCATGGAACTCGTGGGTAAAACCCCCATCTCTGTATTTATCTGTCACTTTGTATAACAAACACAAACTGTGTTCTTTGTGTAATTTATTTCAGAAGCCACTGTAACAATCTTGGATAGGTAATAGATCTTTTCAAGGAACAGGTGTGAATTTGGGAGCCTCCCTTGTTCTTTACACTTTTGGAAAGCTTTTGGTTTAGTGGCACTACAGCTCTGTGCCCTTTTTAACGAAGACTTTTATATAAGCATTAGAAACTTGCTTGTTCTGGAAATGCTAATATGCTAAATAATCATTAGACTTGCTCATTTGCTTGCTCTGGAAAGTGAAAAATAGTTTCCATGGTCACAGATGGCACTTCCAGTGTGTCCAAAAGAACACACTGGGACAAACCCAAGTCAATGGCAAAGAGCAAAAATACCAAATCTCTTCCATTAAATATTGCTATGACCCTTTAAAAAGGGAAATAAGTCATAATTGGCCAATAATATAATTTAGATAACCCTGTGCCCCTCGTACCCATGCTCTATATGCAGTGGTGACTCCAGCCAAGCTGCAGAGCAGCTGTGCACAGGCACAGAGGGCAGGGCAGGGCCCAGGGCTGCAGCAGGGGAGCTCTGGGAGCAGCAGGGACGTGGGACATGGGCATAGCTCCAGCAGGAACCTCTGCACTGCCAGCCTGGCAGAGCCCAGGAGTGCTGGGCAGCTCCCCTGGCTCCACTGAGCAGCTCCTGCAGGACCTGGGGGCTGTGCCCTCAGTGCAGGCAGGGTGTACACAAAGCTCAGCCCTGCCCTGCAAGGACAGCCTGCAGCTCTGGGCCTCCTGAGCAGCTTTGCTTCACCTCTTGTCTGGGGATCTGCAAAGGTGGAAACTGATCCTGCTCCAAGTGTGACTCTGCGTGTGCGGTTTATTCCTTTATTAATTTCTTTGTTTGAAGACTGCTTCATTTCATCCTCATAAAACAAAAGTGAAACATCATTTCTTGGAAAGGAACTCACTGTTATGAGCAATACAAAGGGAGGGTCTTTGTTCCTCTCAAGCACCAGTCAGATTTTCAGCTTACACTGCAAACAGCTGCAGATTTCAGTTCCAGCTCCTCGAAATTCAGCTCAAGCCTGGCTTGCCTGAGGAGAGCTGAGGGCTGAGATGCAGACCAGACACAGCTCACAGGTGTCCATCCACGTTCCAGGAGCAGCACCAGCAGATGGTGCTCAAGATGGGCAGCACAGCCCGGGTGCCCGGGGGCTCTGCTGCAAGCTGTGACCCACCAGGGGCTCAAACCTGTGCTCCAGAGGGGCTCCAACCTGTGCTCCACCAGGGGCTCCAACTGTGCCCCACGAGGGGCTCCAACATGTGACCCACCAGGGGCTCCAAAGTGTGACCCACCAGGGGCTCCAACCTGTGACCCACCAGGGGCTCCAAACTGTGCTCCAGAGGGGCTTTAAACTGTGACCCACCAGGGGCTTCTTCTGCCACCTCTGCCCTGGGAGCCAGCAGTGCTCAGATATTGTCCCAGTAGTCAGAGATTCTGCCAGCAGTGTCACAGATTGTCCCAGCAGTGTCAGAGATGTCCCAGCAGTGTCACAGAGATGTCCCAGCAGTGTCACAGAGATGTCCCAGCAGTGCAGAGATGTCCCAGCAGTGTCAGAGATATCCCAGCAGTGTCACAGATTGTCCCAGCAGTGTCACAGAGATGTCCCAGCAGTGCAGAGATGTCCCAGCAGTGTCAGAGATGTCCCAGCAGTGTCACAGAGACGTCCCAGCAGTGCAGAGATGTCCCAGCAGTGCAGAGATGTCCCAGCAGTGTCACAGAGATGTCCCAGCAGTGCAGAGATGTCCCAGCAGTGCAGAGATGTCCCAGCAGTGCACAGAGATGTCCCAGCAGTGCACAGAGATGTCCCAGCAGTGTCACAGATGTCCCAGCAGTGTCAGAGATATCCCAGCCGTGTCACAGATTGTCCCAGCAGTGTCAGAGATGTCCCAGCAGTGAAGAGATGTCCCAGCAGTGTCACAGAGATGTCCCAGCAGTGCAGAGATGTCCCAGCAGTGTCACAGATTGTCCCAGCAGTGCAGAGATGTCCCAGCAGTGCAGAGATGTCCCAGCAGTGCACAGAGATGTCCCAGCAGTGTCAGAGATGTCCCAGCAGTGTCAGAGATATCCCAGCAGTGTTACAGATTGTCCCAGCAGTGTCAGAGATGTCCCAGCAGTGCAGAGATGTCCCAGCATTGTCACAGATTGTCCCAGCAAAGTCACAGAGAAGTCCCAGCAGTGCAGAGATGTCCCAGCAGTGTCACAGATTGTCCCAGCAGTGCAGAGATGTCCCAGCAGTGCAGAGATGTCCCAGCAGTGTCAGAGATGTCCCAGCAGTGTCACAGAGATGTCCCAGCAGTGCAGAGATGTCCCAGCAGTGTCAGAGATGTCCCAGCAGTGTCACAGAGATGTCCCAGCAGTGCACAGAGATGTCCCAGCAGTGTCAGAGATGTCCCAGCAGTGTCACAGAGATGTCCCAGCAGTGCACAGAGATGTCCCAGCAGTGCAGAGATGTCCCAGCAGTGCACAGAGATGTCCCAGCAGTGTCAGAGATGTCCCAGCAGTGTCACAGAGATGTCCCAGCAGTGCAGAGATGTCCCAGCAGTGCACAGAGATGTCTCAGCAGTGTCAGAGATGTCCCAGCAGTGTCACAGATGTCCCAGCAGTGTCAGGGATATCCCAGCAGTGTCACAGATTGTCCCAGCAGTGTCAGAGATGTCCCAGCAGTGCAGAGATGTCCCAGCAGTGTCACAGAGATGTCCCAGCAGTGCACAGAGATGTCCCAGCAGTGTCACAGATGTCCCAGCAGTGTCAGAGATATCCCAGCAGTGTCACAGATTGTCCCAGCAGTGTCAGAGATGTCCCAGCAGTGCAGAGATGTCCCAGCAGTGCAGAGATGTCCCAGCAGTGTCACAGAGATATCCCAGCAGTGTCAGAGATGTCCCAGCAGTGCAGAGATGTCCCAGCAGTGTCACAGATGTCCCAGCAGTGTCAGAGATGTCCCAGCAGTGCAGAGATGTCCCAGCAGTGTCACAGAGATGTCCCAGCAGTGCAGAGATGTCCCAGCATTGTCACAGATTGTTCCAGCAGTGCAGAGATGTCCCAGCAGTGCAGAGATGTCCCAGCAGTGCACAGAGATGTCCCAGCAGTGTCAGAGATGTCCCAGCAGTGTCACAGAGATGTCCCAGCAGTGCAGAGTTGTCCCAGCAGTGCAGAGATGTCCCAGCAGTGTCAGAGATGTCCCAGCAGTGCAGAGATGTCCCAGCAGTGTCACAGATGTCCCAGCAGTGTCACAGATGTCCCAGCAGTGCAGAGATGTCCCAGCAGTGTCACAGAGATGTCCCAGCAGTGCAGAGATGTCCCAGCAGTGCAGAGATGTCCCAGCAGTGCACAGAGATGTCCCAGCAGTGTCAGAGATGTCCCAGCAGTGTCACAGAGATGTCCCAGCAGTGCAGAGATGTCCCAGCAGTGCAGAGATGTCCCAGCAGTGTCACAGAGATGTCCCAGCAGTGCAGAGATGTCCCAGCAGTGTCAGAGATGTCCCAGCAGTGTCACAGATGTCCCAGCAGTGTCAGAGATATCCCAGCAGTGTCACAGATTGTCCCAGCAGTGTCAGAGATGTCCCAGCAGTGCAGAGATGTCCCAGCAGTGTCGCAGAGATGTCCCAGCAGTGCAGAGATGTCCCAGCATTGTCACAGATTGTCCCAGCAGTGCAGAGATGTCCCAGCAGTGCAGCGATGTCCCAGCAGTGCACAGAGATGTCTCAGCAGTGTCAGAGATGTCCCAGCAGTGTCACAGATGTCCCAGCAGTGTCAGAGATGTCCCAGCAGTGTCAGAGATATCCCAGCAGTGTTACAGATTGTCCCAGCAGTGTCAGAGATGTCCCAGCAGTGCAGAGATGTCCCAGCAGTGTCACAGAGAAGTCCCAGCAGTGCAGAGATGTCCCAGCAGTGCAGAGATGTCCCAGCAGTGCACAGAGATGTCCCAGCAGTGTCAGAGATGTCCCAGCAGTGTCACAGATGTCCCAGCAGTGTCAGAGATGTCCCAGCAGTGTCAGAGATATCCCAGCAGTGTTACAGATTGTCCCAGCAGTGTCAGAGATGTCCCAGCAGTGCAGAGATGTCCCAGCAGTGTCACAGATGTCCCAGCAGTGTCCTAGAGATGTCCCAGCAGTGCAGAGATGTCCCAGCAGTGTCACAGATGTCCCAGCAGTGTCACTGATGCTGTCCCAGCAGTATTTAGTGCCCAGTGTTTGGTCAGCAGCCCCCACTCCCCATGGACACCCCCAGGGCAGCAGATCCACCCCTGGGGGCACCTCCAGCTCCTGGGCTGGAGTGGAAGATGCCAACGTGTCCTCTGACTCCAACTCAGGTGTGGTGAGCCAGAACTCAGGCATGTTTAAGGAATCTGGTGAGGAGAAAAGGAGGATGGAAATAGGTGAGGCACAGAGAAACCTGCAATTATCAATAGGATGGATTTTCTTCCCTTTTTGACAGGGACAGAGTTACCCAACCTATTATTACCTGGTCCTAATTACATATCTCTGCAATAGATCACTCAGGTAAGGAGAAATATCCACTGCCTGGGAAACATCACTAATTGTTCCTTTTTTGCTGGCATACTTTCTGATTGGAGTAATTACAGAGCTGCTTCCTCATTCTCTTTTGCTCTGAAGATTTTGAAGATGTATTTCTTCACAGATTCCATAAAATTAAGCACCTTGAACATCTTAATTTTGGCCTTTTTTTTGTTTTTCTTTCCTACCTTTTCTTCCTTTGGACAGAATATTGCCAATATTGCTGTGTGTGAAGAGACCTAATGCAAGAGCTTCAGGGTCCCACCACGCTGTGCATGGTACATGCTACAAAAAGTCCTTGATTTCAACCATTATGAAGCCCTTGCACCAATTTTAGAAAAGCTTTTGACTTCCAAAATTATCACAAGTAGCCAAAAGGAAAAAAAAATCAGTTTAGATCTGTTAAGTAGGTTATAGTTAGGATAAGTAGGCAGCTGATTGGCTTTGGTGCACTGAAATCAAGTTCTGACAGCCTGGAGATGCCTGTCTGTGGTGTGTCAGCACGTTCTTTATCTGGGTGCTGCAAACGCAGCCAGAGCTGCCCCAGCACCCCCAGACAGGTCACAGAGCAGGAGAGCACAGGAGCACAGCAAGGCCCTTGGATGTTCTTATTCACTCCCTTTAATGCCCTTTGAGAATTTTAGATAATCCTTTAGGCCTCTAGGTATTAGGATATATTTCAAATAGTGCTTTGGAATATATTAAATCCATTTTAGAAGCATTTAGTGGATACTGAACGCTGTGTCTGTTAACCTTTTGTATGATTACAAGCATCTAGGACTTCTTGGTGATAGTAAAGGGAAAATTGCAAACATCCCGGGACAACAAAGACTGGGGCTGATTCTTCCATCAGCTTCCATCAGCTCCACAACTGCATTTCCAGCAGGGCTCACATTGCACCATGACTGGAAGATCCAGCAGAGGTGAAGATCCACAGCCTCTTTTGATTGGTCTTGCCCACCTAACCTGAGAGTTCTACATCCACCCTTCACTGCTGCCTTGAAGATAAATTAAATCTCCTGACCTAAATGTCTCCAGCTGCAGCACTCTTCACCCTGACATGGACCCTGACAGTCCATTTTATTATTGATCTTTATTAATACCCTTAGGGCAGTTTAGACTTCTGCTCCCCTGCCATGTTTTTTGCTTTTCTTTACCTTCTAAAACCATCAGGAGGAAAATATTTATGCCACACTTGTGGGTTTTGCCGTAGAAAGGAATCAGAGTTAAAATCTCTGGCACTCTCAGGAGGCTGCAATCTCCTGCCATGGATCTCTGGAAGCCTCATTCCTCTACACAATGAGATGCTTCAAGGTTGAGTAACTCCAGTTCAGTTTTCCTGGCATGGGAGCGCACATTTTCCATGAAAAATCACCCTGAGGAGCCAAAGCTTCTGCCTTTCCACTAATCCTGTACCATTGGCTTTGCCATGCATTAAAATAAAATCCTCACCTCGTTCTGCCCAGCCCATGCCAGGGCTGCTCCTGCCTGGGGGCTTCTGCTCAGATCCACATGAATTGAACAGGCAGGAAAGAAATTCCAGAGTTTGGTTTTATTAAGCAGGTTTTACTTTAAACTTAAAACCAGAGCCAACCCCCAGTCCAGTCAGGGGAAAAGCTTCTTGTACCACACATAGGTTGTGGCTGAGCCTGAAGCCTGGGATGATTTTGTTTATTTACTGGACCTGCCTCTCAGGTAAGAAATGTGCTGTGTTCTCCAAGCATCTGCAGAACCCGCATGATAGGAAGCTCCTTTATCAAGATGTGTATCTTTGGAGTAATTAATTTCTCATGTGATGGAACTGTTGCCCTGGTTACCTCAGAAATTATTCAACAACAGAGCAAATTGGTATGTAAACAGTAACAGTTATCTAACTCATTGGCACAAAAATCACTGCTGACAAGTGCATTCCACACGCTCCAAAGGCTCTGTCCAGCTCCAATGTACTTCCTTCTTCAGGCTCCTCCTCCATTCAGATCCTATTCCTTGTCTCAGTGAGGTGCTCCTCAGCATCCCAAACCCCCTGAGAGCACCACCATCAATGGTCAGAGCTGCTGAGCGCATCTTTTCATTGGCCTGGGGCTGCAAACTCTGCAGATATCAAACACATGGAGCAGTGTCCCAGTCCTGCATTGTCCAGCAGGCTGATGTCAGCAGCAGCTATTCCTCATACTATTCCTTATCCTGATCCTGATCCTATTCCTCATCCTATTCCTCATCTTATTCCTTATCCTATTCCTCATCTTATTCCTTATCCTATTCCTCATTCTATTCCTTATCCTATTCCTCATCCTATTCCTTATTCTGTTCCTCATCCTATTCCTCATCCTGTTCCTCATCCTGTTCCTTATTCTATTCATTATCCTGTTCCTTATTCTATTGCTCATCCTATTCCTTATCCTGTTCTTTATCCTATTCCTTATCCCATTCCTTGTCCTATTCCTTATCCTATTCCTCATCTTATTCCTCATCCTATTCCCCATCCTATTCCTTATCCTGTTCCTGATCCTATTCCTTATCCCATTCCTTATCCTATTCCTTATCTCATTCTTCATCCTATTCCCCATCCTACTCCTTATCCTGTTCCTGATCATATTCCTCATCCTATTCCTTATCCCATTCCTTATCCTATTCCTTATCTCATTCTTCATCCTATTCCCCATCCTACTCCTTATCCTGTTCCTGATCATATTCCTCATCCTATTCCTTATCCCATTCCTTATCCTATTCTTTATCCTACTCCTTATTCTATTCCTCATCCTATTCCTCATCCTGTTCTTTATTCTATTCATTATCCTATTCCTTATCCCATTCCTCATCCCATTCCTGCTCCCATTCCTCCTCTTATCCCTTTTCAGACTGGGTGCCAAACCGAGGAGCTCAGTGCTCACACGGCCCCACAACCCAGGAGTGCTGCCCCTCCTGGCTGGCATTTCCAGGGAAGGATTCCTGGTGCTGAGAGCAGAGCTCTACGGGAACACAAATTCCCTCCCTGCTCCCCAGAGAGGCTGGAAGTGTCTGCAGTGCCGCTCAGGCCTGGGGGCCCCATCAGCAACAGGGGCCCAGGGGGGCAGCAGAGGGGAGAGACCTGTGAGGGGTGGGTGCCTGACACCTGCACAAAGTGAATGATACAAAGGGGCAGCTCCAGAGCTGCACACACACGTTTCTGTAGTGCTCCTGACACCTGCACGGAGTGAATGACACAAAGGGGCAGCTCCAGAGCTGCAAAAACGCCTTTCTGTAGAGCTGCACACACACCTTTTTCTCAAACTCCAGACACACCTTTCTCTAGAGCTGCAGGAACACCTTTCTGTGGTGCTCCTGACACCTGCACAGAGTAATTTCCGTGAAGGGGCAGCTCCAGAGCTGCAGGAACACCTTTCCCTAGAGCTCCTGGCACACCTTTCTCTAGAGCTTCTGACACCTGCACAGAATGAATGACACAAAGGAGGAGCTCCAGAGCAGCAGGCACACGTTTCTCTAGCGCTCCTTACACAACCTTCTCTATAGCTGCACACACACCTTTCTCTTGAGCTCCAGACACACCTTTCTCTAGAGCTCCTGGCACACCTTTCTCTAGAACTTCTGACACACCTTTCTCTAGAGCTCCTGGCACACCTTTCTCTAGAGCTTCTGACACACCTTTCTCTAGAGCTCCTGATACCTGCACAGAATGAATTACACAAAGGAGCAGCTCCAGAGCTGATGGAACACCTTTTTCTCGAGCTCCAGACACACCTTTCTCTAGAGCTGCACACACACCTCTCTCTAGAGCTCCTGGCACACCTTTCTCTAGTGCTCCTGACACCTGCACAGAGTAATTTCCATGAAGGAGCAGCTCCAGAGCTCCTGACATCTTTCTCTAGAGCTCCTGATATCTGCACAGAATAATTTCCATGAAGAGGCAGCTCCAGAGCTGCAGACACACCTTTCTCTAGAGCTCCAGACACACCTTTCTCCAGAGCTCCTGGCACACCTTTCTCTAGAGCTCTTGACACCTGCACAGAATAATTTCCATGGATAGGCAGCTCCAGAGCTCCTGGAACACCTTTCTCTAGAGCTCCTGACAACTGCACAGAATAATTTCCATGAAGGAGCAGCTCCAGAGCTGCAGGAACACCTTTCTCTCGAGCTCCTGACAACTGCACAGAGTAATTTCCATGAAGGAGCAGCTCCAGAGCTCCAGACACACCTTTCTCTTGAGCTCCACACACACCTTTCTCTAGAGCTCCTGACACCTGCACAAAGTGAATGACACAAAGCAGCAGCTCCAGAGCTGCATACACACCTTTCCCTAGAGTTCCTGACACACCTTTCTCTAAAGCTGCACACACACCTTTCTCTCGAGCTCCTGACACCTGCACAGAATGATTTCCATGAAGAAACAGCTCCAGAGCTGCAGGAACACCTTTCTCTAGAGCTCCTGACACACCTTTCTCTAGAGCTACAAGAACACCTTTCTCTTGAGCTCCTGACACCTGCACAGAGTGAATGACACAAAAGGGCAGCTCCAGAGCAGCAGGAACACTTTTTTCTCGAGCTCCTGGCACACCTTTCTCTACAGCTGCAGGAACACCTTTCTCTAGAGCTCCTGACAACTGCACAGAATGATTTCCATGAAGGAGCAGCTCCAGAGCTGCAGCCACACCTTTCTCTAGAACTTCTGACACCTGCACAGAATGATTTCCATGAAGAAACAGCTCTAGAGCTCCTGACACACCTTTCCCTAGAGCTCCTGGCACACCTTTCTCTCGAGCTCCTGACACCTACACAGAATAATTTCCATGAAGAAACAGCTCCAGAGCTGCAGACACACATTTCTCTAGAGCTTCTGACACACCTTTCTCTCGAGCTCCCTGTGCAAACACAGTGTGTGGTTCCAGCACTCTGCTCCCTGCTGAGCAGCCATTCCCATGGAATGCTGAGGGCATGGAGCACCTTGACAGCATTCCTTCTCCAACTACATTGATGTTTTTTTAATTGTCTGCAAAAACACGACAACTGCTGCCTTGGTAAGCTCTCACATGCATTACAGAGTGCTTTTAACCCTTAGGACACCCTAGCTATTGGCTTCTTTTGAAGGAAATCCCTCTGGAAACAATTCCAAATGTTCTGTGCACATGCAGTAGGAGTTTCCATGAATGACTGGCCTGGACCAGCCACTGCTGTGCAGGGCCATGGGGGCTGGGTGCACTGCAGCTGGGAAGGTTATTTCTGTTATTTCTGTTATTTCTGTTATTTCTGTTATTTCTGTTATTTCTGCATGTTGTGGTGGACAGGACAAAACTGTTACCAAAGTAACATCCCTGTGCCCACCTGGCTGCTGCTCCCATCCTAAAACGAGCCTGTGAGACAGTTCTTATGTTTTAAATTTGTTAAGAAACCCCACAGCACGGCATGGCAGAGTTTTTAACTGTTCCTTTGTGCACATAAAAGTAGCACAGAGAACTCAAAGGTGAATCCCAAGTTCAGACAAACTAAGATGTTTATTTCAACTGGATAAATTTAGACTGATGGGGTAATGAAAGGGGCATTGACAACCACTTGTGAGCTCCTTTAACATATCTATTTTCAGGAAATGTAACATCTGGTGTGTACCACATCCATTATCCTATCTGTCCAACTTAAGTGCACACAAATAATATATGTGCATGACTGATTTCCCTGCTGATGTCTTTATTATTACTTTGAGCAGACGAAATCTAGACCAGTCTTTTACTGTTACATTTTGTTTTCTGCATTCCAATGTCAAATTGCTTAATTATGTGATATTGGGTCACACTCTGCAAATGTTTCTTGCTGTCATTTTAGTGCCCAGTAGTTGAAGCAACTGGTAGAAAACCCATCAAAGTGCAGAAACATGAATTACTTTGATTCAAAGCTGTGTAAGGTCATAACTACATGACTTATAAAAACCAGAAGCAAGGCCTTTAGGGATTTGTCAGACACAGTAGCTAAAACCAGAATTTGCTTCCTGTGATCCCATCGAGTGCAGCCCCTGGCCCAGGACCCCCCCCCCCCCCCGCAATCCCACCCTGAGCCTGAGGGTGTTGTCCACACTGAAGGGAGCACTTGTTTGGTTTTACAGAGCTTCCAGAGCATCTGAACTTCCATAGGAAAATGTTTTGTACACAAATTAGATCTCAACAGGAAAAAAAACCCACCCCAGGCTCATCTCACCTTCCCCAGCAGATACATGTCTGTATTTTGAGAGAAAAGCAGCTCTCAGAGGAAGCAGCTTGTAGATTTAGAATACCACTTTTAAAGTGCCCCCAAGGCCACACAGCAGCTTGGAAGCTGTACAATGCAAATGAAATGAGTGGGAGATGAAAGATTTTAATGAGCACTGAGAGCAGGATCACTTTGAGTCAGTCACAGCAGTCATTCCTCGGCCACGGGACGAGGTGCCAGAAAAGGAGCCTGAACCCTGAATGTCTGTCTGCACAGCGCCAGCACTTGCTGGGGAATCTCTGGGGGCAGACACCCACAGCTGGGCTGGTGGTGGAAGTGCAGGTGGATGTGAGGAGCTAAAAGGCTCCTGGATTTATTTGAGTGCTGCCTTCTTTGTGCCATCACTCCCTGGGCTGCTGTCCCTCCAGAGCTCGGGGAAGAACAGGGAGAAAATGTAAGGAGAGAAAAACTTAAGCTGAGGAATGGTGGACACAGAAGCTCTGACCCTTTTGTCTTGGTTTTACTGTAGTAATGCACCCCACACCTGAGTGAGTCCATACAGGGAAAGGTTTGGGACTCACCCCTTGTATTCCTTACAAGGCAAAGAGCCCAGAAAGTTCTTTGCTGTTCTCACTGTAACTGGCTCAGTGCCAGCACAGAGGCAATGACTGGGTTTGGAAAGTGTAAATCAAAGCCTGGTGCTGATTTCATTGGGCCAAGGGTCAAACAGCCCACCTGAGCCATCAGGTACTAAAGAGAGAGCACAGAGGAACTCAAAAGTTTTTTAGGGTGTCTGAGCAAGGTGCAGAGGCGTCTCAAGCACCTGTGCTCAGCTTTTCTTTTATTTCTGTAACAGTTATTATTGTGCATTTATTAAACCTTTTGCTTTTACAAAACACACCTGAAGAGCAGCCTCACTAATTATTGAAGCCATCTCTGCAAGGCTGCACCCTCAGAGATATAGGAAAGAAATCTTATATTTTACCATGTTCCCATGCCTGGGGACCTCTGTGCAGCTGTGGGAGCCCTCCCCAGTCCCTCCTGTCTGTCACTGGGAAAGGGGACACCCCCTGCAAGAACCAGGGGGACAGCAGGGCTGTGAGCAGGGCACGGCCCTGGGTGCTGGGGCTCTGCTGGGACACCACAGGCACTGCCACAGAGCCACAGGAGGCACGAGGAGAACCCTGGGCCCTGTGTGCACAGAGGCAAAAATCAATACCTACACAATGTTCCAACGGGCCAGCTAAAAATTCTCTGTCCTCCAAGCCTTGGGAGCCTGTAGTCAGGTTCATGGCAGCAAAGGAGCACCATGAACACCAGTCCTGTCCTTACTGCTGCACTTTGCTGCCTCCCAAAACCCCTCCACAACATCCCCTCCACTTGGCAGCTGTTACAGGCTCCGTTTTGCCAGTCCTGAGTCAAAATGTGCTTGGTCTCTCAGGAAGGTCAAAAAGCAGAGAAGAACTCAAACCGCATCTTCCTGAGGACTGAGGGAGTGAAGAAATGAGGGCACAAGTACAGTTCAACACAGCGGGGTCATTCCTCATCCCCAGCTCTGCAAAGAAGCACCTTGGGCACAGGGATGTCACTGCCCCAGTGACAAACCTGCTCACCAAGGAGTTATTTACAGACCCTCCACATCTACAGGCAAGAGGAAACCATTCCTCACACCCACAAGATTCACCATCCATGGCATCAGAGACACCCCAAGTAAACCTGGCACTGGGAGGGGAAATCTCCATGGAAGGAGGAAATTCCCTTCTCAGGGAAACAGGGAGAAAATTCCTTCACCATCACCATCAAATCACTCAGCATCCAGTGTGGTGTCACCGAGGAAGAATCAGAAACCTGGAATTGGTGGACAAAATGCTGGAATTCAGATTTTCAGGATGCCAGGTGCTGTCCCCAGCTCAGCCCTGCCTCCCAGCAGTGATTCTGGCAATGCCAAAGGGAACAAGCCCAGCTGGCTGAACCCTCAGGCATGGAAAGTTTTAGCACCGTGCTGCAAACGCAGATCTTGGATCTGTTCTTGTGGTTCCTCTAAAGCATTGGGAATGTGCTACCTGAACTCTTGGTGTGAGGAATTTGGAAACTTCAGGAAAGAGATATTGATGGTTTGGAGTATCATTAGTCCTCTTTATCAACTCTCAAAGCATAATCTCAACTTTATGAGTTGTTTTCATCATCTACTCAAACCATTGAAATGGTTGCTCTGTGTGTTCATGAATGTCCAGGACACCTGGTATTCCTCAAAATGTTCTTTTCCATTTTAAAATAATAATAATAATAATAATAATAATAATAATAATAATAATAATAATAATAATAATAATAATAATAGTGTATAGTTATAGTTATAGTTATAGTTATAGTTATAGTTATATTATTTTACATATTATTTTTATATAGTTTTATATATAATATATATAATATATTGTCTTGGTTTTGAAAGAAGACAGGTATCTGCTACAGAGAGGCAGGGCCTCTCTTGGAATGGATAACTCAAATCCCCTTCCCTCAAATTATTATAATTTAGAAAATTGAAACGGCTCTCAGGCAGAGATATGGGAATAGGAATAACAGTTCTTTACTAATAGGTATAACAAGGCAAACAAACAACAACAACTACAGCAATTAATAGCGAAAACAGAACCAGGGACCTTGACGGAGCTTGGTCCCACAAAACCCGGGGCAGTCTGGTCTCTGGGGGACTTCAAAGAAAAGTACCAAGCTGGAACGGTGGGGAATCCCGGGCTGGTGGATCGGATGAAGTTCGGAGCTCAGTCGGTGGTCACTGGAGGGCAGAGATGTCTGGAGGGAGGCCAGCGCGGGCCCGCGGTGCAGCAGCTCTTAAACAACGCCGAGGCAGTGGGACAGGATGCCCAGCCGAGGCAGCTCCAGCAGGGCAGCAAAAAGAGGAATCCGGATCTGGGCACACGAGCAGACGACGGCAGCTCTCTCTCCAGGATCAGATCCCGGCGGTGCTAGTGAGAAACCCACACAGCAATGGCAGCCCCCCGTCCGCTCCCGACGCAGACCACACCACAAAGTGAAGCTGCCCCCCCCCCCCAGCCCCCGTCTTTCTCTCCCCCTCCCCTCGGGGAAAACTCCCGGAAACAAGGGTGTAGTCAAGTGCCAGCTTCTATGCTTTGTTTTCACCTGAGCACTCATAAGTACCCGGCAATCAGTTGCCTTGCAACCCTTGGGAAAAAATTCTATAGGTGAAAAGGATAAACAAGTCTAACCCCCAACATTAATCCACCCCGAATTTTTTCCCATACTAACATATTACATTTGAATTTAAACTGCTAAACTATATACATACATGCACTACCTTAATTATATACATATATACATGCAGATGTGGGTACGGATACAGTGGCATGGGTAGTTCACCCTAAAACAAGGTCTCCTTGAGGTATGCATCGGCTCTGTCCATCTTTTTGCATTACCCACCAAGTGCAACCTGGTCCCTGAGCGAAGACAACCCCACGGATGGGATTGTCTTTGCTGGAGGCAGGATTAACCCAAACAGTTTTTCCCAGCATACCTCTCATGTGTACCACTGGAACCTTATCCCCATCCATTGTTCTCAGGGGCGCAGACTGGGCTGGGCCTGCTCGGTTGCTGGAACCTCTGGTGTTCACTAACCATGTGGCCTTTGCTAAATTAATCTCCCAGTTCTTGAAGGACCCCCCACCCAGTGCCTTCAAGGTGGTTTTAAGCAGGCCATTGCATCGTTCAACTTTCCCGGCAGCTGGTGCATGATAAGGGATGTGATATATCCATTCAATGCCATGTTCTCTAGCCCAGGTGTTTACAAGGCTGTTCTTGAAATGGGTCCCATTGTCCGACTCAATTCTCTCAGGGGTGCCATGTCTCCAAAGAACTTGTTTTTCAAGGCCCAGGATGGTATTCCGGGCAGTAGCATGGGGCACAGGGTAGGTCTCCAGCCATCCAGTGGTGGCTTCTACCATGGTCAGCACGTAGCGCTTGCCTTGGCGGGTCTGGGGAAGGGTGATGTAGTCAATCTGCCAGGCTTCCCCATACTTATATTTAGACCACCGTCCCCCATACCATAGGGGCTTCACCCGCTTGGCCTGTTTGATGGCAGCACATGTCTCACAGTCATGGATAACCTGGGAGATACTGTCCATGGTTAGATCCACCCCTCGGTCTCGTGCCCACTTATAGGTGGCATCTCTGCCTTGATGTCCTGAAGCATCATGGGCCCATCGAGCTAGGAACAGCTCTCCCTTGTGCTGCCAGTCTAAGTCTATCTTTGATACTTCTATCTTGGCAGCTTGATCTACTTGCTTATTGTTTCGGTGCTCCTCATTAGCTCTGCTCTTGGGGACATGGGCATCTACATGGCGGACTTTCACAGGTAGCTTCTCTACCCGACTGGCAATGTCCTTCCACTCATCAGCAGCCCAGATTGGTTTTCCCCGACGCTGCCAGTTGGCCTTTTTCCACCTTTCCAGCCAACCCCACAGAGCATTGGCCACCATCCACGAATCAGTGTAGAGGTAGAGCTTTGGCCACTTCTCTCTTTCAGCAATGTCCAGGGCTAACTGAATGGCTTTGAGTTCAGCAAGTTGACTCGATCCACCTTCTCCTTCAGTGGCTTGTGCAACCTGTCGTGTGGGGCTCCATACAGCTGCCTTCCATTTCCGGTTCATGCCTACAATGCGACAGGAACCATCAGTGAAAAGAGCGTACTGTGTCTCTTCCACTGGCAGTTGGTTGTACGGTGGTGCTTCTTCAGCCCGTATCACTTGTTCCTGCTCCTCTTCATCCATGAGACCAAAGCTTTCACCTTCCGGCCAGTTGGTAATAACTTCCAAAATCCCAGGGCGGTTTGGGTTTCCAATACGGGCGCGCTGTGTGATGAGGGCAATCCATTTGCTCCATGTGGCGTCGGTGGCATGGTGGGTAGAGGGAACCTTTCCTTTAAACATCCACCCCAGCACAGGCAGTCGGGGTGCCAGGAGGAGTTGCGCCTCTGTACCAATCACCTCCGAGGCGGCTTGAACTCCTTCATAGGCGGCCTTCTCTGTGGGAGTATAGTTGGCTTCAGACCCTCTGTAGCTTCGGCTCCAGAATCCCAGTGGTCGGCCTCGAGTCTCACCCGGCACCTTCTGCCATAGGCTCCAGGACAGGCCATTGTTCCCGGCTGCTGAGTAGAGCACATTCTTTACTTCTGGTCCCGTCCTCACTGGGCCAAGGGCTACCGCATGAGCGATCTCCTGCTTGATCTGGGCAAAGGCTTGCTGCTGTTCAGGGCCCCAGTGGAAATCATTCTTCTTGCGGGTAACCAGGTAGAGAGGGCTCACAATCTGGCTGTACTCGGGAATGTGCATTCTCCAAAAGCCTATGGCACTTAGGAAAGCTTGTGTTTCCTTCTTGCTGGTTGGTGGAGACATTGCGGTGATCTTGTTGATTACCTCTGTGGGTATCTGGCGACGACCATCTTGCCACTTTACCCCTAAGAACTGGATCTCTCGGGCAGGTCCCTTGACCTTGCTCTTCTTGATGGCAAAGCCGGCTTCCAGGAGAATCTGGATGATCTTCTCCCCTTTTTCAAACACTTCCATTGCTGTGTTCCCCCACACAATGATGTCATCGATGTACTGCAGATGTTCTGGAGCCTCTCCCTTTTCCAGTGCAGCCTGGATCAGTCCATGGCAGATGGTGGGACTGTGCTTCCACCCCTGGGGCAGTCGGTTCCAGGTGTACTGCACGCCCCTCCATGTGAACGCAAACTGAGGCCTGCACTCTGCAGCCAGAGGAATGGAGAAAAATGCATTAGCAATGTCAATAGTGGCATACCACTTCGCTGCTTTGGACTCCAGCTTGTACTGGAGTTCCAGCATGTCCGGCACAGCAGCACTCAGCGGTGGTGTCACCTCATTCAATGCACGATAGTCCACAGTCAGTCTCCATTCTCCATCAGACTTGCGCACAGGCCAGATGGGGCTGTTGAAGGGTGAGTGGGTTTTGCTGACCACCCCTTGGCTCTCCAGCTCCCGGATCATCTTGTGGATGGGGATCACGGCATCTCGATTGGTCCGATACTGCCGGCGGTGCACCGTCGAGGTGGCAACTGGTACTCGTTGTTCTTCTACCTTCAGGTGTCCTACTGCAGATGGGTTCTCTGACAGTCCAGGCAAGGTGTTCAATTTCTTGATGCCCTCTGCCTCCACAGCAGCTATTCCAAAAGCCCATCTGAGTCCCTTAGGGTCTTTGTAATACCCATTCCGGAGGAAGTCAATGCCCAGGATACACGGGGCCTTTGGGCCAGTTGCAATCAGATGTTTCTGCCACTCCTTCCTGGTCAGGCTCACCTCGGCTTCCACCAGAGTCAGTTGCTGTGATCCCCCTGTCACTCCAGCAATGGAAATGGGTTCTGCCCCCACATGTCCCGATGGCATCAGGGTACACTGCGCACCAGTATCTACCAAAGCTTCATATTTCTGTGGCTCTGATGTGTCAGGCCATCGAATCCACACAGTCCAAAAGACTCGGTTTTCCCGTGCCTCTTCCTGGCTAGAGGCAGGGCCCCTCTAGCACTGGTTATTATTCTCTTCCTGGGCATACATTGTAGAGGCTCCTTCAAGGGGATCTGACATATCATCTTCACTTCTATAATACCTGGTGGCTCGGTCCTGGGAGGTTGAGGCTACTTTCATTTTAGTGGGAGCCCCTCGGTTAGTGTTTCTCTCCTTGAGCTCACGCACCCGTGCTGCCAGGGCAGAAGTGGGTTTTCCATCCCACCTTCCCATGTCTTCCCCATGGTCACGCAAGAAAAACCACAGGTCACCCCTTGGGGTGTACCCTCTCTCTCTAGCTGGAGGGCGTTGGGCTCTGGCTCTGGGGCCTGTGACTCGCACCGGTGCCGCATGGGAACTGTTCCTCCTCATCTCCTCCCTCACTTCTCTTATTACCTCCTCTTTGAGTTCCTTAACTACTGCAGAGACCTGAGCCTGCATTGGGCCACTGACCATGCTCTCATAATTTCTGAGCCTGCTGGCGACAGAACCCACTGTCTCCCGGTTGCTATCAGGATTGATCATTGCAATGAAGGTGGTGTATTGAGATGGCCCCTTACTTGCCAGGTTCCACAACATCTGCCCTGTGCACCTGACCTTGTCAGGGTCATTGTCATGCTGTCCACCTCTCCCAAAGAGTACCTCTAATATGGCCACTTCCCTCAGCTGTTGGATCCCTTCCTCAAGGGTCTTCCACTGACTTCTACGATGGTGCTCCTGCATTCTGTCTCTGTGGACAAACCTCTCCCTTACACTCATTAGAAGTCGCTCCCAGAGGGGAAGGGGCCCTTGCTCCCTTACAAATACTTGATTCACCCCTGAGTCCTGGGTCAAGGGTCCCAAGTTCCTTGCCTCACCACCATCCAGTTGCACGCCTGTACCTATAAGGTCCCAAACCCGAAGTAACCAAGTTGTATAAGCCTCACGTCCCCGTCGTGCAATATCTTTTTGCAGATTACGTAGGCTTTCATAAGTCAGGGACTCGATGGTAATCTCAACCTCTGGTTCCCCTGTGGGCTGTGAGGGCCCTCCTTTCTTATCCTTATTACCTGGGTGCTCTGATTTCATCTTATACTTCTTTGTTTCTACAGGGGCAACTGCAGCTGGTTGTGACTGGTCCTGTGGTTCAGCTGGAACCTGGACGGTTGTAACCTCTGTGGGTTCCACTGCTGCACCATCGGATTCTCCCTTTTCAGGGCAAGGGGAGGGCTTCTCACCAGCTGGGGAAGTGTATTCTTTCAGCACTTGGCTCATCTCACGTATCTCTTTCACTAGAACCCCCACCCAACTGGGGTGGTTCATTTCTGGGGTGGGCTGCGGGGCAGGGTCAGGCAGTGGGCCAGCATCCCCAGTCTCTGGGGCAGTATCAGGCTCTGTGGCAGCATTCCCAGCCTCTGGGACAGTATCAGGCCCTACAGCAGTATCTCTAGTCTCTGGGGCAGTATCAGGCCCTACAGCAGTATCTCTAGCCTCTGGGGCAGTGTCAGGCCCCACAGCAATATCTCTAGTCTGTGCAGTGCTCCAAATTGACCTCACCTTATCTTTGAAAGCTAAATAAGCTAGGATCATCAGCAACATTTGGTTAGTTTCTAGAGGAAATTTGAACTCTTCAAAAGCTGGTAGAGTAGGCATAAGGAACTGGCTAAAGGTCTGGAAAACTTCTTTCACTGTCATTTCCTCACAGAAAGTACCATTCTTAAAGTAACCCCAAATACACCCACTTAGTATGTGATAGCCACGTATCCACGTGCCTGCTGTCCAGAGCAAGTTAAAAATCAGTGAATTCCTCACCTTATCAGCCCATAAAACAAACTGGATAACAGCCACAGTAGCTTTTGTTATAGGGCCCATGTTTAGGAAAAGGCCTGCAAATGGGCAAAATAAAGCCACAACCACATGCCACCCGAACCAGGATAAGTTAGACCACATGGCGTTACTTATCAAGGTTTCTATATCCAGTGAACAAGAATGAACAAGAAATTAGGTCACTTAAGAACTGTTATTCCCTTTTTTCTCTCAATGCCCTCAAGCCCCACGTCTGGGCACCAAAATCTGTCTTGGTTTTGAAAGAAGACAGGTATCTGCTACAGAGAGGCAGGGCCTCTCTTGGAATGGATAACGCAAATCCCCTTCCCTCAAATTATTATAATTTAGAAAATTAAAACGGCTCTCAGGCAGAGATATGGGAATAGGAATAACAGTTCTTTACTAATAGGTATAACAAGGCAAACAAACAACAACAACTACAGCAATTAATAGCGAAAACAGAACCAGGGACCTTGACGGAGCTTGGTCCCACAAAACCCGGGGCAGTCTGGTCTCTGGGGGACTTCAAAGAAAAGTACCAAGCTGGAACGGTGGGGAATCCCGGGCTGGTGGATCGGATGAAGTTCGGAGCTCAGTCGGTGGTCACTGGAGGGCAGAGATGTCTGGAGGGAGGCCAGCGCGGGCCCGCGGTGCAGCAGCTCTTAAACAACGCCGAGGCAGTGGGACAGGATGCCCAGCCGAGGCAGCTCCAGCAGGGCAGCAAAAAGAGGAATCCGGATCTGGGCACACGAGCAGACGACGGCAGCTCTCTCTCCAGGATCAGATCCCGGCGGTGCTAGTGAGAAACCCACACAGCAATGGCAGCCCCCCGTCCGCTCCCGACGCAGACCACACCACAAAGTGAAGCTGCCCCCCCCCCCCCCAGCCCCCGTCTTTCTCTCCCCCTCCCCTCGGGGAAAACTCCCGGAGACAAGGGTGTAGCCAAGTGCTAGCTTCTATGCTTTGTTTTCACCTGAGCACTCATAAGTACCCGGCAATCAGTTGCCTTGCAACCCTTGGGAAAAAATTCTATAGGTGAAAAGGATAAACAAGTCTAACCCCCAACATATATCTATAAATATATATTATATGTAATATATTATATATATATTATATATAATACATATATAAAATAGATATATTATATATATAATTTCCTTTTAATTATAATGATTAGTATATTTTTATACATTATATATAATATATATTATATATAAAAATATACATATATAATATAATATATTATATATATATAAATATACTAATAATTATAATTAAAAGAAAATTAATAATTAAAGTATTAATAATTTAATAATATTTCAAAATAAAGCTGCCTTTAAGCAGCATCATCTCTGCACAGGTGAAATGCTACTGAAAGAATAAATAAAAAAAAAAATCACCATGCAATGAATTTGGCAGGAAACCATGAGGAGAGAGGTTTCAAACCAGGAATGATGCTCTGTGAGCTTGGGGGCTCCAGGCTGTGTTCCCCAGCTCTCAGAAAAGCTGCACCTGCATTAAAGTGCAGCCACAGCTCTGGGGCTTTCCTGCTGCCACACCCCCATTTCCTCACCAAAACAAGCGTGGAGGGTGAGTGTGAATGTTCCAAGACCCAAAAAGAGGCACAGAAACATCCCAGAGCAGCAAGCCAAAGCTGCTCTCAAGGAACCATTCCTCTCCATCCCACCCCCAGCCACTCTTTGCATAGGAAGTTGCCATGCTGATGGTAATTATTCTTGATCAGCAGGATACAGTAATTATTGCAATAAAAATCACATAAAGCTTGTCACTACATGTGTGAGACAGGGATTGTCTCTCCAATTATGCACCTTTCCTTGCCCTCCCCCTCCCTTTAAGGTAGGGTGTTGGGTTGGTTTTTTGTTGTTGTTGTTGCAATTATGTAGTAAAAGATAAGAAATTCAATTATTTCTTGCTAATATCAACTTTGCAGGAGATGATGGCAGTTGCCAGAAGCTGTTTGGATGATCCCAATCAGGCAGTTTCTGATTATTTCCACAACAGAGGAGGCAAACATGATTTGAGAATTTACACCAAAAATGAAAAGGTTTGGTAATTCAAAAAACATTCTGCAGAGTTTCGAACTGTGGTCTGAAGGTTTGCAGGCATTGAGGCCCCTCAGCTCTAATGTCTGGTGCTCAGTTCACGACCATGAAGCTCAGCAGAAGGGTGCCCAGGGCCCAGTTCCCCTCCAGAGCACTGCTGGGTGAGGGTTTGTAGGGCACAGCCCAGCACAGCTCACACATCCCAGCCCGGTGTGTGTTTGTGGGGCACAGCCTTGACCCTGCACAGCTCAGACATCCCAGCCCGGTGTGTGTTTTTGGGGCGCAGCCATGAGCCTGCACACCTCACATATCCCAGCCCGGTGTGAGTTTGTGCGGCACAGCCCACCACAGCTCACACAAGCCAGGCCAGTGTGTGTTTGTGGGGCACAGCCCCAGCCCAGCACAGCTCACACATCCTAGCCCGGTGTGTGTTTGTGGGGCACAGCCCAGCACAGCTCAGTGCATCCCAGCCTGGTGTGTGTTTGTGGGGCACAGCCCCATCCCAGCACAGCTCACACATCCGAGCCCGGTGTGTGTTTCTGGGGCACAGCCCTGACCCTGCACAGCTCAGACATCCCAGCCCAGTGTGAGTTTGTGGGGCACAGCCCTGAGCCTGCACACCTCAGAACATCCCAGCCTGGTGTGTATTTCTGGGGCACAGCGCTGACCCAGCACAGCTCACCCATCCCAGCCCAGTGTGTGTTTGTTGGGCGCAGCCCTGACCCTACACAGCTCAGAACATCCCAGCCCCGTGTGTATTTGTGGGGCTCAGCACAGCTCACACATCCCAGCCCGGTGTGTGTTTGTGGGGCAGAGCCCCAGCGCAGAACAGCTTACACAACCCAACCCGGTGTTGGTTTCTGGGGCTGAGCACAGTGCACACATCCCAGCCCGGTATGTGTTTGTGGGGCACAGCCCCAGCCCAGCACAGCTCACACATCGCAGCCCAGTGTGTTTGTGGGGCACAGCCCCAGCCCACTACAGCTCACACATCCCAGCCCAGTGTGTTTGTGGGGCACAGCCCCAGCCCAGTACAGCTCAGGGCACCCGGCCGGGTATGTGTTTGTGGGGCACAGCCCTGACCCTGCAGATCTCACTCATCCCAGCCCGGTGTGTGTTTTTGGGGCACAGCCCCATCCCAGCACAGCTCACATATCCCAGCCCAGCGTGTGTTTGTGGGGCACAGCCCCAGCCCAGTACCGCTCACACATCCCAGCCCAGTGTGTGTTTGTGGGGCACAGCCGCAGCCCAGTACAGCTCAGGGCACCCGGCCGGGTGAGTATTTGTGGGGCACAGCCCCAGCCTGGCACGGCTCAGAACATCCCAGCACGGTGTGTGTTTTTGGGGCACAGACCTGAGCCTGCACAGCTCACACATCCCAGTCCGGTGTGTGTTTGTGGGGCACAGCCGCAGCCCAGCACAGCTCACACATCCCAGCCCGGTATGTGTTTGTGGGGCACAGCCCTGACCCTGCACATCTCACACATCCCAGCCCGGTGTGTGTTTGTGGGGCACAGCCCCAGCCCAGCACATCTCACACATCCCAGCCTTGTGTGTCTTTTTGGGGCACAGCCCCACCCCAGCACAACTCACATATCCAGGCCCGGTGTGTGTTTATGGGGCACAGCCCTGACCATGCAAGGCTCAGAACATCCCAGCCCGGTGTGTGTTTGTGGGGCTGAGCACAGCTCAGAACATCCCAGCCCGGTGTGTGTTTTTGGGGCACAGACCTGAGCCTGCACAGCTCACACATCCCAGTCCAGTGTGTGTTTCTGGGGCACAGCCCAGCACAGCTCACACATCCCAGACCGGTATGTTTGTGGGGCACAGACCCAGCCCAGGAAAGCTCACACATCCCAGCCCGATGTGTGTTTGTGGGGCTGAGCACAGCTCACACATCCCAGCCCGATGTGTGTTTGTGGGGCAGAGCACAACTCACACATCCCAGACCGGTGGGTGTTTGTGGGGCACAGCCCCAGCCTGGCACAGCTCACACATCCCAGTGCGGTGTGTGTTTGTGGGGTACAGCCCAGCAGAGCTCACACATCCCAGCCCGGTTTGTGGGGCACAGCCCCAGCCCAGCACAGCTCACATATCCCAGCCCGGTGTGTGTTTCTGGGGCACAGCCCTGACCCTGCACAGCTCACACATCCCAGCCCAGTGTGTGTTTTTGGGGCACAGCCCCGACCCTGCACAGCTCAGACATCCCAGCCCGGTGTGTGTTTTTGGGGCACAGCCCCGACCCTGCACATCTCACATATTCCAGCCTTCTGTGTGTTTGTGGGGCACAGCCCCAGCCCAGCACAGCTCACACATCCCAGCCAGGTGTGTGTTTGTGGGGCACAGCCCTGACCCTGCACAGCTCAGAACATCCCAGCCTGGTGTGTCTTTGAGGGGCACAGCCCCAGCCCAGCACAGCTCACACATCCCAGCCCGGTATGTGTTTCTGGGGCCCAGCCCTGACCCTGTACAGCTCAAAACATCCCAGCCCAGTGAATGTTTGTGGGGCACAGTCCGAGCTCTGCACAGCTCACACATCCCAGCCCGGTGTGTGTTTTGGGGCACAGCCCCAGCCCAGCACAGCTCTGGACATCCCAGCCCAGTGTGTGTTTGTGGGGCACAGCCCTGACCCTGTACATATCACACATCCCAGCCCTGAGTGTGTTTGGGGGGCACAGCCCCAGCCCAGCACAGCTCACATATCCTAGCCCGGTGTGTGTTTTTGGGGCACAGACTTGACCCTGCACAGCTCAGAACATCCCAGCCCGGTCTGTGCCTGTGGGACAGAGCCCGAACCCTGCACAGCTCACATATCCCAGCCCTGTGTGTGTTTGTGGGGCACAGCCCCAGCCCAGCACAGCTCACATATCCCAGCCCGGTGTGTGTTTGTGGGGCGCAGCCCTGACCGTGCACGGCTCACAAATCCCAGGCCGGTGTTTGTTTGTGGGGTGCAGCCCTGACCCAGAACAGCTCAGAACATCCCATCCCAGTGTGTGTTTGTGGGGCTGAGCACAGCTCAGAACATCCCAGCCTTGTGTATGTTTCTGGGTCACAGCCCCAGCCCAGCAGACCTCTCATATCCCAGCCCGGCGTGTGTTTGTGGGGCACAGCCCTAGCCGAGTACAGCTCACACATCCCAGCCCAGTGTCTGTTTGTGGGGAACAGCCCTGACCCTGCACAGCTCAAACATCCCAGCCCGGTGTGTTTGTGGGGCTGAGCAGAGCTCACACATCCCAGCCCGGTGTGTGTTTGTGGGGCACAGCTCCAGCCCTGCACAGCTCACACTTCCCAGCCTGGTGTGTGTTTGTGGGGCACAGCCCTAGCCCAGCACAGCTCAGAATATCCCAGCCCCGTCTGTGTTTGTGGAGCTCAGCACAGCTCACACATGCCAGACCGGTGTGTGTTTCTGTGGCACAGCCCCAGCCCTGCACAGCTCACACATCCCAGCCTGGTGTGTGTTTGTGGGGCAAAGCCCCGGCCTGGCACAGCTAAGAACATCCCAGCCCGGTGTGTGTTTTTGGGGCGCAGCCATGAGCCTGCACACCTCACACATCCCAGCCCGGTGTGAGTTTGTGGGTCACAGCCCACCACAGCTCACACAAGCCAGGCCAGTGTGTGTTTGTGGGGCTGAGCGCAGCTCACACATCCCAGCCCGGTGTGTGTTTGTGGGCCACAGCCCCAGCCCAGCACAACTCACACATCCTAGCCCGGTGTTTGTTTGTGGGGCACAGCCCAGCACAGCTCAGTGCATCCCAGCCGTGTGTGTGTTTGTGGGGCACAGCCCCATCCCAGCACAGCTCACACATCCCAGCCCGGTGTGTGTTTGTGGGGCACAGCCCTGAGCCTGCACACCTCAGAACATCCCAGCCCGGTGTGTGTTCCTGGGGCACAGCGCTGACCCAGCACAGTTCACACATCCCAGCCCGGTGTGTGTTTGTGGGGCGCAGCCCTGACCCTGCACAGCTCAGAACATCCCAGCCCCGTGTGTATTTGTGGGGCTCAGCACAGCTCACACATCCCAGCCCGGTGTGTGTTTGTGGGGCAGAGCCCCAGCGCAGAACAGCTCACACAACCCAACCCGGTGTTGGTTTCTGGGGCTGAGCACAGTGCACACATCCCAGCCCGGTGTGTGTTTGTCGGGCACAGCCCCGGCCCAGCACAGCTCTGGACATCCCAGCCCAGTGTGTGTTTGTGGGGCACAGCCCCAGCCCAGCACAGCTCACACATCCCAGCCCGGTGTGTGTTTGTGGGGCACAGCCCTGACCCTGCAGAGATCACACATCCCAGGCCGGTATGTGTTTGTGGGGCACAGCCCCATCCCAGCACATCTCACACATCCCAGCCGGGTGTGTGTTTGTGGGGCACAGCCCTGAGCCTGCACAGCTCACACATGCCAGCCCAGTGTGAGTTTGTGGGGCACAGTGCTGACCCTGCAGAGATCACACATCCCAGCCCAGTGTGTGTTTGTGGGGCACAGCCCCAGCCCACTACAGCTCACTCATCCCAGCCCAGTGTCTTCGTGGCGCACAGCCCCAGCCCAGTACAGCTCAGGGCACCCGGCCGGGTGTGTGTTTGTGGGGCACAGCCCTGACCCTGCAGATCTCACACATCCCAGCCCGGTGTGTGTTTTTGGGGCACAGCCCCATCCCAGCACAGCTCACATATCCCAGCCCGGCGTGTGTTTGTGGGGCACAGCCCCAGCCCAGTACAGCTCACACATCCCAGCCCAGTGTGTGTTTGTGGGGCACAGCCCCAGCCCAGTACAGCTCAGGGCACCTGGCCGGGTGTGTGTTGGTGGGGCACAGCCCCAGCCTGGCACAGCTCAGAACATCCCAGCACGGTGTGTGTTTTTGGGGCACAGACCTGAGCCTGCACAGCTCACACATCCCAGTCCAGTGTGTGTTTGTGGGGCACAGCCAAGCAGAGCTCACACATCCCAGCCCGGTGTGTGTTTGTGGGGCACAGCCCCGGCCCAGCACAGCTCTGGACATCCCAGCCCGGTGTGTGTTTGTGGGGCACAGCCCCAGCCCAGCACATCTCACACATCCCAGCCTTGTGTGTCTTTTTGGGGCACAGCCCCACCCCAGCACAACTAACATATCCCAGCCCGGTGTGTGTTTGTGGGGCACAGCCCTGACCATGCAAGGCTCAGAACATCCCAGCCCGGTGTGTGTTTGTGGGGCTGAGCAAAGCTCAGAACATCCCAGCCCGGTGTGTGTTTGTGTGGCACAGACCTGAGCCTGCACAGCTCACACATCCCAGTCCAGTGTGTGTTTCTGGGGCACAGCCCAGCACAGCTCACACATCCCAGACCGGTGTGTTTGTGGGGCACAGACCCAGCCCAGGAAAGCTCACACATCCCAGCCCGATGTGTGTTTGTGGGGGTGAGCACAGCTCACACATCCCAGACCGGTGTGTGTTTGTGGGGCACAGCCCCAGCCTGGCACAGCTCACACAACCCAGTGCGGTGTGTGTTTGTGGGGCACAGCCCAGCAGAGCTCACACATCCCAGCCCGGTTTGTGTTTCTGGACACAGCCCTGTCCCTGCACAGCTCACACATCCCAGCCCGGTTTGTGGGGCACAGCCCCAGCCCAGCACAGCTCACACATCCCAGCCGGGTTTGTGTTTCTGGGGCACAGCCCTGACCCTGCACAGCTCACACATCCCAGCCCAGTGTGTGTTTTTGGGGCACAGCCCCGACCCTGCACATCTCACATATTCCAGCCCAGTGAATGTTTGTGGGGCACAGTCCCAGCCCTGCACAGCTCACACATCCCAGCCCAGTGTGTGTTTTTGGGGCACAGCCCCAGCCCAGCACAGCTCTGGACAACCCAGCCCAGTGTGTGTTTGTGGGGCACAGCCCTGACCCTGTACATCTCGCACATCCCAACCCGGTGTGTGTTTGTGGGGCACAGCCCCGACCCTGCACATCTCACACATCCCAGCCCTGTGTGTGTTTGGGGGGCACAGCCCCAGCCCAGCACAGCTCACATATCCTAGCCCGGTGTGTGTTTTTGGGGCACAGCCTTGACCCTGCACAGCTCAGAACATCCCAGCTCGTTGTGCATTTGTGGGGCGCAGCCCTGACCCAGAACAGCTCAGAACATCCCAGACAGGTGTGAGTTTGTGGGGCTGAGCACAGCTCAGAACATCCCAGCCCCGTGTGTGTTTGTGGGGCAGAGCCTTGACCCTGCACAGGTCAGAACATCCCAGCCCGGTGTGTGTTTGTCGGGCACAGCCCTGACCCTGCACAGCTCAAACATCCCAGCCCAGTGTGTGTGTGGGGCAGAGCACAGCTCACACATCCCAGGCCGGTGTGTGTTTGAGGGGCACAGCTCCATCCCAGCAAAGCTCACACATCCCAGCCCGGTGTGTGTTTGTGGGGCACAGCCCAGCACCGCTCACACATCCCAGACCGGTGTGTGTTTGTAGGGCACAGCCCTGCACAGCTCACATTTCCGAGCCTCGTGTGTGTTTGTGGGGCACAGCCCCGGCCTGGCACAGCTAAGAACATCCCAGCCCGGTGTGTGTTTTTGGGGTGCAGCCATGAGCCTGCACACCTCACACATCCCAGCCCGGTGTGAGATTGTGGGGCAAAGCCCTGACCCTGCAGAGATCACACATCCCAGCCCGGTGTGTATTTCTGGGGCACAGCCCCAGCCCAGCACAGCTCACACATCCCAGCCCTGTGTGTGTTTGTGGGGCACAGCCCCATCCCAGCACAGCTCACACATCCCAGCCCGGTGTGTGTTTGTGGGGCACAGCCCTGAGCGTGCACAGCTCACACATGCCAGCCCAGTGTGAGTTTGTGGGGCACAGTGCTGACCCTGCAGAGATCACACATCCCAGCGCCGTGTGTGTTTGTGGGGCACAGCCCCATCCCAGCACAGCTCACATATCCCAGCACGGCGTGTGTTTGTGGGGCACAGCCCCAGCCCAGTACAGCTCACACATCCCAGCCCAGTGTTTGTTTGTGGGGCACAGCCCCAGCCCCTCACAGCTCAGGGCACCCGGCCGGGTGTGTGTTTGTGGGGCACAGCCCCAGCCTGGCACAGCTCAGAACATCCCAGCACGGTGTGTGTTTTTGGGGCACAGACCTGAGCCTGCACAGCTCACACATCCCAGTCCAGTGTGTGTTTGTGGGGCACAGCCAAGCAGAGCTCACACATCCCAGCCCGGTGTGTGTTTGTTGGGCACAGCCCCGGCCCAGCACAGCTCTGGACATCCCAGCCCGGTGTGTGTTTGTGGGGCACAGCCCCAGCCCAGCACAGCTCACACATCCCTGCCCGGTATGTGTTTGTGGGGCACAGCCCTGACCCTGCACATCTCACACATCCTAGCGCGGTGTGTGTTTGTGGGGCACAGCCCCAGCCCAGCACATCTCACACATCCCAGCCTTGTGTGTCTTTTTGGGGCACAGCCCCAGCCCAGCACAACTCACATATCCCAGCCCGGCGTGTGTTTCTGGGGCACAGCCCCAGCCCAGTACAGCTCACATATCCCAGCCCGGCGTGTGTTTGTGGGGCACAGCCCCAGCCCAGTACAGCTCACACATCCCAGCCCAGTGTGTGTTTGTGGGGCTTAGCAGAGCTCACACATCCCAGACCGGTGTGTGTTTGTGGGGCACAGCCCAGCAGAGCTCGGACATCCCCGCCCGGTTTGTGTTTCTGGACACACCCCTGTCCCTGCACAGCTCACACATCCCAGCCCGGTGTGTGTTTGTCGGGCACAGCCCTGACCCTGCACAGCTCAAACATCCCAGCCCACTGTGTGTGTGGGGCAGAGCACAGCTCACACATCCCAGGCCGGTGTGTGTTTGAGGGGCACAGCCCCATCCCAGCACAGCTCACACATCCCAGCCCGGTGTGTGTTTGTGGGGCACAGCCCAGCACCGCTCACACATCCCAGACCGGTGTGTGTTTGTGGGGCACAGCCCTGCACAGCTCACACATCCCAGCCTGGTGTGGGTTTGTCCGGCACAGCCCCGGCCTGGCACAGCTAAGAACATCCCAGCCCGGTGTCTGTTTTTGGGGCGCAGCACCGGCCTGGCACAGCTAAGAACATCCCATCCCGGTGTGTGTTTTTGGGGCGCAGCCATGAGCCTGCACACCTCACACATCCCAGCCCGGTGTGAGTTTGTGGGGCACTGCCCACCACAGCTCACACAAGCCAGGCCAGTGTGTGTTTCTGGGGCTGAGCACAGCTCACACATCCCAGCCCGGTGTGTGTTTGTGTGGCACAGCCCCAGCCCAGCACAACTCACACATCCTAACCCGGTGTGTGTTTGTCGGCACAGCCCAGCACAGCTCAGTGCATCCCAGCCGTGTGTGTGTTTGTGGGGCACAGCCCCATCCCAGCACAGATCACACATCCCAGCCCCGTGTGTGTATGTGGGGCACAGCCCTGACCCTGTACAGCTCACTCATGCCAGCCCAGTGTGAGTTTGTGGAGCACAGCCCTGAGCCTGCACACCTCAGAACATCCCAGCCTGGTGTGTGTTCCTGGGGCACATCGCTGACCCAGCACAGTTCACACATCCCAGCCCGGTGTGTGTTTGTGGGGCGCAGCCCTGACCCTGCACAGCTCAGAACATCCCAGCCCCGTGTGTATTTGTGGGGCTCAGCACAGCTCACACATCCCAGCCCGGTGTGTGTTTGTGGGGCAGAGCCCCAGCGCAGAACAGCTCACACAACCCAACTCGGTGTTGGTTTCTGGGGCTGAGCACAGTGCACACATCCCAGCCCGGTGTGTGTTTGTTGGGCACAGCCCCGGCCCAGCACAGCTCAGGACATCCCAGCCCAGTGTGTGTTTGTGGGGCACAGCCCCAACCCAGCACAGCTCACACATCCCAGCCCGGTGTGTGTTTGTGGGGCACAGCCCTGACCCTGCAGAGATCACACATCCCAGCCCGGTGTGTGTTTGTGGGGCACAGCCCCAGCCAGGCACACCTCACATATCCCAGCCCAGTGTGTGTTTGTGGGGCACCGCCCCAGCCCAGTACAGCTCACACATCCCAGCCCAGTGCGTTTGTGGGGCACAGCCCCAGCCCAGTACAGCTCAGGGCACCCGGCCGGGTGTGTGTTTGTGGGGCGCAGCCCTGACCGTGCACGGCTCACAAATCCCAGGCCGGTGTTTGTTTCTGGGGTGCAGCCCTGACCCAGAACAGCTCAGAACATCCCATCCCAGTGTGTGTTTGTGGGGCTGAGCACAGCTCAGAACATCCCAGCCTTGTGTATGTTTCTGGGTCACAGCCCCAGCCCAGCAAGCCTCTCATATCCCAGCCCGGCGTGTGTTTGTGGGGCACAGCCCTAGCCGAGTACAGCTCACACATCCCAGCCCAGTGTCTGTTTGTGGGGAACAGCCCTGACCCTGCACAGCTCAAACATCCCAGCCCGGTGTGTTTGTGGGGCTGAGCAGAGCTCACACATCCCAGCCCGGTGTGTGTTTGTGGGGCACAGCTCCAGCCCTGCACAGCTCACACTTCCCAGCCTGGTGTGTGTTTGTGGGGCACAGCCCTAGCCCAGCACAGCTCAGAATATCCCAGCCCCGTCTGTGTTTGTGGGGCTCAGCACAGCTCACACATGCCAGACCGGTGTGTGTTTGTGGGGCAAAGCCCCGGCCTGGCACAGCTAAGAACATCCCAGCCCGGTGTGTGTTTTTGGGGCGCAGCCATGAGCCTGCACACCTCACACATCCCAGCCCGGTGTGAGTTTGTGGGTCACAGCCCACCACAGCTCACACAAGCCAGGCCAGTGTGTGTTTGTGGGGCTGAGCGCAGCTCACACATCCCAGCCCGGTGTGTGTTTGTGGGCCACAGCCCCAGCCCAGCACAACTCACACATCCTAGCCCGGTGTTTGTTTGTGGGGCACAGCCCAGCACAGCTCAGTGCATCCCAGCCGTGTGTGTGTTTGTGGGGCACAGCCCCATCGCAGCACAGCTCACACATCCCAGCCCGGTGTGTGTTTGTGGGGCACAGCCCTGAGCCTGCACACCTCAGAACATCCCAGCCCGGTGTGTGTTCCTGGGCACAGCGCTGACCCAGCACAGTTCACACATCCCAGCCCGGTGTGTGTTTGTGGGGCGCAGCCCTGACCCTGCACAGCTCAGAACATCCAAGCCCCGTGTGTATTTGTGGGGCTCAGCACAGCTCACACATCCCAGCCCGGTGTGTGTTTGTGGGGCAGAGCCCCAGCGCAGAACAGCTCACACAACCCAACCCGGTGTTGGTTTCTGGGGCTGAGCACAGTGCACACATCCCAGCCCGGTGTGTGTTTGTCGGGCACAGCCCCGGCCCAGCACAGCTCTGGACATCCCAGCCCAGTGTGTGTTTGTGGGGCACAGCCCCAACCCAGCACAGCTCACACATCCCAGCCCGGTGTGTGTTTGTGGGGCACAGCCCTGACCCTGCAGAGATCACACATCCCAGGCCGGTATGTGTTTGTGGGGCACAGCCCCATCCCAGCACATCTCACACATCCCAGCCGGGTGTGTGTTTGTGGGGCACAGCCCTGAGCCTGCACAGCTCACACATGCCAGCCCAGTGTGAATTTGTGGGGCACAGTGCTGACCCTGCAGAGATCACACATCCCAGCCCAGTGTGTGTTTGTGGGGCACAGCCCCAGCCCACTACAGCTCACTCATCCCAGCCCAGTGTCTTCGTGGCGCACAGCCCTGAGCCTGCACAGCTCACACATGCCAGCCCAGTGTGAATTTGTGGGGCACAGTGCTGACCCTGCAGAGATCACACATCCCAGCCCAGTGTGTGTTTGTGGGGCACAGCCCCAGCCCACTACAGCTCACTCATCCCAGCCCAGTGTCTTCGTGGCGCACAGCCCCAGCCCAGTACAGCTCAGGGCACCCGGCCGGGTGTGTGTTTGTGGGGCACAGCCCTGACCCTGCAGATCTCACACATCCCAGCCCGGTGTGTGTTTTTGGGGCACAGCCCCATCCCAGCACAGCTCACATATCCCAGCCCGGCGTGTGTTTGTGGGGCACAGCCCCAGCCCAGTACAGCTCACACATCCCAGCCCAGTGTGTGTTTGTGGGGCACAGCCCCAGCCCAGTACAGCTCAGGGCACCTGGCCGGGTGTGTGTTGGTGGGGCACAGCCCCAGCCTGGCACAGCTCAGAACATCCCAGCACGGTGTGTGTTTTTGGGGCACAGACCTGAGCCTGCACAGCTCACACATCCCAGTCCAGTGTGTGTTTGTGGGGCACAGCCAAGCAGGGCTCACACATCCCAGCCCGGTGTGTGTTTGTTGGGCACAGCCCCGGCCCAGCACAGCTCTGGACATCCCAGCCCGGTGTGTGTTTGTGGGGCACAGCCCCAGCCCAGCACATCTCACACATCCCAGCCTTGTGTGTCTTTTTGGGGCACAGCCCCACCCCAGCACAACTAACATATCCCAGCCCGGTGTGTGTTTGTGGGGCACAGCCCTGACCATGCAAGGCTCAGAACATCCCAGCCCGGTGTGTGTTTGTGGGGCTGAGCAAAGCTCAGAACATCCCAGCCCGGTGTGTGTTTGTGTGGCACAGACCTGAGCCTGCACAGATCACACATCCCAGTCCAGTGTGTGTTTCTGGGGCACAGCCCAGCACAGCTCACACATCCCAGACCGGTGTGTTTGTGGGGCACCGACCCAGCCCAGGAAAGCTCACACATCCCAGCCCGATGTGTGTTTGTGGGGGTGAGCACAGCTCACATATCCCAGACCGGTGTGTGTTTGTGGGGCACAGCCCCAGCCTGGCACAGCTCACACAACCCAGTGCGGTGTGTGTTTGTGGGGCACAGCCCAGCAGAGCTCACACATCCCAGCCCGGTTTGTGTTTCTGGACACAGCCCTGTCCCTGCACAGCTCACACATCCCAGCCCGGTTTGTGGGGCACAGCCCCAGCCCAGCACAGCTCACACATCCCAGCCGGGTTTGTGTTTCTGGGGCACAGCCCTGACCCTGCACAGCTCACACATCCCAGCCCAGTGTGTGTTTTTGGGGCACAGCCCCGACCCTGCACATCTCACATATTCCAGCCCAGTGAATGTTTGTGGGGCACAGTCCCAGCCCTGCACAGCTCACACATCCCAGCCCAGTGTGTGTTTTTGGGGCACAGCCCCAGCCCAGCACAGCTCTGGACAACCCAGCCCAGTGTGTGTTTGTGGGGCACAGCCCTGACCCTGTACATCTCGCACATCCCAACCCGGTGTGTGTTTGTGGGGCACAGCCCCGACCCTGCACATCTCACACATCCCAGCCCTGTGTGTGTTTGGGGGGCACAGCCCCAGCCCAGCACAGCTCACATATCCTAGCCCGGTGTGTGTTTTTGGGGCACAGCCTTGACCCTGCACAGCTCAGAACATCCCAGCTCGTTGTGCATTTGTGGGGCGCAGCCCTGACCCAGAACAGCTCAGAACATCCCAGACAGGTGTGAGTTTGTGGGGCTGAGCACAGCTCAGAACATCCCAGCCCCGTGTGTGTTTGTGGGGCAGAGCCTTGACCCTGCACAGGTCAGAACATCCCAGCCCGGTGTGTGTTTGTCGGGCACAGCCCTGACCCTGCACAGCTCAAACATCCCAGCCCAGTGTGTGTGTGGGGCAGAGCACAGCTCACACATCCCAGGCCGGTGTGTGTTTGAGGGGCACAGCCCCATCCCAGCAAAGCTCACACATCCCAGCCCGGTGTGTGTTTGGGGGCACAGCCCAGCACCGCTCACACATCCCAGACCGGTGTGTGTTTGTAGGGCACAGCCCTGCACAGCTCACATTTCCGAGCCTCGTGTGTGTTTGTGGGGCACAGCCCCGGCCTGGCACAGCTAAGAACATCCCAGCCCAGTGTGTGTTTTTGGGGTGCAGCCATGAGCCTGCACACCTCACACATCCCAGCCCGGTGTGAGTTTGTGGGGCAAAGCCCTGACCCTGCAGAGATCACACATCCCAGCCCAGTGTGTATTTCTGGGGCACAGCCCCAGCCCAGCACAGCTCACACATCCTAGCCCGGTGTGTGTTTGTGGGGCACAGCCCAGCACAGCTCAGTGCATCCCAGCCCTGTGTGTGTTTGAGGGGCACAGCCCCATCCCAGCACAGCTCACACATCCCAGCCCGGTGTGTGTTTGTGGGGCACAGCCCTGAGCGTGCACAGCTCACACATGCCAGCCCAGTGTGAGTTTGTGGGGCACAGTGCTGACCCTGCAGAGATCACACATCCCAGCGCCGTGTGTGTTTGTGGGGCACAGCCCCATCCCAGCACAGCTCACATATCCCAGCACGGCGTGTGTTTGTGGGGCACAGCCCCAGCCCAGTACAGCTCACACATCCCAGCCCAGTGTTTGTTTGTGGGGCACAGCCCCAGCCCCTCACAGCTCAGGGCACCCGGCCGGGTGTGTGTTTGTGGGGCACAGCCCCAGCCTGGCACAGCTCAGAACATCCCAGCACGGTGTGTGTTTTTGGGGCACAGACCTGAGCCTGCACAGCTCACACATCCCAGTCCAGTGTGTGTTTGTGGGGCACAGCCAAGCAGAGCTCACACATCCCAGCCCGGTGTGTGTTTGTTGGGCACAGCCCCGGCCCAGCACAGCTCTGGACATCCCAGCCCAGTGTGTGTTTGTGGGGCACAGCCCTGACCCTGCACATCTCACACATCCTAGCGCGGTGTGTGTTTGTGGGGCACAGCCCCAGCCCAGCACATCTCACACATCCCAGCCTTGTGTGTCTTTTTGGGGCACAGCCCCAGCCCAGCACAACTCACATATCCCAGCCCGGCGTGTGTTTCTGGGGCACAGCCCCAGCCCAGTACAGCTCACATATCCCAGCCCGGCGTGTGTTTGTGGGGCACAGCCCCAGCCCAGTACAGCTCACACATCCCAGCCCAGTGTGTGTTTGTGGGGCACAGACCCAGCCCAGCACAGCTCACACATCCCAGCCCAATGTGTGTTTGTGGGGCTTAGCAGAGCTCACACATCCCAGACCGGTGTGTGTTTGTGGGGCACAGCCCAGCAGAGCTCAGACATCCCCGCCCGGTTTGTGTTTCTGGACACACCCCTGTCCCTGCACAGCTCACACATCCCAGCCCGGTGTGTGTTTGTCGGGCACAGCCCTGACCCTGCACAGCTCAAACATCCCAGCCCACTGTGTGTGTGGGGCAGAGCACAGCTCACACATCCCAGGCCGGTGTGTGTTTGAGGGGCACAGCCCCATCCCAGCACAGCTCACACATCCCAGCCCGGTGTGTGTTTGTGGGGCACAGCCCAGCACCGCTCACACATCCCAGACCGGTGTGTGTTTGTGGGGCACAGCCCTGCACAGCTCACACATCCCAGCCTGGTGTGGGTTTGTGGGGCACAGCCCCGGCCTGGCACAGCTAAGAACATCCCAGCCCGGTGTCTGTTTTTGGGGCGCAGCACCGGCCTGGCACAGCTAAGAACATCCCATCCCGGTGTGTGTTTTTGGGGCGCAGCCATGAGCCTGCACACCTCACACATCCCAGCCCGGTGTGAGTTTGTGGGGCACTGCCCACCACAGCTCACACAAGCCAGGCCAGTGTGTGTTTCTGGGGCTGAGCACAGCTCACACATCCCAGCCCGGTGTGTGTTTGTGTGGCACAGCCCCAGCCCAGCACAACTCACACATCCTAACCCGGTGTGTGTTTGTTGGCACAGCCCAGCACAGCTCAGTGCATCCCAGCCGTGTGTGTGTTTGTGGGGCACAGCCCCATCCCAGCACAGATCACACATCCCAGCCCCGTGTGTGTATGTGGGGCACAGCCCTGACCCTGTACAGCTCACTCATGCCAGCCCAGTGTGAGTTTGTGGAGCACAGCCCTGAGCCTGCACACCTCAGAACATCCCAGCCTGGTGTGTGTTCCTGGGGCACATCGCTGACCCAGCACAGTTCACACATCCCAGCCCGGTGTGTGTTTGTGGGGCGCAGCCCTGACCCTGCACAGCTCAGAACATCCCAGCCCCGTGTGTATTTGTGGGGCTCAGCACAGCTCACACATCCCAGCCCGGTGTGTGTTTGTGGGGCAGAGCCCCAGCGCAGAACAGCTCACACAACCCAACTCGGTGTTGGTTTCTGGGGCTGAGCACAGTGCACACATCCCAGCCCGGTGTGTGTTTGTTGGGCACAGCCCCGGCCCAGCACAGCTCAGGACATCCCAGCCCGGTGTGTGTTTGTGGGGCACAGCCCCAACCCAGCACAGCTCACACATCCCAGCCCGGTGTGTGTTTGTGGGGCACAGCCCTGACCCTGCAGAGATCACACATCCCAGCCCGGTGTGTGTTTGTGGGGCACAGCCCCAGCCAGGCACACCTCACATATCCCAGCCCAGTGTGTGTTTGTGGGGCACCGCCCCAGCCCAGTACAGCTCACACATCCCAGCCCAGTGCGTTTGTGGGGCACAGCCCCAGCCCAGTACAGCTCAGGGCACCCGGCCGGGTGTGTGTTTGTGGGGCACAGCCCTGACCCTGCAAATCTCAGACATCCCAGCCCACTGTGTGTTTTTCGGGCACAGCCGCATCCCAGCACAGCTCACATATCCCAGTCCGGCGTGTGTATGTGGGGCACAGCCCCAGCCCAGCACAGCTCACACATGCCAGCCCGGTATGTGTTTGTGGGGCACAGCCCCAGCCCAGCACATCTCACACATCCCAGCCTTGTGTGTCTTTTTGGGGCACAGCCCCAGCCCAGCACAGCTCACATATCCCAGCCCGGTGTGTGTTTGTGGGGCTGAGCACAGCTCAGAACATCCCAGCCCGGTGTGTGTTTCTGAGGCTGAGCACAGGTCAGAACATCCCAGCCTGGTGTGTCTTTGTGGGGCACAGACTTGACCCTGCAGAGCTCAGAACATCCCAGCCCGATGTGTGCTACTGGGGCACAGCCGTGACCCTGCACAGCTCACACATCCCAGCCAGTGTCTGTTTGTGGGGCAAAGCCCTGACCCTGCACAGCTCAAATATCCCAGCCCGGTGTGTGTGTGGGGCTGAGCACAGCTCACACATCCCAGCCCGGTGTGTGTAGTGGTGCGTTGAGCTGTGTTTATCAGTTTTAGTTTTGTATAATTATGTTATTGAGTTTTGTTAAATGGTTTGTCCCAAGCTCCCCCCATTCCTTGCTGTAATCACAGTTGGTCTGTCCCTTCCAGAACCTACTGTTTCCCTGACAACCCTCCTGCCTATCAACTGTCCCCTCCCCACCAGAGCCTGTCTGTCTTTCAGGAGGCCTCTCCCCCTTCTGGAAAGGTCTGAGAGATTTGGCCCCTGACTGGGACAGATTCTGGAAATCCCCTACTCCTTCCCAGGGATTGGACCATTGTGCATCACCCCACCCCCTAACTCCTCCCCTGGTTTTGTACTATTGGCCAGTTGCTTTGAACACACCCCCAAACCCCTGTGCCTTTTGAACCCCTGCACACCGGGGAACGTGCTTCTCTCTAAGGCACGCTCTACCCTCAATAAACCCGTTCCTGTTGCACCCCAGAAAGAGTCACCTTCTCCTCCTTCGCCGAAGCTGCGTTCTCACCAACACCGACTGCTCGTGAGCCAAGGACCCACCGGGTGGGCTCCTGCGGATCCGCTCCGCGGGGCCCTACCGAAGCTGAGCACGCTTCCTGCCAGGGCTGCCGGGCAAGGCTGGGAACCGCGGTACTGCGGTCAGAGGAAGCGTGGCCTCAGGTGTGTGTTTGTGGGGCACAGCCCTGACCCTGTACAGCTCAGAACATCCCAGCCTTGTATGTGTTTGTGGGGCACAGTCCCAGCCCTGCACAGCTCACACATCCCAGCCCGGTGTGTGTTTTTGGGGCACAGCCCCAGCCCAGCACAGCTCTGGACATCCCAGCCCGGTTTGTGTTTGTGGGGCACAGCCCTGACCCAGCACATCTCACACATCCCAGCCCGGTGTGTGTTTGTGGGGCACAGCCCCGAACCTGCACATCTCACACATCCCAGCCCTGTGTGTGTTTGTGGGGCACAGCCCCAGCCCAGCACAGCTCACATATCCCACCCCGGTGTGTGATTGTTGGGCACAGCCCCGACCCAGCACAGATCAGGACATCCCAGCCCAGTGAGTGTTTGTGGGGCACAGCCCTGACCTTGCAGAGCTCAGAACATCCCAGCCCGGTGTATGTTTCTGGGTCACAGCCCCAGCCCAGCACACCTCACATATCCCAGCCCGGCATGTGTTTGTGGGGAACAGGCCTAGCCCAGTACAGCTCACACATCCCACCCCAGTGTGTGTTTGTGGGGCACAGCCCCAGCCCAGCACAGCTAAGGTCACCCAGCCGGGTGTGTGTTTGTGGGGCACAGCCCCAGCCAGCACAGCTCACACATCCCAGACCGGTGTGTGTTTGTGGGGCACAGCCCTGACCCTGCACATCTCACACATCCCAGCCCGGTGTGTATTTCTGGGGCACAGCCCCAGCCCAGTACAGCTCAGGGCACCCAGCCGGGTGTGTGTTTGTGGGGCACAGACCCAGCCCAGCACAGCTCACACATCCCAGCTGGGTGTGTGTTTGTGGGGCACAGCCCCAGTCCAGTACAGCTCACACATCCCAGCTGGGTGTGTGTTTGTGGGGCACAGCCCTGACCCTGCAGAGCTCAGAACATCCCAGGCCAGTGTATGTTTGTGGGGCACAGCCCTGACCCTGCACAGCTCAAACATCCCAGCCCAGTGTGTTTGTGGGGCTGAGCAGAGCTCACACATCCCAGCCCGGTGTGTGTTTGTGGGGCACAGCCCCAGCCCTGCACAGCTCACACATCCCAGCCCGGTGTGTGTTTGTGGGGCACAGCCCAGCAGAGCTCACACATCCCTGCCCGGTTTGTGTTTCTGGGGCACAGCCCTGACCCTTCACAGCTCACAAATCCCAGCCCAGTGTGTGTTTTTGGGGCACAGCCCCAGCCCAGCAAAGCTCACATATCCCAGCCCGGTTTGTGTTTCTGGGGCACAGCCCTGACCCTGCACAGCTCACACATACCTGCCCAGTGTGTGTTTTTGGGGCACAGCCCCAGCCCAGCACAGCTCACACATCCCAGCCCGGTGTTTGTTTCTGGGGCTGAGCACAGCTCACACATCCCAGCCCGGTGTGTGTTTGTGGGGCACAGCCCTGAGTCTCCACAGCTCAGAACATCCAATCCCAGTGTGAGTTTGAGGGACACAGCCCAAGCACTGCAAAGCTCTCATCCCAGCCCGGTGTGTGTTTGTGGGCCAGAGTCCCAGCGCAGAACAGCTCACACAACCCAACCCGGCGTTGGTTTCTGGGGCTGAGCACAGTGCACACATGCCAGCCCGGTGTGTGTTTGTGGGGCACAGCCCCAGCCCAGCAGAACTCACACATCCCAGCCCAGTGTGTGTTTGTGGGGCACAGCCCTGACCCAGCACAGCTCAGAACATCCCAGCCCGGTGTATGTTTCTGGGTCACAGCCCCAGCCCAGCACACCTCACATATCCCAGCCCACCGTGTGTTTGTGGGGCACCGCCCTTGCCCAGTACAGCTCACACATCCCAGCCCGGTGTATGTTTCTGGGTCACAGCCCCAGCCCAGCACACCTTACACATCCCAGCCCGGTGTGTATTTGTGGGGCAAAGCCCTGACCCTGCACAGTTCACACATCCCAGCCCGGTGTGAGTTTGTGGGGCACAGCCCCATCCCATCACAGCTCAGAGATCCCAGCCCAGTGTGTGTTTCTGGGGCTGAGCACAGCTCACACATCCCAGCCCTGTGTGTGTTTGTGGGGCACAGCCCTGACCCTGCATAGGTCTCAAATCCCAGCCCGGTGTGTGTTTGTGGGGCACAGCCACAGAGCAGCAGAGCTCAGGGCATCCTCGCCCGGTGTGTGTTTGTGGGACACAGCCCCAGCCCAGCACAGCTCACATATCCCAGCCCGGTGTTTGTTTCTGGGTCTGAGCACAGGTCACACATCCCAGGCCAGTGTGTGTTTGTGGGGCTAAGCCCTGACCCTGCACAGCTCAAACATCCCAGTCCGGTGTGTGTGTGTGGGGCTGAGCAGAGCTCAACATCCCAGCCCGGTGTGTGTTTGTGGGGCTAAGCCCTGACCCTGTACAGCTCAAACATCCCAGCCCGGTGTGTGTGTGGGGATGAGCAGAGCTCACACATCCCAGCCCAGTGTGTGTTTGTGGGGCACAGCCCCATCCCAGCACAGCTCACACATCCCAGCCCGGTGTGTGTTTGTGGGGCACAGCCCTGACCCTGCAAATCTCACAAATCCCAGCCTGGTGTGTGTTTGTGGGGTTCAGCCCTGACCCAGAACAGCTCAGAGCATCCCAGCCCAGTGTGTGTTTCTGGGGCACAGCCCCATCCCAGCGCAGCTCACACATCCCAGCCCGGTGTGTCTTTGTGGGATACAACCCCAGCCTGGCACAGCTCAGAAGATCCCAGCCTGGTGTGTGTTTGTGTGGCACAGCCCAGCACAGCTCACACATCCCAGACCGGTGTATTTTTGTGGGGCAAAGCCCTGCACAGCTCACACATCCCAGCCCGGTCTGTGTTTGTGGGGCACAGCCCTGACCCTGCATAGGTCACACATCCCAGCCCGGTGTGTGTTTGTGGGGCACAGCCACAGAGCAGCAGAGCTCAGGGCATCCTCGCCAGGTGTGTGTGGGACACAGCCCCAGCCCAGCATAGCTCACACATCCCAGCCCGGTGTTTGTTTCTGGGGCTGAGCACAGGTCACATATCCCAGCCCAGTGTGTGTTTGTGGGGCACAGCCCCAGCCCAGCACACCTCACATATCCCAGCCGGGTGTGTGTTTGTGGGGTACAGCCCCAGCCCAGTACAGCTCACACATCCCAGCCCAGTGTGTGTTTTTGGGGCACAGCCCCAGCCCAGTACAGCTCAGGGCACCCGGCTGGGTGTATGTTTGTGGGGCACAGCCCCAGCCCTGCACAGCTCACACATCCCAGCGGGGTGTGTGTTTGTGGGGCAAAGCCCCAGCCCAGCACAGCTCACACATCCCATCCCAGTGTGTGTTTGTGGAGCACAGCCCCAGCCCAGCACAGCTCAGAACATCCCAGCCCGGTGTGTGTTTGAGGGGCACAGCCCCAGCCCCGCAAAGCTCTCAAATCCCAGCCAGGTTTGTGTTTCTGGGGCAGAGCCCCAGCGCAAAACAGCTCACACAACCCAACCCTGTTTTGGTTTCTGGGGCTGAGCACAGTGCACACATCCCAGCCCGGTGTGTGTTTGTGGGGCACAGCCCTGACGCTGCACAGCTCACACATCCTAGCCCAGTGTGTTTGTGGGCACAGCCCTGTCCCTGCACAGCTCACACATCCCAGTCCATTGTGTTTTTGCGGGGCACATCCCTGACCTTGCACAGCTCAGAACATCCCAGCCGAGTGTGCGTTTTTGGGGCACAGCCCTGACCCTTCACAGCTCAGAACTTCCCAGCCCGGTGTGTGTTTGTGGGGCACAGTCCTGAGCCTGCACAGCTCACACATCCCAGCCCAGTGTGTGTTTGTGGGGCCAGGCTGGCACAGCTCAGATCATACCAGCCCGATGTGTGTATGTGGATCACAGCCCTGACCCTGCACAGCTCAGAACATCCCACCCCAGTGTGTGTTTGTGGGGCCAGCCTGGCACAGCTCAGATAATCCCAGCCCCATGTGTGTTTGTGGGGCACAGCCCAGACCCTGCACAGCTCACACATCTCAGCCCTGTGTGTGTTTGTTGGCACAGCCCTGTCACTGCACCGTACATCCCTGCCCGGTGTGTGTTTGTGGGGCACAGTTCTGACCCTTCACAGCTCACACATCCCAGCCCGATGTGTGTTTGTGGGGCACAGCCCTGACCCTGCAGAGATCACACATCCCAGCCCAGTGTGTGTTTGTGGGGCACAGCCCGGACCCAGCACAGCTCACACATCCCAGCCCAATGTGTTTGTGGGGCACAGCCCTGACCCTGCACAGCTCACACATCCCAGCCCGGTGTGTGTTTGTGGGGCACAGCCCCATCCCAGCACAGCTCACACATCCCAGCCCAGTGTGTGTTTTTGGGGCACAGCCCGGACCCAGCACAGCTCACACATCGCAGCCCAGTGTGTTTGTGGGGCACAGCCCTGACCCTGCACAGCTCACACATCCCAGCCCGGTGTGTGTTTGTGGGGCACCGCCCTGACCCTGCACAGCTCAGAACATCCCAGCACGGTGTGTGTTTGTGGGGCTAAGCACAGCTCAGACATCCCTACACGGTGTGTGTTTCTGGGGCACAGCCCCAGCCAACCACAGCTCACACATCCCAGCCCGGTGTGTGTTTGTGGGGCACAGCCCTGAGCCAGAAGAGCTCACACATCTCAGCCCAATGTGTGTTTGTGGGGCCAGCCTGGCACAGCTCAGAACATCCCAGTCCGATGTGAGTTTGTGGGGCACAGCCCTGTCCCTGCAAAGCTCAGAACATCCCAGCCCGGTGTGTGCTTGTGGGGCTCAGCCCTGACCCTGCACAGCTCACACATCCCAGTCCATTGTGTTTTGCGGGGCGCAGCCCTGACCTTGCACAGCTCAGAACATCCCAGCCGAGTGTGTGTTTTTGGGGCACAGCCCTGACCCTTCACAGCTCAGAACTTCCCAGCCCGGTGTGTGTTTGTGGGGCACAATCTGGCTGTACTCGGGAATGTGCATTCTCTAAAAGCCTATGGCACTTAGGAAAGCTTGTGTTTCTTTCTTGCTGGTCGGTGGAGACATTGCGGTGATCTTTTTGATTACCTCTGTGGGTATCTGGCGACGTCTATCTTGCCACTTTACTCTTAAGAACTGGATCTCTCGGGCAGGTCTCTTGACCTTGCTCTTCTTGATGGCAAAGCCGGCTTCCAGGAGAATCTGGATGATCTTCTCTCCTTTTTCAAACACTTCCATTGCTGTGTTCCCCCACACAATGATGTCATCGATGTACTGCAGATGTTCTGGAGCCTCTCTTTTTTCTAGTGCAGCTTGGATCAGTCTATGGCAGATGGTGGGACTGTGCTTCCACCCCTGGGGCAGTCGGTTCTAGGTGTACTGCACGCCCCTCTATGTGAACGCAAACTGAGGCCTGCACTCTGCAGCCAGAGGAATGGAGAAAAATGCATTAGCAATGTCAATAGTGGCATACTACTTCGCCGCCTTGGACTCCAGCTCGTACTGGAGTTCCAGCATGTCTGGCACAGCAGCGCTCAGCGGTGGTGTCACCTCATTCAATGCACGATAGTTTACGGTCAGTCTCTATTCTCCATCAGACTTGCGCACAGGCCAGATGGGGCTGTTGAAGGGTGAGTGGGTTTTGCTGACCACCCCTTGGCTCTCCAGCTCCTGGATCATCTTGTGGATGGGGATCACGGCATCTCGATTGGTCCGATACTGCCGGCGGTGCACTGTCGTGGTGGCAACTGGTACTCGTTGTTCTTCTACCTTTAGGTGTCCTACTGCAGATGGGTTCTCTGACAGTCCAGGCAAGGTATTCAATTTCTTGATGCCCTCTGCCTCCACAGCAGCTATTCTAAAAGCCTATCTGAGTCCCTTAGGGTCTTTGTAATACCCATTCTGGAGGAAGTCAATGCCCAGGATACACGGGGCCTTTGGGCCGGTTGCAATCAGATGTTTCTGCCACTCCTTCCTGGTCAGGCTCACCTCGGCTTCTACTAGAGTCAGTTGCTGTGATCCCCCTGTCACTCCAGCAATGGAAATGGGTTCTGCTCCCACATGTCCCGATGGCATCAGGGTACACTGCGCACCAGTATCTACCAAAGCTTCATATTTCTGTGGCTCTGATGTGCCAGGCTATCGAATCCACACAGTCTAAAAGACTCGGTTTTCCCGTGCTTCTTCCTGGCTAGAGGCAGGGCCCCTCTAGCACTGGTTATTATTCTCTTCCTGGGCATACATTGTAGAGGCTCCTTCAAGGGGATCTGACATATCATCTTCACTTCTATAATACCTGGTGGCTCGGTCCTGGGAGGTTGAGGCTACTTTCATTTTAGTGGGACCCCCTCGGTTAGTGTTTCTCTCCTTGAGCTCACGCACTCGTGCTGCCAGGGCAGAAGTGGGTTTTCCATCTCACCTTCCCATGTCTTCCCCATGGTCACGCAAGAAAAACCACAGGTCAGCCCTTGGGGTGTACCCTCTCTCTCTAGCTGGAGGGCGTTGGGCTCTGGCTCTGGGGCCTGTGACTCGCACCGGTGCCGCATGGGAACTGTTCCTCTTCATCTCCTCCCTCATCTCACTCATCTCTTCTCTGAGTTCCTTAATCACAGCAGAGACTTGAGCCTGCATTGGGCCACTGACTATGCTCTCATAATTTCTGAGCCTGCTGGCGACAGAACCTACTGTCTCTCGGTTGCTATCAGGATTGATCATTGCAATGAAGGTGGTGTATTGAGATGGCCCTTTACTTGCCAGGTTCTACAACATCTGCCTTGTGCACCTGACTTTGTCAGGGTCATTGTCATGCTGTCTACCCTTCTCAAAGAGTACCTCTAATATTGCCACTTCCCTCAGCTGTTGGATCCCTTCCTCAAGGGTCTTCCACTGACTTCTATGATGGTGCTCCTGCATTTTGTCTCTGTGGACAAACCTCTCCCTTACACTCATTAGAAGTCGCTCCCAGAGGGGAAGGGGCCCTTGCTCCCTTACAAATACTTGATTCACCCCTGAGTCCTGGGTCAAGGGTCCCAAGTTCTTTGCCTCACTACCATCCAGTTGCACGCTTGTACCTATAAGGTCCTAAACTTGAAGTAACCAAGTTGTATAAGCCTCACGTCCCCGTCGTGCAATATCTTTTTGCAGATTACGTAGGCTTTCATAAGTCAGGGACTCGATGGTAATCTCAACCTCTGGTTCCCTTGTGGGCTGTGAGGGCCCTCTTTTCTTATCCTTATTACCTGGGTGCTCTGATTTCATCTTATACTTCTTTGTTTCTACAGGGGCAACTGCAGCTGGTTGTGACTGGTCCTGTGGTTCAGCTGGAACCTGGACGGTTGTAACCTCTGTGGGTTCTACTGCTGCACTATCGGATTCTCTTTTTTCAGGGCAAGGAGAGGGCTTCTCACTAGCTGGGGAAGTGTATTCTTTCAGCACTTGGCTCATCTCACATATTATCTCTTTCACTAGAACCCCCACCCAACTGGGGTGGTTCATTTCTGGGGTGGGCTGCGGGGCAGGGTCAGGCAGTGGGCCAGCATCCCCAGTCTCTGGGGCAGTATCAGGCTCTATGGCAGCATTCTCAGCCTCTGGGGCAGTATCATGCCTTACGGCAGTATCTCTAGCTTCTGGGGCAGTATCATGCTTTACAGCAGTATCTCTAGTCTCTGGGGCAGTATCAGGCCCTACAGCAGTATTTCTAGCCTCTGGGGCAGTGTCAGGCCCCACAGCAATATCCCTAGTCTGTGCAGTGCTCTAAATTGACCTCACCTTATCTTTGAAAGCTAAATAAGCTAGGATCATCAGCAACATTTGGTTAGTTTCTAGAGGAAATTTGAACTCTTCAAAAGCTGGTGGAGTAGGCATAAGGAACTGGCTAAAGGTCTGGAAAACTTCTCTCACTGTCATTTCCTTACAGAAAGTACCATTCTTAAAGTAACCCCAAATACACCCACTTAGTATGTGATAGCCACGTATCCACGTGCCTGCTGTCCAGAGCAAGTTAAAAATCAGTGAATTCCTCACCTTATCAGCCCATAAAACAAACTGAATAACAGCCACAGTAGCTTTTGTTATAGGGCCCATGTTTAGAAAAGGGCCTGCAAATGGGCAAAATAAAGCCACAACCACATGCCACCCGAACCAGGATAAGTTAGACCACATGGCGTTACTTATCAAGGTTTCTATATCCAGTGAACAAGAATGAACAAGAGATTAGGTCACTTAAGAACTGTTATTCCCTTTTTTCTCTCAATGCCCTCAAGCCCCACGTTGGGCGCCAAAATCTGTCTTGGTTTTGAAAGAAGACAGGTATCTGCTAAAGAGAGGCAGGGCCTCTCTTGGAATGGATAATTCAAATCTCCTTCCCTCAAATTATTATAATTTAGAAAATTAAAACGGCTCTCAGGCAGAGATGTGGGAATAGGAATAACAGTTCTTTACTAATAGGTATAACAGGGCAAACAAGCAACAACAACTACAGCAATTAATAGCGAAAAACAGAACCAGGGACCTTGACGGAGCTTGGTCTTACAAACCTCGGGGCAGTCTGGTCTCTGGAGGACTCCGAAGAAAAGTACTAAGCTGGAACAGTGGGGAATCCCGGGCTGGTGGATCAGATGAAGTTCAGAGCTCCGTCAGTAGTCACTAGAAGGCAAAGGGGTCTGGCAGGATAGGCCAGTGCGGGCCCGCGGTGCAGTGCAGCTCCAAAACAGCGCCGAGGCAGTGGGACAGGATGCCCAGCCGAGGCAGCTCCAGCAGGGCAGCAAAAAGAGGAATCCGGATCCGGGCACACGAGCAGATGATGGTAGCTCTCTCTCTCCAGGATCAGATCCCGGTGGTGCCGTGAGAAACTCACGCAGCAACGGCAGCCCCCGTCTGCCCCCGACGCAGACAACACCACCAAGTGAAACTGCCCCCCCCAGCCCCCGTCTTTCTCTCCCCCCCCCCCCCACCCCTCGGGGGGAAACTTCCAGAGACAAAGGGTGTAGCCAAGTGCCAGCTTCTATGCTTTGTTTTTCACCTGAGCACTCATAAGTACCCGGCAATCAGTTGCCTTGCAACCCTTGGGAAAAAATTATATAGGTGAAAAGGATAAACAAGTCTAACCCCCAACAACAGCTCACACATCCCAGCCCAGTGTGTGTTTGTGGGGCCAGCCTGGCACAGCTCAGATCATCCCAGCCCGATGTGTGTTTGTGGATCACAGCCCTGACCCTGCACAGCTCAGAACATCCCACCCCAGTGTGTGTTTGTGGGGCCAGCCTGGCACAGCTCAGATCATCCCAGCCTGATGTGTGTTTGTGGATCACAGCCCTGACCCTGCACAACTCACACATCCCAGGCTGGTGTGTGTTTGTTGGGCACAGCCCCCGCCCGGTACAGCTCACACATCCCACCCGGTGTCTGTTTCTGGGGCACAGCTCTGACCCTGCAGAGCTCACACATCCCAGCCCGGTGTGTGTTTGTGGGGCACAGCCCAGACCCTGAACAGCTCAGAACATCCCAGCCTGGTGTGTGTTTCTGGGGCACAGCCCTGAGCCTGCACAGCTCACAAATCCCAGCCCGATGTGTGTTTGCGGGGCACAGCCCTGACCCTTCACAGCTCACACATCCCAGTCCAGTGTGTGTTTGTGGGGCGCAGCCCTGACCCTGCACAGCTCAGAACATCCCAGCCCGGAGTGTGTTTTTGGGGCCAGCCTGGCACTGCTCAGATCATCCCAGCCCGGTGTGTGTTTGTGGGGCACAGGCCCAGCCCTGAACAGCTCAGGGCATCCCAGCCCGGTGTGTGTTTGTGGGCACAGCCCTGACACTGCACAGCTTACACATCCCAGCCCGGTGTGTGTTTGTGAGGTACAGCCTCAGCCCAGCACAGCTCACACATCCCAGCCCGGTGTGTGTTTGTGGGGCACAGCCCAGCAGAGCTCACACATCCCAGCCCTGTTCGTGTTTCTGGGGCATAGCCCTGAGCCTGCACAACTCAGAACATCCCACCCCAGTGTGTGTTTGTGGGGCACAGCCCTGACCATACACAGCTCACACATCCCAGTCCAGTGTGTGTTTGTGGGGCACAGCCCCAGCCCAGCAATGCTCAGGGAATCCCAGCCTGCTGTGTTTTTTCGGGGCACAGCCCTGATCCTGCACAGCTCAGAACATCCCAGCCCGGAGTGTGTTTGTGGGGCCAGCCTGGCACAGCTCAGATCATCCCAGCCCCATGTGTGTTTGTGGGGCACAGCCCTGACCCTGCACAGCTCACACATCTCAGCCCGGTGTGTGTTTTTGGGTCACAGCCCTGCACAGCTCACACATCCCAGCCTGGTGTGCGTTTGTGGGGCACAGCCCTGACCCTCACAGCTCACACATCCCAGCCCAGTGTGTGTTTGTGGGGCACAGCCCCAGCCCTGAACAGCTCAGAGCATCCCAGCCCGGTGTGTGTTTGTGGGGCCAGCCTGACACAGCTGAGAACATCCCAGCCCAATGTGTGTTTGTGGGGCACAGCCCTGAGCCTGCACATCTCACACATCCTAGCCCGGTGTGTGTTTGTGGGGCACAGCCCCAGCCCAGCACAGCTCACACAACCCAGCCCGGTGTGTGTTTTTGGGGCACAGCCCCAGCCCAGCACAGCTCACACAACCCAGCCCTGTGTGTGTTTGTAGGGCACAGCCCTGCACAGCTCACACATCCCAGCCCGATGTGTGTTTGTGGGGCACAGCCCTGACCCTGCACAGCTCACACATCCCAGCCTGGTGTGTGTTTGTTGGGCACAGCCCTGACCCTGCACAGCTCAGAACATCCCAGCCCGATGTGTGTTTGTGGGGCACAGACTTGAGCCTGCACAGCTCAGAACATCCCAGCCCAGTGTGTGTTTGTGGGGCCAGCCTGACACAGCTCAGAACATCCCAGCCCCATGTGTGTTTGTGGGGCACAGCCCGGACCCTGCACAGCTCAGAACATCCCACCCCAGTGTGTGTTTGTGGGGCCAGCCTGGCACAGCTCAGATCATCCCAGCCTGATTTGTGTTTGTGGATCACAGCCCTGACCCTGCACAACTCACACATCCCAGGCTGGTGTGTGTTTGTTGGGCACAGCCCCCGCCCGGTACAGCTCACACATCCCACCCGGTGTCTGTTTCTGGGGCACAGCTCTGACCCTGCAGAGCTCACACATCCCAGCCCGGTGTGTGTTTGTGGGGCACAGCCCAGACCCTGAACAGCTCAGAACATCCCAGCCTGGTGTGTGTTTCTGGGGCACAGCCCTGAGCCTGCACAGCTCACAAATCCCAGCCCGATGTGTGTTTGCGGGGCACAGCCCTGACCCTTCACAGCTCACACATCCCAGTCCAGTGTGTGTTTGTGGGGCGCAGCCCTGACCCTGCACAGCTCAGAACATCCCAGCCCGGAGTGTGTTTTTGGGGCCAGCCTGGCACTGCTCAGATCATCCCAGCCCGGTGTGTGTTTGTGGGGCACAGCCCCAGCCCTGAACAGCTCAGGGCATCCCAGCCCGGTGTGTGTTTGTGGGCACAGCCCTGACACTGCACAGCTTACACATCCCAGCCCGGTGTGTGTTTGTGGGGTACAGCCTCAGCCCAGCACAGCTCACACATCCCAGCCCAGTGTGTCTTTGTGGGGCACAGCCCAGCAGAGCTCACACATCCCAGCCCTGTTCGTGTTTCTGGGGCATAGCCCTGAGCCTGCACAACTCAGAACATCCCAGCCCAGTGTGTGTTTGTGGGGCACAGCCCTGACCATACACAGCTCACACATCCCAGTCCAGTGTGTGTTTGTGGGGCACAGCCCCAGCCCAGCAATGCTCAGGGCATCCCAGCCTGCTGTGTTTTTTCGGGGCACAGCCCTGATCCTGCACAGCTCAGAACATCCCAGCCCGGAGTGTGTTTGTGGGGCCAGCCTGGCACAGCTCAGATCATCCCAGCCCCATGTGTGTTTGTGGGGCACAGCCCTGACCCTGCACAGCTCACACATCTCAGCCCGGTGTGTGTTTTTGGGTCACAGCCCTGCACAGCTCACACATCCCAGCCTGGTGTGCGTTTGTGGGGCACAGCCCTGACCCTCACAGCTCACACATCCCAGCCCAGTGTGTGTTTGTGGGGCACAGCCCCAGCCCTGAACAGCTCAGAGCATCCCAGCCCGGTGTGTGTTTGTGGGGCCAGCCTGACACAGCTGAGAACATCCCAGCCCAATGTGTGTTTGTGGGGCACAGCCCTGAGCCTGCACATCTCACACATCCTAGCCCGGTGTGTGTTTGTGGGGCACAGCCCCAGCCCAGCACAGCTCACACAACCCAGCCCGGTGTGTGTTTTTGGGGCACAGCCCCAGCCCAGCACAGCTCACACAACCCAGCCCTGTGTGTGTTTGTAGGGCACAGCCCTGCACAGCTCACACATCCCAGCCCGATGTGTGTTTGTGGGGCACAGCCCTGACCCTGCACAGCTCAGAACATCCCAGCCCGGTGTGTGACTGTGGGGCACAGCCCCAGCCCTGAACATCTCAGGGCATCCCAACTCAGTGTTTGTTTGTGGGGCACAGCCCCAGCCCAGCACAGCTCACACATCCCAGCCCGATGTGTGTTTGTGGGGCACAGCCTTGAGCCTGCACAGCTCAGAACATCCCAGCCCGGTGTGTGTTTGTGGGCACAGCCCCAGCCCTGCACAGCTCAGAACATTGCAGCCCGGTGTGTGTTTGTGGTGCACAGCCCTAGCCCTGGATAGCTCAGTGCATCCCAGCCCGGTGTGTGTTTGTGGGGCAGAGCCCCAGCCCAGCACAGCCCAGGGCATTCCAGCCCGATGTGTGTTTGTGGGGCACAGCCCTGACCCTGCACAGCTCAGAACATCCCAGCCCGGTGTGTGTTTGTGGGGCACAGCCGTGACCCTGCACAGCTCACACATCCCAGCCCCACGCTGGGGCTCTCACCTGAGCAGCTCTTAGGCAACCTAAGCTTTTTACCCCCTATTTGTCACTTAAATCTGCCGACCTTCATTTCCAAAGTAGCTGCAAACACGCTGTCATTGATGGAGGGAGTAACATGATATCGATATTCTGAAGGCATCCATCAGGAGCTCTAATCTTTGATATGACTGTGCATTGAAGCCTTTTCTAGGAATCAATCTGTTCCTTTGTGTGCCTGAGTGCACACAGAAGTTAACACACACATTCAGACAAACCCCTTTGCTTTGGGACATTGCTGGGCTGGGAGAACACCCTGAGCCATTTCTGGTTGGCTTTGGGCATTTCGTGCTTTGGGTATTGCTTACCTACTGTGCCCAAAGGTTTGCATCTCCCTGAGCCCACAAACGTGTCCCTTTCAAGCAGAATCCATGGAAATTGCATTTTACTGTATCCTATTTCATCTCTACGTTTTGTAACTGCTTCAAAAGAGACAGTGGGAAAACAACACCACAGGATATTTTCAGCCTGGTGTGTGTTTTTGGGGCACAGCCCAGCACAGCTCACACATCCCAGCCCGGTGTGTGTTTGTGGGGCACAGCCCAGCACAGCTCATACATCCCAGCCCGGTGTGTGTTTGTGGGGCACAGCCCTGACCCACCCAAGGCCGTGCCTTGGACAATAGCACAGCAGAAATCAGTCAGCATCTCAGTGATGCAAATGTTTCAGAGAGCACAAAAAGTTGTTGATGTGAGTTTGGGATTTGCTGAACCAACAGGTTTTGAAGCCCTGCCTTGGGAAGGTAACTGGGATTTTTTAGTACCTGTGTGACACAATCTTTTGTTGTGCTCCTCTATGACATAATGTTCTGTATCATTAATCTGGGACTAATCTCACAGGCATCTCCTCCTCTGCCTTCGATGGAATGGGAGTGGGGCCAGATCCTTAAGTATGCAAAAATCCCAGAAAAAGATTTATCTGTCCATCAGCATGTATTCATTACACTTAAATTGTTATTTGCTCACTATCAGCTCAACCAGCACCTCACAACGCACAGAAATAAGAGGGCATCTATCAAAAGGCACAGTGGGTTCAGGGGAAAACAAGAATTCTGCCTCCCTTGAGGGAGAAGCTGCAGAGCAGAGTCAGTGCAGGACACACAACCCTCTTTTTGTCATGTTGCAGGAGACAGCAGAGAAGAAAGGTGACAAATTACCCCTGATGCCTTTGTCAGGTCTGTTTGGCTCATGCCTTCAGCCAGTTGTAATTTTAAATTGTCGTAATTGCAAGTCTCAAATACAAACTGGTATTTTAGATGTGGATCCTGGAGCCAGAATTCATGTTCTCCTGCCCACTGACCCTGAGATTTCTCTGTGAGCTTGGCCTTAAATTTAATGTCCAATAATCTGAAAGTTTTCAAATTCGGGAGGATTTAACAAAACCCCAGATCTTAGTGCTGGCACCCAATTGCCAAGTGAAATTGTGTCTGTATCCTTCTTGCACGTCACACACCTTAAACACAGAAATCACCCTAAAATCCTTCAGAACACACTTCAGAATCACTGAACACCAAGGGTGTCACAGCATGAATTCAGCATCATCTGAGCCATCAGAGCTTTGTCCTCCTGACCCCCAGGAGCTTCTGCTGTGCCTCAAATGATGATTCTCTGTTCCTTACCTAAATCTAAACTTGCACACACTGCACATTTCTGAACGAAAGCCAAACATCACCTCCAGCTAAAGCATTGTTTCTGCTGCTTGTTGCCATCTCCAGTCATACTCTGAATGTGCTGTTTTCTGATGGTCTCATGCAAGAAAACCAATGTTTTCCTCGCCAGAGAAACTCCTAGAATTTCTGCACACTCACCCCGGGGGCGGGTGCCCTACACACCATGCCCTGGGACTGACTGCCCAGTTCACTAACAGCAGTTGTTGGGATTTTTTTCTTCCTAGAAATTCCCAATTTTTCCCCCAGCCCAGCAGGCAGGAGGGGCTGGGTGTTTTCCTGTCTGTGTGAGGTATGCAGACCTCTCTGCCCCCCAGGACAATGTTTCACTTGTTCCCCTTCCCAAGGGGATGGCTGGAAGATGCTCCGGCCCCAAGGAGATCAAAGAGCTGCCAGGACGGGCTGGTCAAGCGTTTTCCTTTCATCTGAATATATTGTTTGTGATTCGGAGCCATTCCTAAAGGTGAGGAAGGGTTCTAATCATTGCAGGAAGAGCCCTCGGAGATGACAGCAGGAGAAAAGGGAAGATTAAGGATTGCTTGCAAGCACCAGGGAACAGCAGGTCACATATTTGGAGTAAACTGCCTTTGTTGATTTTACTTAAACGGTAACAAAGAGTTAGAAATTCACGCAGCATAAAGGAAACAAACAAACACTGAGCATTGGTACCTTTCCAGGGGCTGCTTTACTCCCAGAATATGCATTATGTGTGTAAGGTGTGCATTCTGAAATATTCTGCATTTCCAAGAATTAATACTGCGCTACAACAAAAAGGACTTAAATTATTTTAATTGCACTTAATCATTTTGCAGAGCATCACTGGATTCATAAAGCAAAGGAGTTCTGTGTCCTCATAAATCACCCAGAGGAACCCAAAACAAGACAGAGCTCTCCAAAGTGCATAAAACCACCCCAGACCACAGAATTTTAGGTTTCTTCTAGCACAACTTTCACTTCAGCAATCCGTTTCTAAAACAGTGAAATTTATCCAAATTTATTTCTAAAACAGTGAAATTTACCCAAATTTCACTTTGTTGTGGCAGCACTGAAGGAAGAAGCAGCAAGGAGCAGACCCTGCTCAGGGCTCTGAAAATCTGCTCCCAACAGGTTGGAGAGAAGGATCCCAGCACCCAGGGGTGATCCCAGCACCCAGGGGTGATTCCAGCACCCAGGGGTGGTCCCAGCATCCAACCTCTGATCCCAGCACCCAGAGCTGATCCCAGCACCCAGGGATGATCTGAGCACCCAGGGCTGATCCCAGCACCTACAGCTGATCCCAGCACCCAGGGCTGATCCCAGCACCCAGGGGTGATCCCAGCACCCAGGGGTGATCCCAGCACTCAGAGCTGATCCCAGCACCCAGGGGTGGTCCCAGCACCCAGGAGTGATCCCAGCACCCAGAGCTGATCCCAGCACCCAGGGCTGATCCCAGCACCCAGAGCTGATCCCAGCACCCACCAGGGGTGATCCCAGCATCCAGGGGTGATGCTAGCACCCATGGGTGATCCCAGCACCCAGAGCTGATCCCAGCACCCACCAGGGGTGATCCCAGCACCCAGAGCTGATCCCAGCACCCACCAGGGGTGATCCCAGCACCCAGGGCTGATCCCAGCACCCACCAGGGGTGATCCCAGCACCCACCAGGGGTGATCCCAGCACCCAGGGCTGATCCCAGCACCCAGAGCTGATCCCAGCACCCACCAGGGGTGATCCCAGCATCCAGGGGTGATGCTAGCACCCATGGGTGATCCCAGCACCCAGAGCTGATCCCAGCACCCACCAGGGGTGATCCCAGCACCCAGAGCTGATCCCAGCACCCACCAGGGGTGATCCCAGCACCCAGGGCTGATCCCAGCACCCAGGGGTGATCCCAGCCCTGCCTCTGCAGCTCCCCCAGGTAAGCACAGGGCTGTGACATCCCATCATTTTGGGGACTGAAATATGTTTGACATCCAAGAATTGCAGCTCCTTCAGATCCACCAAGTGGTTGAAGTGCTGGATGAGGGCCCAGGGCTGCTGTGCTTGGCCTCCCTGGGGAGGAAAGGGGCAAACCCTGGTGCTGCCAGAAAGGAAAGGGGCAAACCCTGGTGCTGCCAGAAAGGAAAGAAGAAAACTCTGGTGCTGCCAGAGAGGAAAGAGGCAAACTGTGGTGCCCCCAGAAAGGAAAGGGCAAACCCTGGTGCTCCCAGGGAGGAAAGGGGCAAACCCTGGTGCTGCCAGAGAGGAAAGGGCAAATCCTGGTGCTCCCAGGGAGGAAAGGGGCAAACTCTGGTGCTGCCAGAAAGGAAAGGGACAAATCCTGGTGCCCCCAGAAAGGAAAGGGCAAACCCTGGTGCTGCCAGAAAGGAAAGGACAAACCCTGCTGCTCCCAGAAAGGAAAGGGGCAAACTCTGGTGCTGCCAGAAAAGAAAGGGACAAAACCTGGTGCTGCCAGAAAAGAAAGGGACAAACCCTGGTGCTGCCAGAAAGGAAAAGGACAAACCCTGGTGCTCCTAGAAAGGAAAGGGACAAACCCTGGTGCTCCCCAGGTCCCCCAGGCCTCTCTGTGGGTGACTCTGTGCCAGCAGCCTCCAGCTCCTCTCCACTGCTGCTGTCCCAGGAGCTCTGCAGTGAACAATCAGTGGGACCTGTGCAGCCTCCAGAAGCATTTGGAGCTGCTCTGAGCACAGGAGCTGCGGAGTATTCCTGTCCTGCTCTATTTTAACAGTAATATTTTCACTAGGGCCAAAGGGAAACAAGCAGCATTAAGTGCAAGTATCTCGTGTATAAATATTTATATAAGGAAGAAAAAGTGTCCTTGTGTGCAGCCACAGGTGCACAGGCAAACACTTGAGCACCAAATTCCATAAAATCGCCTTCGGACAGGGAGCTGAGCCGTGTTTGGACAGATGGCCAGCTCCTCTAGAAATGCTTCATTTTACTCCCATTGTTTCGTTCAGGGCAGGGTGCTGTACTGGAAAAAAGATTCTGTAGCACCCTTCTCATGTAATAGTTCCCATGAATTATCCAAATCAGAGTTTACCACAATCTAGGAATAAATTTAGGGTCACCGAGACCTCGAGGGCACTTGGCTCTGCACAGAATTCAGAGCTCAGCACAGGCTGGGGCAGTCCTGCTTGCAGAGAAGGACCTGGGAAAGCTGAAAGCCTGGAGGCTCCACAACTGAGAGACTAAAGAGTCCCATCAAAACTGAGATAGGCATATTGGGGAAAAAAAAAGGAAAAAAAAGAAAAAAAAAAAAAAGAAAAAAGAAAAAAGAAAAAAGAAAACAAAGAAAAAAAAAGAAAAAAGAAACAAAGAAAACGAAGAAAAAATAAAAAAAATAAAAAAATAAAAAAGAAAAAAGAAAACAAAGAAAAAAGAAAAAATAAAAAAGAAAAAAGGAAAAAGAAGAAAAAAGAAAAAAGAAGAAAAAAGAAAAAAGAAAAAGGAAAAAGAAAAAAGAAAAAAGAAAAAGAAAAAAGAAAAAGAAAAAAGAAAAAAGAAAACAAAGGAAAAAAAAGAAAAAGAAAAAGAAAAAAGAAAAAAGAAAAAAGAAAAAGAAAAAAGAAGAAAAAAGAAAAAAGAAAAAAGAAAAAAAAGGAAAAAAAAAAGAAAGAAGCTTCAGTGAAAAGTGTCTGAAATCTGAAATAGAGGAGAAAATTCTTTCAACTCCTGCAGCTAGCTGAGGCAAGTTCGTCGGTATTTCTTGACTGGGAAGTTTCTCCCCTTTGGCTATAGAGCAACTCCTGCCTCCAGGAGAGGAGAAAGCTGATAACTAGGATTGGGTGAGCTGCTCTAGATAAAGAACCGGCTTGAACCTCTGCCCAAGGTTTGAACCCAAGGCTTGCTCTTCAGATCAGGTGTTAGGAGGCACTTTTCCTCTTTTCCTTTTTCCTCGCTTTTCCTTGTCAAAAATCTCTTCAGATGTTTTAGGATCTTGCACCCCACAGAATGTTTTTCCTCAGTTTGCCAATCCTGACATTTTTAGGGGCTTCTGCAGGCACAGCATTCCCTGACCCATCTGGAGGTGACACATCCATGCAGGGCATGCAGCCCTCGCACATTTGAAAGCTTTTTGGGGAGCATTTCACCAAAATGTCAGTCCAGGCACTGCTGCTGGCCACCGAAATCCCGTGCTGAAGGCAGTGCCAGAATATTCTCTTCTGAAGCTGCACTCTGTGTACTCTGAGAGGAGAAAAACTTTTTTAGCACTTGAACATACGCTCAGAAAGATCCATAAAGCTGCCAACCAACATCAAATGTGTCTTTGCTGTCTCTTTTCTGCAGCCAGGGGGATGGCATCGATAAAACGACAAAACCCTTCAATGCAGCAGTCATTCTGCTCCCCTGTTCTTTAAATGTTCAGCCAATTTAGGAGAAAGGCGAGACCAAAGTGCAGGATAATCGATGTAAGCTAACACCAGGCCTACGTTTTATCTGCCTTTTCTTATTTCTCTTCCGAAATATCAGAAGATGAGGAAATATGATTTGAAAATGAGCATGGTTAATACACCCCGAACAATAAACAGCTGAAAGAGCTCCTCAGCCCATTCTTTTAAAGTGCCGGATGTGTAATCCTGGTAACACTTAACAGTCATTTGAATATGAAAAGGCTTCAGGCTAGAGGTGCTAATAAGAACACCCCACACTTCAGCTTTAAACAGACACGGCAATTTGTATTTCAATAAGGGGGGGAAAAAAAATCAGTCTTGAGGAAAGAAATACCTGCGCTCCTGCACTGTCTCCATTTACAGCACTCACATGCACACGTCTCAGCATCGCTAATGCAAACGCAGCTCAGACAATTTAAATTGCCCTTCAGAAGGCAGAGAAAGAAACGTGTCATTAGCGTGACATCTCCGCTCCTCTGAAACGCACGGCAGGCTGGTTGTGCTGCACAGAGGTACAGGTAGGTGTAAATGAAAAAAAAAAACCGCATTCTTGGCTCGGTGATAAGGAAAATGTGGAAACACAAATGCCAGGGTGACAGGCTGTCTTCTGCTTTTTCTCACTCCGCAGCTCTGACAGCTTCCCGATGAAGCCACATTAGAACAAGGCTGGAATCCTTTACCTGTTAGGAATGTAGGACCCATATTTTCTGGTGCTTTAATGAGGAAAACTAAAAACTCCTCACCAGCGCCGTGCCTTGTTCGCTCCTTCTGTCCTGTCAAAGTGAATTTGAATTGCTGCAGGATGACACGAGTTTTGGTGCCACATTTTTTTGGAGCCAGGTCTGACTTCAGTTCCTGTACACAGAAGAATGCTCTGTGAGAAACCTGGAACAAGTCTTGAAAGCAAAATCCTCAAGAAAATTTAGTTCTAGCTGCCTTGATTTTTTATGTGATTAAACGATTGCCTGAGTTTTTGTGGAGGTCAGAGAGAAATAATTTTTAGTGAACTGCTTCTCTCACTTCTAACTCACCAAATGGAGTTTAAATGACAAATAGTTACTTCTGAGAGCATATCAGCAAAGCTGTCCCAGAACAATCATGTGCTGTGCAGAGATGAACATTGGTCCCATCTATCAGAGATTCTCACTAGGGGATCCTGGAGAGCTGAGGGCAAAGCCCAAAGCATCAGCTGGGATGAAGGAATCAGCATTGCTCGTGTTCTGTGACAGAACAGAACTGAGCTGCCTGAACTGCCTTAGGTTTGATCACTGTGGAGTCACTTTTTTGCTGAGGCTGCTTGTGGAAGTCCCACATCCCAGGGTGGTTTTGGGAAAGAGAACTTTTGCTGCATGGAAATCAGTGCAGCTTTTATGGGAACATCTTAAGCAATTCCGTGGAAAACCTCAGGAGCTGCCAAGCCAAGTTTTAGCCTACAAAGGGGAATGATAAAGATAAGAAGTTCTGAAAATATGTGGTGGAAATAAAGAGCTACACAATAAACCCTGAGCTAAAATAAGGAAAAATTGAAGATTATAAATAAATCTAATATGAGGCTTTCTGATATAAATTTCCTGAAGTGTGCAAGTTGCTAAAATCTTCCCTCTCCTCCTCATGCACACAAACTGATTTCATCAGCCCCACAAACCTGAGACATAAAGTTCTCTTTGGTTTTGGTTGTTGATTTTTTTGGTTTGTTTTGTTTTTTGGGGTTTTTTTTGGTGAATTTTTTCCCCCTGTGACTTCCATGCTTTTGCCACTGTTCAAAAATATCTCCTAAAATCTGATGTAATAAAGACAGAATTGTATCCCTGGGCCTTGAGAAGATCAATAAGTAAGTTAATTTCCTGAGTGGCCACAGAGCTGCTGGTTGGTGAGAGAGGAAAGAGGGACTGAAGGACACAGAAATATGGGTCTGGAGAGAGGTGCAGCAGCAACCCTGATCCCTGCAGGAACCCCTGCACCCACATGCAGCCCCTGAGAGCAGGAGAGCAGCCCTGGGAGCCAGGGAGGGAAAAGGGAAAGTGAAAAGGGAAAGGGGAAAGGGAAAAGGAAAGGGGAAGGGAAGAGGAAAGAGAGAAAAGGGAAAAGGGAAAAGAAAAGGGAAGGAAAAAGAAGGGAAAGAAAGGGAAAGGAGAAAGGGGAAAAGGGAAAAGGGAAAAGGGAAAAAGGAAAAGGGAAGAAGGAAGAGAGAAAAGGGGGGGAAAAGGGAAGGAAAAAGAAGGGAAAGGGGAAAAATGAAAAGGGAAAAGGGAAAAAGGAAAGGGGGAAAGGGAAAAGGGAAGGGAAAGGGAAAAGGGGAGGGAAAGGAGGGGAAAAGGGAAGGGGAAGGGAAGAGGGGAAGGGGAAGGGAAGAGGGAAAAGGGAAAAGAAAAGAAGGGAAAGGAGGAGAAAAGGGGGGAAGGGAAGGGAAGGGAAGGGAAGGGAAGGGAAGGGAAGGGAAGGGAAGGGAAGGGAAGGGAAGGGAAGGGAAGGGAAGGGAAGGGAAGGGAAGGGAAGGGAAGGGAAGGGAAGGGAAGGGAAGGGAAGGGAAGGGAAGGGAAGGGAAGGGAAGGGAAGGGAAGGGAAGGGAAGGGAAGGGAAGGGAAGGGAAGGGAAGGGAAGGGAAGGGAAGGGAAGGGAAGGAAGGGAAGGGAAGGGAAGGGAAGGGAAGGGAAGGGAAGGGAAGGGAAGGGAAGGGAAGGGAAGGGAAGGGAAGGGAAGGGAAGGGAAGGGAAGGGAAGGGAAGGGAAGGGAAGGGAAGGCTTTGCCTCCTTTGCCCTGCCCAGGCAGCAGCCCCTGCTCCTGTTCCCTGCCTGCTGCTGCCCCGTGAGGGCTGATTTTCACTCCTGGGGATGACAGAAGTGATCACAGGGAAGATGAGAGGTCCCTGTGTGGGCAATCATTCCTCTGCCCTCGCTCCAGACACCAACAGGTACACACAGGGGTTGGGAAGGGGAAGATTGTCAAATCCTTCTGAGGAAGGGAATTCTGAGCTTTCCCACCCCTGCCAAAGCAGCTCCTCTGCTCCCTCCTCAGCCGGGAGCCTGCTGATGCAGCTGGAGCCAGAGCAGTGACCAAGCCCATAACAGCACAGCTCAGATTGCTGTGGAAACCCATCCACGCAGTGATTAGCCCCCAGTTTATAGTCAGAGGCCTGGTTTGAGCAGATTTTAATCCATTTTGAGTGCACAAATTTCTTCCAATGTTCCAGTTTAGCCCAGGAACACCCAGCCCAAACCAAATTGGCGGGTGCAATGCCAGTGCCCCCAGACTGGCACCCCGGGCACTGCAGCAAGAAGGGGGCTCTGGGGAAAGAGAAGTGCTGGGAAAGTTAGGAAAGTGAAGTTCCTCACTCTCCTGGCTGCTGGAAATGAAGAGGGCTCATTTTCCCTGCCCTGCAGACTCTAAACCTGGACACCTGGATAAAGACCCCATGGTTTGCACAGCTCAGACCCAACGGGACAGACGCTGCTATGGACAAGGGGAAGATCCTGACTCTGGGCAGTTTCTGCACAGCCAGTCTCCCCAAAAACCATCTCCACCTCGAGGGCTGTTCTGTAGTAATGCACCCCACACCTGAGTGAGTGAGTCCATGTAAGGAAAGGGTTGGGACTCACTCCTTGCACTTCTTTTAAGGCAAAGAGCCCAGAAAATTCTCTGCTGTTCTCACTGTAACTGGCTCAGTGCCAGCACAGGGGCACGGATTGGGTTTGGAAAGTGTAAATCAAATCCTGGTGCTGATTTCATTGGGCCAAACAGCCCATCTGAACCATCAAGAACTAAAAGAGGCAGCACAAAGGAACTCAAGGAGCTTTTTAGGTGTCTGAGCAAGGTGCAGAGGCTTCTCAGGCACCTGTGCTCAGCTTTTCTTTTATTTCTGTAACAGTTATTATTGTGCATTTATTAAACCTTTTGCTTTTACAAAACACACCTGAAGACCCATCTCACTAATTATTGAAGCCATCTCGCTAATTATTGAAGCCATCTCTGCAAGGCTGGCCCCTGAGAGAGATAGGAAAGAAATCCTAGAGTCTGGAGCAGTTATTTCAGCAGATTGGTCTGTGGGAGAGCTCGAGAAATTCCCACCTGTGAACGTTTCCAGGAGAGAAGGAATGAGTGCTGAAAACCCATCACGTTAAATTTAAGGTTACACACACAGCTTCTGCACTGTGGCCTTGGTTTTCAATTAGCCAGGGTCAAATGTAGCTTATCAAAAGCTCTAGGAGCAATCAAATCCACTTTAATGGGCCTTTAGTAAAAAAAGGGAACACACATAAGCTTCCCTAAGCAGCCTAAAAAAAAAAAAGTTTACATTAAAAGATGTAACAGATACACAACTACGCTCAAATATTTTTATTTGTCTAACAAGGAATAAAACAAGTTACAGCAAAGCATGAAATCTGATGAGGATTCTACCTTAAGGAAAAAAAAAATTCTTTTATAATAACAAATAGTTGGAACCAGCACATTGCTTTCGCGACATTGTTCCCTCCAAGACAAGTCCGAACTGTTCAACGTTATGAAAACTCTGCCTATTGCTTTGTACCAGAAAATTTATTACCCCCAAATCATTTACAACAGACAGCACGCATTCCAAAACTGATTTGTTACTTTAGGCCACAACAACTCACTTTCAAAGCTTAAAGAATCCATTATGCTGTGCAAAGGAGAGCCGGTGAGCAGGACACGAATTAGAGACAGCTCCAAAAGGAATTCCATTAAAAGCTGGGATGGAGGAAGCCTGCAAGCACAGCCAGGCAATGCACTGGCAGCCTTCTGGCCACCGGGGGCTGCGGGAAAAGATGGAAGAGGGTTTTTATTCCATGCAGTGTGCCAGCATTTGTCATAATTTCAGCAAGCTGCCTGGCTGGCCAGGAGGAGCAGTCAGGTGTGATGAACATGGGGCTGTGCTCTGGGGGAGCTGCCAGTCCCTGCTGGCATTTATTTCCCTTTGCTGCAGCACCCAGCTCAGTGTGTGTGTTTGTGTGTGTGTGTGTGTTTGTGTGTGTATTTGTGTGCTCAGCACTGCTCTGCTCCCCTGATTTTGTCAGGAGCCACAACAGGTGCTTGGTATAATAATCAATAATAGAAATAATAATAATAAATCCAGCTTGATTTATTTCATTCAGATGCCAGCCATGGAGGCCACTGAGATGGAGGAGCTGCTGCTCTCAGAGCACAGGGAGTGCTCCAGCCCGGGAGGTAAACCCAGCTCGGGGAGAGCAGCCCCACAGAGGTTGAACCCACAAAAAGAACTCTGTGGGAAGGGGCCAAGGAGGTGGGAGCACCCACAGGGGTGAGGACACAGAGCTGGTGGCACAGGGGTGACACGGGGCCTCCCTGGGGTGCCTGACTCTACACCAGGCTGAACATCTGCAGTCAAAGATCAAAGAGCTCAGCCAGCAAAGCGAGGCGTAGAAAGTTACCTGCACACTTGATTTACAACCTCTTTAATCACAAGGGACAATTCTCAGGAATTTTTTTTTAAAATCGCTGCAAATTCACATCATTAAGAGCCTTTTTTTCTATGAAGTTATCACAAAATTTGAAAGGTGACATGGAAAGAGCATCTAGAAGTGATCCGTGTTTGGTTTGCATTTGAAAGTCTGTATTTCTTTGAACTGATGCATACCCAAACAGCTCAGCCTTTTGGGATTTAAATTGTAATTCTATATGAGCAAACTACAGGAAACTGCTTTGAAAAGAAACCAAAACCCTACAGCAGAAGTGTGAGTGGCTGGCTGTGGGTGCTCATCTGCCCCTGGGGTTTGCCCAGAGCAGGATGAACTGAGTTCTCTGCAGGTAAAAATGTTGGTCTCAGTTCTTTGGAGCTGACAGTGCTCTGAGTGAAACCTGTGGTGTTTGCAGCTCGATTTTTAATTCAAAGCCACAGAACAAGGGAGCCCCAGCATCCCTGAGCCCGGCTTGGTGCTCTCAGAAGCTTCTCATAACCTGCTCAGGGGCTGGCGGGGGATACATTGGGTCCCTGAGCCCCTGTCCCTCCCTGGAGTATGTTTGAGTGGTCTATTTCACAATCACTGCTGCTGGAAATGGATTGTTTTTATTTTTAAAGCTGTTACACATCTGTTTTTCCTTTACTGTAAACAACTCTTCTCTCTCTCTCTCTCTCTCTTTTAATCCCACACCTACTTTGCTTTTCAGTTCTCTCTTGAAAATATTGACAGCAAAAAATGCAAACTGGCCCAAACCACCCCAAGCTATTCTGAGCACAGTGCTGCAGAACGAGGCACAGAGTAAAAAAGAGCATCATTATCTGCCATTTCAATGATTCCCAAAGCTCCCATGTAGGACGTGGGGTTCCTGTGATCTTTGTCCAAGAAAACTCCACCAGTGACCTTAAGGAGATTTCTTTAGGCACTGACACACAGCAGTGACTGCTCAGGGGATTTTGTCCCACACACAACGCAGGCTGCTCCAGGTGAGCCCCTGCAGCAGCAGCAGCAGCCAGAGGGGCTCCTCAGCACCCTGCACTCAGCTGGTCTGTCTGTCTGTCTGTCTGTCTGTCTATCCTCCAGGGATGTCACACCTGAGGGCAGGTAACACCTCCCCAGCGTGCACCTCCTGTTTGTTCATATAACACATGGGCAGGCTGGGAGAGCTGGAGAGGAGAAGCTCCAGGGAGAGCTCAGAGCCCCTGGCAGGGCCTGAAGGGGCTCCAGGAGAGCTGGAGAGGGACTGGGGACAAGGGATGGAGGGACAGGAGCCAGGGAATGGCTTCACATTAACAGAGTGCAAGGAGAGATGGGATTTCGGGCAGGAATTGTTCCCTGTGAGGGTGGACAAGCTGTGGCTGCCCCTGGATCCCTGGCAGTGTCCCAGGCCAGGCTGGACATTGGGGTTTGGAGCACCCCGGGACAAGGGAAGGGTCCCTGCCCTGGCAGGGGTTGGAGTGGGATGAGCTCTGAGCTCCCCTCCAACCCCAGCCATTCCGGGATCCTGGGATTTGTATTTTGGCACCTGGCTCCCCTGGCCACGGGCACGTTCCACAATCCATGTCCAAACACAGGCAAGTCCTGAGCTGTGCATTGGCCTGGAGAGCAGAGCCAGCAGAGCCAGAGCAGGCCCAGAACAGATCCCCTGAGCTCTGAAAGCCCCAGCACTGCGGCTCAGGCACACACAGCACACAGAGCACTCCTAGAGAGCACCCAGAGCCAGGCGAGCCCACACCCCGGCCCAGCTCCGAGCCAATCCCTTCCTCAAAGCCTCCCTGAGGTCAGGTGAGGAAAACGCAGCCCTGCTTCCAATGGAAACACCGCTCCAGTCCCTACTTACCATTTGTGGTGTCAAGAGTTCCCCAGAGCCGCTGGTGGAGCCCCGGGGGCTGAGCTCAGCTCGGGGAGCAGCCAGGGCTCCGGGGCTTTTGGTTTTCCTGGGAGCAGCCAGGGCTGCGGGGCTTTTGGCTTTCCTGGAGCAGCCAGGGCTCCAGGGCTTTTGGCTTTCCCGGGAGCAGCCAGGGCTGCGGCACTTTTGGCTTTCCCTGGAGCAGCCAGAGCTCCGGGACTTTTGGCTTTCCTAGGAGCCGCCAGGGCTGCGGGGCTTTTGCCTTTCCTGGGAGCAGCCAGAGCTCCGGGGCTTTTGGCTTCCTGGGAGCAGCCAGTGGTCCAGGGCTTTTGGCTTTCCCGGGAGCAGCATCCAGAGCTCCGGGGCTTTTGGCTTTTTTGGGAGCAGCAGCCAGAGCTCTGGGGCTTTCGGCCTTCCCGGGGGCAGCCAGGGCTGTGTGGCTTTTGGCTTTCCTGGGAGCAGCCAGGGCTCCGGGGCTTTTGGTTTTCCCGGGAGCAGCCAGGGCTGCGGGGCTTTTCGCTTTTTTGGGAGCAGCAGCCAGAGCTCTGGGGCTTTCGGCCTTCCCGGGGGCAGCCAGGGCTGTGTGGCTTTCGGCCTTCCCGGGGGCAGCCAGGGCTCCGGGAGTTTTGGTTTTCCCGGGAGCAGCCAGTGGTCCAGGGCTTTTGGCTTTCCTGGGAGCAGCCAGGGCTGCGGGGCTTTTGCCTTTCCCGGGAGCAGCCAGGGGTCCAAGGCTTTTGGTTTTCCTGGGAGCAGCCAGGGCTCCAGGGCTTTTGGTTTTGCCGGGAGCATCCAGGGCTCCGGGGGTTTTGGTTTTCCCGGGAGCAGCAGCTGGCTGCAGGGAAGGAGGGATCAGCACCGCACAGGGTGACAGCACGGGCATCACTCCACAGCCTTTGTTGCACCAAAGCCCTGCTCAGGGCAGGTGTTGAAAGTACGGGTTAAAAGGTGAACTTTGAACGTCCTGAAGAGTTTTGTTTTGGTTTTTTCCACCCTGGTTTTCCTTCACATTTCTGGTCACTGAATAGTGTAGCTGAATGGTGAAAACAAGCAGTTTGGATTATCGCTGTGTTGGAGAAGCTGTTTAATCAGACAAATGAAAAAACATCATCACAGCCAGCTCTGGGTACCAGCAGCTCCTGACAGCTGCCTCTCCTGGCCCTCTGATAGTTTAGGGCCTCATCCTCATTAAAAACAGATGCACAAAACCCAAAACTTCCAACTGCACAGACATGTGAGCGCCCTGCTAGTAGGAGAGACCCATTTAGAGGATGCTGGAAAATAATTACATCATTTCTCCATTAGAGGAATGGTCTCTGCAGCTCCCAGAGAACTTGGCAGAGCATTAAAAGCCCGTCAGGGCTGACCACACAATAACTGAAGGGGAGGCAGAAAAAAACACATCAAACCACAGAAAAAAGCCCGAGAAAGGATTTCTGGAGTGCTTTTGCAATTTTCTTTGATCTAAAATAGAAATACTCATCTGGAAGGGTACCTAAGGCACATCAGTGAGAAAGTGCCCAGCACACCTCCACCATGACTGGGCTAACTCCAAAAACCCAAAGGGCTTCTCAGCAGAATCCTTTTGTCTCCAGGGACATCACTGTGTCCTATTCCCTCTCCAAGGACATCCCCATGTCCTGTCCCCATCCCCAAGGACATCCCTGTGCCCTGTCCCCTTTCCAGTGACATCCCTGTGTCCTGTCCCCATCCCAAGGGACGTCTCTGTGCCCTGTGCTCTGTGCTCTGTCCCCATCCCTGTGCCCTGTCCCCTCTCCAAGGACATCCTTGTGTCCTGTCCCCTCTCCAAGGACATCCCTGTGCCCTGTCCCCTCTCCAAGGACATCCTTGTGCCCTGTCCCCTCTCCAAGGACATCCCTGTGCCCTGTCCTCTCTCCTCCTCTGGACCGTGGGGGACGAAGGTTCCAGCTCCAGGAGTGGAAAGGTTCTGCAGAGCTGCTTCTGAAAACTTTTGCACCTCAGTCCCAGCTGGGCATCCATCTCCATCTGAAATCTGCAGGTTTTTTCCAGCTCCTGTTTGGAGAGGTTTTTTAGGGGATAGAAAAAAAAATGTAAAACAAAAAACAAAACCAAACAATGCAAAGCCCCCAAAACTCAAAGGAAAAACCTTGAAACCCCCATGCAAACACAGCTCTGTTCATCCAATGCATCTCCCAGCCGAGGAAATCAGTTTTGTACCTCTGTGAGGGAATAAAATACAGAGTGTTCCAACTCTCTTACTCCAAGCTGATGAGGACAGTAATGCAGATACTGCTGCATGTTCCTGGTTCCCAGTCCCCACAGGAACAAAGCCCCCCTAACCCACACATCATCTCACAGAGACCAGCAACCTTCAGAGAATCAATATCATGTGCTGGGAATTAAAACAACAAATTCTTGGCCAAGATGCCTCCATTATCTTACAAACGTTTTTATTAGAACTGAAGGGAATTGCTATTACAGGAAGATGATGGAGAAGGCAAAAAGCCCAAGCAGAATGCTGGAAATGGAGTCAGGTCAGACTTTGGGAGCCAGGCACAGTGACACAGAACCAGTTCCACACATGGCAAAGGCAGTGTGAGAACTGACACTGTGCCCTTCTGGCTCCCCCTTCTGCTCACTGTCAAGTGAATATTGATCTTCTAGATTAAACCAAAATCTCTTTAACTGTGCGCTTTTCACAGCTAAAAACATTGCCTGAATCAACCTGGTGGCCTGATCCCATCTGTTCCAGGTCTGCAGTTCTGCCTCACCTCAGAGCTTCACTCAGCTCTGGTGCAAACAGCCCAAAAGTGAGAAACATGAACATTTTATGTAGGCAACTTTGCAGGAGTGGGTGCAGGGACAGAGCCAGAAACCCCCCCAGGTAAAGGTTCCCTGCTCACACCCATCACACATGGCTTCAGGGAGGATCATTTTGCACACCTCCATAATCCTCTCTTACCCCTTTCTATCAGTGTTTCAATCACTTTCTATCAGTGTTTGAATCACTTTCTAGCAGTATTTGAATCACTTTCTATCAGTGTTTCAAACACTTTCTAGCAGTATTTGAATCACTTTCTATCAGTGTTTTAATCACTTTCTATCAGTATTTGAATCACTTTCTATCAATGTTTGAATCACTTTCTATCAGTATTTGAATCACTTTCTATCAGTGTTTGAATCACTTTCTATCAGTATTTGAATCACTTTCTATCAGTGTTTGAATCACTTTCTATCAGTATTTGAATCACTTTCTATCAGTATTTGAATCACTTTCTATCAGTGTTTGAATCACTTTCTATCAGTATTTGAATCACTTTCTATCAGTATTTGAATCACTTTCTAGCAGTGTTTTAATCACTTTATATCAGTGTTTTAATCACTTTCTATCAGTGTTTTTATCTCTTTGCCCTCCAGAGATGTGCCCTTGCCTGTGTGTGCCAGCTGCAGAGCAGGATTGCCCAGCACAGCCCCAGCCAAGGCCGGAGCAGGGCAGGGATCTCAGGGCACACTTGGGCCCTGCTCCAGCAGAACGTCCCTCAGAAACACCAAAGCAGCTCTGCTTTAGAGCTTCATGCACCTCCCTCCATCCCCTCCATCATCATGTGCAAAAATCCAGAGGTGAGGGCTGCTTTTCTACCAACACAGCAAGGAGAATTTGGTGTCACTCAATAAAGCTCTGCTATTTGATTGCAGCAGTGTGCTCTCCATGCTGTATGGATTGTGCTGCTTTTGATGTCCTCTTTGATCAGATGTGTTCCTGAATGTCAGTGGAGCTATTTCAGAGCAGCATCTGCCCGGGTGGCAGCAGCTCCAGAACATTCACACATCTGTAATTTCAGCGTTGGCTGAGATTTGTTCCAGAGTGCAGCAACTGCAAATGAGCAGATTTTATTTTTGTCTAAAAATAGACAAAGTGCAGCATTAGCAACACATCCTGCCCACCCAGTGCATTTTTTTTCTTGTTAAAAATGTGTGAAGCACAAAACTCACCCAGCTCAGGGTAGGACAAAGCAGGACCCAGTCCCTGTGGCAGAGCTGATGCCCAGCACAAGCACAAGCAGGACCTGTGGACATTGTCCATGTGTTCCATTTCCCTGTCACAGGGGGACAAGTTGGAGAGGATTCCACTGACCAAGAGAGATGAAATCCCTGCACAGGGCACAGGATTGGCAGAACAAGGAACAGAACGAGGTTTTGTGGCCATGCTCCAGTGTGAGCCTTGTGATCCCCAGTGACACAGCCAGTGTCACCCTCAGTGCCAGCCCTGGGCTGGGCTGATCTCTGCATGGACAGCTGCACAGAGGACAAGACTGGGCAAAAACAAACCCAGGAAACTTCCCAGAGCCCAGCAAACCCACAATGTTCTTCAGTTATAAACTCACAAAACGGTTTGGAGGTGAACGTGGCAGTGCTGGTTGGCAGCTGATGATGATCTCAAAGGTCTTTTCCAACCCTCACAATTCTGATTCTGTGATTCTCAAACCTCACACAGAGCCAGTGAGCAGTTTGCTTGGCAGCCTGCTCCATCTGCTGCATTTTTCCTGGGTGCCTGGGAGTTTCAGCAGGTGACAGATCGTCATCTGCTGCCAAAGGAGCACAGGGCTGCTCAGAGCCCTGCCCTGCATCACAGCCACCCAAAGCCCTGTGAGGAGCTCCACCTCAAGCCAAACAAACCCACAGCTCTGTTCAGATCTGCAGGGGGAGAGAAGCAAGGGCAGCAGTTGCTGTCTTGCCTTCTGTGGGTCAAGAAGCCAAAGCTCCAAAGCTGGTAGGCAGCAGAACCCTGAGATATTTGGTCGAAGCTGCAGAAGAGGCACAGGGGAAACTTTGCTGTAGCTTTCCAACATTTCTGGAGTGCTTTTGCAATTTTCTTTGATCTAAAATATAAATACTCGTCTGGAAGGGTACCTAAGACACCTCCACCATGACTGGGCTAACTCCAAAAACCCAAAGGGCTTCTCAATAGAATCCTTTCCTCCCCAAGGACATCCCTGTGCCCTGTCCCCATCCCCAAGGACATCCCTGTGCCCTGTCCCATTCCCAAGAACATTCCTGTGCCCTGTCCCCATCCCCAAGGACATCCCTGTGCCCTGTCCCCATTCCCAAGGACATCCCTGTGTCCTACCCCATTCCCCAACATTTCCCCTTCCCAACATTTCTCCACAAGGAAGGGGGCCGGTAGGGGAGCAGTTTCTGAAGCATTCTCCAGAAGGAGGTGCAGGGGAAGGCAGCTGATTTTTGCCTGTGAGGGTGATGGCACCTATTTGGTTTAATCCACTACCACAAGAAGAACAAACTGCTATTTTCACCTTTTTTTTTTCCTGTCTCTCAATTTTTCAAGCCTCTCTTGCTCCTGTTCTGTCTGCAGATGGACCTGACTGTTACCCATGGATAGCAGTGCACAGTGCCCTGAAAGCCCCTCAGACAGGTTTGCTTTGACACCCTTTGGAGAAGGACAGAATGAAAGGGCTCTATAATTCCTAGACAAGGAGAAATTAACTTGTTTGCAGAATGATTCCATGGACATGCAATAAGCTGAGGCAAGACCAGGAAATCCTGAGGCAGGATTTTGACTTGGGGCAGAACCTCTGCTGGAGAACTGCCAGACAAAGATTTTCTGGGAAGGGGAAAGGGATGGGGGAAATATTAATTAAAAAACATAAGTCAAATCCAGGAAATTGTAATTTATGGTAGCCTAATTTGCCATAGTTTTAAAATGAAATGATGATACAGAAAAGGCTGAGAGCTGCAAGTGGTTAAGTAAGGGATCAGGAGGTCCAGACAGACCAGGAGGAAACACTCCACAGTTCTCTCCTCTGGAGGCAGCAAACCAGTGACAAATCTGTGTTTACAAACACATTTCCTGAGCGTGTTCATTAAAAATACAGTTTTTAGAGCAATAAACTTTGCAGAGAGAGGTGTCCTGGCTGGGCAGGCTCCGGAGTGGCTCTGGGCTGAGGGCTGGGAATGCCACAGGAGAGCAGCAGTGCAGCTGGCACTTGGCTCCCTCAGCCTGGAAGGGAGGTGATAAATCATCCAGAGCTTCAGGGATCAGGGACGCCTGCCAAACCCTCAAAAATGCTTGAAACTTGATAAGAAAGAAACAAACAAAGAAAAAGTCAATACTGTGTAAGTGCTAGTTCTCTAACTTGGGCAGCATTAATAAAAAAATTATCAGAGTATTTTATACAATTCGTGCCAGACTTCATTACTCTGCACAACCTGAAAAAAGCACCGAATAAGGCTGATATTAAATCCCAAGTTTGTCCATCCAGTTGTTTTATTGAAGGCAGGTGGTTTCTGTGTAGAAGCAGCCCTTGATGATTTTCCTGCTGCTGTGACAAGGGAAAGGGGGTGCTTTTTACCTTCCTCTGGAATAAATTTTAATCCCTCTGAGATCCCTTTCAAAAACTGCTTTCAAAGTCGAAATAAACAAGGGCTCCTGAAGTGGTTAAAGCAGTAATGACTTTTTTTGGTGGGAAAACTGTGAATTTTTTTTCTACGAAAGCTGAGTGGTTACACTGAAGGGTATCTGAGCAAAGCAATTTCCTGTGGGTCAGATTGTGCTGGGGTGGCAGGGACACCCCATTGAAGACTCTGATCACAATCCACTGGTACCTGGCCAAGGGATCAGCTCCCAAAAATCAGTGTTGTTGAGGAGGATTCACTGAACACAGAGATCTTTGGTTTCAACAGAACTCCCCAACATGTGGTTTAATACATTCTGGTGTTCACTAAATAAAACCTGAGGTGTAGCAGGGGCACAGCAGCCCTGGGCCCAGGCTGGGCTCTGCCCTGCAGAACAAGGCGTTAATCTTTGCTGTGTGGGGCACTCGTGCTTTCCATCAAAGCCAGGAGCTGGAGCCAAGCCCCAGGGTTTGCCCAGAGCCCCACAGTGCATGGCTGGGTGTCCTAGCCTGGCACCTGTGACAGAGGCACTTGTCACCTCCCAAACGCCCTGACTCCCTGGGCTGTGGGGGAACTGCTGCCTCTTGTCAAGGTGAGGATTTCCTCCCTCCCATAAAAGCGAAGGGAAGGTGAAGATGAAAAAACAGCGTTCAAAAAGTGGAAACCAGAACTGTAGCAGAGCAATTTTCTTTTGAAAACATGACAATTGCTCAAGGCGCAGGAACAAAGTGGCAAATCCCATTCCCCAGAGTACTGGGATCAGTAGCAAAGCCACGGTGCATCCCTGCAGCTCTGAAACAGCTGCCTGGCAAGTGCAGACAGCTCCTGTTCCCTCAGCAGCCAGCCCTGCTCGGGGCTTTAGCCCTGCTAGGGGCTGTCAGCTCGGCCTGCACTCAGCACACAAACCCTGAGAGCAGGGCCTGCTGCTGCTGCAGCCCCCGGCACATGGCAGGGCACAGTGAGGCCTCAGGTCCTGCTGTGAAACCTCCCTGCAGCTCCCGCAGCCCCGGGTCCTGCTCTGAAACCTCCCTGCAGCTCCTGCAGCCCTGGGCTCATCGCAGGGCACAGTGAGGCCTCAGGTCCTGCTCTGAAACCTCCCTGCAGCTCCCTGGATTTCCTTTGCCCTCCACAGATGTGTGTGTGTGTGCCAGCTGCAGAGCAGGATTGCCCAGCACAGCCCCAGCCAAGGCCGGAGCAGAGCAGGGATCTCAGGGCACACTTGGGCCCAGCTCCAGCAGATCCTCCCTCAGAAACTGTGGGCTCGCTATTTTCTGGGCCTTTGGGAATTTAGATTACTCACTTGTAAGCTCCTTTCCCTTGAAGGGAAAACCTTCAACAGTTTTTCTTGTTTTTATAAAAATTCCATGTGGGCCACAGACTCTTCTCAGAATTTTCCCAAAACACTCTCCTTCACCTGGTGTTAACCAAAGGGGAAGAAATGTCAGTCCTGAATGACCAATGAACACCCTTTTAGTGAAACATGCTATTAAAGGGATGGAGGAAACTGAAAATAAAACTTCAGCTTCAGCCTTCCAATGAGAAAGAACTGACCTCTGTCTCTTCATTGCATGTCCTACTGTGACAAGAAACACCAAAGCAGCTCTGCTTTAGAGCTTCATGCACCTCCCTCCATCCCCTCCATCATCATGTGCAAAAATCCAGGGGTGAGGGCTGCTTGTGCTACCAACACACTGAGGAGAATTTGATATAATTCAGTAAAGCTCTCCTGTTTGATTGGAACTTAACCCACTTCCTTAAGGCACCTCCCTCCATCCCCTCCATCATCACGTGCAAAAATCCAGAGGTAAGGGCTGCCTGTGCTACCAACACAGTGAGGAGAATTTGGTGTAACTCAATAAAGTTCTCCTGTTTGATTGCAGCAGTGTGCTCTCCATGATGTATGGATTGTGCTGCTTTTGATGTCCTCTTTGATCAGATGTGCTCCTGAATGTCAGTGGAGCAGCAGCATGTAAATCCCAGGTCTCAGTGAGACCCCAGGTCTTGCCGTGAAACCTCTTTGGTTTTCCAGTCCCCTGGGAGCTCCCTGGGTTTCCAGTCCCAGAGCAGCTTGGGGTTCCCTGGCTCACAGTGAGGATTTGTTCTGCTCCCAAGAGAGTTGGGTTTTCCTGCCCCCTCAGGCTGACCTGGTGTCTGAGCCCACACACCTTTATTCCATTTAATCCAATAAAAGCACAAATTCCCCAGATCCCCCTCGACATCCTCCTCCTCAGAGGAGCACAGCTCAGCAGCCAAGGCTCTGAAGCACAGCTCTGTTTAGCCTCAGGAAAGTGCACACAATACCTGCCTGCCTCCCAACTTGCTGCAGCTTGTGCTGTTCTCCTCTGTGGTCATGAAATAAAATTAAAGATCAATTTCACCGCCTGGAAGAAACAAACCTATAAATAAGTAGTCATAAAACCTGGAAGACAAGACAGGAAGAAACAGAATCTAACAAACAAGAAGAGAGACTGAAAATTCAATTCCAGGACTCGCTGAAGAAAAAATTGCAGAACTGAGCAGTTCTGGGAAAGAAAGGAATTCGCATTTTTTCCTGGAAGCACTTGCCAGTCATACATATGCTCTGAGCAAGGCAGATTCCTGTATTTTATGGTTTTTGCACTTTGGTGCAAGCTAGGAGTTGCTGCCCTGAGGATTTTGCAGTCTGAGGGTGTGATCACACTGCTGCTGGAGGTGTGACAATCTCGAAACAAACAGGATTTCATTAGCAAAAATCTACATAAATAACCATTCTCCAGAAACCCCTGAATGGGAATAACATGGCCCAAGACATTATGGCACAGCCCCAGAAATTATAACACAAACTCCACACTTGCAAAGATGTGCAACTCCTGGAAGAATTTCCAATTCAGCCTTTTCCAATTCAGAGTGTGAAACCATCTCAGAAAAATACAGAAGAACCAATCTGGAACTCAGACATTTGGGGGAGAAGTGCTGAAGGGATATAATCAATTCTTGCATTGCATATTACAGAATTTTGCCAAGCTAAAATTTCATTAAATCAGTGTCAAGGATCCTACTGAGTGCTCTGGAACCAGGATTCCTTCTCACCGATGTGGCACAAGAATCTTGCCCCAAATCCAGGTTGCTTAAACTCTGACAGTAATAAAGTCAGCAAGGCCCCTAAAGAAAACAGCCCGTGGAACCAAAGGCACCCACATGCACATCCTTCTTAAGGATGGTAATTACAGTCTTAGCACAGATTAAGCAATATATTCAAGGGGTGACAAAGAGGGAAATCATAATATTACTCAATTCCTTCGCAGAGCAATTTATTTTCTCTAGTTCTCAATGTTTATTTTAGAGGTTTAATATCAGATATTCCAAGCTGCAGCTCTGATGCTCCTTGTGCTTGGTGGATCACTTATTAACCTGTTTGAAGCCCAAGCAGAGCCCTGGATTGTGGGATTCCTTGGCTGGCTCCGTGCCTGCATCCCCAGTCAAGCTGAACTTGCACGCGCAGACCTGGAGGTGTCTGCTCGCTTTGGGTGGGGATTGCTCTCCAGAGTACATATCCCAAGGGGTAAACATTTGTTGCTGCTTTTACTGCCTGCTGAGTGAGTTTTCTTCACTGCTGATCTGCAACATGACAAAAAACAAAGAGTAACTCAGAGCGAGAAGTACCAAGACAAAAACAACTCTGTCTCTTTCCTTAGGGTAATAAAATGTCTTGACTGTTCACCAAGCACTGAGGTAAAGCACGAGGGTTTTATGTGTTAGGTGCTTGTGCTGGTTCAAAAGAGCCTTTTCATGTCACTTCCAAGTGACACTGGAAACTCTTCTGCCTGATATGCTGATGTTGATCTTTTTTCTCAGCAAGGAAAAAAAAAGATTTTCACAAATAGGTCAGAATTTTCTCTTACGTGTTTCTCTTAAGTCTTAATTGTTTTTAGGGAAAAAATAAAAGAAAAAAAGAAGAGGTCAGGAAGTTCCCTTCACCTGAAAGAGAATCCTCAGGCCTGGGTAGGTGGCACTGTGTGGTAGCAGGAGGAAGAGACAGTTTAACAGGGTTCTTTCAGCACTGTTTCACCTGGAAAAAAATCCCATAAAATATGGGCCTCCTCCTCAAAGTTTGTCACATTCTGACTTTGCCTTCTGGCATCCCGGTGTGAGATCCTTCCACCTAGCAAAAACCAGGGAATCAACCCCAAGATTTGAAATGCAAGAAGAAATACGTGCGGGCCTCCTGTCCCGTGCCTTACCAGACTTGTGCTGTTGGCCACAAACAATCAGAAAGTTTTGAAGTATGAGGAATCTGTTTTTCTTCACCAACCAAAGAGATTTATCTTCACACAGAATATTTTTTGAGGCTTGGGTTCTTTGGGGTGGGGTTGGGGTTTTTTTTTAATTTTTGGGGGGCTTTTTGCTGTGTTTTGTTGGGGCTTTTTACCCCTCACCATCCATCCCTCCACCAGCCCTGCTGCTCCTTGCTGGATTTCCAAGGAGTTGTGTCCCTGCCACAGGGCTGAGCAGTTCTCCAGATGCCAACCCTTCCACCTGGGCACAAATGCAGCTTTACAAAGGCATCTTGAGACAGCAATTGGGCTACTTAGGACAGAGCAGCCTAAAGTACTGAACTCCTTTTGGGGTATTTATTCAGCTACTATTCTGTATTTATGAAAGCCGAGGTGAGACTGAGGAGGGGCTGGGGAACTTCAAAGCCCCAAGCCACAGGTCTCTCCTGGAGATTTTTGTGAAAACCACCTGAGGAAATATGTCAAGTGGTGGGTGTTATGCCGTGATTTTTCATTAATTTTAATTACTGTCATTCTATAGGATAGTGAGCATCCTCAGACCTTCGCCTCCAAATTGCACTGGGACCGATGCCAAGTTTCTTCTCCCCCTTTGGTTCCCTCCAGCAGTATTTAGTAATGGAACCACTTAAACATGTTTAAATAAGAAGGGTAAATGCCAAACACTTCTGAATGAGAAGGAACGTGCATCTTAAATGGCACATGAAGCCTTTATTCATAATTCCATAAACTGAAAACCGGGGCTATTTGGGATCAAACAGAAGGCTTGATCAGGCTTGAGAAGAGAGTGGATGGAACATCCCCATTTAAGGAAAAGCAAAACAAAACACAAAGTGGCTCTTGACTTTTCATAAGCGTTAGGAGCACACACTGGGGGAGGGGGAGGAAGAGGCAAAAACCCAGGATCAATTCCCATGATGGGATCTTATTGGCTTACTCAAAAAAAAAAAAAAAAAAAAACCCAAAAAACCCCAACAAACTATTTTCAGCACTAGATTTGCAATACAGGTGACATCATCATCATCATCATCCTGATTTCATCCTGGCTCCCTTGAGCCCTGCTGGCTGCAGGTCCCACTGTCCCCTCACACCCCCCAGAAGCCATAGGAGGACTGATTTTCAAACCTGGGCATTTTTGTTGCAGAGCCCATTTTCAGACAAGTTCTTCTGCCAGGACAAGCACAGAGCTGCCAGCCTGGCACACACCAGCCATGGGCAGCCCAGCCCCTGGAGCCAGCCTGGCTGCTACCTCCTGCCAAACAAGGGCACAAAGCAGGGACAGGGAAACCAGCAAGTGACCAATTTCATCTTTTCAATGACCATTAGCAGTCTGAGAGTGAGATCTCACTGGTTTGTGAGGTAAATATCCCATTAAAGCCTGAATCCTAACTGGAAGCTTAGAGGCAGCAACACTCCAAATTTTCTGTTCTTGGGCAGCAGATGGTGGGGCAGAGATGGCAAATCCACACTAATCACAAGGGTCTGGTGAAAGCTGTGCTGTATTTGCCAAACCAGAGCCTTTCCTTTCCACAGAGCCACATTGGCAAGGATTCTCTGGAGTGAGAGTTTCCCACAGGTGTGCTGCAGCCAGCACTGCCATGTTGCAGTAGGACACGCAATGAAAGACACAGAGACCAGTTCTGTCTCATTAGAAGGCTGAAGCTGAAATTTTATTTACAATTTCCCCCATCCCTTTTATAGCATGTTTCACTAAAAGGGTGTTCATTGGTCATTCAGGACTGACATTTCTTCCCCTTTGGTTAACACCAGGTGAAGGAGAGTGTTTTGGGAAAAATCTAAGAAGAGTCTGTGGCCCACACGGAATTTTTATAAAAACAAGGAAAACTGTTGAAGGTTTTCCCTTCAAGGGAAAGGAGCTTACAAGTGAGTAATCTAAATTCCTGAAGGCCCAGAAAATACCAAGCCCAAACGGCCAGAACGAGGAATCCTCACCCTCAGACTGTGCTGCCCAGCACAGCTCACCCCCAGAGCCATTCCCCTCTCCTGGGGGAACAAACAGCCCCTTATTTTCCTCAGCTTCCCACAGTCAGCTAAGGAGAAACTCATCATTTCCCCCGGTTTATCTCCCTCCACACCCACACGTGCTGTGTTTTATCGTGTCAGCAGTGTCAGCAGAAAGGGGAACACCTTCCACCCTCCCCCAAACGAGCACCAGCTTGGCATGGAGAGTAAATACAGCCCCCATCTCTTTCCAAATGCCCCCACATCATCCCCTCACAGCCATCCCAGCCCAAAGGCCGCACTCCCTTTGTGGCAGGCTCCTTGTCACGCTGCTGCCCCAGGCTTGCCTGGCCCCACCTTCCCCAGCTCCGCTGTTCAGTCCAGGTAAAAGCAGCCCTGTGCCAGGCCTTGCACAACACTTCTGACTCTGTGTTCCCTACAAAAGGCCTCCCAAAGAGCTCCCTCTCCAGCTGAAGAGGAGAGTTTGCTTGGGGGTTTTTTGGGGTGGGTCTCTTGGGGTGTGTGTGTTTGGGGTTTCTGTGTGTTTGTCTGGGCTTTGTGCATGTCCCATCCCTCCAGCTGCAGATTTCTCTCAGCATCATCCCCAGCCCAAGGAAATCTGTCTCTGTGCAGTTTATAGTGTTCTTGTGGTGCCATTTTCCTGCAACTACCAGTGAAATTTTGGGAGCCAATGTGTGCTGGAGGCTCTTTAGAGACCTAAATTTAACAGAGACAGAACCAAGGCTGAGTTACAACTAACTTACAGAACTACCCTTCAGTGTTCAGAGTGGAAATGTTGGATGGGATTTTCTCATTCTCTCTCCAATTAGTTTTTCCCCTAGAAAATTTACGTAGTTGTCTTGTTAAAATTCAGTTTAATCTCATTACCTAGCACTGCACAGAAGACTGTGCAGAAGACATACAAAATAGCATGATCAAGAAGTGGGGACTCTTACAGGCACAGAGCACAGCAGATTCCTCAGGATCTGCAGAGGTGTGTGACAGCAGTGTGTCTGAGATGGGAGAGATGAACCAGCCTGCACTAGAAAGGAGATCAGGAGTTCCTCAGGGGACACAGGAAGAGCAAGTGGAAGGTGTCCCTGTCCACGGCAGGGGGTTGGAATTAGGTGATCTGTAGGTCCCTTCTCACCCAAACTCTTCTGGGATCCTGTCAGAAGGCAGCCTTGTGCTCTCTTTGGGCCACATTTGATGAAGCAGAGATGAATTTCTGCAGGAGGGGATATTTCACTGTGCAAGTGTTTCACACAAATACACAGAGCCAGTGTAAGGCTTAAAATGCACCTGTGGGCCTGCAATGCCTCTGCATTCTCTGTCTTTTCAGAAGGCAAATGAAGCAGCAGAGAGAACATCATTGTCCTCCCCATCCCCACACTGCATTCCCTTTGGAACAGGTAAAGCATTAATGAGAATTCTCCATGTTCCCCCTATCAACAGCCTGAATCCTTGCACTGGTGAGGAGCACCAAGCCCTTTTATGCCAGGACATGATGTTTGTTTACTCTTGCATGACACAGCAGAGCCCAACCTCCCAGAAATGTAAGGAGGTCACTCCTTTCCTGGAGCTCTCTGTGCCTGCTTGGCTCTGAGCTTTGGACTTGTGAGGAGCCACATCTTTCAGCATCAGCAGATTTACAGGAGACATGCTCAGCTTTGAAGCACGGGGAAATTAATCCTGCAGGGCTGTTTACTCCAGCAACACACCTCGGGGTGCTGCCCTGGCACCTGTGGCTTGCGTAATTGCTGCTGCTCCCTCAACCAAACAGCAGCAAAATTTGTAGTAGGCAAGGGTTTATAATCACAGGGAGTGCTGCAGCCAATTTTCACAGCTCAGACACAGAAAAAGAAAAAAAAGCTAATTAGGAACATCCATTCTGGAGCCTGCCTGCACCCTTTGTTTATTCCCTGCCCCTGAAGCAGCATCAGCTCTGGGGAGGGAGCTCGTTTGAGCACGTGTGATCACCTGGTACATGCACACCCTTTCCTGAGTGACACTGCATCACCTGATACAACAGTCAACAGGAATCTATCCAGGTTTAGTGGCCTGAGCTTTTAAAATAGCTTCTTTTACATGATTCATTGGCATTGTTTAATTTTATGTTCACACACAGAATTAGTGAGGATAATGCTCTGCTCCCTGAGGTGTACAAACAAATCCTTCCCACTCCGGGAGCTGCAGGCTCCCTCTGTCCAGGCAGGAGTCAGAGCTGGCCCACAGCACTCACAGCCTCCTTGGCATGGAGTTGTGGAGAATGAGTTCCTTCAACAATGGGGCATGTGAGCAATCCAGGTTCTTAGCCGAAAGGATGGGCCTGAAACCATTTCAAGGATGAAAATGTCATGTACCAAGATGAAGAAGATGCAGAAAGTTACATATAAAGAAGAACAAAGGATGCTAAACAACTTCAGAAATGTGGGAATCAGAAGAAAGCCAGAAAAAATGAAATGTATAATTTTGCTGTGTATGTAAGAAGAATTAACCAATAGGGCCTAAAAGGCTAATGCGTGCTTTTAGGGGTAACCAATTGTAAAGTAGCATGAAACACGTGATTAAGGCTCAGAATTGTATAAAAGAAACTGGAAAATTTATTAAAATGGCTCACTTGAATCATATTGATCATGGAGTAGTGTCCCTTTTTCTTTTCGCATGTTGGTGCCCGAACAGGGCCAGGAACAACAGCCCTGGAGATCATGGAGTGACACATTTTCACCCACAGCCCAGGGCTGAGCTTCCCTTGCCCTCTCAGCCTGCCCATCCCATGCCATGGGCTCTTCTGGATGGATCCCTACGGAATGAAATCTAGCAGAGCTCATCTGGGAAGGAAGGAAGCTTCAAGAAGTTATTTTTTTGGGAAAGGATGCAAACCTTGCAATTCTTCATCTGGCAGTCTTCTTTCCTGTCATTTTTTGACTCACGTTAACACAACTGCCTTGACCTCACTTTGTCCAGCTGCTCTTTTCAAAATAAGCTGTGGTCAACTACAACATGCAGCAGTGCTGTGGCTTCAACAAAAGGCCCAATCTTCATCTGTGACAAACTCATGCTGCATTTTCTGCACAAGTGAGACCAAAGATTTAGAGGAAAAAACCATGTCAGAACATTAATTCGGACCAAGAATACAAGCCTATGTTGTGAAGAGTTTAGTAAATCTTTCCTTTCACCACTCCCTTCTACTACTCATGGCACTATTCTTAAAAACACCAAACCAAAACCACACCAACCCCCCAAACCCTGAAGATTAGGAACCAACCAGGCTGCACCCATCAGCATCCTCCTGGCTGAATGCCCTGGTCCAGCCCATCAGGCTCAGAATTTGGGCTCAGATCTGCCTTTGGGTGCATCCCTAGTGGCACTTTGAGGAGGGGCTCCCAGCTCCCAAAATAACCAGCCCTGGCTGAGGTTTGTACAGAAAATAATGCTGGGGAGGAGGCAGCATTGCCAGAATGCACATATGGGTGAACAAGGATGCTTAAGGGGATGCAGCAGTAAGGAGATAGCTCTCCTGTGAGAGAGCTGATCAGAGTGAAAACTCCATCCCAGATTATTACACTGCCTGCAGATATAACATGGAATGGTAATTGTTTGAACTAGATTCAGCAATGCCTACCATCATCCCCTAATGAAAGAAACCTGTGTTGTCTTGCACTGCTGGATTAGGATTGTTGAGCACATTGTATTTTTAGAACAGCAATAAGGATCTTTTACACTGCTCATGAAACACACGGCACAGGTTTAACCAGGCAGAACAACTTGTCTGGCTGGAGCAGAGCTGCAGAAGGGGAAAAGCTGGGACTGATTTCCACAGGGCACAGGAGACAGGGTGGCAGCCTTAACAATGCAAAATTCTACTCTATTTTGTACCCTGATCAGGATTCTTTGGTGTTTTCAAAGTAAAAGAGGTTCCAGGTTTTGGAGTTTTGTGGGGGGTTTGCCTTTTTACTTTTTAACTTTTGTTTCATGAAGGAAGACAAGAACATAAAGCAATATAAAATACACGGTTTGGCTAAATTTCCCAAGTGAAGAGCAGGGCTTGGAGCACAGCTGGTGGAGCTGGAATGCCAGCACAATCTGTGCACAACCCTCACATGCAAATCAGCCACAGACAGCAGTGACTGAAGCCCAGCTCTGCAGGATGTTACACCGATGGTGTGAATGTCAGGAAGCACGGAGGAACACTTCATTTTCCATATGCAAGAGCTGGGTTTAATCTCTTTAGGAAAATTCATGGAAAACACTGGGAGCTGAGGAGTAATTTCCCAGCTGGCAGCTCCCCTGTGAGGCTCTCACCCACAGTAACTGGGCTTTCCATTTGCTTTTTCCCAGTCCCACTGCAAGCCCTGTGCCGGGTTTCTGAGGCTGAGCAGGGCTCAGCTGCTCGCACCAGAGCTGCAGAACAGGACCCACCTCAAACCTTAGCAGCTGCCAGGAGATCTCCAGGGGAAAACACCCCGTGATTGCTGCGGGCCACAGGAGAAGGCTGCCAAGGAAACACATTGAGGAAGAGATGGCTGTGAGCAGGAGGCTCCCGTCCCCTCAGCACATCGGGGTTTGCAATCATATCTCCCTTTTGGTAGGAAGCTGAAGGGCTCCACGCCCTGCTGTAAATGTGGCCCCGGCACTCCCGGTGACACCGCAGCCCTTGGTGTTTGTCAGCAGCGACAGAGCTTTCCTAAGGACAGGGAAGGCTCGGGAGTGGCTGAAGATGGGATAGAGAGCACCAGGGCATGGAAGAGGTGAGCTGTGGTGCCACTGCCTCCCACTGCTGGGGTCAGGGAGGTCATTCTTGGCATTCTAATTCCCCTCTCTGCTAAGTCAGTTCTGCTATCAAGGCAGAAAAATAAAAACCAGCCTCATTTTTCTTTTGTTTGCTCTGGCTCTCACCCTGCTGTGCCAGTGCCTGTCCCGTGTCAAACATCTGCTCCTCCCTGCCCAGCAATGCTGCTGGTGCCACCTTGTCACTGGCTGCTGGTGACACAAATGTCACTGCAGAGCCAGGGCAGCGCTCTGACACCCCTGCCTGCTTTTCACACCCCAGGGATCCCTTCTGGGAGCCTGCAGGAGCACAGTGCCAGAGCAGGGGCTTCACAGGGAAGGGGCAGTGATGCCAGCACCAGTGACATCCTGTGGGAGCCTGGGAATTATCTGGGACAGATCCAAGCCCAGCCCAGGGTCCCTACAGAGAGGGAATAAACCTGGGACCCTGGCAGGTGGGACACTGGGGAGATCTAATAGAGTAACCCTGGTGGTTCAAGAGCTCAGACTTATGAGGTCAAACCCCAGCCCTGTAACCAAGTTTGGACACCTGCCCCAGGTAAAACTCTATAAAATGCCGGGCTAACCACGCCCCTGCTCTTTGGATGCTGTCAGATGAATTAAATCAGATCTCTGAGCTCTCCATTGCACCTATCCCATTTATTACCCCGTGCACCCAGCCAAAGTGGGATTGGGATCATGGGGATCCCCCCACACAACAGGGTCCCACCAGAGCAAGGCTGAAGATCCCAGTTCAACACCCCAAAACTGCTTCCCCAGCCCAGCTCAGGGCGTTCTGCTGGGCACTGGGCAAGGAGAGCAGCACGGGGAGGACACAGCTGGCTCACACTGCCCGGGGCTGATCCTGAAGGTGGCTTTGAGGGACATTTTGCAGGGACATTGTGCAGCCTGTGAGCTGGAGATGGTGACATCCACCTCTGCTGGGATCTGGGCAAGGAGAGCAGCACCCAGCTGGCTCACACTGCCCAGGGCTGATCCTGAACACGGGATCATTTGAGGGACATTGTGCAGGGACATTGTGCAGGGACATTTTGCAGGGACACTCTGCAGCCTGTGAGCTGGGGATGGTGACATCCACCTCTGCTGGGAGCAGGGCTCGGGGCGTAGCTTGGTAATCTGCACTGGAATTTTCACACAAGGGCTGCTAGTACGTCAGCCACAATATTCCACTTGGGTCTGGCTGCAAAGGGGGATATGGAAAAAAATCAAAAAAGTGTTAATCAAGTGCTAATCTTGCTGCTAATTATTGTAACTGCTTACATTTGGAATCTCTGTATATGTCTCTCTTATTTTCCTTCTCTAAATGGGAGTAAAATGTACAAAAGGGCAGGTATTTCCTCCTTTCTGCTCCTACTCCACCTATTTATTGGGCCATACGACATGCCTGGGAGTTTCATAATGGGAATTGGAAATGGAATTAAAGAAAAGGAAATTGCTACAAATGAAGCAATTTCCTGGGTGTAAACAGGGCTTGGAATTTTGAAGAGCAGATTTCACATGAAAACATATTTTGTTCTGTCAAATAAATGTGAGGATTTCTTGTTAGATAGTATTTAGCTGAGAACACTAACAAATAACCTCATTATGATTGCTGATGACATAAAAGAGCAAGGACTGAGCGCTGAAGTCCTGATTTGGGCAAAACTCCAGAAGTTCAGTGATACTTTTGTCTCAGCAATCACATCAGGATCTGCTCTTGGCAGGTTCAAACCTAATGGATAACAATACACCCTGCACTAACTTCTCCACAATTTGTTAATTTGCTTTACACTGAGACTGGAGGAGCTAAATCCTATGGACTTCCACCAAGAGTGGAACTCCTTTTATGCAATTTTATGACACCATTCAGGTACCTGGGTGTCTGCATCGAGTACAGCCTGGCCGTGGACACTTCCAGGGTAGACACAGATTCTCTGGGCAACCTGCTAAATTATTCCAGAAATACCAGTTTGAGCTTCTACTCATTTAAACTTCTTAAGTAATTTCCCTCCTCTTTCTTTCAGCACAGAGGGTTGGACATGGAGAGCTGCTCTTCACATCAGTGAGTGGCTTTGAGTGCAGGAGATTCAGTAAAATTGCCAAAATTTAAAAAAAGGCAGTTTGGAGTCTCTGTATGAACTGACATTTTCTGAACATTTCCTTGGAGATGTCAACCCTACAGATATCAACCCTAGAGACAGATGGTTGATATTCACACTGCCTTGGACTCATTTCAGCCACTGAAGTTACCTGCCTGCCCTGTGCTGGTGTTTATTTCCTGCACCTTCTACAACTGAAGAGAATAAAAGCTTTACATCTGCAAACACTGTCTCCTGCCAGTGTGCATAACTCTTTTTTTGGAAACTCTTTGAAGGCTTTGGATCAAATTTAGATGTATTCAATTCAATTTCATCCCCCTCTCCTCAGAGTGTGGCCTGGTGATGATAAAACACCAGCCTCAAGAGCCATGAGGGAGCACACGCCCTGCAAGGCATGGGATGGATTTCACCAGCTCACACTGGAGCTCCACTGGGGCAGAACATGTGGTCAGCTGTCTGTCACAGCAGCAAAGGTAAATCCTGCAGGGACCAGAGGTAAGAAAGTCGTTCATCCAAGAATAATCAGCTTTTGGAAATCATTCTCTGCTGCTATAACCGAGCACAATGCAGCAGCAATTAGTTGTGCATCGTTGCTTTTAAATTGCACCAAGCTGGCTGCAGTGGGGGCCATGAATGTTTGTTGAGCTGGGTTTATATGAAATAAGAGATCACCTGGAGGAGGGATAAAACTGGAATTGACGTTTCAGGGAATTTATCTGGGAATTTACATTTCAGCTGTAGAATATCTCCTCTTGGCTTTCCCAGCCAGTGATGTCACAGATCAGAGGTACAGGGGATCTCAGAAAGCCCTGCTGAAGACACAGGGAATAATTCCACATTTGCAGGCCAGCTCCTGCTCTTATTTGTACTGGAGGTAATGAGAAATGATTCCACTGAGGCCAAGGGGAAGTTTTATTCCAGGGTGAGGGATGTGAGGATGAGAGGATTACAGTGCAGGCTTTGCTGCCTTCCCAGAGGGTGTCAAGGAAAGGGAATTCCTGGGCTGCCCTCCATGGAAAGAGGACAGGGACTGCAAACCTCCTGTAGGAGCCAGGAGCTCGAGGATCTCCTGGAAATGTGTGGTGGCAGACCAGAGGAATTCCTGGAAATGTGTGGTGGCAGACCAGAGGAACTCCCTGCACACCCAGGAGCTCGAGAATCTCCTGGAAATGTGTGGTGACAGACCAGAGGAACTCCTGGAAATGTGTGGTGACAGACCAGAGGAATTCCCTGCACACCCAGGAGCTCAGGGATCTCCTGGAAATGTGTGGTGACAGACCAGAGGATCTCCTGGAAATGTGTGGTGACAGACCAGAGGAACTCCCTGCACACCCAGGATCTGAGCAGGGGCCCATGCCTGCCTTTGGGTGCAGCACACAGGAGAGCACAGCTCCTTTTTATGAACCTCTTGCAACAGCAGGAGGAAAGAAGCCTGGTAATGCAACAAGAAGTAACTAATTCTTCATAAAAATAAAAATTTGAATGCAAAACCAGCTTCTACTCAACAGCTGAGAGAGAAAAAGTAAAGTCCATGGTCACTGTCCTAACCTTTGTTTCTCAAGGCTCACTGGTACCACTGGCATCTCTGTAACTTTCCTTTTACAGATCTCTGCTCTTGTCTTCACTCCTTCTGCCCTACTCCTGATCCTGGAGGCTTCCCCCAGTCCTGAAGCCTCAGATGAGTCCTGAATTTCATTTAAATCCTTCCACTGAGCACCTTTCTCTAAGAATCCTTCACTGGCATTTCAGATTCTCATCCTTTTTCTTTCCTGTGTGCTTGTAAGAGTGATTTATTTTTTTTCACAGGAAATTTTCAGCAGCCTCTCTATCCCTTTATGCTCCCTTCAATGACACTGGAAAAATGAGAAATATCTCTGGGTGAAGGGAATCCCTAGGTAAGCTCACAGAGAGCCCCAAGTTACAGCAGACCCCTCAGTAAAGGCAACTGGAAGGAGCAATAAATATCATTATCATTTACAAATTACAGTAGAAACACCAGCCACCACCAGCCTGGCAGTTCAAAAGCGAGCTAGGAACTCCATCAGCAGCCTGGTTTGCTTTGAATAATTGGTTTTACAAGAGAACATTGATCAAAGGCACTGGTAGCAAGTTTAGTGAAGTGTTCATCATGTACAAAGTCGCTGGAAAATTACTCAGCCCTGAACTCAGCTCAGCCAAAACCAGGTAAACCATAAATAACCAGGGTTAAAGATGAACAGTGAGCTCTGAACAAAGGAATTCCAGGGACAGCAAAGTATGGCTGCAGCCTGAGCTGCAGTGGGGGCCTCTGGAGCAGTGCAGGAGAGCAGCTCACCCCTGTGCAAGCTGCTCCAGGCCACAAGAGCCCTGCAGTGACAAAAATGCAAGGATTCTCAGTGGCATCAGACAGTGAAACACTGCAGATATGGGAAAAAGTTCTTAATACATGTCTGTAAACAGAGAAATTAACTCAGGCTTTCTGGAAGGAGCTCACCCAGCTGAAACATGGGCCAAGGTCTCATCTTCTGCTCAGTTTTCTGCAGAAACTGAGGTTGTCTATAATTTTTTGCACATTTTCAGCTAGCTAATGGCTGAAACACTTCCCTAACGTGAGGGAAAACATTTTTCCCCCAGCATGGGAGTAAACTCAAAATTTCAAGTGCACCTGCTGAACCCACAGTAAGTACATTCACTCTTTCCTCCTTTTTCAGGGGGTCAGGGAGGGAAGCACATTAAAAATATTCCCTACCAAATGCTCATTGTGGGGATATAATCAATGAGAGTAAATCAGAGAGGGCAAAGCAGATGCTGCTTGAATTAATTTCCAGGCTTTCCAAGCGGTTCAAGCTCCTTCCAGCACTGAAGTACATGCCAGCATGAGCCCTCCTGCTCTTTTAATGCCACCCCCAAGGTGTTGGCTGCTATTTTTTGCTGAGAAAAAGTCACATTTTCTCATTCCTTGCTGAAGTTCACATTCAAGACAAAACTCCAAGGAACTGAATTTGACCTTGGACCAATTCCAAAAATTTAGCTTGTGCACTTCCAGTTGAAAGAAGAATCAGGGATCCTGGCTCAAGGGTGAAATGGAAGCCTTGTTTGAACTACAAAATTAGTGCACTTTGAGAAAAATGACTGTATAGTATGGAAACATAAATTAAAGGTAAATCATGAAAACAATGAAGTTTTTTCAAAAAAATAAAATCGCTTTCCGTTAAAAGTCAATTATTTCTCTAGAAGGTCAAACTTATTTTCAGTAATAACACTGTTCACTAGTAGACCATGAAGACCTGTACAGGTCTGAAATATGTAGAACTTTTAATATGCACAACAGAAACTGGATGTTGGAACGGTGTCAAAGAGCCTCTGCAAAATTACAATGCAAGTCGGACCGCATGAAGTAATCAAAGTCTCAGCTTATTAAAATGTGTTATTTATGACTTACAGAAAATATTTCTTGTCTGTGAAAGAGAAATGAGTTAAGAATTAACCCTTTTAATATTAAGAGGCTCCTTTTTTTCATCAAACATGCAAATACTGAATTTTATTCATGAAGCAGGCGAAACAGAGATGCCAAGTCTCTCCCATTACCCCCCACTGGATGCATCCTCTGGCTAATAAATCTTCTGATTCACATTTCCTGCCTGCAGGCTGCTGGTGCCCTCCCTGCTGGCTGTGCTGCTGCCAGGGTGTCTGTGAGGGCTGTCCTGGCACGGGGTGGCACAGCCCATGCCCAGAGCTGGGCAGGCAGGGAGCTGCAGGGGGCTGCACCATGGGGAACTGCCCCACACCAAGGCTGTCAGATATGCTGGCAGCAAGAGATAAAATAGGCTGGGTCCTCCTGGCCCAAGCTGGTCTGCATGAGCACTTGCTTTGCTTGTCAAATAAAAGCTTTGACAATCTTTTTTTGTTGTGTTTTGTTGTTGTTGTTTCGGGGTTTTTTGTTTGTTTGGGGTTTTGGAGCGTTTTTTTGTTCATCTTTAACCCCAGCCTCTCTATTCACCTTTATATTTTAGACAAAAAAACCTGAAGGACCAGCACAAGGTTCTCCACCAGTGCTGTTCCCTATATTTGGTCAGATGCAGAACCAGCTCTCATGAACTTGGAAAGTGTTCAGAGTTCTCTCACCTGAAATGTGGCCCAAAGTGTCCCCAGAGCCACGTCCAGGCAGCAGCAGGTGGGAGGGATGGCAGCCTGGGACCATTCCAGCCTGGAGCCAAGCCTGGGCTGCCCTCATCCACATTTCCATGTGGAATGTTAATATTTTATGTGTCCGAATTTTTGCCCTTTTCTGGAAATTCCATACTTTGCCCCTCATTCCACATTTTCAGCTGAAGTTGAAAAATACATTTTTTACATATAAAGACAAGTAAAAAATTCATATTTTGACTTAAACATAACTCAGAGTGCAACTCACCACAGGTGATGATTCCCTGGAGTTCCCTGGTTAGGGTTCCTTGGCCTGGGTGACAACAGTTGACAATTTCATTAATGGGAACAACAAGTCCTAAATCAATCCAGAACAAAGTGGGAGATGCAGGAGACACCTGATGCTCTCTGCAGCTGTGTGCTAAATACACTGATAATAAACCTAAACATCTACATCTTGAAATATTAACTTGTTATCAGGGAACCCTGGAATGATTTGGGGTGGGAGGGACACTAAAGCCCAACTCATCCCACCCCTGCCATGGCAGGGACACCTCCCACTGTCCCAGACTGCTCCCAGCCCTGTCCAGCCTGGCCTGGGCACTGCCAGGGATGGGGAACACATGCAGCAGGATGGCAAAGCTGAACACTTTCCCTGTTCTTGCCCAGGAAAAGGAATGGCTGGGAAAAAGCAAAGTGTCACTTTTTATCTTCTTTTGCCAGGGCCAGAATTAAATGCTCAGATGGTTTTCATGTTCAGACTCAGATGTTTATTAATTCTTATCTCTATTACAGTCTTACAAACTGTGAGTTCCACGGCACTTCTAGGTAACAAACTAAAAATGCCCCCATCTCTCTCTCTATAAGGCCTTTTAAGGATAAACTGTCCAATTAAGAAATGACACCTCAATTATTTTTACTTTTAACCCAATAACCAATCACCCCTGGCCCTCAATGTGGATTTTTCTACCCAATTACAAAATCCCACCCAGAGCCATGGAGAAGAAGGTGAAAAAGCAGGACTGACCTCTGCTCTAAATCCTCCATTTTGCTTTATAGATACATTACTGTATTCTAAACCCTTCAACTCTCAGATTTGCACCCTATGATCTCACACACTTCTATCCAAACTGCACCCCCACAATCCCAGTGCTGTCACTCAATTTTGGGAACCTGTTCCACAGCCTCAGGTCAGTGCAGTGTTTGCATGGGGGTCAGTGCCTGGCAGCACAGAAAATGTAAAATTCTCAGTGCCCAGGGCTCCAACAGCCAGGCAGGGACAAGCTGGCACAGACAGAGGTTTTACCAAAGCTGGCAGCCCCAGTGCCACAGCCAACGAGGCTCTCAGCACCTGGCCACAGCTGCACAGCATTTTAAATGTGCACAAAGTCCAGTTCTTACTCAGTGCTGGGATAAATGAAAGATTTCATAAAGCACACACCAGTCGTGCTCTGCTGCTGGCTTTGTCAGAGTGCAGGGAAATGCCTTTAACAACCACAGCTCCTTGCACTGCATCTGCTCTGTCAGGCTCTGCCGGGCTTTTTAAGTCCCAATATTGAAATGATAGTGGGTTTAACACTCTCCAAAGGCTTTCAAGTCTGAATAGTTCAGGCCTGAAGTAAGTCTTCCCTTAGGGATTTAATGTATTTAATTATCTCTGAAGTTTTATCCATCATAATAGCTAAGTGAAATCATTGCTCTTGTACAGAACAAAGGGAAGCCAACCATATAAATCAATATTTGATTTTTTAAAGTTATTTACTGGAGTAACACATGACAGACATAGAAACAGTAAAAGAATTCCCAATAATTATATTTTTTACAAAATAAAAACTTAACAAAAGGGTATTTTAAAACTACAAAATTCAAGACTAATCAGGCGAGAGAAATGGAAATGTCAGCAGCATGGTGGGAGAGGCAGAAAAATGAACAACAGAGACTTTTAATTACTCCTGCAGTACTTTTGTGGGCTTAGTTAAGACTTGACTGGTCAGTGCTGATATAAAAGTGATCTGGAACTCCCCTCAAGATGCAAAAGCCCTTCCCAAAAGCCCAGGGTAGCGAAACCATTTTGTGAGTGTTGTTCACTGGGATCTCCATGCTGGTTTCCTTTGTGGCCACATTCCTGTGCAATATCTGGAGTGCAAGAAGGGCTTGGGGACATCAGCTCTTCTCCAGGTCTGTCCTGCAGCATTCCTCCCCAAGATGCACAGAGCCAGGGATGCAGGGCAGTCCTGTGACATGTGGGGTGCAAATCCGGGGGGTATTTAGGGGATTACATCAAAGTCGCAGAACACATCAATTTATTTAATATTATATCCCTAAACTTTTTATTTAGGGATATAAACTCTAGACCTAAAGTTTATCCCTAAACTTTGTTTTACAGTGCTCAGATTTCCCATTCTCCTATTAAACATACAGTGAAAAACTGTTTGAACCATTTCCCCACCAGGCACTAAAACCGGGCTGAATTCTCAGGCCCATTGAGCAAAGCTTTTTCTCTTGGCAGGGGTTTCCCGTTCCCCCCTTGGCAGTGCTGGGCGCTGCTCCAGGCACCCGGAGCTGGGGAAGGCTCTGCCGGGGTGGCAGCGCTCACTCCCCATTGGGGCACTCACTTCTGGCCCAGAAGGGAGGGAGCAAAGCCGAGGATGTGCCCTGAACCCTGCCTGGCTCTCGGATCCTGGGCTGATAGCCTTCCGAGATTGCAGATAAAGTCCTTTTTCCCAAGCCCCGTTGCCAGAATAGAGAGTCAGGATGCGTCGGTTTCTTTCTTGAAGTTGTTTATTCTTCCGTATCTATATACATTCCTTCTCAGCCAGCGTGGATGCTACCTACACCGCTGTCCAAGGCTAACTGCGCTGCTCAAGGGCGGTCGTTATCTCTTATACTAATTGTTAAGTGCTACTTGTTTTCAATATTGTGCTAATACCTTTATTGAACAGTGTACTTTCACACTAAACCAATCCAAAAATGCCACCACCTCACCAGAAGATGGAGGACAAGAAGAAGAAGAAGAAAGACAAGGGACACGCAATCCAAAAATGCCACCACCTCACCAGAAGATGGAGGACAAGAAGAAGAAGAAGAAAGACGAGGGACATGCAATCCAAAAATGCCACCACCTCACCAGAAGAGGGAGGACAAGAAGAAGAAGAAGAAAGACGAGGGACACACAATCCAAAAATGCCACCACCTCACCAGAAGATGGAGGACAAGAAGAAGAAGAAAGACAAGGGACACACCCAAATCCCTCCATCTTGGCTCCTTGAGCCTCCTTTGTGAACCCCCAAAATCCCACATTATCACTCAATAATTAGCTATCTATTATCCCAATCACACACCTGTGACTTGTAATTCTTCATATAACGTTGGCAATCGCTCCCAAGGGGTAAAATCAAAGGCACTGGTGTTTCTGTCACTGTGCCAGGGTCTCAAGACCCCCTCCTGGGGCCTCGGACCGTACCCAGGACATCTAGAGGGATGTCCTGGCTTCCGACACCCGGCTGTGCCAGCCCTCTGCAGTACCTGCAATTCCCTGCTCTCCCTCTGGGCTCTGGGACACCACAGCAGTGGGGCCCCACCCTGCTCCGACAGACAAAGGCGGTGCCACTCTCTGATAAGGAAACTCGAAGCGTTTCCTTGGATTTATCGGCTCCCAGTGTTTCCTGGCCCAAGGAGATTCTGCCCCTGTGGGGTGGAGTGTGACTCCCACCTCCTGTGCTGCTGCAGAGGATGCAGGACAAAGCACCCCCGCACAAATGCAGCCTGCAGGGGCTGGACAGAGATCAGCAACCAGCATTTCATCCTGCTGGACGTGGCTGCTGCTGACAGCAGTGGAATAGCAGCTTTATGGAGGAGATTCATATGGAATCCTGGTTTACAAACAATAAAATCAGAGCATCGGGAGGAGAACAACTTGCACATCTTCCCAAGGGGCAGCAGAACTCCTCAGGGAACAGAATCCAGGAGCCCACACCACAAAATCCCTGTTAGAGGCCGTTCATTTGGTGAACATCGTGGTAAATGAACAAACAAACCAACAATTGGTAACCAGAACCTGTTCCAGTTGTGCTCTGGGTGTCAGGCACAGCCAGGTGAGCATCCAGACTGGCGTTCTCCACATTTACTGTGGAGAGGGTGCAGGGAAGGACCAGAAAATGGAGCCACATATGGCAGGATTAATCCCAGACAGAAACTGGAAGAAGAAACACAAACACAAAATCAAGGAACGGGATGTTCTGTACATTTACCAACACCTGCAGAGATGTCCAATTGGAGAAAAATGAATTATCCCAACCAGACTGTTGGAAAGTGAGTTCCTGGGCCATTCTGCTGTTCTGTTTCAAGGTAACCCTGCAACAGTTAGACACCAACCACATCACCAGCACAAATATCACAAAGAACTTGCAGGAAAGGAGCTGCAGTCCAACACATCCACCCAAGTTTCTTTAATCCTTTTTTCTTTCAGGCAAATTCCAGACTTTTCCCACCTGCCTGCTGTACCCTTGCTGACCAGTTATCCTGTTGCACTGGAAGTGAACCTGCTGCAAAGGTGGCTGCACTGTCCCAGAGCCAATTGCACCCCCACAAGATGCACAAAATCCCCCCAGAGGAGAGAGGAGCAGCACTGGCACTGATGTCCAGCCCAGCAGCTGTCTGATGGGGACCTTGTGTGCTCTTTCAGTCAATAAAAGGTGTTACTTTCAGAGAATTCTCCTTTAACAAGCCCTAAAATGATCAAGAAGGATGTCCCAGACATAACACCTGTCTGAGACATCAAGTTTGTTGATTTTAGATCATTTACTGTAAAACAATGTGACCTCACAAACAGTATGCTCGTTCTTTGGTTTAATAAGGGCCTGTCCTAGGTTACAATGTAAAATTGTGCCCAAGGTATGTATTCTATCCCCATGAGCCGTTGGAGCCAAGGTGGGGCAGTGTTTTCCTTATCTTCTGTTAACGAGCCTAACAATGCCTTGCCACATGACTCATAGATAACTTCCTCCGGGAGTTATCTCTGTTTAATGGGCCATCAAGGACCCACTGCATGACTCATAGAATGAGATCATCCCATTGTGAGATGCTCTGCCCAGGGGGAGGAGCCAAGCATTCCCACCTGGATAAATCCAGGGTTTGGGACAGCACAAGCAGCTTTTATCCACTGGACTCCCAGAGGAGACAAGAGCTACCAGACCTTTCTATAGGATCACTGCTTCGACAAGACCATCTCATCTGGACTGCCACTACCACCCTAACTAACAGGGTGTCAGGTTGTATTCTGACTCTGTCGGTGTTTTTTTTGTACTATTACTTTTATTTTACTTTTTTTATTTCTTTTCTTTTCCTCTTATTAAATTGTGTTTCTGACTTGGAGTCTTTCACTGATTTTGCTTTCAAACCAGCACAGGGTCTTAAGAGGTGAAGCTCTTTGGCTCATACCCTCAGAGGTCACCACAAGAGGTGAGGCTCACCAAGAGTAGTTCTGCCTGTGCTGGCACTGAGCTCTAAGTGCCACTGTCACATTTCAGGGATTTCCTGCACCCCTCTGCCCAGCAGAGGTGCTGGCAGCAGAGCCTGCAGCTCTGCATTTGTCTGACTGAGTCCAAGCTGGGATAACAGAACACATGGACGTGTAATACAGCCTCCAAGTGTTTGGAAATGCTCTCCTGCAGCACCTCAGAGCCTGTGCCAGCAACCAGAGCTCTGTGGGCTCATGGCAGTGACCCCCAAGTCACATTCTGGGTGTGTATTCCCCATTCATACACACCTGAATAAAAAGGACAAAGAAAATTAAACAACCCACTCAGAAAAATCATCATTACTAACAGGGAACAGCAGGAAGAGATTCAGAGACAAACAGGATGGGACTCTGTTCAGACAGCAGAGAAAGGACCTTCCTTAGGAGCCAAGACAGCAGCTGGGCACATGGGTATTTCCCAGACCATTAATTCCTGGTGCATGATTTCCCTTTTTTATTACAAAAACCAATAAAATCAAATCACAAACCTGCCATCATTCTCTAATAACATCTGTGCATCACTGGGAATCGAACAGGAACAAGCCCAGGAATCTTTGCAGGCTCTGTGCCTGCTGGTTGTTGTTTTAGTTTGTCTTTGGTCACAGCAGAATGATGTTACAGATTTTGCACTCTGGTGTTCCATGGGTTTCTCCATTAGGAAGACACACAGGAGGTTCATATTTTGCTCTGCCTTACCAGAGCAGGTGTGAAAAATGAGGTTCACTTTTTTGGAAAAATTTAGAAGTTTAATAAAAAAATTAAGAAAATAGACAATTAGGAGAGATAAAAGCAAAATACATTTTCTCGGCTGAGGGTGCCTGGCACAGAACTAGCTAGCACACCATTAACAAAAGTTTTCTTTTTAAAAACATCAGCTTGATGCATATTTAAAAATTCACATGCATGATTCAAACATTTCTTTTGAGTATGAATTCTTTTGTTTAGTCTTAACTCTTCTCAACTATTCTATCCGGCAGACCCATCTTCGGGTGTCTCTATTCTATCTGATAACACAGGTCTATAAATTCTTCTCTTGGGGTTTTGGTCATTTTCACTTGGACAAGATATTTGATAACAGAAGTTTAATCGCTTTCTTGGTCAGCAATCTTCATGCAAGAAAACAAAAGACTCTAGTGTTCTCACACTAAGATGCAATCATAAGGAGTATACATTCATCACATTTCTAAATTCTATTAATAAAGAAAATACAGCACAATCTTCCCACATTCTACATACAGTATTCAATTTAATATTTGCGAAAAGCCAACTATGTACTATGCATTTATAACACAGGTGAGATGGCCAAAGGCACCACCAGCAGAGCTGCTACAGCTGGACTGGCCCCCACTGCTGGGTCATTCACTGGGGTCTCAAAATACACAATTTCCCTGCAGCTGGGGCATTCAGAACATTTCTCACCTCTTTCTCCAATAGGAATTCACCCTCTGCTACTCTGAGGTCTCTTACCTTGGACCAGGTACTTTTGTGAACCCTGATGGAACTCAGAAAGAACCCCTCGCCCCAATCCAGCTGGAAATAAAATCAGTGTCAGAGACCGGTGGGAGAATCCCACCAGCTCCTTGGAAAATAAGATAAAAAGATAAAGGTTGAAAAAATTAGGAAAATGACAACAAAAAGCCTTTCTCAGCTATTAAACTTAACAGTCTACATACAGTTTAATTGCTCACTCTGTTTTCAGTTTTGAGCATATGCTGTTGTAACCATCAAGTAAAAACAGGGTTCAGGTATGCAAGATAAGTTTGTGGATAATGTGAAGGCAAAAATGTTGAGGCATACTATACCTTGAGTATTTACATTCCTGTTTTTATAATTATCTTAATTAAAGAGTAATTATTGCACTTACAGATAGGCTTATCTCTAACATGAAACTACCTGTCTACCATAATAAAAATTGGAAAACATCAGAATTGCATTTTTTTACTGTCTTTAATAGCTGTTCTGTACTTTAAATGCTGTCTTCACCACAAAAGGAAAACACATTGTTATATTCCCTTGGTATTCTTAATTTGTCAAAAGCAGGCAGGTTGCTAAGAATGGAAGCAGGATTTCCAGAAGCACGGAATTAGCTGGCTGAGGAAAATCTGCTTCCATTGTACGTGGAATGAAAGACAAAAGCATAAACTGCCAGCACAGGGTAAGGGCATCAGGAGCAGGAGCTGAGGTGTGCAGGTCCCTGTCGGTGCCTGGGGACACTCCAGGGACCCGGGCCTCACCTGGGGCTCACAAACATTTCATGAGCCCCTCCTTTGGGCTGGATCAGCCCAGAGCCCCCAGCCCCTCTGGGAGCTGTCCTGGACACAGAGCAGCGTTTCTGTTTGCAGATAAACACCCCGGGTGGGCAGGAGCTCTCGGGGGATCCATTTCCACTGCCTGACCTCTCCTGCAACCACTTGACACCTCACCTGCACCAAACCACATCAAAGTGGGACCAGAACAGTGCAACACTCTCAGGGGAGGCACTGAGCTGCGGGGACACCTGGCAGGGACCTTAAAACACTCCACAAACCTTAACCAGCATGTTTTAAACACGGCCTAGAAATCAATTAGGCAAGGTTTTATAAAGCCGGCAGAAGTCAGAGTGAGTTTTGCTCTCCCTGAGAACGAGGGAAGCACCCAGGAAAGGGATCAGCTCTGTCCCTGGTGTCTGTGCTGGTTAAACTGCACTCAGCACCTGAGGCACCTCCCAACCCCACTGATTTTCCCAGTCCAGACATTTCTTCCCTTTTATTTAAAATTCAGTGGAGGATGATGATGCACTCGTTGTTACCCAAACAGCTCACTGCTCAGCTGAGCCTGAGCTCGCTTCTGCTTCACTCAGAACAAGCCCCCCATCACCCCCACCAAACAAAAATCAAACCAGCAAACCAACCAAAAAACACCACAAAAACCTGTCCCAAACAGCTCACAGGGGTCACTTCAATACAGCACCTTCATCTTTGAACTGACAGTAACAGCAACACAGAGAAAACACCAACTACCCTGAGACCAGAGGGTTCCTACAGCTGTCCTGGAATGATTGCATCCAAGGCTGATGTTTATGGCAAGATATACATTTATTTGTGCAGCTAGAGGAATTATTAATCTCTCCAGTTTATGTGTTTTCAGAAGGAAGGGGGGATTTCCCAGCTGCACCCCAAAGGCTGTGTGTGCTGCCAGCATTCAGCTGCAGCCTGTGTCACACTGTGACATTCACTGCTGTGCAGGGAATGCCTCTGGCTGTGAAATGTGGGGCTGGCTCCTCTGCTGCATGGTTTGCACTGTACCTGAGCTGGGGCTTGCAACCAAATCATCTTCAAGGTCCCTTCCAACCCAAACCATCCCAGGATTCTGTGATATCTGTGATATATTCTGTGACCTGAGTGCTCAGGGACGCTTATTCATCAGACTTTGAAAAAAAATAAACTGCTAAATAAAAACTTTTGGTTTTATTTACAAATTTTGTTTTTATTTACAATTTTATTTCATTATCTGTGCCAAGGTTTCAGTGTAATAATGAGCAGGAGTGGGGCTGCAGAATATTGAAGGTAAATGTCCTGCACACACAGATCTGTGAACCAGGTGCAGTCCCGTTTTGGAAGGAGCTTTCCTTTGTTTCTATCCTGCCCTCCAGTGGTTTAACTGGGGGTTAACTGGAAGACAGGTCAAGGCAGAGCTAATAAAAAGCACCAACCAAAACATTTTAGCCAATTTTTCTCACTGGCTACAAAACCAAGAAAGGTCACATGCTACAATAACTCTATTTGCAAAAATCAAACAAAATAAGATCGTTCTTTTTGTCTGATGAAGTGTTTTACCTGCTGAGAAGAGGGTTAAAAAACATGCATAATTCCCTCATCCCCAGCACACACATGAATGGTTATTTTTCTGCTTGTACAGGGCCTTTGTTTCACTCTGACAAAGCCTAGGAGAATACTGATTTCATTCTGCAGAATAATGGGTGTGGGAAGCAGCTTCTTTCTCAGGGAGCTCAGGAGATGATTGCTCACAGCACCCGGGGCTGTGAACAAAACTCTGCCATGACAGCGTTCAGCCAGTGCTCAAGGTGGGGAGGGGAGCTGCTGCTCTGCTGGCCAGGGATGCTTGACACCCTCCACACCCAAATGCTCTGCCCTGGTGCCCAAACCAGACTGATCCAGTGCCCAAAGCAAACACATTCAGTGCCCAAACCAAACTGATCCAGTGCCCAAACCAAATTCATTCACTGCCCAAACCAAACTGATTCAGTGCCCAAACCAAGCCAGTTCAGTGCCCAAACCAATTTGATGCAGTGCCCAAACCAAACCAGTTCAGTGCCCAAACCAAACCAGTTCAATGCCAAAACCAAAGTGATCCAGTGCCCAAACCAAACCAGTTCAGTGCCCAAACCAATTTGATGCAGTGCCCAAACCAAACCAGTTCAGTGCCCAAACCAAACCCATTTAGTGCCCAAACCAAAGTGATTTAGTGCCCAAACCAAAGTGATTTAGTGCCCAAACCAAATCCATTCACTGCCCAAACCAAACCCGTTCAGTGCCCAAACCAAAGTGATTTAGTGCCCAAACCAAATCCATTCACTGCCCAAACCAAACCAGTTCAGTGCCCAAACCAAACCAGTTCAGTGCCCAAACCAAACTGGTTTCATGATCATAGCCCAACACTCAGGCATTAATAAAGAATACATAAGACACAGACAGGACCGTGCTCCTTTACCAGATAAGCTCCAATCTCTGCAGGGCTCTGCTGAGCACTGGTGAGTGCTGTTTGTACACTGGCAGGATTTCTGCACAGGCAGGGGATGCCTGGTGTGAGTCTGATTTCAGAATCCAACACCACAAAGGAAGCACAGACGTGAGGCATAGCAACAGATACCCCAAAAGGAGTCAGACTTGTATTACAGCCTGGAGTGGAACTGTTTAAATGTAGAGGCCTCTCCAACACCACAGCAATGGTCAGGGCTAAAAAATACGAAATATATCATAATAGGTCAAAATCTGCTCATTTCACCTCCTATTTCTGAATATTTCACCTTTGATCCACTGAATTATTCACTATTTCCCATAAGGGCACACTGGCCTGGCCTGGATGAAGGCTCTGTTGGGCACAAACACTCATCCATGAGCTCAGCTTTCCTCTCGGTGCCACCAGAAGGGCTGAAACAGTGAAGGGAGTTTCTGTGATCTCCCACAGCTCCCTGGAAAGGGAGGGCAGCACTTGGCTCTAGCTGGGAACATTAAAACCTTTGATTGATCCTTGTGAGCCATTAGGAAATGCCAGCAGTACCTGCACACCAACACCATTGTGGTTTTGGATAAACTTCTGTTGTGCCCAGAAGCAGGATTATACAAAGTACAATGAGAAATGGAGAGCTTCCCATTCCTGTCCCACCACATGACACAGTTTTTTCCAAAGGGAATGTTTAAACATTCTCCATTTAATGTTTAATCGCAGGGATGCAGAGAAGGGGAAGGAAAAAGGGAATTAATAATTGCTTTACTAAAATTAGTTATAACCACCTGTAGAATTATTCCCTTCATTTACCATAAGTGGACATGGAGAGGGAGGTTGGAGGCATCTTGAATAAGTTTTAATAATTGATAATAATAATCTTCATGATTGTTTTTATTATGGCGAACTTCCAAAAAGCTGTGCTGTACGAGTTCCTCCAGACAATTAGAACAGTGAATTCTTTAATATAATGTTTAAAAACTGGAACCTATGCAGTTTTCACAAAGCATAAGCACTCTGAAGTGCCAGACCCTGCACTGATTGCTGTCCCCCAGCTCACTGGAGAATCTCCTCCCCTTTCAATCAGAACGTCTCTGCTCCATTTCCCATCACTCAGGATTACCACAAACAGCTTGGCACTCGGTCAGGCTGGGGCAGCTTCACTGATAAACCAGCGGGGGAAGAGAATCATTTGTCAAACCCCACAAATGCTGACCATGAGGAGCCCTGGCCATCAATGCCCGGAAGGGTCCGGCTCTGGTTCTGCTGCGGGGAGGGAAGGGCAGCACTGCTCAGCCCCTCCTGCTGAGCCTCCCCAGCACATCTGCTGCTCACAGAGGGGAAACCTGCAGGTTCTGGGTCACACTGGAGCAGGGCAAAGGAGAACTGAGAGATTCCTTCATCTGCACCTTCCTTAGGCAAGCACGGCTCCATCCCTTCCCCGTGCCCACAGAGCCGGCTGCGCATCTGATGGGGAAGGAAATTCCACAGGTTCTCATCAAGGGATCGCAGTCAACTTCAATTTCATGTCAGAGTACTGATGAGGAGCCTAGGAAGCAGCCATACTGCATTTATCTGTTCTGTGTTACCATGAGACGTGGCTGTTGTTTTGTGGCACCTGTAACTTTGAGAACAAAAGCTCCCACCATGCATGCAATCCAAGTGTCAAATTAGCAAATTGTCCAAAACTCCACGTTTTTGCTGATGGCACTCATCAAAAAGTTCATTTCATTTTTGGGGGAAAACATTTGTACCTGTTAGTAAAAAGTCAGACTCATCCGAACTTGCCCAACTAAAACAAACCATCAGTGCCCAAACCAAACCCATTCAGTGCCCAAACCAAACTGATCCAGTGCCCAAATTAAACCAGTTCGGTGCCAAAACCAAAGTGATTTAGTGCCCAAACCAAAGTGATTCAGTGCCCAAACCAATTCAGTGCCCAAACCAAACTGGTTCAGTGTCCAAACCAAACTGGTTCAGTGCCTAAACCAAACCAGTTCAGTGTCTAAACCAAAGTGATTTAGTGCCCAAACCCATTCAGTGCCCAAACCAAACCCACCCAGTGCCCAAACCAATTCAGTGCCCAAACCAAACTGATCCAGTACCCAAACCAAAACCAGTTCAGGGCCCAAACCCATTCAGTGCCCAAACCAAACCAGTTCAGTGCCCAAACCAAACCAATTCACTGCCCAAACCAAACCAATTCAGTGCCCAAACCAAACCAGTTCAGTGCCCAAACCAAACCCATTTAGTGCCCAAACCAGTTCAGTGCCCAAACCAAACCAGTTCAGTGCCCAAACCAAACCCATTCACTGCCCAAACTGGTTCAGTGCCCAAACCAAAGTGATTTAGTGCCCAAACCAAACTGATCCAGTGCTCAAACCAAACCCATTCAGTGCCCAAACCAAACCGGTTCAGTGCCCAAACCAAACTGGTTTCATGATCATAGCCCAACACTCAGGCATTAATAAAGAATGCACAAGACACAGACAGGATCGTGCTCCATTACCAGATAAGCTCCAATCTCTGCAGGGCTCTGCTGAGCACTGGTGAATGCTGTTTGTACAGTAGCCTTTCCAGCAGTGGGTGACAGTGCTCACAGCCCAGCTGAGGGGGTCAGTTCAAACCTGCCCCACGCTGTGCCTGAGCCCTCCCCTCTGCAGGGACACCAGGGAGGCTGAGGGGACACAGTACTGTCAGTATTGTCACCAATCACTCACTGGCCAGGCAGGAGTTATCCCCAGAGCTCAGTTTCATGTTTCCTCAGAGCACTCATAGCAATGTTAATGATCTTTGTTGCTACATTTCTTTTCATCTAAAACTACACAGGGAAGAAAAGTGAACATGAATTTCATGTGCTTTTGCTTCCCCTCAGTGTCTCAGGGCTGACACTTTCTATCAGAAAGGAAGGTGAATTCCTCAGTGTGATGAGGAGAAAAGCAGTCTCTGCTTTGCTCAGCCCCTCGGTATCTCTGACAGGATCCCAGGCTGCCAGGCCAGTGCAGACCCCATGCTCAGGGCAGGGCTCTGTCTGCCTAAAGATTTCAGATGCTGCTGTCTCCTGTTTGTGACCAGCTCACCTTTATTCCACGGGCTCATTGCTCAGCTGCTCTGGATAATTTTCCTCCATGCCCTGGAGCTGCTCGGCTGTGCCTCCTGTTTCTCTTCATCTGGGGCTGGTTCCTGAGCTTTAGGGAGGAGCAGGAGCCCCCAGGGGTGGCAGAGGCCATGGGTGCACTGCTCCCAGCAGAGCACAGGGCTCCATCCCCAGGCTGAAGTCATGCTTTAAGTTTTATTTCCATGTTTTTCAGGTTCTGTGGTGCCCAAGGTGCAGCTCTGAGCTCACAGTCAGTGTCACTCAGCTCTCTGCACACAGCAGGGACACAAAACAAATCCTTGTCCTGCTGCACACCAAGGACAACTTTCAGCCCAACAGCACAAACAAGGGTGGCTGGAGGGAGGAACAAGAAGGATGGGAGCTCACAGCCTGGAGCTGGGATTGGACAATTCAACCCCAATGTGCAAATGGACCAAAACTTATCAAAGTGTGAGACCTCGTGACCACTGGTCCATTTTGTGTCCATTTTGTGTCCATTTTGTGTTCATTTTGGGTCCATTTTGTGACCATTTTGTGTCCATTTTGTGACCATTTTGGGTCCATTTTTTGACCATTTGGGATCCACCTTGGGTGTAGCCCTGGCCAGGCCCTGTCCTGCCCAAGGTGTACCCTAAAGGCCTTTCAATAAATCCCTGCTTTATTCCTTTAACTCTGTCCAGTCTCTGATCCAGATCAGCCTGCCCAAGGTGTCAGAGGGACAGAGTGGTGGGGCTGGCTGTGCTCCTGCCCCTGCACACGGCCATCCTGCCCAAAGCAGGCACTGCTCACCCACCAAGGCAGCACCCACACCTTCCAGCACTGAGGGGGAACCAAATCCACCCCAGCCCTTTAACCTGGGTGTCCATGGACCTTCCTGGACCCCCCACCCTCAGTGTTCCCCCTGTATTAACACACATGGAAAACACTCCCAGGAGGCAGGAGAGCAGAGTGCCTGTGCAGAGCCATTGCACTGCTGCAGATGTTGCAATTACAGCACAAAGCACAGCTCCTTTGCCCCAAACCCTTTGTTGCAATATATCAGAACTTATCACCTTTGACATGACAAAAGATCCCCTCTGCCAGCATTCTCAGGCTATTAATTCTCATTCCTCCATCAGGGCAAGAACCCCTGATAATAACAAGCTAGGAACACCTTCTTGGGGAAATTCTTCCTTTCTGGGATGTTCAGTCAGGTATTCTGAGAGGGGAGAAAACCGGAAGCCGTTTTTCTCTGAGAGAAAGCACAAGAAATAATTAGAAGAATCGCAGACGAGCGGTTTTGTTCTTTTAAAATGAACACTGGGGATGTGAATTACAGCAATTCTTTGGGGACCTTGCTCCTTTGGAGCTGCCTGGATGTGAGTTTCTGTCTGGAAGGTGTTTGAGTGTATCAGCATGGCATGATGGCTGAGAGCACCCAGGGCAGCTGATCCTCAGTGTGCTTGGAGAACAGACAAGGAGCTCTCGGAGCTTCTCAGACATATTGTGAAAATTAAATGCTCCATCAGGTGTGAAATTGTTTTTTACTAGCCCCTGTGAGAACAGGAGACCGCAGAGGAGTGTCTCTGAGGAATAACCCGGCTGGGTGGAGAACAGGGACACCCCAGAGCTGCTGAGGGACACCCCAGAGCTCCTGGGGGACATCCCAGAGCTCCTGGGGGATGCCAGGGGCACTCCAGAGCTCCTGGGGGACATCCCAGAGCTCCTGGGGGATGCGAGGGGCACTCCAGAGCTCCTGGGGGACATCCCAGAGCTGCTGAGGGACACCAGGGAGCTGCTGAGGGAGACCCTGGAGCTCCTGGGGGAGACCAGGGTCACACCAGAGCTTCTGTGGGACACCCTGGAGCTCCTGGGGGACACCAGGGTCACACCAGAGCTCCTGTGGGACACAGCAGAGCTCCTGGGGGGCACCAGGGATGCTCCAGAGCTCCTGGGGGACACCCCAGAGCTCCTGAGGGACACCCCAGAGCTCCTGAGGGACTCCCCAGAGATCCTGAGGGACACAGGTGACCCCATCTGTGCACCCAGGAGAGGGCACAGCCCACCCTGCCCAGCTCAGGCTGTGCACAGGCTGACGTGGGGTTGTGCAGCCCAGCCCTGCCCAGTTGTGCCCAGGGACAGCAGCAGCACCTCAGAGGGGCAGATCCCTGCCCAGCTGTGACCAGGCACTCAGAGGAGCAGGATCCCTGCCCAGCTGTGCCCAGGCACTCAGAGGGGCAGGATCCCTGCCCAGGCAGTCTCTCAGTGGTGCAGGATCCCTGCCCAGGCAGTCTCTCAGAGGGACAGGATCCCTGCCTGGAGCAGCACTCAGAGCCCTGTGTGCCTGCACTCACACCACTGTGCACACACGGAGCGAGGGCAGCTGAGCCGCTGCTCAGATGAGGGAAATCAGCTTTTCTGTGTCCCACATGTGCAGAACCAAACTGATCCAGTGCAGAACCCTCCCTTCCTGCCCTCTGCAATCAGCTCTAAGGGCTGGTGCTGCTGTGCCAGCTCACGGGCAGGAGCAGCCCAGCTCCTTGCTCAGGGAATCATTTCCCAGACACAGAAGGGAAGGTGCCGTGGTGCTCAGCAGCAGGAGAGGCTGCTCTCAGCTCCTGCCCCGCACACAGGGGATGTGCCCCTGCTGTCAGAGCTCCTGCTGCTCTGCAGAGCCCCCCGAGGAGCCTCGGTGTCCCCAGCAGGTCCCCGTGAGTGGCTCAGGGTTAAGTGAAGCCTTGGGCAGGGTCCCAGTAACAACAGCCAGCTTCCCCAGGAGCAACTGGGCCCATTGTTCCCCAGTGGCATTTCCAAGTGTTTTTACATGTCTTCTGCCCCGGGGCTCCTCAGGATGGCCCAGCCACACAGAAAGCTCCCCAGGAAGCCCCAGAGCCTGCAGGGTGACAGAGACAATGGCTCTGGAGCCAAGATAGAGCGCACAGTCTGCCTGCAATTAAGATAATTCCTAAGCAAATAAACACATCCAGTCCGGAGGGCTGGGGCAGTGCCTGCCTGAGAGGAGCTGTGGAGGCAGGGAACCTCAGGGAAAGATTTGGGGAACCTCAGAGAAAGATTTGGGGAACCTCAGAGAAAGATTTGGGGAACCTCAGGGAAAGATTTGGGGAACCTCAGAGAAAAAACTTGGGGAACCTCAGAGAAAGATTTGGGGAACCTCAGAGAAAGATTTGGGGAATCTAAGAGAAAGATTTGGGGAACCTCAGGGAAAGATTTGGGGAACCTCAGAGAAAGATTTGGGGAACCTCAGGGAAAGATTTGGGGAACCTCAGGGAAAGATTTGGGGAACCTCAGAGAAAGATTTGGGAAACCTCAGGGAAAGATTTGGGGAACCTCAGAGAAAGATTTGGGGAACCTCAGGGAAAGATTTGGGGAACCTCAGAGAAAGATTTGGGGAACCTCAGGGAAAGATTTGGGGAACCTCAGAGAAAAAACTTGGGGAACCTCAGAGAAAGATTTGGGGAACCTCAGAGAAAGATTTGGGGAATCTAAGAGAAAGATTTGGGGAACCTCAGGGAAAGATTTGGGGAACCTCAGAGAAAGATTTGGGGAACCTCAGGGAAAGATTTGGGGAACCTCAGAGAAAGATTTGGGAAACCTCAGGGAAAGATTTGGGGAACCTCAGAGAAAGATTTGGGGAACCTCAGGGAAAGATTTGGGGTGGAGCTGGTGCAGATAGACAGATGGAAGGGGCTCCTTTGGCTCCCTGGATTAATGGACACTTTTTTCCCTGGCACAAATTTACATCCCAGTGGCAGGGACACCTCCCACTGTCCCAGGGTGCTCCAAATCCCACCCAGCCTGGCCATGGGCACTGCCAGGGATCCAGGGCCACTCTGTGCCAGGGTGTCCCACCCTCCCAGGGAACAATTCCTTCCTAATATCCAACCTAAACCTACCTTCTGTCATTTGGAGCTGTTCCACCTCACCCTGTCACTGCAGGCCCCTGGAAAAGTCTCTGTCCCTCTTTCCTGCAGCTCCCTTCAGGCACTAGAAGGTCACAATTAAATCACCTCAAAAGTTTCTCTTCTCCAGGCCCCCACTGACCTGGGGGATCCTCCGGGAGCTGCTGCCTGCCCATCCAGCAGCTCTGAGCGTGGAGCACACACACACACACACACACACACACACACACACACACACACACACACAGAGAGAGAGAGAGAGCTATCACAGCTGGGTGCACGGGGAGTGGAGGTGGAGTTAAATTGTCATTACCTGAAGGGCCCTGAGCACTTTAACAGTGCCACAGGAGCCCAAACTCTGCTGTCATTGCTGCTCTAGTGACTCAGGGTCCTTCTAAGCCACAGGAGTGATTCTCTGGTTTCACCCCTCAGCCTCAGCCAAAGGCTTTGGAAGCTCTGGCACTCTGTTCTCATTTCACCTCCTGGATGCTGAATTTTTAACCTGCACCAGGAGTTGTGTTTGCTGCCCTTAATGCACGATGGATTTTGTCAGCTACTCAAAGCCTTCTTGAGCTTTTCAGGATGAGAGCACGGCCACAGGGGGAAGGCTGATTTCCCCCCAGGATGAGTGGCTTTAATTCTCTACCTGAGCATCACCGTGGGAAAGATGACAAAAGTAAACTGACCTGCGTGGTGCACACTCCTCACCTGCCCTTTTTCATGGGCAGACCCACTCACTTTGTTCTCCAGGCTCCAAGCTCCTGCAAACACGAGTTAAATCAGGGTACTGTACAGGATGTGTATGGTGTCTGTGTGATAGGGTAGCTATGGTTTCTACATATGATATAAATATATTTTGTCCCATATTTCCATAGAATTTTGTTCCTTGTGTACTCAGCTTGCATTTTTTTACAGCTGGAAGGACACACTCACTTTGTTCTCCAGGCTCCAAGCTCCTGCACACACGAGTTAATTCATGGTGCTGCACAGGATGTGGATGGTGTCTGTGTGATAGGGTAGCTATGGTTTCTACATATGATATATATATATAGTCCCACATTTCTCTAGAATTTTGTTCCTTGTGTACTCAGCTTGCATTTTTTTACAGCTGGAAGGACCCACTCACTTTGTTCTCCAAGCTCCTGCACACAGGAGTGAAATCAGGGCACTGTACAGGATGTGTGTGGTGTCTGTGTGATACGGTAGCTATGGTTTCTACATATCATATATATATATAGTCCCACATTTCTCTAGAATTTTGTTCCTTGTGAACTCAGCTTGCATTTTTTTACAGCTGAAAGGACACACTCACTTTGTTCTCCAGGCTCCAAGCTCCTGCACACACGAGTTTAAATCAAAGCACTGTACAGGATGTGGATGGTGTCTGTGTGATAGGGTACCTATAGTTTCTACATATCATATATATGTATTTGGTCCCATATTTCTCTAGAATTTTGTTCCTTTTGTACTCAGCTTGCATTTTTTTACAGCTGGAAGGACCCACTCACTTTGTTCTCCAAAGCTCCTGCACACAGGAGTGAAATCATGGTACTGTACAGGATGTGTATGGTGTCTGTGTGATAGGGTAGCTATGGTTGCTACATATTATATATATGTATTTGGTCCCACATTTCTCTGGAACTTTTTTCCTTGTGTGCTCAGCTTGCATTTATCCATTGAGATAACATTTCCCTGATGTAACAGGTCCTGGAACTCTCACTGTGCTCCAAGGCAAGAAGACCATAATATTTTCCCAGATTTTCCAGCTGTGAGAGGGAACTGCTGGGAACAGGTGAGCCAGAGCTGCCCCCTGGATTTTCATCCACCTTGCAGGGGACTTGTGACCAGGCCAACCTGGCACAGGTAACCTGAGTTACTGCTTCTCCTGGCCCCTTGCCAGAGCTGCTGAACCCTCTGATCACACAAGGGACAAGAAATGGGTGTTCTTGGGGTGGGCCCCACGGTGCTGGAAGCAGTTCTTTCTTGGCCCACACAACTGAAATTGTGCTCTGCTGGGCATACAGGGAGTGAAAAGGTTTGAAGCAGGTCCAGTTCTGCTCCCCCCAAGGATGCAGAGCAGAAAGGCCTGAGGAGCCCTTGAGCTGCCACTGTTCCCCCAGTCCAGCCCAGCTGGGCAATGCCAGGGGTGGGATGAGCTCCGGGAGGGACAGGGGGTCTTTAGCAGTCAGAACAGAGCCCAGCCCCTCTCCTGGGTCACTTTGCTGCTCCCAAACCTGGAACAGCAATAACGACCCAACCATTAATGACCCAGCATTAACAACCAGCAGGAGTCTGCCTGAATTTGTTCTCCTTTTCTCCACTTCTCTTTCAGAACCAGTTCTAAAAGTACAGAACATAACATGCAGCACAAACAAAACAAAAAATAAGGATACCAGCATTAAAAAGTCACCTCAAGACAATGTTGTTATTGCCAAGCAGACTCTGTGGAGCAGCTTTGAACCTGTATCACTGTGAACACCCAGGTTTATTTTATCCCTGGGCATGGAGCTAGGCCAGGAGCTGTTGCACAAGTGCTGAAGGGTCCGTGCAGCAGCGTGTTGGCGTTAGCCTAGCTTGGAGCAGCTCCTGACATGCCCAGCTGTCACCTGCCTCGTCCTGGGGGTGCTGCTCAGGGTCACACCTCATGCGTAACACGGGGTGACAGCTCCAGGGCAGCAGCACCTATCAGTTATCCCAGTCAGAGGGCTGTGGTCTGAAAGTTTATACTGAAAGCTTCCTTTAGAAATACCTCCTTTTCCCCTCACTATTTTCATTTGGCAGCGAGGAAAAATTATGTGCTGGGGTCAGCAGCGTTCTTGGCACACGCGTGTCCCAAGGAAAAGGATGGAGCAGTCACACACGTGGCCTCAGCATGGACAATACCCCATTACAGCCCAGTCCTGCCAAGAGCTGTGTGGCCGTGTGGCCCTGTGGCCGTGTGGCTGTGTGGCCGTGTGGCCGTGTGGCCCTGTGGCCGTGTGGCCCTGTGGCTGTGTGGCCGTGTGGCCGTGTGGCCATGTGGCCGTGTGGCTGTGTGGCCCTGTGGCTCTGTGGCCATGTGGCCGTGTGGCTGTGTGGCCCTGTGGCTCTGTGGCCATGTGGCTGTGTGGCCGTGTGGCCGTGTGGCTGTGTGACCGTGTGGCCTTGTGGCCATGTGGCTGTGTGGTTGTGTGGCCATGTGGCCGTGTGGCCATGTGGCCGGGTCCCTTTGAGCACTGGGCCAGACCCTCTCACCCTAAATTTGCACGGCCTGGGGTCAGCACTGCAGCTCTGAGGCTGAGGAGCGCCCCAGGGACACCAAATGCCTCAGGCCCAGGCAGGGAGTGGTGGCAGCTGCTGTGCCACCCTGGGGACAACCCACATTGAGGGGACCCAGCAGGCCACGCTGGGGAAGGGGGACACTGCCCTGGGCTGAGGGGACACCTCTGAGCTGAGGAGGGGACACCACACAGCACACTGAGGGGACACACACTGCAGGGGACACCCCATGCTGAGGAGGGGACACTCCATGCCACACAGGGGACACTCCTGTTGCCACACTGGGGGCACACGGTGCCCTGCACTGCGGGAACACTCCATGCTGAGCAGGTGACACTCCATGTCACACAGGGGACACTCCATGTCACACAGGGGACGCTCCTGATGCCACACTGGGAGCACTGAGTGTCCGGACACTCAGGCAGAGCAGGGGACCCAGCATCGCCCTCCCCACCCCCGATATTCCCTATGCTTTCCCCCAAAACCCGCAACGGATCGCGCTGGGGGCGGCAGAGGGGTCCCGCGCCCTCCCCCGGCCGGGAATTCAGGGAAATCCCAGGAATTGGGGAATTTTCGGGAGACGCGGGACAGCAGCGCCCGCCCTGCGCAATACCCCGAGCAGCCACGGGGTGCCGCTGCTGGTGCAGAAAAGTCCGCATCCTCCGGGTCCGAATTCTCCTTTTCCCGGGAATTTCCTGCCCTGCGTATCCCGTTTCTCCTTTTCCCGGGTATTTCCTGCCCCGGCCGGGTCCCATTTCTCCTGTTCCCGGGAATTTCCTGCCCCACGGATCCCATTTCTCCTTTCCCCCGGAATTTTCTGCCCCAGCCAGGTCCGATTTTACATTTTCCCGGGAATTTCCTGCCCCGCGTGTCCGATTTTCACCCAAACCTGCTTTTCCAGGCTGGAATTCCAGCCTCCCTGCCCTGGCCTGTGCCACCTCCTGCCATACAAAACTCCGTTTATCCCACGTGTTCCAAAGGGGTTAAGCAGGTTTTCCCCCATGGATTTCCTTTACATCAAGCACGCTGATGAAATTCCTTTTGATTTCTCCTTTCCCGGAGCACAGCTGAGGAAGGGGACACGTGCAGAAACAGGCTCCCAAAAAGAATAAGTGGCACATCCATGCCCTGAAGAGCAGAGGAGAATCAAAGGGAAAAGAAGGAGGGAAGGAGTTTCAGGGCAAAATAAAGACAGATGCTGCCAAGCAGAGGAGGCAGGCAAAGGGGTGAAGCAAACTAAAACATCCTGACAAATCCTGGGATGTTCTGAGGTTGGAAACAAGGAGAAGGTGGCACTTGATACACCTCATGACAGTAAAATGGGCCAAGTCATAAAGGCATCATCTGGAAGAGATTTTGTGAGTGGTTACAGCAACGTTCACCTAATAAGAACTAAAATTATTAAAACTAGTAATTGGAGAAAATATATTAAAATTCATGCCGCAGAAAGGGAGCAAAGATCTCTTCTATATTTGTTTGCACCAATAATTTACATAAGTAGAACTATGCTGATATAAAACTTTTAAAGAGAGGACTGGCCTTGTATTTGGCAGCTTTTTTTAAGTTAGGTTTTTATGGCTTGGCTAATTGTTCTCCTTCCTATAGTCCCCGAAGAATCCTGATTGGCTTCAAGTTAATTTGCTGAAAGCCAGAAATCCAGTAAAAATGTAATTTTACCCTTGCTAACAGCTGGAGAAGCAAAATCAATTTCAGCAGCTTGCTGAGTAATGGAATTAGAGGGCTCAGGAGTGACAGGAGGCGAGTTGAAGGGCAGTGCCACCACTCTGGTTTAACCCCTGCTGCAGCTGAGCTCCCCCAGCTCAGGGGGTGCTTCTGTCAGAGGGGATGCTGTGGGAGAGCCCAGAAAGGCTGGTTAGAATCAAATCTTGAGCTGACACACACGGGGAGGTGCTGGATGAGCTCTGGTGTCCCTGCACATCAGCCCTGTCACAGCTCACAGGGGCTGGGAAAAGCTGAAAGCAAAACCAGTGAGAGACTCCAAGTCAGAAACACAATTTAATGAGAGGAAAAGAAAAGAAATAAAATAAAGTAAAATAAAATAAATGCAATAGTACAAATAACCACTGACAAGAGTCAGAACACAACCTGACCCCCTGTTAGTCAGGGCGGTGGCAGCAGTGCAGATGAAATGCTCTTGTCCAAGCAGTGATCCTGTAGGAAGGTCTGGCAGCTCTTGTCCTCTGGGAGTCCAGTGGGTCAGGGCTCCCTGTGCTGTCCCAAATCCCGGATTCTATCCAGGTGGGAATGCTTGGCTCCTCCCCCTCGGCGGAGCATCTCCCCATGGGCTGATCTCATTCTCTGAGCCCTACAGTGGCTCCTTGCTGGCCCATTAACCAGAGACAGCTCCCGCAGGGAGTTCCCCATGAGCCACGGGCACGGCATTGCTGGGCCATGGACAGGAGAGAAGGGAAGCACTGCCCCAGCTGGTTCCAGCAGCTCCTGGGGATGGGGATGGAACACAGACTGTGGGCACAGCTTACAGTGTAACCCAGGACAGAGGGGAAAGGTGTCACTGTTATGTCAGATGGGACACACACACACACACAAGTGATCAGGATCTAAAATGGAAGCTTTTATTCTGCATGTTCTTTAGCTTATATTCTCTTAATAAAGTGTGATTTCAAGTCATTAACTGCATCACAATAACTTGTTACATTCATTGGTGCCAAGCAATTAATGTCAATATAATTGGCAAAAGTTTTACAGAGAGTTAATAAGGCACCTAAACACACGTTTACTTATGCACGTAGTTTAACTTAAAAAAATTCATGTATCCTTTTTAATCAGTTCCCATGCTGACAACCTTGTCTTCTTTTCTATGGACACACTCAGAAATCATCAATTGTTATTCCTTCTCCTGCCTCAGCTTTGCTTGCAGAGCAGCTGTCCAGCCCTCCATGGAAAGGTCCATGGGAAGGTTTGTGGTGCTCACCAGTGCTCCCCTGGGGAGCTGCCAGGGCTGTTCTCCAGCTCATTTCTGCATTTCATTTTCACCCAAATCCCTGCAGAAGGTGCTGGCTGAGCTGCACCGTGGTCACTCAGAGCTCAGTTGTGTTCTCCCCCAGGAGAGGATCCTGAGGGATGCTGCAGGAGAGCTGCTGGAGTGGAACAGCCCCCACAGCCCCTTCCAGCTGCTCCTCAGCCTCCCCAGGCTGCTGACCTGCCCCAAATGAGAAAAAGGGGCTGAGCTCGGTACCAGCAGCCAGCACAGGCTGAATTTGGGGTTTGTCTGCAGCAACCCCGGGTTTGGAACAGGCAGAGGGTGAAAATAACCCACAGAGCACAGGCAGAGCTGTCCCATCCCTGCTGAGGGAGCCACTCTCCTAAAACAGACCGAGGCTCCTGATCTTCCTGCTTCCAGGTGCACAAAACTGCTCTGAGAAAGGGGAAGGTGGGCATTTAAAACTGAAATCTCCATTTTGGAACACTCTGAGCTGAGCCAAGGGCCTGGAGGGTTAATAAATGCCCTTGGGCTGTTATTGCTGCTACTCTGCTGCTTCCCTGGCACCCCCACCTTCATGCAGAGGATCCTGAAGCCTTGGGAAGGATGAGCTGAATAAACCCTCAGCTGCTTGGGGTGGGCAGGTGGGTGACAGAGCTGGGGAGAGCTGCAGGGGCAGCACCTCAGGGCACAGGGAAACAGCTCTGCCACCCTGCTCCTCTGCTGGGGCTGCTGCCCCTTGGGAAAGGTGGGAGAATACAGAGGATTGTGCCCAGAAGGAACCCCCAGAGTTTCTCTCCTGCTCTCTTGGCTCCCCTGAGGCTGCAGGACTCAGATTTTTCAGGGCAGACAATGTCAGAACCAGGGGGAATGGTTTAAAATAAAACATGAGAGGTTTGGATTAAATAGTGGGAAGGAATTGTTCCCTGGGAGGGTGGGCAGGCCTGGCAGAGATTCCCAGAGCAGCTGTGGCTGCCCCTGCATCCCTGGCAGTGTCCCAGGCCAGGCTGGATGGGATTTGGAGCAGCCTGGGACAGTGGGAGGTGTCCCTGCCCATGGAATGGGGTGGGCTTGGATGGGATTTAAGGTTCCTCCAACCCAAACCATCCTGGGGCTCTGAGATTGCCCTTCACAACCAGCACAGATGCAGATGAGAAAACACATCACTCTGCCATCAGTAACAGCATTGCCAGTGCAGGGGTTGGGTTTGTTTTATTCCCCCTGAACAGGATCTATCACAAACTTGGTAGAATTGTTTTTACAGATGATTTATTTTGCACTTATGAAAACTGACTGCAGCCTCCTGAGAAATAAGGAGGAAGAAACTGAAAAAAAAAATAAAATTAAGCGATTTAAGGGCAGAAAGGAAGACTGGAGGATGATTACTTTATGCAATCACAGAAAGAATGAAATCAATTAGAGTGAAAGGTTCAGGGACTGGCTTAGGGATTAGAAAATCTGATTTTGGGAAGTGGCTGATGAACTTATTTATTCTTTTGCAAGCAGGTCCTGAGTTTGAACCAGGCTACTTTATATGGCAGATGATCTGTTTGTCAGCACCACAGAGGCACCTCCTCTCACATCAATGCTGGCCCAGTGTGCAGCAGGGAGGGATCCCTGCAGGATGAGGAGATTTGTGGGCTGGGATCCCCTCTGAACCGGGGCAGAGCAGCGATGTTGCTTGCAGACCACTGATTTATGGGCATGGAGCTGCTGGTTAAACCCCAGCGGGGTTATTTACATCTGCAATGGGCAGGGATGCCCTGGGAGCCCAGCCCTGCAGCAGGTGAAGCTCTGGGTGAGAACTGGCAGCAGCAGAACAAACCTGGGTGCTTTTCCTGCAGCTGGAGATGGGTGAGTCTCAGTTCTTTGCCTGGGCTGATAACCCCCGAGATGTTGGTTGAAAGTCCTTCTCCCAAGCCCCGTGCCTGAAGAAGAGGTCAGGATACGTCGGCTCAGGTTCTCAAGGTTGTTTAATGTTTCTTATCTGGTACATTCAGTCCCTGCCCTGCTGGGGTCCTTGCTGCAGTGCTGGTCGTGGCCAAGTGACCACCCTGAAGGCAGTCTGAACTCTTTATTTATAACTCTTTATTTATAACAAGTATTACCTGTTCCATGTTTACAGATAAATACCAACACCTATCACCTGTGTTAGACACTGCACTTCTATGCTAAACCAATCCAAGAGTGCCACCACCACAGCAGAAGATGGAGGGTAAGAAGAAGAAACAGAAGGACAGGGACACACCCAGATTCCTCCATCTTGCCTCTTTGAACCCCCATTAAACCCCCAAATTCTACATTTACACCCGGTGATAAATTAATACTGTTCTAATCAAACTCTTGTGGTTTGTCTCTGGAGCCCTTGCCAGGGTCTGGGATCACCCAGGGCAGCCCCAGGGATGTCCTGGGTTCCAACAGTGAGCAGCGTCACTGCAGGTAGAAAACAACCCCCAAAACCAATGGGTGCAGCTCCAAGGACCACAGCACCTTCTTCTCACCCTTTTCCTCAGTGTTTCATCAAAACCAGAGCTGGGCTGGGAGTGAATTCCTGACTTTATTTTAACGTGAGCTGGAGGCTGTCAGAGCATCCATTGCATCTCCAGGGTGAGTACCCAGAGGCATTTCTAGCAACAAAACCCCTCAAATTCTTTTTACATGCTGGCCACAGCAGTTCCCTCCTGCTTTTACTCCTCAGACATGAGAAACAGAGACAAAGGCAAGACCCAGAGAGAGGGGAATTACCTTAATTCCATCTCTGTATTTCAATTCCATTCAGGTCCTTACTCAGCTGTACATTACTTTCCTCCCTCTTTTATTATTTTAACTGAGATTTTTTTTTTCTGAGGAATGAGACATAATAAACCACAAAATAAACCACAACAACAACAGAAGAAATAGGGAAAAAATCCACTCACAAAATAACAAACCCCCAAATGAAACAAACAAATAAAAAACTAAACCAAACCTGTAAGACCAAACACATCACACACTCACACACACACACACACAAAAAACCCAAAAAAACCCCAAACCAAACCAAACCAAACCAAAAAAACAAAACAAAACAAAACACCAAAAAAACCCCAAAACTCCAAACAAACAAAAACAAAACAAAAAACCAAACACAACAACAAAAAAAATCCACCCCAAAAAACAAACAAAAAAACCCGCCAAAAAACCCCAAAAATCCCCCCACACCAAAGCCATCCTGGCCCCCCAAAAAACCCCAAAACAAAGCACACACCCCAAATAAAGCCAATCCAGACAATTCCCACAGCAGGCAGTGGGATTAATTGCACAGAGGAGCCACTGGAGGCTCAGGTAAAACACAGCAGAAGGGAGCAGAAGTGACAAACCAAACCCCAAGCAGCTCAGGCGTGTTGGTTATTTTTAAGGGATACAATGCCCCCAAAATCTCCATGGAAAAACCACCATGCCCTTTATTTATGGAACATTTTCATTCCTTGCAGGCAGGAACATTCTGGGAAAACTGGGGATGTTTTCCCAGGTTAATCCGAGCCACCTCAGCATTTATGTTCTGGTTTATTTCAGCGTTGATACAGGTGTATTTATTTATTTGTAGCACTAAAAAAAATAATTAAGGTGGAAGTTTGACATCCTGGCTCACAGCCCAGAGGTCTTAAAAATGTTTAAAAACAAGAACCCCTTGAGACTGTGGGTTATAAGAATGTATAAAAAAGAGGTGTACAGACAAAAATGGAAATTTTAGAGGCCATTCCTCAGAAATTTTTCTTCATTTTTTTTTCTCTTGGGCAGGCTCTCCATCCTGTGCAGATTCTCCTGGAGGATTCCTTTTAGCAAAACATCCTGCAGAGAATTATGAAGTAGCTGCTGGCATACAACAAATTCTCCTCGTTTTGATTTACTCTGGAGGTGGGACTGTGCAGGATTTATGTGCCTTGTAAACCCCGAATTTACAGGGAACACAGGTTGTAAACGGGCACCGTGTTTTGGTGAACATTTATTTTTATATCCATTGTGATTCGAGCATGATTTAATATGCATATTTGCAAAGTTTCCAAGAGGAAGTTGGATTAATTTTGCTCCATTTGTGATCCTCTGCATCTCTCACTCTGGCAGCCAAATTTTAATCTGCCTGGGATTTTTGGAAATAAGTGTTGAATAAATAAGTAACTCACTAATCAGAGGGGTTGGCCAACGTCCCAAGGCACAATGAACCTGCCTCAGGCAGGGCTGGGAGTGCTGAGCTGTGCTCTGCACTGCTTGGGACCAGGGAAACCCAACTGCCCTCAGTGACATCTTTCAGCAAGGAGATTTTTTAGGTGGCTCCAGTTTCACAGAAATTCCTCCTCATCTGTGCAGAATGGTAACCGTGCCTCGAGTCTCAGAGGCGCAGGGATGTAAACTCATCTTTGTTTTTTACAACACACGTTCAGTTTGACTGTTCTCTTCTCAGGGATGGTGTCTGCAGGTGTCCTGCCCCAGCCCAAAGCTCGGGGGGTACCTGAACCCTCTGGAGCCCCCACTGCACCTGGAGCAGCTCTGGGCCCACATCGGGGAGACACAGAGCATTGGGGTGATCCAGAGACCCCCGGGATGATCCAGGGACCCTTGGGGTCACCCAGAGACCCTCAGGGTGATCCAGCGACCCTTGGGGTCATCCAGAGACCCTCAGGGTGATCCAGGGACCCTTGGGGTGATCCAGGGACCCTCAGCGTGATCCAAGGAGCCTCAGGGTGATCCAGAGACACTCGAGGTGATCCAGGGAGCCTCAGGGTGATCCAGGGACCCTCAGGGTGATCCAGGGACCCTTGGGGTGATCCAGGGACCCTCAGCGTGATCCAGGGACCCTTGGGGTGATCCAGAGACACTTGGGGTGATCCAGGGAGCCTCAGGGGGATCCAGAGAATCTCGGGGTGATCCAGAGACCTTTGGAGTGATCCAGAGACCCTCGAGGTGATCCAGGGACCCTTGGGGTGATCCAGGGACCCTTGGAGCGATCCAGGGACCCTGGGGGTGATCCAGGGACCCTCGGGGTCATCCAGAGACCCTCGAGGTGACCCAGGGACCCTCGGGGTGATCCAGAGACCCTCAGCGTAATCCAGGAACCCTTGGGGTCATCCAGGGACCCTTGGGGTGATCCAGAGACCCTTGGGGTCATCCAGGGACCCTTGGGGTGATCCAGAGACCCTCAGGGTGATCCAGGGGCCCTTGGAGCGATCCAGGGACCCTCAGGGGAATCCAGGGACACTCGGGGTCATACAGAGACCCTTGGGGTCATCCAGGGACCCTTGGGGTGATCCAGAGACACTCAGGGTGATCCAGGGAGCCTCAGGGTCATCCTGGGACCCTCGGGGTGATCCAGGGACCCCCGGGGTGACCCAGGGACCCTTGGGGTGATCCAGGAACCCTCAGGGTCATCCTGGGACCCTCGGGGTCATCTAGGGACCCTCCGGGTGATCCAGAGACCCTTGGGGTGATCCAGGGACCCCCGGGTTGATCCAGGGACCCTCAGGGAGATTCATGGACCCCCGGGGTGATCCAGAGACCCTTGGGGTGATCCAGGGACCCCCGGGTTGATCCAGAGACCCTTGGGGTGATCCATGGACCCTTGGGGAGATCCAGGGACCCTTGAGGCAATCCAGGGACCGTTGGGGTGATTCAGAGACCCTTGGGGTGATCCAGAGACCTTTGGGGTGATCCAGGGACCCTTGGAGTGATCCAGCGACCCTCAGGGAGATACAGGGACCCTCGGGGTGATCCAGGGACCCTTGGGGTGATCCAGAGACCCTCTGGGTGATCCAAGGACTCTAGGGATGATCCAGGGACCCTTGGGGTGATCCAGAGACCCTCGAGGTGATCCAGAGAACCTTGGGGAGATCCAGGGATGCTTGGGGTGATCCAGGGACACTTGGGGAGATCCAGGGACCTTTGGGGTGATCCAGAGACCATTGGGGTGATCCAGAGACCCTCGGGGCAATCCAGGGACCCTCGGGGTGATCCAGGGACCCTTGGGGTGATCCAGGGACCCTCGGGGTGATCCAGGGACCCTTGGGGTCATCTAGGGACCCTCGGGGTGATCCAGGGACCCTTGGGGTGATCCAGGGACGTTGGGGTAATCCAGGGACCCTCAGCGTGATCCGGGTAAAGATAAAAAACCTCCCACCAGAGGGCAGGGATGGATGTGATATTGAGCAGGGATGGGTGGGATATTGGGCAGGTATGGGTGGGATATTGGGCAGGGATTGTTCCCTGGGAGCGGCCGGGCTGGAATTCCCAGGGTGGGAATGTTGGAAAGGCGCGGGGCAGAGCGCCCAGTGGAGCCGGGCTGGGCACAGCCCGAGCCTCGGTGCCCGCAGCAGCGGGCAGAGCCGGGCACTAGGTGGTGGTGACGGACCACGGCACAGCAGAGCCCCGGCCCGGGCAGGGCTGAGACCCGGAGCGCAGAGGAGAGGAGTGAAAAGCGTTCACAGCAGCAGCAGCAGCATCCAGCGGCTCCGCGCCCAGCCGGGCTGCAGCCTTCCCTGGGCATCCCCCGGGAATCACGGCTTTGCTGGGCAGGAGGGCATCCCCGGGAATCACGGCTTTTCTGGGGCATCCTCCGGGAATCACGGCTTTTCTGGGGTGGAGGGGCATCCCCCCGGAACTCACACCTCCTCTGGGACATCCCCCCGGGTCTCGCACCTCTTTTCTGGGCAGGAGGGGCTCACAGGAGCCCCTGGGGCTGCCCAGCCCCGAGGGTCTGCAGGAGGGACCCGGGCACTGCCGCCTTCTCAGCTGCCTTCGGTGGGCAGTGCCTGGGAAGGGAAACTTCTGCCGAGGGGGCAAGGCCAATAAGGCTGAAGGAAAACGTATTAAATACACAAATTAATTGCATATAATTACATTATAGGTGTATTAATATACCTATATATTAATTCCATATAATTACGTTATAGGTGTACTAATATACATATATATTAATTACATATATTTACATTATAGGTGTATTAACATACCTACATATTAATTATATTACAGGTGTATTAATATACCTATATATATTGCATAGATATACATTATAGGTGTATTAATATATGTATTAATTGCACATAATTACATTATTGGTGTATTAACATACCTATATATCAATTGCATATAATTACATTACAAGTGTATTAATATACACATATATTAATTACATATAATTATATTACAGGTGTATTACTATACATATATATTAATTGCATATAGTTACATTACAGGTGTATTAACATACCTATATATTAATCACATATAATTACATTACAGGTGTATTAATATACCTATATATTAACTACATATAATTATATTACAGGTGTATTACTATACATATATATTAATTGCATATAATTACATTACAGGTGTATTAACATACCTATATATTAATTGCATATAATTACATTATATGTGTATTAATATACCTATATATTAATTATATATAAATATATTACAGGTGTATTAATATACCTATATATTAATTGCATATAGTTACATTATAGGCGTATTAATACACCTATATATTAGGTATATTCTGCCTATATTTAGGTATATTATACCGATATATCAGGTATATATAGGTGTATAAAATAGGTGTTACATGAAGGTGTAATTATACGTAACTAATGTAATTATATGTACTGTAATAGATTTTTAGGTGTTGGTGTATAGTGATATGTATAAAGCAATATGGAGGATTTGGGGTATAGACTAAGTTATTCTTCTTTCACCTTCATCTTCATGGGTTTGGGTGGTGTTTTCTAAGTGGGTGAAAAGGTCCACATTGCAGATATTTGGTATTTGGTTATTGGGTTAAAAATATAAATAATACAGGTGTCATCTCGTTATTGGATAATTAGGGCTTAAAAGACCATGGAAAGTGTTAGAGACAGAGCCATTTTCTACCTTGTTGGCTGGAACTCACAACTTGTGAGACTGTACTTTGGATAAGAATTAATAAACATCTGAGTCCGAACACAAAACTGTGTCTCCTGTGCTTTAATCCCAGCCCTTAGAGAAGAAAAGAAGATAAAATGAAGATAAAATCTCACAGGTAGGGGCTGAAGGGAGGAAGGCAGGGCCTTCCCACTGCCTCGAGTGTCTGTGTCTGCTGCACGTGGTGCTGGCATGGTTACTCCGAGAGGAAATCCTCTCTCTCCCAGCCAACCTTCCAAAAACTGCAGGCTGACCTGCAGACACTGCTTCAGGAGGCAGCAGGCTCAGATTTTCACAGCATCCCTCAGGGTTTGTTCAGAGCACAGAACTATGCTGCTTTGTTGGGCAGAAAAAGATTTTTTCAGCCATTAGTTTTTTCTCACTGCCACTGTGGGTTTTTTAAGACTTACACTCTTCAAAGGGATAAATTCTAGACCACACATAAGAGCAAGCCCTGAAAAGAGCCCTGCATTGCTTTCTTATTCCTGGAAGTAGGATGTTTTAAAACAATGCTTCTCCCTGACTCCTTTGGGCAATCAGTCCAGGAGGAGCAAGGTGAGGGTAGGGCTGGGAGTAATGCAGTGAGGCTGCAGCATAAAGTAAATGACAAAAGCAATCTGTTTGGCTGGAGTTAAACTTCAGCCCTCACATTATACCAGTAAAGCTGCAGGCCACGAGCTGATCAGCCCTGGTGAAGGACAGCCTGAGCCCTGTGTGTGACAACCCAGCAGGGTTCCTGCAGTGGTGCTGCAGCTGTGCCACTGTCTTGGTTTGGAAAGAGAGCTGTCTGCCAGGGAAAGCTGGAGCTTCCCTTGGAATGGAGAATGTCACCCCCCTCCCCTCCAAATTATTATAATTTTGTAATTAGGGCCATTGCATATGGAATATGCAATTCCCATATCTTCAGGCAAAGATGTGGGAATAGGAGTAACAGTTCTTTAATAGGAATAAAAAAAAAAAGGAAACAAAATACAAATGCAGCAGTACAAAGACAAGCAAGCAAAACAAAAGTCCTGGAAAAACTCTGATAGAGTCAGGGATATGACCTGACACCCTGTTGGTCAGGGGGTTGGGAGCAGCCCAAATAAATCCCAGATAAGGTTCTGTGGGGTACAGATAATGGAGTAGGAAAAGTCCAGTGGTGGTGAGATGGGTCTGGTCTTCCTCTGGTGGAAAAATCAGATTCCTGCTGTTCCTGAGTCTCAGTTTTTATCCAGGTAGGAACGGTTGGCTCCGCCCACACTGGGTGGAGCATCTCCCAATGGGATGATGTCATGTGTGATGTTATTGGTGAGCTCATGGCCCATTATCAGCAGATATCCCCGATTATGTCATGTGTGATGTCATTGGTGAGCCTTCATGGCCCATTATCAGCAGATATCCCTGATGATGTCATGTGTGATGTCATTGGTGAGCCTTCATGGCCCATTATCAGCAGATATCCCCGATGATGTCATGTGTGATGTCACTGGTGAGCCTTCATGGCCCATTATCAGCAGATATCCCTGATGATGTCATGTGTGATGTCATTGGTGAGCCTTCATGGCCCATTATCAGCAGATGATGGAGGATGGACGGGTGGTGACAGAGATAACAAACCCTGCCCCAGAAATAACAAACACTGCCCTAGCTGGTTTGAACAGCTGGGCCATTATCAGAAGGCATCCGCCCCTCTCCCCCTGGAGTTACAAGAGATAAAGAAATCTCTGCTTTTACAACAGATGAAATAGAACACAAATCTCTTGGCTACCCAACCCAAGAAAGCCACCCATCCCCATGCTGGCTCCTTGGAAATCCCAGTGACAGACACAGGATCAGCACCAGACTGAGATTCACCCACAGTGCTCTATCTCAGCCTGCTCTATTTCCTTTCCTCCCTTTGTGTAATTAATACATTGTCTTTCAGCCTTATTGGCCATGCCCCCTCTGCAGAAATTTCCCTTCCCTGCCCGCTGAAGCCAGCTGAGAGTTCAGCAGACACCTGGATGTCTCCAAGCCCAGCCAGCCTTTCCAGCAGGGTATGTCTGCAGCCACCCCCAGCCCATCTCCTGCTGGAAGGAACCATGAGGCAGAGCCCGTCCAGCAGCAGGAGCAGTACTGGGAGTAATCAGGCAGTGCAGAGCTCCCTGTGCTGCTCATGGACTGTGACACTGCCTGACATTGATTGATGAAGAGGTTCCAACTCCGGCTGTGGCACTTGGCTGTTAGCAATAAAAGGAACTTTCACTTCTCCCTCATCCACATCCATCAGGAGCAGACAGGCATCAGCTTCTCCTGCAATGCTGGCGTTCCTTTTGTGAGATGGAAATGCAGCTCCTTCTGTGATCTGAAAAGCATTTCAATTCATCAACTTTTCTGAAAGGATCTTCAAAGGAGAAATAACACTCTTTGGTAGCACAGCTGCGTTTCAGCATGTTCAGCATTTCAGCTATCAAAGCCTCTTCCTGGTTTGGCTGAGAACCTGGCCGGGGGTTTGGGTGTTGTTCCCCTGAGGATGCAGCAGTGCCCAGGGCAGGGCAGCCACCAAAATGCAGCATGTGGAACATGTCTGCCACGTTCAGGATATCCCAAAGGCCTGCCATGAACAGAGAATGGGTATGGATGCTGTGAGAGGCATCTCTCTGGGATCAGCTGGTGCATTACAGGTGACCTCACGTCTCTGTTCCGTCCTGTGTGTACAGCTCCAGGTATTTTGGTTTCAGGATTGACCCTGATGGTAGCTGTGTGATCCAAGGCCTGGCTGAAACAAGTGGGAAAGGCCTGTGATCACAGAGTCCCACACTGGTTTGGGCTGGAATGGTCTCTAAAGCTCATCCTGTTCCACCCTGCCATGGCAGGGACACCTCTCACTGCCCCAGGGTGCTCCAAACCCTGCCCAGCCTGGCCTGGGACACTGCCAGGGATCCAGGGGCATCTTTAAAAAAAATGTACAAGTGGATTCCCCCTGCTTCTGACTCCTGCCTTTAGCCTTGCTCATGCCAGCAGCTCCTCCTGGGACACCCCTGTGGCCGTGGGCTGCTGAGGGAAGATGCCCAAAAACTTCATCAAGGTATCAAGTCACAGCACTGAATTGATAGGAGCAGGCCCATCCAAGCTGCTAGAAAATAAGGATTATCTTTAGGAATAACGACAGTACCACAAATCTCTGAAGAGGTCATTGTCCTCAGGAAGGCAATATTACAAAGTCATTTCAAACTGCAATTTGAAAGTGTTGCTAATAGAGACAGCAAAAGCACAAAGACCAACTCAGCTCCACATTCCAAGCAGCAAATGATCAGATGAACCATTTACTGCCTGGACTGGCTCATGTGCAAGTGATTTGCTGAACATTTCTCTCGGTGCTCTTGGCTTTGCCATGTAGGAACCCTGTTACAGTTTCCAGCACTGATCTCTCTTGTTCAGATCATAAAGCCACTTGGGGTTTTGTAAATTACTTTCACATTTCCCTCAGCTGCATTCAGCTCCATTTTTACTTTGATCTCTCTTGCTCAATCCCAACTTTGGCCTACCTTCAAAAAAAAAAAAAAAAGAAGAATTTACATTATGGTCAAATTAAGGCCCATTCAAGCATTTGCCATTTCGAGAAGCTTATTTGCCTTTCCAGAAATAGCAAAATCCTCAGCAGAAGTTTCAGTAGGATCTCATGCATCCAGGGCACTTCCAAACTCCATCAGCCTCCTCAGAGTGCTGCCACAGCATCCCAGTAGGATGATGGCTACAGAAAAAAAAAAGCTAATTAAGCTAATTGCAATCACCTGGAACATCACTTGCTTGGTTCTCAACATCATCCTCCAGCTCTGCTTCCACTCTGTCTCCTCCACCTACTGTCCCTTGTCCCAAGGGGTGCAGCAGCTCTGTCCCAGGTGTTCAGCCAGTGTCACCTCTCTGCATGCCAGTCCCTGCCCTCGGGGCTCTCCAATGCCGTGGCTGCAGCAGAGAGCACAGGATCTTCTCAGCAAGTGGAATGGGAGCTCCCCAAGGTCAAGCACTGCTTCGTGCAGACCTTTGTTAGCCTCAGATCAGATACTGTACAAACACAGACATGGACTAGCAGCATTTGAACAATTCATTTATTTGCCAGGGTTTTTGTACTAATGACCCGAACAGGTGCCAGCAGCTTTGATTATTCCCCAGACACACACGTGGTTCGAGTTCTCTGACAAGATGAGCACAACTTTTTTATATTCTTGATCAAGGCAGACTTCAAAAGCAGAATTAAAAGCTGCCATTTGCTGTGTCCACACTTCCAAGTTAAAACGAGCCTGCAATCAACCCTCAGTGCCTGTCTGTTCATAGACGAGGGAAGCACAAAGGGCTGTGAGCCTGGCCACAGCTAATCCATTCAGAAAGTTGCACAGCTCTCTGCAGAAAGCTTTTTTGGAGTAGTCAATCAGCTGGGATGCTTTCCTCTTCAAAGCATGCCAGCCTTTCATGTAGGCTGGCTCTGTGCACAAGGAAAGTATTTTTAGCCGTGCACAGAGTGGTTTGACATTGAGAGAACTGAGGGACATTGTCGTGCTGCGAAAACTTGGATTGGTAATTCTTGCACTGAGGAGTTTCTGGGCCCAGAGAACAGCCTGGAAGCATTCATGGGCACTATAATTATTCCCATTTCTACATCATGCATTCAAAAGAAACTCCTCATATCTCATATCATTGTCCAGTCAGCCCAGCTAAAACATTCCTGTGTGGACAGCCCTCCTCCTATTTCAGACTCAGGATTTAGGTAGAAACAAGGTCAAGGACATTGGAAGGGATGTTAAGGAGTCTTCCCTGGGACTGGTGCTTTGATAGATACAAAACAGCAATAGAAGCAAATTTATTTGCAAATGCAACCCAGTTTCCCAGGGAGTACAGAGCCAGGACAGCAGCTGCATCCTTACGGCACTCACACTCTCAGAAACGTAAGATTTCATCATTAAAGGGGCTTTGCACAGAAAAGCTCTCCCTTGGTCACTCCTCTTGCAGGAAACAAACCTTTGGTGCTGTGGCATCCAACTTGATTTAATTTGGGCAGGAAAGTGCCCAAGGTGTGGGTGGGTGGTGTCACTGTCCCTGCTGAGCAATGTCCCCGTGCCACAGGGCCCCAGCAATGAAGGGACCAAGCAGGTACCCCAGGATGTTATAATAACGATGTTATTACAGACCAGGAAGGAGAGACCAGGTAGATATAAACACCTAAAACCCTAAAACTCTGTTTTCACATTCACTACGAAAGTTTTCAGTCATCCCATTGATGTTCTGCCCTAAGTACTGAATTCTGTACTTAGCTAATTAGGGGACAAGAATTATCTGTATCATATAAAACAGATCTGTGCCATGGCTTGCTATTACAGGATGAAAACTGCAGTCCTTAAAGTGTTCAAAGCACAACATTCTTTATGGCTAACTGAAAAGTAGGATAATTAGTCAATATGCACAGCCTTTCATCAACCAGAAGTCTTAAATTATGACTGGTATTAATTGTATATAATTGAAATTATAAATTCCCCGAGATAAATCATATCTCGCTTGTAAATCCTACAAATATTTTTTCCCAACAATTATAAATAAGTTCTCATTCGCAAGCACTTACAGATTAATGCAGAGCTATGGATGTAATTTCTTTGCAAATGAAGCTCTGTCAATGTCACTGCTATTCATAAATCTCTAGGCTCCATATTTTTTTAATAAAGTCTAACAGGTTATGAATCAAGGCAAATTTTTATTGTTTGGTGTTTAAACCTTAAGAATCAGAAACAGGTTTTATAATTTAATTTCCCCAGAGATTATGTAACAAAAGTGATAAACTTACAGTTAGTATGGCAATGGTTTTGACAGCTATGACTTTTTCCCCAGAAGAAAGTAATTTGAATTTAGATTAAGACACATCACTGTATCTTTCCTTATAAACTGTTGAATTAAGTTTCCTGATCACTCTGTGCGCACATTTGACTGAGCGAACCAAAATGTGGAAATTAAAAATGTAGGAAGGGAGCAGCTTCTGCATTCCATTGACCTTTATATTAGTCAAGCGTTTGAATTTTAATATATGTATGATACATACTTTAATTAAAGTGTAAATCAGAACTGTGATTTCCTCAGATTTATGAGCCGTGTATCACCAAAGCTCCATTCAACCTTTCCAGCAGCAGCTCCTTCCTGGCAAATGACAGGAATGCTGTGTGACACACCAGAGCTGGGAGCAGAAGCGTCTCTAGGCTAAAGGTGACAACTTCTGGCCAGTTATCTTTGGCTTTTTTTAATTTAAATTTGAATAGGAAGGCAATCAGAGGAAAATGTTGGAGAGAGAAAAGAATTCAAGCTGGCTGTGCAAATGAATAGAGACAGAGGAGTAAAAGTCTCTTTGTGCTTGTACCTAATGATTCTATAGGACAGCCTGTCTGTATCATCCCCCAGGTGAACACAGAATCCTCAAGGTCAGAAAGGGTTTTTAAGCACATTAAATGCAACCATGAGCCCAGCACCACCCGTTCACCACTGACCCGTGTCCCCAAGGGCCACACCCACACCCACAGTGTTTTGGGACCCTTCCAGGGGTGGGGATCCCCCCCTGCCCTGGCAGCCCGTGCTTGGCCATGTTCTCCATGAGGAGATTTTGCCAAGCACATCCATGGGAAGAGTTTACACAACTCTTAGTGCTCTGAGGAAATGATAATAGGGGGTCTGCTGGCTTCCCTGCTACTGTGGAAGGGAAAGAGTGTGCTCCTGCTTTCAGTGCCATTCCAGTTTCCCTTTTTTTTAAAATTCCATTTTCTTCAATACCATTCCCTTATTCAGAAAAAATTAACAAAACTCCTAAAAATAACCCACACCCTACTCCTCCCCTCCCAAACCAAAAAACACTCCTTCAGCACAAACTCCTGTGAAGGACGTGGTGCTCAGAAACCTGCCTACATACGTTTTTTATGGAAGTGGAACACAACAGGCACATCTCTCACAAATCACCACTCTGGGGGATGTTAAAAAATATAATAATTCCTCAGGCTGGCCGTTTATTCCTTTTACAGTAAGTTGCATATTTATAGTAGCTGAAATACGTTCACCACAATTGCCATCACTCAGTCCAGCGTGTTCCCTTTCTCTCCTACCTCTTGTTGTCCTGCACAGTTCTCAAAGATGCTAAAAAAATCCCCTCTGGTGGAGGAAATCTCATTGTGAATTTCGTTTGACTTTCATTAGATCACTCACACAAATAAATGAGTTCTAGAACACTGGTTTAGATGAATTCTAGCCCGTTGGTTTCTTGTTTTTTGGGTCACACATCTCAGGGGGCACTGAGCCCTGCACAGGACAGAGCCCCTGTCCCCCTGCTGCTCCCAGAGGGGTGCAGGGCTCAGCCTGACACCCCCAGCAGCAGCTGTGCTGTGCCTGCAAAGCAAGAGCAGAAATGAATCCTGGGCTGGGGAACTGCTGGAGGTTTGCTCAGCTCCCCACAGAATTCCTGAAGCTGTGAGGGCTGCTGCTGGTTGTGCTTTTTCCCCTGTGTGAGACAGTGGTACCCAGCATCCCTGTGACTCTGTGCTGGTGAATGCAGTGTGCCCTGAATTTTATCTGGGTTTGCATCAGCTGCTACTCCTCTTTAAAAAGGGACCTCTGTCCTCTGGAGCTGAGAAACACTCTGCAAGGATCCATCAGGACTGACAGAGGCTCTAAGGATGCTGCTCTCCTCCTGGCCTGTCCATAACTCCTGGGTGTTGTTTCCCCTGGGCAGGGCAGGATGGTTTGGCTGCAGCTGAGCCCCACAGCCCTGATGTGAGCACAGGGAAAGGGCAAAAATCCAGAACTGTAGGAATGAAGGAAACATATGGAAATGAGTGGCTACTCCAGAGTTAAATAAATCCCAGAATCCCAGAATGGTTTACTTGGAAGGACCTTAAAGCCCATCCAGTCCCATCCCCATGGCAGGGACATCTCCCACTGTCCCAGGCTGCTCCAAGTCCCAATGTCCAACCTGGCCTTAGGATCCAGGGGCAGCCCCAGCTGCTCTGGGCATGCTGTGCCAGGGCCTGCCCACCCTCAGGGAAGTTCTTCCCACAAGGAAAAATTTCTTCCTAATATCTAATCTAAATCTACTCTCCTTCAGGTTGAGGCCATTCCCTGTGTCCTGTCCCTCCATCCCTTGTCCCCAGTTCCTCTCCAGCTCTCCTGGAGCCCCTTCAGGCCTTGGCAGGGGCTCTGAGCTCTCCCTGGAGCTTCTCCTCTCCAGGTGAGCCCCCCCAGCTCTCCCAGCCCGGCTCCAGAGGGGCTACCCTGGTGGCTCTGGGGCAAACTGGTGGCCTGCACTGCCCGGTGTGTTTGAGAGGATCCCCCTGTGCACCCTGCAGTTTTTCCTGCTGTTTCACAAGGCAGCAGGGGCTCACAGAGCCCTGGCAGCTCGGTGCTCCCCTCACACCTTCTGTGCAGCCAGGCTACACCAGCAACATGAATTCACAGCTGAGGGCACTGCCCAGCAGCCTCTCCTCTGTTCTGATCTGTGCAAACATTTGCACAGGCAGAGGGAACATTGAAACCCTGAAACCAGGCAGGGATGGGTGCTGGGGTGCCCTTCCTGCCCCATGCACAGCATGGGACCCCCTGTGAGCCCCCCAGCCCTGTGAGGCCCCCAGCCCTGTGAGCCCCCAGCCCTGCACCCCCAGCCCTGTGAGGCCCCCACCCCTGTGAGCTCCCCAGCCCTGCACTCCCAGCACTGCACCCCCAGCCCTGTGAGCCCCCCACCCCTGTGAGCTCCCCAGCCCTGCACCCCCAGCCCTGCATCCCCAGCCCTGTGAGCCCCCAGCCCTGTGAGCCCCCAGCCCTGCACCCCCAGCCCTGTGAGCCCCCAGCCCTGCACCCCCAGCCTGTCCCCAGTCCCAGAGCAGCCCCCCAGCTCTGCAGAGGCTGATGGAGCACAGCTCTGCAGTGAGATCACCAGGCAAGGTCACCGTGGGGATAACTCTGCAAAGGATTACAGCAGCCAGGGCCTGGGCTCGGGGCAAGCCCTGCTGGCACCCTCAGGGCCTGGCTGGGGATCCTGGGCCTCAGCCAGGGAAGGGGAAGGGGCGCAGCTGTGGGATGCAGTTCCTGTGAAAGTGCTGTGCTAACAGAACTGCTAATGAATTCAATACCAAAATACTTGCTTAAGTGCTAGGCTGCTCCTGAAGCTGGTACAGACTGAAACAGCAGAACTGCGGCTCCAACACCGCTCTGAGGTTTGCAGCCGTCTCCTGAGAGACTCTAAAATGTGAATCTCAGCAAGGGAGTGAGGGAACTGCAAACCTGTTCCCTCTCAGCCATACCTGGTGGGACCCCCACTCAGCCCCACCCCAATCCTCACAACAAATTTATCACAGGAACTGCCCCAGACCCATTCCCTGCCCTGCCTCAAGCAGAGCCCTCCAAATCCCCCTGCAGGGAGCAGAAACTCATCTCCCTTCCCACAGCTGAGGGGCAGAGAGCACAGTATCCCTGCCCCTGGGGAAGGGAAAATAAATTGAGGAGCTCAAAGCCTCAGAAGAGCTGCCTCAGTTTTACAGAACAGGCTGTGGTTGGCTCTGACAGCTTCACCTTGGCTATCAAGGCAAAGTCATCTTTTCCCTGAAGGCTCCTTCCCTTGGGTTGGTCTCTTCCCTGCTCCTTCCTTCCCACTCATCCTGCTCCATCTCCCTCCCAGCTGTGGCTGCCCTTTGTTTCTTCCCAGTTACCAAATCCAGTTTTGTCCTGGGAAAGGCTGGGAATGCCCTGCTGCACCATCACCCCTCCAGGAGTTTCATGCCTTGGGCAGGCTGACCTGGAACAGAGACTGGACAGAGTTAAAGGAATAAAGTAGGGATTTATTGAAAGGCATTTAGGGTACACCTTGGGCAGGACAGGGCCTGGCCAGGGCTACACCCAAGGTGGACCCAAAATGGTCACAAAATGGACCCCAAATGGTCACAAAATGGACACAAAATGGTCACAAAATGGTCACAAAATGGACCCCAAATGGTCACAAAATGGACACAAAATGGACCCCAAATGGTCACAAAATGGACACAAAATGGACCCAAAACGGACACAAAATGGACACAGAATGGACACAGAATGGTCACAAAATGGACACAAAATGAACACAAAATGGTCACGAAATGGACACAAAATGGACCAATGGTCACGAGGTCTCACATTTTTATAAGTTTTGGTCCATTTGCACATTGGGGTTGAATTGTCCAATCCCAGCTCCAGGCTGTGAGCTCCCATCCTTCTTGTTCCTCCCTCCAGCCACCCTTGTTTGTGCTGTTGGGCTGAAAGTTGTCCTTGGTGTGCAGCAGGGACAGGATTTGTTTTGTCTGCCTGCTCTGAGTGACACTGACTGTGAGCTCAGAGCTGCACCCCTGGGCAGCACAGAACCTGAAATACATGGAAATAAAACTTAAGGCATCAAGCTCACACAAAGCACAAAAAGTGGTTGCTTCCCAAGTTGGCTCTTGTCTCCCTGTGCTGCTGCAGAAGCACAGGCAATGGTTTAGTGGGTTGTTTTTCCTCCCATTTCAGACAGGGAGGGAGGAAGCTCTGGAGCAGTGATGGGGATCCAGGGAAGCTCCTCTGAGCTGGGCCCAGAGGTGCCACAGGGTCAGCCCAAAGTGCTGAAACCCAGGACACACAGAAGGCTTTTGTCAGCTTTCCACTTCACTCCCTGTTCATGCTTCACCCAAAGACAAGTTCTTCAGAAGTTAAAGGAAAACATCCAGCCAGCACTAAATTCTTGCTGCCAGTTTCTGATGAAGAAAATCCTTAAGGTTGTAATTTCAAGCATTCTTACTCCTTATTACTATTATTTCTGCTTATACAGAAGGCAAATAATGTAAAATTCAACTCCCTGAGACTGAAGTTTTGCACAAACTTACTTAGTATCATTAATGTACAGCTTACATGAAGTTAGGGCTTGAATACTTCTCAGTACTTCTGCAAATAAATCATTAGATCTGTACCCATCATTTACCAGCCCATCTCTGCCTGTCCTAATGAGCAACACATTGCATTTATCACCCCCTCTGTCATCATTTATCATGCTGTAGTTCATTAAAATCCTTGAACAAACCTCTCCCCTGCACTGAGGAGCTGCAGGATTTGACCCACTTAAATTTAATAAGAGACAGATTCTTTCTGAAGTCTCTCTGATGTTAGTAATTCACATGGGTTTCTTTTTTTAGATTAGGTATTGTTGCCTGGCATTTAAGGCTCGGATAATTAAGTAGATTTATATTTATATTGTCTTATTATTTACTCATGTCTGTTACTTAAAACCTATTAACAAACAATGCCATTATTACTCAAATTCTTGGGATATCCATAATTGAAATTAAGATCCAGCCAAATGACTGCTTATTCTGACTGGATGGATAAATAAACATTCGTCATTAAAAGCAATGAGGACAGCAAATAAAAAATAAACCCTCGCTCTCTTTATCCTGTGTCACATGGCCAGGACATGCAGCATTGCCCTAAAGGTGGGAAGATGCAGACATCAATATCAAGGATGGGAAAGCAAGCTGGAAAGTCAAATCTGGTACAGTTTTGGACATGGAGGTCTTGGGATACAAGCAAGACAAGGTTTGAGGGGGGAGATAACATCTTTATTGCGCATAGGGATAGAAGGATGAAAAGAAATAAGCATTCAGGCTCAAACTGCTTTTCCAGCTTGCATGCTGTAAAGCTCATCTGCTCCTCCAAGTATATCATTATGTCTCAGGAACGATTTTATCTCTCCCTGCAGACTCGATAGTGCTTAAAATGTCAGCTTCTCTCGAAGATGTCTGCTTTGCACCTTCCATCTCTTTCCAGGGACGAGGCTGCTGTCCATCCCTGCCTCCCACCCCTCCCACAGCAACGTGGGAAAAGGTAGGGAAGGGTTTCCAAGTAAAATATGTCTTTCAGATGAATATTAACCTCATTTCCATACCCAAAACTGTTGGCAGAGACCACGGAGCACGGATATTATGTGCCTGCCATGTGAAAAACTATTTATGGGAGCCAGCTCTCTCTGAGTAGGCACAAGAAAAAGTTACCAGTGGTTTCAGTGCAATATGCATACAGTAAAGTTAGTCTATGATCCTTAAGAAAGATCTTTTACAGGGAAGAAAAAAGAGTTAAGGAAAAAAAGAATTGGTGGGTGTAGCAAAATTAGTTTGAGTTCTTTCTAAAAAGAAATAAGAAAAAATTAAAGCAAACAGGAAATACCTTAAACTCATATTGTAGATGCTTAGGTAGCATTTATTTTTATTAGAACCGTGCAAAAAACCCAATCAGGATTTTGTGTTCAGACAGTGTGGATAAGGGGTGGTGTATTCCCCATTTCTGAGAGGAAAGAAAGGTGGAGTTGAGCTGGTTTGTCCAGTGACACCACATCCCTACCAGCACAGGGAATTAAACCTTTCTCCTTTGCCCATCCCCATGTCCTTGGGACAGAGCAGCCCCAGGGGTGCCAGAAGAGCCCTCCCAAGGGGGTCCCACCATGGTTGGACTGCGGACACTGGGAACACTGGGAGGCCTTTGGGCCAAAAATGCACCTTTTATACTTTTTATACCCAAACCATTTTGCAGCTTTCTGCCGGGGTGAGGTGGCTTTCCAGCAAGCACAGGCACAATTTACATCCCCAGAAATCCATTTATGCTCTGCTCAGGCCTGGAAAGGAGAACATGTTCTCCAGGAGAACAGGGATCACTTTTCCAGCTGCACACCAAGGACAACTTTCAGCCCAACAGCACAAACAAGGGTGGCTGGAGGGAGGAACAAGAAGGATGGGAGCTCACAGCCTGGAGCTGGGATTGGACAATTCAACCCCAATGTGCAAATGGACCCAAACTTATAAAAGTGTGAGACCTTGTGACCATTTGTCCATTTTGTGTCCATTTTGTGTCCATTTTGTGACCATTTCGTGACCATTTTGTGACAATTTTGGGTCCATTTTGTGACCATTTTGGGTCCACCTTGGGTGTAGCCCTGGCCAGGCTCTGTCCTGCCCGAAGTGCATCCTAAATGCCTTTCAATAAATTCCTACTTTATTCCTTTAACTCTGTCCAGTCTCTATCCCAGGTGAGCCTGCCCAAGGCATCATTCCAGTGGTGCTTTCCAACCCTTCCCAGGGATGTCCCCATCCCTCTGTGCCCTGTCCCGTGCTGGGCTCTGCATGTCCCAGCCCTGCTGAGGGCTGTGCACTGCTCCTTGCTTTGTCTGGGAAACCTGGGCACAGGAGGAGTGGGAATGCTTGGAGCTGTGCCACTTCCCTGACGGGCACTAATTAAAAGTACATTATGAACCATTCCATTTATTGGTGCAGAGTCCTTAAAATTTAGCACTGTTAAGGGTGGTTTTAAACATTTATTATGCCTGCCAGCATTAGCTGACAGCAGGGCTGCGATCACTGCAGCTCGTTCAGTTGCTGCTTTTACCAACTGCATTTAAAAGAAAGTCTTAATTTTTCCTTCTGTGACCCTCCCCTCCATTTTCCCCTTCCCCCCACTTTGTTTCCCTTTTAATGTTGTTCCCACATTTATGGTGCTCCTCTCTGGCAAACCAGCAATGATCAGGTGAACAATCCCAGGGAGCAATTTTCCTTCCCCTGCCATCCTTCCACACACCAAGGAAAGCCAAGACCATCTAACCCATTCCCAGGGATTTCTGCCTTTCCCCTTTTTGAAATAGAAACACTCATTTATGAGTTTGCTGATGTCAGAGGTAACATTGCCCTGTGTTTTCCCAGGATACCCATAGGGAATGTTGTTCATACACACCAAAGCAGGTCACAGACACACTAGACACACCTGAAATTGAGTCAGGTCTTCAAAACAAACTGCCTCCATACTCAAAGTAAAACACTGAGCTATCTTTAATCATTAGGACTATTTCATGCCACCTTCTCTTCCAGTAAATACATGCTGACAATTTCAGACACTTTTCCCCTTTTGTTCCAAGTCAAGGAGTTGTTTGTTGTTCCCAAGATCGTCCTTCAGTACAAGAATGCAGGGCAGTAGTAGTTTCCCCAGGAAGCTCATAAAAGTCCTTATTCAGTATATTCCAGAAAACTATTCCAAGAAGTAAAAAGCAAAATAGAGCACCCACCTCCCATATTTCTCAGAGTTTTGACACATACTATGGATCTTGAGATGATTAAAGGCCACTGAGTAAGCAAGGAAACTTTTACTGAGAAAAACCCCAAGCTTTGTTTAAATACCAAGTTACCTTTGACCTCAGCACCCTGTTACAAGGTGAGGATTGCCAAGGACACCAGTGTTTCTGTGAGATGGGGTTCATGAGGTGACACAGCCCATCCAACCCCTTCCCCAGCCCCAGTTCTCCCTGGGAATTCCAGCCCTCCGAGCTCCTGGCCCTTTGCCTGGGATATTCTTGGCAACAGTGCTGAGGGCACTTGCTCCAAATCAGGAGAAATTTAGGAACTGGTTTGTCTCGGCACTCTGGGAGCCAGGCAAATCCACCAAAGCTCACAGGGCTGGGGGGAAAAACACCCACAGAAAACCCAAACGAAGCAAAAGTGAACTTCTGACTGTCTGTCTGGCCAGCACCAGCCAAATCTCATTAAAGAGCCACGATGATGAAATACACTGACAGTAAGTGCAGCAGACTTGATGAAAGACTTTAAAATGTTTATGCTAATCCAAAGATCCAGTGTCACGTTCCATACAGGCTTTCCAAGCAAGAACAGAGCCAGAAAGCATGGAAGAATGATCTTAACTTTTACCTTGCTAAAAAAAATCCAAAAAAATAACACCCAAAAAACCCCTAAGCACCAAATCCCCAGGTTTCCATTTTTTTTCTTTTTTTCTCACCACCTGCATATTTTGCTGGACAGGAAAAAAAACAACCAACAAAAAAACCAAAACAACAACAACCCCAAAACTTCCCTCAGTTTGCCTGTGAGACAAAGCTGTGTTGGAGCTAGGAGCTCCTTCAGAGTCTGGAGTGTCTTAGTTTTGAAAGAAGACAGGTATCTGCTAAAGAGAGGCAGGGCCTCTCTTGGAATGGATAATTCAAATCCCCTTCCCTCAAATTAGTATAATTTCGAAAATTAAAACGGCTCTCAGGCAGAGATATGGGAATAGGAATAACAGTTCTTTACTAATAGGTATAACAGGGCAAACAAACAACAACAACTACAGCAATTAATAGCGAAAAACAGAACCAGGGACCTTGACGGAGCTTGGTCCTACAAAACCCGGGGCAGTCTGGTCTCTGGGGGACTCCGAAGAAAAGTACCAAGCTGGAACAGTGGGGAATCCCGGGCTGGTGGATCAGATGAAGTTCAGAGCTCCGTCAGAAGCCAGAAGAAGGCAGAGGGGTCTGGCAGGATAGGCCAGTGCGGGCCCGCGGTGCAGTGCAGCTCCAAAACAGCGCCGAGGCAGTGGGACAGGATGCCCAGCCGAGGCAGCTCCAGCAGGGCAGCAAAAAGAGGAATCCGGATCCGGGCACACGAGCAGATGATGGTAGCTCTCTCTCTCTCCAGGATCAGATCCCGGTGGTGCCGTGAGAAACTCACGCAGCAATGGCAGCCCCCGTCCGTTCCCGACGCAGACCACACTAAAAGTGAAGCTGCCCCCCCCCCAGCCCCGTCTTTCTCCCTCCCCCCACACCCCTCGGGGGGAAACTCCCGGAGACAAGGGTGTAGCCAAGTGCCAGCTTCTATGCTTTGTTTTCACCTGAGCACTCATAAGTACCCGGCAATCAGTTGCCTTGCAACCCTTGGGAAAAAATTCTATAGGTGAAAAGGATAAACAAGTCTAACCCCCAACATGGAGGAACAACGTGGAGCAGCTGATGCCTGATTTACACCATGGAGGAACCACCCCAGTAACTTCCCAGTTACTCCACACCTTCAGGGAGGCACCCCTGTGCAGAGACTGAGTATCTCAGCACTTTGAAAACAAAAAAAAGCCCCCAAGAAAGCTCCAGTCCCAGTTCTGCTCCAAATCTATTTAGTCTGACTGCCCCCGCTCCATTTCCTCCACTTTGATCAACTAATGACCAAGAAAAGCAATTACCAGCACAAGGAAAACATATTCTTGATATCTTTGAACTGCTGTGGCAAGTGTAAATGCATTCCTTTCGTGAGAACAGAGGAAATATTTCTTCAGTGGCCAAGATGAGAAATGAGGGGGAAACAAGTAGGAGGAGGCAGGGGAGAGACTATTATTTCATTAACTAATTAGATCAGCGTTGAAAGAAAATGAGCCTGCAGATCTCTGCACTATTGATTGGGAGGAGAAGGCAGCAATGTACAACAGAGATGATGAAACACTGGGATGTGCATCTGGAATTCATGGACAGGGGAGTACAACAACCCACAGAATAACTGAGTTTTTGTCATGGGAGGGGGGATAAATACATCACTGACAGGTTTGGGGAAATGGTGTGTGCAGGTAACAGCTGCTCTTGTACCCTGCTCTGCAAAGCACGTGAGAGAGAAGAAATCCCTCTGCCACTTCTCTGGGTTTTGTGTGTTTCCATGAACATCTCCACTGCCACTGCTCCAGTCAGCCCTGGCACCACCAAACACCAGGAAAAACCCAAGCAGCTCAAAAACTGAGTGAGCCACTCCAGACAGCACCAGGGCAGTGCCCCCACCCTGCCCCACGCTGTGCCCGGGGCTGCTGGGGGACATCAACTGAAAATCTCAACGCCTTCTCAGAAACGAGCACATGGGAGCAAATATTTAACTTTAAACTCTACACTTCTACAAAAACACTCCAAGAAAGAACAAACACGATGCCTTAAGGAAATAAAAACCAAGAGTGGAATTTGGGGAAGTATAAATCATCCTTTATCAGTGGTTTCCCAGGGCACTCATTCAACAGCACACTCTGAAGCCCCCAGAGCAGCTGCCTCCCAAACCTGCAAGGTTCAAAGCCATGGTGGAGTTTAGAACAATATTATTGCTCAGGGTCTGGCCTGGCAGCTCAGAGGCTCAGCAGGGCAGTGAGCTCCTCACTGCTGCAGGCTCTGAGGCATCAAGGAAAAAGGGTGGAGGTTTCTCTCTCTAACCTGTACTCTTTTAAAAGGGAGGGAAGGGATGAAACAAAGATCTCCTGGCACAGGGGTAAAAGCAAGAGAACCCCCAGGGGCAGCTGCAGACAGGACAGGCTGCAAGTGGAGCTCTGAGAGAAAGGGATGGAGATTGTTGGGGGTTAAAGGTGCTGAAGTTGCCACACAAACTGTGAACTCCTGGATTTCCAGGGCTGGAGAGGCTGGGGAGGGAGGATCCCTGAGGCCTGAGAAGGTCACACTGCATGTGCAAAACCAGCTCTGCACCACCTGCCAAGGGACCTGGCCTGCCCAGGTGAGGGCCAGATCACCTGCTCAGCACACCCCTGGCAGAGCTGTGAACACCCCCTGCCTCCCTCTCTGCACCCAAACAACTCCAAACCAGTGAAAACACGAGGAAAACCCCCTAGAGTCCAAGCACCAACACCCAAACTGCTGCTACACCCCAGGGTGCAGGGCTGAGAGGGCTGGGGAGCCTCACACGGCGTTGTGGCAGCTCCAGCTCTGCCTCTTGGCCTCGGTGTCCTCCCAGACTGCAGGCCTGGCCTTCACCCTCCTCTGAGCACTTCATTTCCTAGTGCAAACATGTGTTTTTAAAAGAAAATACAGGTACTTACATGGATAATCACATTTTTAAATGGCCTTCATCATTATTCATGTCAGCATCTTCCAGATGGGATTCAGGCAGTGATAGCAGCATGTGTCATTGGTGTCTCTGTTCCTCTCCCCAGGGGAAAATTAAGTTGTGATGAAAGCTTTGCCTTCACCCAGCATAACCACTTCAATGGAGCTCTCATCAACAGCTGCTGGGAACCTGTGGAACACTCCTTCTCGAGAATATTGAGTCTTTCCTCAGCAAGCATTATTTCCAGTCATTGAGGTTGGGGTTTTTGTTTGTTTTTAGAGCTCCCTGAGCCAGCAGGAGGTGCTGGTGGCACCCAGCACAGCCCAGCCCAGCTGCAGCTTTGTGAGAACAGAGAACAAGCTGGGCTCAGCCCCCAGCACCACTGGGCTCTGCTGTGGGGAGCCCTGGGGAGAAGGGAACCAGCCCTAGTGGGATTTATTTATTCAGCCTCCACATCCCATGGCTGACTCAGGCTCCAGGGGTGGCAGTGCTCCACCCCAAGTGTCCTTCAGCAAGGATTACCAGGTTTTTTCCCATGCTGAAAGTATTCCACACACATTTTCCTCCTGGCTGTCAGTGCTGGGGAGGGTCTGACCCCTTCTGTGGTGCAGCCAGTAACTCTGCAATCAGTGAGCCAAAATGCTCCCTGGAGTGGAGCCCAGGGGGGTCTGTGCTGCTGTCAGGAGCCCCACTGACAGAGAGAAAGGCATCCCCTCCCTCCTGTTCCCCCAAGGCATTCATGTCTCCTTTTTGGATGTATTTTCCTTACATTGGATCAATTGGTGTTGCTAATATGTGCCACAAGTCCTTTCTAGCACTGGTGGCACAGAGGAGAGTTTAGAGCTCTGCACACTGGGCTATTATTCCGGAATAAAATTAGATTTTACATCTGCCCCCTCCACCCTTCCCCAGAAAGGACAGCATTCCACACTTGTTCCATTGGGAAAAGCTCTGACCCCTTCAATGGCCCTGTCCAAAATCAGAGTTTCTCCTCAGAAACTCAGAATTTCCTCCAGAGATTGAATACAGACTATAGCAATGAACTAAACCTCATGAACCCTGCACAGAACTGATTTCATTTCCCCTCTCACACCTTCTGGGCTCACTAACCTGACCCGGGCTCACTGTGAGCACGAGGCATCTCACCTGAGACCCGTTCTGCACCCAGAGTGAGCCCGGGGTTGTGTCCCATGGGCTGGCCTCACTCTGTGAGATCACAGACCCCTCTGCTGCAGCCCAGCACCCCCAGTTCAGCCCAATCCCCTCACCACTGCCTCATCACTCGTTCCAGGCAGTTCAGACATCCTGCTGTGCATTTATGTTCTGCACACAGATCTTGGCTGCCATGCAGGAGCTCACTGATGCTCAAAGGCTCTGCTCCCACCCCTCCTGTCACAGCCTGCAGGGCAGGCACCACAGTGGCATCCTCTTCCTCTCCCAGCCCAGCTAAAAAAGGAAAATTCACTGCAGATGCTGTCATTTTTCACCCCAAACCAGCAGGAGCCCCAGCTCATGGGAAGAGAACATGCATGACAAGGAACTGTGCTTCAGGAGACAAAAGGCTGAGTTTGTGACTTCAGCTTCACACCACTGAAACCAGATTTAATTAAATCCTGCTTTTCAGTAGCCACTTCAGAATGAATGTCTCTGTGACGCAGAGAACCCTGGAAGTGCAAAGACACTTTTTATTTGACCTCAAGATTTATTTTTACTCCAGAATCCCAATTCTCCACGGATGGAACTTTCTCTTCCCCCGGCATGGGTTGGAGCAATGCAAAGACAAAGACAAGAAAAGGCAAATGAATGGGGAAAACCATCTCCCTAGGTGTGGGGCAGCTCTGCAGGAGGACATAGAGGGACACAGAGGGACACAGAGGGACAATGTGTGTGCCAGCCATGGCCAGGGGCTGCCAAAGGTGTCTGTGTGCCAGGGGCTGCCCAAGAGAACAGGGCTGAGCCCTCTCCAAGATGCCCTCAGCTGGCAGAGGCACTGGGACCTTTGCACAAGAGGCTCTCGTGCTCTGAAGCTGAAGAGATACTGCAGACTGGCCCTTATTACAGCTTTTTACCATAAAATCTGTCTGAAATTTAATTCTGTCTTGAATCTGATAAAATTGGTGTTACTGACTAACTGGTACAGAGAAGTAACAGAGAATCAAAGTCTGCTCGGGATATCTTAGAAGAAATGTAAAAATTTGGGCCCACTGGCAGCTCCCTCCCCTGCTGTGGTGGCCCAGGGTGAGGGAAGGAGTGAGGCCCAGGCTGAGCCATCCAACCTTTCCCTACACCAGTGTAGACAATGTATTTGAGCAATGGCTCCGTAGCAAGGGTCATGACACACTGAAGTTAATCAAGGTTTAACACTACAAAGCCCAGCTGTGTGCCTACAGGATAGGAACAAGCTGCCCTTGAAGATTAGTGTCTCCAATAAATCACATGCTGATAGTACCTTGGTATGCTGAAAGATAAGCAGATGAAAGAAAACTGTAACTACAAGGGATGTATGCCTTAGCAAGTAGCTAACCAATCCTGAGCTATGCTTTTGCAATATGTATGAGCTAATTAGTGCCTGTATAAGTATGATACCTTTGTATACAATAAACGAGACTTGTTGATCATGACAGCATGAGACTGGTCTCCCATGGCTTCCCAACAAATGGTGACCCCGACGTGATCCTCGGCTCCGTTGAAAAAAAAAAAAAAGAGCAAAAGGAGACACGCTACCACGGTTGAGAGCTACGTTGGGTTCGGGCCCTGCAGCTAGAGGGGTGACTAAAGAGCATAAGAGAGAGCTCCGAGTCCCGAGTGACCACAGCGGTGGGCTCGGCCGATACGTGCTGCCAAAGCTTGGAGGTCTGCAACAGTGCTGATAAGTAAGTATGGACAAGCAAGCAGCATATAATTTATTCACAGCATTTTTGAGGAAGAGGCAGATTAAGGGGATAAATCTAGATAAGGAGCTCCCCTCCCTACTGACATACGCTACCTCTTCTGGGTCTTTTGTTAACCCTCATTCTGTCCATGAGCTAACGGAATGGAGAAAATTTGGAGATAAGATATGGGAACTAGTTTTGGAAGATGATAAAACCGCAAAAAAAATAGGAAAATTGTGGAAAGTAGTATACAATGAGCTGTTAATGGCTCAGGCGGAAAAAAGGGCAGCAGAGGAGGCTTACTCTGCCCGGGAGCGTAATCGAGATTATGGCTCACCTCAGGATCCTAATGCCCCTAACCCCCCTTTCTTTTCGACTGTTGAAGTGCCTGACCCATCGCCATCTGCACCTCCCCCTGCACCTTCCACCCCCCCTTCTGTTTCCTTTAACCACTCCGAGAACAATGGCCTCACTCCCCTTCCTATATCTCGTCCTATATCCCGGCCGACTGCCTCTCTAGTAAGCCAGGAGCCTATCCCTGGGGCAGAATCTGACCTAGCGGAGGCCATGGCCAGAGAGAGACATGAAATGTGGAAAACATTGGCAAGGGAAGGATTTGACAAGGGAGACGAGGACCTTGTTGCAGCCGCCCAAGAGATGGCGTTCCCAGTTATCTTTACATCTAACCCGCAGGGCGGTAGTCAAGTGGCACAAGTGCAAAATTTAGATTAGAAAATGTTGGCCCAATTGCGTGCCACAGTGGGGAGTTACGGGGTTAATAGCGAGCCGGTGAAACAAATGCTGGATTATATGTTTAACTCCCAAGTCCTGTTACCATCAGATATCAGGGGTATTGCTAAACTCATCTATTCGCCCCACCAGCGGCTGTTGTTGAAGTGGCGGGAGGAGGCTACAATAAGTGTTAATCTTCCGAGGCCCCAGGGAGATCCCGTGGCAGGAATTACTATGGATGAGTTGTTGGGTCAGGGTGCACATACAAGAGTTGAGGACCAGGCAGCATTAAGACCAGGCAAACTTAGGGAGGCTATGGCTGTGGCTCAGAGAGCAATGAACAAAGTTAAAACGCCAGGCGGAATACCCCTTTATATGGGCATTAAACAAGGCAGGGAGGAAGCCCTGGGCATTTTTGTAGACAAAATTATGGAGGCATTGTCCAGAGCTGGGGTACCCGATCACATGCAAGATGCCCTACTTAAACAATGCATCTTGCAGAATGGCAATCCTGCAACTAGACATTTGATTAGTACTATCCCAGGGGACTGGCAAGTACAACAATTATTAGAAAAAGCCTCATCCATGCCAACCGGTTCCCAAGTGTTTCTGGTTGAGGCACTTCAGAAAATAAGGCAGGGTTTACAGCAGCAAGCAGAAGCACTACGAGACCAGGCTATTAGCTCCCAAAATCAGGTTATGGCAGCTCTTGCTCCCCTCCAAGTGGCAGCCGTTCGCCCCCGCTTAAATCCTACTGGTGCCGGCCGAATGAAGTGCTTCAGATGTAGAAATTCAGGCCATACTCGTCGAGAATGCGCGGCAACAGGAATTTGGTGTGGAAAATGCCAATCCAATACACACAACTCCACTGCCTGCTCTCAATCATGGGGAGCCTGATAAAAGATTTGAATGGACTGTGCTCCCACAAGGCATGCGCAATTCTCCCACACTGTGTCAGCTGTATGTTGACAGCGCGCTACAACCATTGCGACAAAAAATGCCTAAGACAATTATCTATCACTATATGGATGATATTCTGTTTGCTCAAGAAATACCATTCACAGATGAACAAGTACAAACTATTATTTCTGCATTAGCAGAATTTTCTCTTGTTGTTGCCCCAGAAAAAGTACAACGCACAGCACCTTGGAAATATTTGGGTTGGACAATCACTGAACAGAAAATTAAACCACAAAAATTGCACATTGCAACCAACATTACTACACTGCATGAGGCGCAGAAACTCCTAGGTGACCTGCAATGGTTAAAGCCTGTAACGGGAATTCCTAACAATCTACTAGCAGATTTACAACCCCTGCTGAAAGGGACGGACCCGTGCACCCCCGTGCAGCTCACAGAGAAACAACAGGAAACCCTGCAACGTATCATGGACTGTGTTTTAACAGGTTTTGTGTCACGAATCAACCCCGAGCTACCTTTGCATCTTACTATTTGGCATGCTGATATGCATCTTTTGGGAGCAATTACTCAACCCCAAAAAGAAACAGGGGAGGGAGTACTAGAATGGATATCACCGACTTCTGTGTATCGTTAGCCCAACCTGATTCCCCTTTCCATACCTGTCTTATTGGTGCTCCGCTGAATGAAACCGACTATGCTATGCTGGTTGTAAATAGAACAGCAAGGCACTGTAGAACTAACCTTACTACCTGTATAGACAATATTGATGTTTGGGATGACAGACTGCCATTTAGCCCCCCACCGGAGGAATTAGAAATATTAGGCTCGCTTCACGCATCTGTTTGCTTCTTTTATAACGCTAGCAAATATAAGTGTAATGAACCTAATAACCAATGGTGTAACCTTACATTTCCCACTAACATTTCTCCTCAGTCACCTATGTGGAAAAATTCTTCCTTTTGGTGTAAGTCCCTAGTTATAAATCAGACAAATCCTGCTCCGGGGATAACCATCCCCCGCAAATTGCCATCTGGAATTTTCCTGATTTGTGGAGACAGAGCCTTTAACGGCATCCCCCAGCGTCCGACTGGAGGCCCCTGCACTTTTGGGCGCCTTACAATTGCGCTCCCAAGTCAAGATGCACTACGGGCTGCACACTTCAATATGACTAACATTACTACCACTAGACGAAAGCGTGCTGTTATTGACAACACTTGTAATGATGAAGTCAATCTTTTCAACCGAGCAGAGCAGGTAGTTGCTTCTATTTTTATGCCTGGCCTTGCCGCGGGACATGCATTATTTCAATTAGAAAAGTTACAGTGCTGGGTGGGAAAGCAAGCAAATGCTACCTCTGAGCTTTTGTCTATGTTAGCCAGTGACTTAGATAATGTTAAGCACGCAACACTGCAAAATCGAGCAGCCATTGATTTTTTGCTTTTGGCACATGGTCACGGGTGTGAAGATTTTGATGGAATGTGTTGTATGTCCCTAAAGAATCAATCTGAATCCATCCACAAAAAGATTCAAAACTTACAACAGCATGTACAAGTATTGAAAAGAGATGACACATTTTTTGGTCTGCCATTAGAATCATGGGGAATTACTGGGTAGCTAAAACATTTGTTGCAATTGCTCCTTATTGGAATTTTTGTTGTGGTTCTGTTGATGTTATTATTGCCATGTATATTACAATGTCTTCAAAGGATGTTGTTAGCTAGTATTGAACAAAAGTGGAACGTATCTTTGCTTGTTCAGAAAGAAAACGGGGGAAGTGTAGACAATGTATTTGAGCAATGGCTCCGTAGCAAGGGTCATGACACACTGAAGTTAATCAAGGTTTAACACTACAAAGCCCAGCTGTGTGCCTACAGGATAGGAACAAGCTGCCCTTGAAGATTAGTGTCTCCAATAAATCACATGCTGATAGTACCTTGGTATGCTGAAAGATAAGCAGATGAAAGAAAACTGTAACTACAAGGGATGTATGCCTTAGCAAGTAGCTAACCAATCCTGAGCTATGCTTTTGCAATATGTATGAGCTAATTAGTGCCTGTATAAGTATGATACCTTTGTATACAATAAACGAGACTTGTTGATCATGACAGCATGAGACTGGTCTCCCGTGGCTTCCCAACACACCAGGAATGCTGGCAGGGGCTGGCCAGCACCTGCAGTGACCCACAGACAGGCATTTACACACCAAGAGATTGTAAACCCCTTCCTCCCTGCTCCAGAAAGGGAACAATTGAAAATACGAGGTACAAACATCCCTCTCACCCGTGTCCTGCTATTTCACCTCTGTTATGAACATTCCAGTCCAAATAAAACCTGATGCTTCTTTCTGGAATAGACCCACTCAGATTTCCAGCAAACACACAGAGGAACATTTCCTCTTTCCAACAGCTCATTTGGTCTTGCTCAGTCTCTGGGATCACAGATCTCCCAAGGAATACAACAGCAGAGTGCAGAGAGGGCAGATTTTATAGATTTTATCGAGGCAGGAGCGAGTAAAGCTGAGCAGAGCAAGCCTTGCTCAAGCAGGTCACAGCAGGGCCGTTTCCATCCTGGGGAGCCCACCAAAAATCTCAGTTTTTACACACCTAGAACAGATACCCCAAGTCAGCCACAACTCTTTATGAGGTCTGCAGCTGTTGTCTTCCTCGGGAGTTTATCAGCTTGCACAGCTCTTGTGTAGCTGCTCTTAATTCAGCCCAGCCAGGCAAGGGGTGGGGTGGCCACAAAGGAGCAAAGGGAATGAATGAAACCTACTCAAAAGAGAAGAGAAAGAAATGCAGCCCAGGCCTGAGCTCCTTCCACTGAGATCTGCTGTGCATATGGACATACACACACACAGAGGTTACCCAGCTAAGGAAAGTGAAAGGAGCATTCCTGGAGATGGGGACTGGGCCTTTGGGAGCTGGACCAGTCCAAGGAGAGCAAAATTCCATTTCAAGGCCACTGACACCACATAAAAACACATCCCCCCATGGGTGGGGCTGAGGCTGCTCAGGTTCAGCCAGGGGCACTGGCCCAGGACAGAGCAAAGGGTGCAGTGCTGACTGCTCCTGCCCCCTGGAACTGACAGGGACAACTCTTAGGGCTGGGAAAAGGTAAATCCCTCCTCTGGATAACCTGGAAGCAGAAAAATGTGGAATTACCTCCTGAAATCCTTCCCCTTGCTTTGACCAGTTGCACTGAGGCACCCTGTCCAACCTTTCCCAAGTACAGATGAAGACACCCTCCATCCCAGCAGAGCATTTTCCTTCTAATAGTATGCAAAGCCTTTCCTAAAACTTTCTTCATCAATTACCTGTCTAGAAAATGAAGAGCTGGTGCTAAAACCTGCCAGATCCTTAATATGATTGACTGTGGCTGGTTTTAGTCAGCAAAAGGTCTCCCAGTAAAAAATGGCTTGTCCATTTGTTCTCTGACAAGGAGCACAGCCCAGGCCTGGCCCTCATTTTTGCTCAATCAAATCCTAATGCTGATGGAAAACTCCGGATTTTGGTGACTCCTGATGTGCCCCAGCGGGGCTTGGAGAAATGTGTCACCCCTGAACGTGTGCAGGATGGGTCTGCAAGGCCTGGAGCTGTCAGGCAGGAATTAACTGCAATGACAAATTGCACAAACACACTCAGCCGGCACTTCCCTGGTGCACGCTCACAGAACTGTTAACTACGGAAAACAAAAGATGGATGGAGGAAGATCTTTTGCTAAATGGTTTTTCTAGAAAAAGAAACAGCAAAGAGAAGTTTGATGCGTGCAAGCTCACTGATAGTCCGTGTTTTACAGCTGGGGAACATAAATAATTTTTCCCTGCTAATGGGATTTTATGATCTCAGATACAGAAAGATTTGCCCTTTATTTTAAGGACGTCCAAATTAAAGGAGTGACTTGAAGTCTTGAAGTGGTAGAGACTGGCCTGGGGATAGAGTGCATACAGAACATCAACTCTCACCATATAGGTGATGTTTACAAGATTTTTAGATGCAATTTTTACAATGTAATAAAATTGTAGAATATGGAATAAAAACGTGTTAGATTTAATTTCTCCATTTCTTTTTGTGTACACGTGATCAAAATAAGAGTGACTGTAGAAAAGAACAGGTTATTGTTTTGCCAAGAAAGGTTGTATCAGGTGATCCCTGAGGTCCCATCCAACCTGGGGTTGTAGGATTATTAAACTGCAGAGAAATAAACATCCATATCTTGTAGCTGTGTTTCTCCTTTAAAACATTTTGCAGAATACTTACAGCTTGAACAAAGGAAGCTCGGAAAATTGCAACCCTGGAGCTTTTTGGGGAAGGGAAAAAAAAAAAAAAGAAAACAGCCACAAAGAAGTTCTGATATTCATTTCTAAATTCTAATAAATACTTTGATTATATTATACTTTGCCAGATCTGGCTTCCAACTTTGGACTTCATCCAGTTCCCTGAAGAACCAGAGGAAATCAAGCTCAAAACTTTGGTTGTGCTCTTTTCTAAATGGCAAAACACAACCCACCAATTCCACTGGCATTTTTCTCTGCATCATTTGGCAACACCACTGGAGGCATTTTCCTGAAGCAGAGAAGCAAATCCCCTCTTTGTCTATTTAAAATTGGAAGTAATTGCTCAGGGACATGCCCAAGCTTTAAAATAAGGAACAGTAATTATTATTTGATTATTTCCATTTGGACATTCCTTTAAAAATTACAAAGCTTCAAGTCTGCACTTACATATTATAGAGTGAGGAACAGAGAAACACCAACACCTTTAAAGACAACTACTAAAAATGGCAATTTGAGCTTTTACCTTAAATTGTAGTGTTCTGGTAAGGCCTTGGTCTTGCAAATATTCAGCATGTGAGCACTCCTACTAAAGCAAGACTCACCCATAGGCTTTTTCACTGGTGGAGTTTCCTTTTATTTATATATATTTTAAGGCAACATATTATGAAAGTCGGAAAGAGGAAAATAACCCGGGAGCAGGGGCTGGGGTCACCAGCAGTGTCCACGGACTCAGCACCTCAGCACAGACACCCCAGCGAGGCTGCTGGCCCGGCCAAACCAGAACTTTGTGTCAGGAAGAGAAATCATTCCGTGTTTTCCTTCCCAGTGCTCCCACGTGAACACCTTCCCTCTCTAGTGCAATACCCTGCAGAAGTGACTACACCTAAAAGTAATGGCTAAGAAAAGGTTCCTGCATTTTTCACAAGGTCTGTACTGCCTTTCTAACCCTTCCTTTGTTCTCTGGTGGTGTACAGAATTGCATAAGAAAACAGAACATAAAAAGATAAAAATTAACTTAATTTACATGACCAATAAGAAAGTTTAAAGCAATGATAGAAAAATAATATAAAGGCTAGATACATGAAATGCCAGTTCAACGGGATTAAGCTTTGGTAGAACAGTTAAAGAGCATAGCACCAATAAAATCCACCGCCAGCACAGGCTTCAGTAGGCATGAGCCGTGATGAAAATGTAGATCTTGGCAAGAAAAGTAGTGTAGGTTCCCTGCCGCCAGAGTTTCATTTCCACATCCAGCAGGAAGTCTTTGGGCTCCTTGACCTGGCGCTGCAGGAAGACGATGCCCGTGTAGGAGTTGAGGCGGCGGGTGCTGAAGAAGCCCTCCTCGTTGCCCTTGGTGATGGTGAGCACAATGCTGTCCCCAGCGTAGGCAGGCGAGGGCCCGATGCGGAAGATGTGGGCGGGCACCACGATGTTGGTCTGGAAGTTGAGCTGGTAGTAGGTGATGCGCACCGGAGTGTTCTGGCACTCCAGGTAGTTGAAGCAGCTGATGCGTTCGCACCTCCTGGGGGGAAAGGGGAGGGAGGCACCTTCAGTGGCCAGGGGGCAGCAGGGAGAAACACCAAAACCTCGGGGCATGGCAAGGGATCCGACTGGCACCTCAGGGTTTTGGCTTTTATGTTTTTCATCTATCTGTAATCCTGTAATGCTTTGGTGTGTAACTCTAAACTCCATATAGTGTTCACTGCTGCTTTCCCATTTTGGTCAGACACAACAATTCCTCTGCAGGCCTGGGAATCCAGGACACTTCACTGCCTCAGGCCTCGAGGGATGGAAACAAAAGTGAGTTGGGGGAGCAAACTTGAGGTAAATGACTTCATTAACTGCAGCTGTAATTAGAAGATTAACCCCCAATATGCAATTATAAAAGTATGAAAATCCATAACTGGCCACCCATTTTGGGTGTGGCCCCTGGGGGGCTTCATCTGCCCCAAATGTGCCTGAAGGCCCTTCAATAAATAGAACAGCTTTTATTCCCTTGATTTTGTCTGGCCTTTGTTTTTGGTAGTCCCAAAAGGCACCAGGGCAAAGAACCATCCCAAACCTCAGCGTGTGATCAGCAGCTGCTTGCTCTGCCCTCCCAGCGCCCAGGAACATTTCTGAGTGTGCAGCAGTGCAGCTGTGCAGCAGTGCAGCCCAAGGCAGAGATCACAGATGTGATGTGGGGAACTGCACCAGCACCAGCCAGAGGCAGGCTGCAAACAGCACAGAGCCACAAAGGGGAGCCAGGGGCTCATCCCTGACTGGGCTGGGGCATTGCTCCGAGGAAATGAGACCCTAAAAGCACCTAAAACACAGGAGTGGGAACAAACTCCTCAACTGGCAAAGCTGCTATAAGGAGGAAAAGTATGTTTTAAGCCACAGGCAACTAAATATGGGTTCCCAAAGTGCTGGCAGCCACGGAGGCAGGAAATGGGGAGGGAGATTCTGGGGCTCCCGAGCCCCAGCTGCTGAGGGGCTGGGGATGAGCCATTCCCAGAACCCTGTGGGCTGGCAAGCTCAGCATCCTGCTCCCCTCCAACACTCCCTGAGGAACTGCAAACTGAATATTGAACAGGGAGCCCCAAACCCACTGTAAAAGCAGAGCACTGAGCAGCCTGGCTGCTCCTGCTCTGACACATCCAGTACAGAAGATCTAACTTTAAAACTTAATTATAACCAGAGCCATTTTAGAGCTGCAAGGAGAGCTGCAGGCTCTGATCTCTGCTGTTCCAGCAGCAGCTGGAAGGCAAACAGGAGCTCTAGGGCTTGGGAGAAGGAAGGATAACCAGACACAAACTCTGCATGGGGAAGGCCCATGAGCTCCAGGTGCCAAAGCAGCTTCCCAGAGCTCTGAGCAGCCACAGCCACCCACAAACCAAGCAGCAACACCACCAGAGGCACTGGCTGGCCCTGGTGCTCCCCAGGGCCGTACTCACATGTCTGACACCTTCCTGTAGTTGGAAGGGCACTCGAAGGACAGGCAGCGGAAGTTGCCCTGGATGTTGTAGCAAGTCTCTGCAGTTGAACAGTTGTGGGTTCCTATTGCACACTCATCAATGTCTAAAAAGGAGAACAAGAAAAGGATGTTCTAAGTTCAAAAGTAAGAATTAACTCCTGGTATTTTTCAGGAATAACCAAATCCCACCAGGATATAATTAACCCATGCTAAAAGCCAACAGGACCTTCTCACTGACTTTTTGAGACTGGAGAAAGCTGGGCTGTGCCAAAAGAATGCATCTGTGCACGAAGGTAGCTCTGGATTAAAGCAGAGCAACTAAAATAAATCTGGAGTTAAAGCAAGCAAATGCAAAGTGGTCACTGCTGTCCCACAGGATCCAGGAGATGTGAAACGTGGGAACTCAGAACAACACTTCAGAACAAGGCACACAGTTACAAAAACCTAAATACAAATATCTCCCTGTAATTACAGAAGACATAATAAAGAGCACTTAGAGCTCAAAGACACTTCATGGCCCAGAGCATAAACGTGGTTACCTAAACAACACATCCCCACAAGCCCAAGCCCAAGCCATGTTTTCAGCCAGTGCTGAAAACCAGATGCAGTGACAGGGATCCAGCCTGAGCAGAAAGCCTGGCCGAGCCCTGGCAGTCACATTGTGTATTCCCCAACATCCAGACGATGCACAGAGGCTTTAAAATTAAATAAATTCAAACAGACAAGGCATGTGGCCTGTGTAGGGCCCTGCAGCTCTGCCAATCGTCACAGAGCAGAGACTCTTAGAGGGAAACTATAACCTCCCACTCCCTCTGTTCCCCTGGGAGAAGAACTGGTCTCACACACTGAATGGCTGGTTTAAGAGTCTTGCAAGGAAAAGTATACAATAGGAAATAGGAGAGAATCAAAGTCAAGTAAATCCCTTGCTGGTTCTCAGCAGTGCCCGTAGGTGAAAAGAAAATTTCTTCCATATTGCAATCATTGTCATGAAAGCACTCCCTGCACCACTTTGGCTGCGCTGCAAAATACCACAGGCAGTTTCTGCAAAAAAGATCCATATGTTGAGCCACTACTCCATGAGATACAACTCATCTTTTCAAAAAAGGGTACAAGGAACGTTCCACCAGTAACTCTTCAGAACTGGCCAGATGATGAGCAACTGGAGTCAGATCTTTAGCTGGGGGAAACCCAGATCATCTCCCTGCACTCGGCGGAGCCAACACCAACCCAGCCTTCCTCTGACCACGTTTTCAGACACACCTCACTATCTGCCCAGACTGGTAACTACAGACCTGCAGAGCTCCAAACAAGGGGGTGCATCCAGGGGAGTTGCAGCTGCTGTTTTCTAAAGGTGAATTTTATGTAAGAATTTAAGTGCATATGGATATTACCGCAATCATACTTAAAAACACATTTAAAAATATTTTAGAATGTTTTAAAAGGGTTTTAATTGTCATTTAATCTGCCTCACTGCTCCACAGTCAGGATTAGGTATGCTCATGCTGCTCATGATTTACACAGAGCAAATTCACTGCCATTAGCAGTCAGAATTGAAGCAGAGGCGATACAAAACCAAAGTTACACGGAGGGTTCCTGAAAGAGCCAGGGCAGGAAATGCCTGGCGGTTGGTGTAAGGACTGCAGGAATGTGAAGGTAATCAGATCCTCCACCAGGTTACACAGGCAGTGCATCCTTTGGAAGGGGGGTTCAGCTCAGAACCTCACAGCTGCACACCAGATGAAAACCACCAGGCTCCCCCAAGACATCTCCATGATCCTGAAGAAAAGGGGAGTGTGAGGGGAGGGGACTTGTCATCTCACTAACATTTATTAATGCCAGCAGGACTAAGCTTAGGTGACACTGCTGGATGGCCAAGATCCAATTACAGCTCCAGCATTTAATCTCCCAGTTTTCTGGAGGAGAAAGCCGTAACTCATAAAGAAGCCACAGATTTGTACATCTGGCACCTCCAAAACCCCTGATCATCGAGTGCTGTGCCAAGGTGCACACACAGCTCACGCGAGCATCAAGTGCCTCAGCTGCAAGGGTGAAGTGTGCTCCTTGGGGATTCAGTTCAGCAATCAGCTCACACTGAGAGCTGAGCTGCCACAGCACCTTTTTCTAGCACAGGAAAACTGACTGTGCAGTCACCAATACCCGGCAACTTTGCCAAAGACGGACTTTTGAACAGTGACGGACAGAAAACATGGAGCTTGACTGAGCAGCTGCAATGGCTGAGCTCCCTCTGAGGGTATTACTGAGTGATCCTGAGCTGCTGTTACCTCTGCAGGTCCTGCCGTTGGCTGCCATGGTGTAGCCCTGCTCGGGACAGGCGCACTGGTAGCTGCCGGGGATGTTGACGCAGCGGAAGGTGCAGAGGATGCCGGCGCTCTGCGTGCACTCGTCAATGTCTGGGGGAGGAACACAGTCACACGGGAAAGGGAAAGGGAAAGGAAAGAGGAAAGAGGAAAGGAAAAAGGGAAAAGGGAAAAGGGGAAAGGGGAAAGGGGAAAGGGGAAAGGGGAAAGGGAAAGGGGAAAGGGAAAAAGGGGAAAGGGAAAAAGGGGAAAGGGAAAAAGGGGAAAGGGAAAAAGGGGAAAGGGAAAAAGGGGAAAGGGAAAAAGGGGAAAGGGAAAAAGGGGAAAGGGAAAAAGGGGAAAGGGAAAAAGGGGAAAGGGAAAAAGGGGAAAGGGAAAAAGGGGAAAGGGAAAAAGGGGAAAGGGAAAAAGGGGAAAGGGAAAAGGAAAAATGATAAAGGAAGAAGAAAAAAGGAAAATAAAAAGGGAAAAAGGAAAAGGAAAGAGGGGAAAAGGGAAAAAGGAAAAGGAAAGGGGGAAAGGGAAAAAGGAAAAGGAAAAGAGAAAAAGGAAAATAAAAAGGAAAAAGGAAAAAGGGAAAAGGGAAAAGGGAAAAGGGAAAGGAAAAGGGAAAGGAAAAGGAAAAGGAAAAGGAAAAGGAAAAGGGAAAGGAAAAGGAAAAGTAAAAGGAAAAGGAAAAGGAAAAGGAAAAGGAAAAAGGAAAAAGGAAAAAGGAAAAAGGAAAAAAGAAAAAAGAAAAGGAAAAGAGAAAAAGGAAAATAAAAAGGAAAAGGGAAAAAGGAAAAGGAAAAGGAAAAGGAAAAGGAGAAAAAAGAGAAAAAAAAGAGAAAAAAAGAGAAAAAGAGAAAAAAGAAGAGAAAAGAGAAAAAATAGAAAAAAGAGAAAAAATAGAAAAAAGAGAAAAGAGAAAAAAAGAGAAAAGAGAAAAAAAGAGAAAAAAGAGAAAAGAGAGAAAAGAGAGAAAAGAGAGAAAAGAGAGAAAAGAGAGAAAAGAGAGAAAAGAGAGAAAAGAGAGAAAAGAGAGAAAAGAGAGAAAAGAGAGAAGAGAAAAAAGAAAGGAGAGAAAAGAGAGAAGAGAGAAAAGAAAAGATAAAAGAGAAGACAGATCTGTGAAAGGAGGTTGCAGGACACCAGGAAACTCTCACCTGACACATTTATAATAAATTGCTAAATGTGAGTGCAGCCATGGAGGTCTGGCATTGCTCTGGTGATTTCTGAAATGCTGAACACAAGCCTGCCCCCAGAAACACTGGCTGCAAGTAGTACATGCTCACGGGAAGGAATAATGGGGCATGTCTGAGTTTGAAACTCTCTCCTTGGTGCCTCTGTAATTGAGGGAATCACAGACTGGTTTGGGTTGGAAAGGAGCTTAAAGCTCATTGCACCCCTGCCATGGGCAGGGACACCTTCCACCAGACCAGGCTGAACCTGGCTTTGAACACTCCAGGGATGTGCAATCCCTCTGGGCAACCCCTGCCAGGCCCTCATTACCCTTCAGCAATGAATTTTTCTAGGATTTCTTGCCAGGCTTCCCCGGGCTAGGAAGGGTGTTGGCTTCTTCACCATTCCTTAAACAGAGACTCTCCAGTGTGTCAGCGCTGGTGACTTCAGCTAAAGAGGCAAAACCCTTCCTCTGTCCATTCTGATCACTCTGCTCCTCATTCACCACAAGCAGCACCAGAGCAGACCTTCGGTGTTCATTGAATGCAATGCAGGAATATTTTCCTATTTGATTTCTCCAGTCATAAGCTCTGGCCCCATGCAAGTATGACAGAGCCACCTCCCTGGCTGTGCAGCCCCACAGCTGTGCTCCCCTCACTGAACTGCTCTGTCCAGTGGCTGGAGTCACCTTCTGCAGCCTCTGTGGCAGCTGTGACTCAAAATCATCCCCAGGCATCACCTGCAGCATCAGGGGCTGCTGAGGGCAGAGAACAAACACTCACAGCCTGAGCTGGGGAGGAGCACCTTACCTTTGCAGGAGTGCCCATCTTCTGCCAGCTGGAAGCCTTGCCTGCAGTAGCACTGGTAGGAACCATAAACGTTGGCACACTCCTGGCTGCAGGGGCTGTTATCACATTCATTCACATCTGCATCCAAAAACAAACCCACAGGGATGGCCACGGTGCTTCAGAACGGTGCCTTCCACCTTTTCCTGCCCCTGAAAGCCTTTACCTTCCAGTCAGAGTGCCCAAGGAAGGATTTGTCCCTCTTTTTTCTGCTCCCTAGGCAGAATGCCAAGAAGCCTGAGCATGTCTGTGGCACCTGAATTTCATCTCTCCATATGCCAATGGAAGCACACACATGCAGACATTTGTTTCAGGCTTTACAGCTTCCAGTTCACTAAAATATGTAATTGTTGCCCTAAAAAAATCATGGAGAACTCAAAAATTTTCCACTTAATTCAGAATCTTTTTTTGTGTAAGTTTTGTCACTGTCAAGTTTCATCTTTATCCAAATCTGAATGGTTTCCTGTTTTAACTTTGTTCTGTTCTCCTTTTCCATCACGTGGAAGGAAAGCAAAGAGTACATGGGGAAAGGAAGAAAGAGGAGAGACTTGTTGACACTCATCGGACAATTCCAGTGTTTGACTGCAAATCAGAGCACACAAAGGTCACTGCCTTTATATCAACACCTTCCCTAAAATCCCCTGACTCTCCCAGCAGTCTCCTCCCCGTGCAGGGGAGGCAGGCTGGTACCTTCACAGTGCTTGCCGTCGTAGGAGAGGCGGAAGCCGGAGGAGCAGGAGCAGTGGTAGGAGCCGGGGGTGTTCTCACACGTGTGCTGGCACAGGCGCCCGGGGTAATTCCAGCACTCGTTGATGTCTGCCAGCACAAGGAAATGCACCATCAGTGGAGGGGCACAGGCAAACCAGGTGCAGGGGGTGTTTTTAAGGTGTCAGGGATTGGTTTGCAGGGTGTGAAGTGCTGCAGCCTCGGGTGTGAGGCTGGCTGACTGCAAGCTCTGCCTACTGCACAAAGGACAGAGTGCTGTGTTGTGGCTCTTGGGAGGAAAGTGGTGGAACCTCCAGACAGACAAACCCCACAGCAGCACAAGCATGACCTGTAGAATCTGCTGAACCCCTCAGGGGAATCCCTAGAGCCTTGCCTTGGAAGAATGTACCAGAGTCTGCACCTAGGCTGAAAGAAAAGCCTTCCCCCATGGTGCCTTGCCACACTCTGTGATTCACCTCAGTTGTGCTTCCCCCACATGCCCCTAATTCTCGTGGTTTCTCCTTTCCCTGTTTCCCCATTGGCTGTGATATCCCTGGTGGCCTGCACCATGTCCCCTATAGGACACTGTGCCCTCAGACCATACCGACCCCATACTTTACCCTGTGCACACCACATGGTCAGGTCTTCTGTCCCTGATCCCCTTCGGCGTGATGGAACAAACCTTTGCTGGAATTTATCCTACCCAAGGCCCTTCTGGCCTCTCTTTGCTGAGCTAACCATGGTGTGTGGGCTTGACTGCTGTGCCAGAATCCTCCCCAAGCAGCCTTTCCCACTTATTGGGAAATAGGGAGCAGCAACCACCACCCAAACCCCGTGTTGCTACAACAAACCACAGGGAAGTTGCTGCAGATGGCTTTAAGCGATCCTGCAGGCAAATCAAGCCCATGGTCCCAAATCCCAGGTGGCAGTGACAGAGCTCTGGGTGTGCTGCACAGCCCAGCTCTGCAGGTGATGCCATCCTCTGCTGAGCCCTGCACTGCACAGCTCCCACTGCACTGGTGCTGAGCACTGCCCCAGGGGCGAGGCTCAGGCAGGGTGAGCTCCCTGCTGTGCCACCTGTACCCATGCAGGGTGAGCTCCCAGCCCCTCTGTGCCCCCTGTACCAATGCAGGGTGAGCTCCCAGCCCCTCTATGCCCCAGGTACCCATGCAGGGTGAGCTCCCAGCCCCTCTGTGCCCCATGCACCCATGCAGGGTGAGCTCCCAGCCCCTCTGTGCCCCATGCACCGATGCAGGGTGAGCTCCAAGCCCTGCTGTGCCCCATGCATCAGCGCAGGGTGAGCTCCCAGCCCCCGTTTGCCCCACCTACCGATGCAGCTGTGGCTGAAGGCATCGTACTGATAGCCCATCCTGCAGTCACAGCGATAGGCCCCGGGCAGGTTGTGGCACAGCTGCCCCTCTCCACAGCGGTGCACCCCAGTCTGGCACTCGTCCACATCTGCAGAGGCAGACAGGGCAAGCAGCTTCAGTACAGTGTGCTTAAAACCAGTGCTTAGAAAGAGACACAGAAAGGTCCATTGAACAGCAGGAGAGGAACAGCAGGAATAGCAGGACATTGAAGCTGGACAGGGGGAATATCACCAGCTCCTCCATCTGCACTCCTCACAAGAGGCAGTGGAGTCAAACCTGGAGAAAGCAGAGCATGACCTTCAAAGTGAAAATGGTACCTGGACTTGCAATGGGGCTCTCCCAGTACGTTCTGCATTTCAATGTAAACACACTTTGATCCTGATCAAACCATGGCATTTAAAGCCCCCATTCTGATGTTCTGCCATTCCCAGAGTCACACCGAGCCATTTAAAGCAAAACAAGAGCCAGCTAGAATTTCTGCTCATCCCTTCAATCAAAGCAAATGCTATTTTCATCTCCACTTGCCCTCTCAGTCTGCTCCTGCTGTCTACTTTTTGCTCTTTCCCAATGTTGATCTTTTTCCTTTTCTTTACCAGCTCCCATTTTGATATTCCCCACGGCCTCTCATCCAAAATCCAATACCAACAAATTAGTTGCTTCTCTGCTCACACACATCATTTCCAATCTCATTTAAACATCCTCGGAGGAAGATGAGACTTTTCAATACAGGCTGATTTACAAGACTTGCAACATGACTAAATAGCTCATCAGCATCTAACAAATCCCTCTTACCATCTGTGACAAGAAGCATCAAAAAGTCTGATTAACCCTCACAATTGCGTATTTCTTCAAGTATTCCAAGCTCTGCCACTTCCTAAGCAAACAGATCCTGCTTTTTTTCCTATTGTTCACATCTTCAACTACTTTTACAACCCAAATCCCTGTTCGTGTAATAATCATTAGGATGGATGTCTAAGGCTGGAAATTCGCCATACTGCCCTATTTGAAGTCATAAATCTGAGCATTTAATCATATCAGAGGGTTCCTGGGCACTTCTCCATCAAACACAGCCTTGGAGAGGCTGCACCACACAGGCCCTGCTGGCACCAGGGTCAGCGATGGCAGGGAATGAGGGAATGCCCCTCACCACAAAGGAATTCCTGACAGGAACTGAGAGTTCTGCTGGAACACTGAGCCCTCGTTTTCTTTTAATCAGAGGTAGCACCAACACCAAGGAAATCTCTAATGCAGATAACAATTTGCAAAGCAGCAGCTTTGTTTGTAATGAGTTTGTGTGTACAACCATTTCATTACTTTGTCCAAAGTTCTGTATTCCATTGCATTCAGACTTTAATTACTTCTGGGGCATTACACCATCAGAACTTACAGCACTTCTCAGCTAAATCTAAGAAGCAGTTTTTAATATCTCATTTGCTAAATCAGAAAATCGGAACGTTTTAAAGACAGATGAATTCTCTAAACAGAGGAGATGACCCTACAAGTGTCGTTCTGCTGAAGAAACACGTGCAGATGATGTTTTTACTGCTGTGAATAAATCTGATTCAGGAATCTAATTAGCTATTGTAATGCCTCAAAGACACTAGTCTTTATCACAGAGAGAGGAAATTAGGACCATATGCTTTTCTTCTTTCTTCCCTGTGCTCTCTGCCTACTTAAAAAAAGCCATTCAAAAAACCACCAAACAACACAGAGCAGCATCAGGAACAGAGTGCACACAGCACAGACAGAGAAATCACCAATTGACATCAATTATGTTTTCCCAAAATCAAGCTAGAGAAGTCTCCTTATGCCTGAACAGCCTTGTCAGTGGTGTACAGCAGAGACAGAGGGCCAGCAGGAATCACTGTGTTATCTCACTGTGCTCTAGAGCAGAGAGGCTGGAGGATTAATGGCAATTTCCTCCTCTCTCATGGATTTGCACACAGTCCCTTTTTTTTTAGGAACAACTGGGGAGAAAAGCTGGATTTTTTTTCTGTACCATCCATTTGAAATTTAGGAATATAACTTGCCCCAGCCATCACAGAATCATTAAGGCTGGAAAAGGCCTCCAAGATCACCAAGTCCAACTGTTGATCCAGCACCACACATTCCCCACTGAGCCACGTCTCCAAGTGCCACATCCACAGGATTTTTGGGACTGTATCCCTGCCCTGGTTTGCAGGGCAGGCAGAGCAAAGGCTGCTGGCACTGCAGCCAGGACAGCTCAGGGCTGACTGCTGCCTTGTGGGGAAAATGGCACTCTGGGAGACTCTGGCATGATGGTCACCCTAAAAACAACCCCAGGTGGTGCCACCATACCCAGCCGAGGTGACCTGGCTGAGACAGGACTGACCAAAAGCAGCTGCAGAACTGTGTCTGCACAGAACTGAGAGAGACGGGACTTTGGGAGCTTCTTTTTGGAAGCACTGAAACATCCCAGGCTGTAACAGGACAGCAAAGAACATGGCACCGCTTTGCCCTGAACTTACAAAACGCAGCATTTGGAAGCTTTCTCAGTTTCCTCAGTTGCACATACAAACTGTTCCTTCCAAATCTGCTACTTCCAAATCTCCTCCACCTTCCCAGTGGCCATGCATGGTGTGGATAGTCCTGGGGCTAAAACCATGAGGGGAGCATGAAGAGCAGAAAGGTGAGTGCAGAAATATATGTGGAAATGGGGTCTAGCTGTACCCCTGGTGTGCACTACAGGTTGCTAACCATGACCAAATTAATGGTTTGAGCTCTCAACACAGCTCCCAGCCACCTGCAGCCCTACAAAGCACATTTTGTTAATCTGTCATCCTTCCCTTACTCCAGGGGAAGGCAGGTAGAGATCTCTGGGGTATCACCACTAAGCAAACTGCTGCTTTGTCATTTCTTTTATTGTTTCCCCCGCTGTCATTTTGGGATTTCCTGACTTGTGTAACTCAGAACATGGGGAATTGGAGAACACCCAGCCAGCCTTGCCTTGGGCACCAGGGATGAGCTTCCCAGCCCTTGGTGCCTCCTGTGCTCTTTCACAAACAAATGCTAACAAGTGCTGAAATCTGAAATCTGCCATTCTGAGTCAGTAACTCCCAAACACACTGGAACAAACACAAATCAGGATCAAGCTGCTGCCAGCCCATATGAATATTTCATATACCCATTCTCCTCAGAATTCTTTTCACACAGTGAGAGTTCATCCTAAACACCCTCACAAGTGGATGTAATGGGGAACACCAGGCACAGGACATCCCTCCACGGAACATCCACTTGGTGCTGCTCCTGTGAGCCCCCAAACCCAGTGTTCCTCGTTTGCTGCAGGTCAATTCACTCACAGGGAGGTACCACAAAAACCACGAGGGCCTTGTGGTCTTGACTGACAGGATGAGTTTAAAAAGCAACTAAAACAAATTCTCTCCACAGTGCAAGCCAGTGAATCCCATCTGCAGCCAAAACCATTTGCTGGGCATACCAGGAGAGACTCCACGGAGCAATGACACATCAGGATCCTGCAGCACAAACAAACCCCAGAGCTGCAGGGACAGCAAAGTCCCATCCCTCAAACACATTTAGGAACCTGGAGGGGACTCCAAACTTTTCTTTGGCAGTGAAACAGATTTTCCCCCTCACCCACGCAGCGCGTGCCATCCTCGTTGGAGTGGTACCCTCTGCTGCAGCTCAGCATGTTCCTCTGGCATGTGTAGGACCCCACCGTGTTGATGCAGTTGAATCCTGGCTTGCAGGGCTCAGGGAGGGACGTGCACTCATTGATATCTGGGGAGAGAAGGAACAGAGCAGTGAGAGGTGCTGTTTACCCCTTCTGCTCTGCTTTCCTCCAACTGTCGCTCCTTTTCCTTCTTGTGCTACAAAGATAAGCTGATGAAGGTCTGTGTGAGGATAGTTCCAAATTCAAGGATTCACATCTTTAAACAGCAGTTACTGAATTGCTCAGTACCTCTGAGGGTGTCCAGCACCTCACAAAATGGCTTAAATCAATAGTGAGATGGCATGGTTGAGTGTGTCTTGAAAAAGCAAAAAGGTTTTAATAAAAGAAGAAAATAATACAAAAAACACTGAACAAAGCCAAGCACGGTGCAGGGACAGGTCCCACACACCTGCTACACCACCTTGAGAATGCCCTGAGAAACCTGGTGCTCTCCCTTAAGAATTGGATGATTTAGGTGGGGTTTTTGGCAAAGAGCCCAACAGAGAATAGCTACACTTCTGAGGAACAGCTAAAGAGGCTTATTAGTGCTTTTGTCTTGGCACTGTACTAATTACTGTCAGGAGAGCAAAGCAACTTCCAGTGTCCTTCCCTTAAAAGGTTTTAGGGTGAGTCTTAAACCTTTCCCCATATGGGAACACCTTTTGGGGTGTGGTAATGCATTCCTACAAGCAGTATTGGCATTAAGTTCACAGCAGGGTTTGAGGAGAGCTCCACACCCAGGGGGTCAATGCAGAGCTCCTGAGAGGTGCAGGAGCTGCAGCCCAGGGCTCAGAGCCCTGCTGCTCACACTCACCCACGCAGTTCCCCTCGGGGTCCTGCAGGAAGCCATCCATGCAGCGCTGCTTGGACTCGCAGTAGAAGGAGCCCTCGGTGTTCTGGCAGACAAAGTTCACCTTGCAGCTGTGAGTTCCTCTCTCGCACTCATCAATATCTGTTTATCGCACCAAAACAGCAGATCTGAGCTCAGCAGGTGGAAAAGTTCTTTTTAAAACATCACACTGAAGTGAGTTCAGCTCTACCTTTCAGTAGCCTTCATGGCCAGCTAACCTCCAGGTAGGAAATCAGGAGGAATTATTTCAACAAACACGTGTTACCAATGAGAAATCTGAGGGTGAAGTGTGTGTGCTCTTGGACATCACTTCAGTATTTGTCAGGTCCTGCAGCAAATCTGATTCAGGTCCCTACTGCCTCATTCACAGCATCTCTTGCAACCCACAAATACCAAAATATCTGCAGGTTTTTACAGGCTACTGTAAAACAATTTGTAAGTATTATAATCCTCTATAATCTAATTTCAAGACCAGAAAGTAAATTAGATTAGCAATAAATGTTAGAAATGCTCTAGAATCAGACAACAGAACAAGACATTCGCAAAACAGCCTCTCCAAGTAACCCAAGCTTTATTTATGACAGCTGTTTATATAGGGAGATTTCTGATCATTTCTATTTTATAACTTCATGTTTTATGTCAAAAGCTAAGCTCTTTCCTTAGGCATCTCTTACTCCAGCTGTCAGGAATCTGTAAAACCTGTAGGTGTAAATACCAGCTTTGCCCTGAAGGCAGGGCTGGTGTGTCCCTTGCACACTCTGTGCTGCTGTGAGCACTGATGTTCCCTTCTCTGTTAGACACCTACAGACAGCAGGACAGGGGGATGAGGAATAACTTCTTAACCCCATGACCATCCCAAATGGTTAAATGCAAATGTAAAATGTAAATAAATGCTGACAGAGAGCCTGAACACAAGAAGGACAGGGCTGTCAGTCCCGTGATCCATTCAGGCTGGGAATTTTCACTGGAATCACCAGCAAACAGCATCAGCTGAGCCAGGCAGAGGAGCTAAGGGGGATTCCTCCATCAGGGAGATGGCAAATCTTAATTCAGAAGGTTCCATCCATGTTCTCAGTAATTTATATTATCCCTGGGAACCATTTCAAATGAGTGAACGTGCAGGAGAAGCCTGCAAAGCCCAACACTGGAGCAGCCTCTCTTAGCTGCAGCACTGGTACCACAGAGCAGCAGCACCCATATGCTTTGAAATCCCTTCCCTGCTCTCTGTGCAGGAGCTGAAGAACCTTTCCTTACCCAGAACCCTTTCCTTACCCAGAACCCTTTCCTTACCCATGACCCTTTCCTTATCCAGAACCCTTTCCTTACCCACAGCCCTTTCCTTGCCCAGAATCCTTTCTTTAACCACAGCCCTCTCCTTACCCACAGCCCTCTCCTTACCCACAGCCCTCTCCTTACCCACAGCCCTTTCCTTACGCACAGCCCTTTCCTTACGCACAGCCCTTTCCTTACCCACAGCCCTTTCCTTACCCACAGCCCTTTCCTTACCCACAACCCTTTCCTTGCCCACAACCCTTTCCTTGCCCACAGCCCTTTCCTTGCCCAGAATCCTTTCTTTAACCACAGCCCTCTCCTTACCCACAGCCCTCTCCTTACCCACAGCCCTTTCCTTACCCACAGTCCTTTCCTTACGCACAGCCCTTTCCTTACCCACAGCCCTTTCCTTACCCACAGCCCTTTCCTTGCCCACAACCCTTTCCTTGCCCACAGCCCTTTCCTTGCCCACAGCCCTTTCCTCAGCCACAACCCTTTCCTTACCCATAGCCCTTTGCTCAGCCACAACCCTTTCCTTGCCCACAGCCCTTTCCTTACCCACACACTCCCCATCCCTCAGCTCATGGCCAGGCTGGCAGCTGAGCTCCTGCAGGCAGCGGAAGGAGCCCATGGTGTTGACACAGTGCTCTCTCCTCTGGCAGGTGTGTCTCTCGGTCACACACTCGTTGATGTCTGTGAGAAAGAAGGAACAGGTCAGTGCCACAGGGTACCAGAGCATCTCCCTCCTGCTGCTCCTTTGGAAGGAGCAGAAAGCTCCAATGAAAGGCAGTCAATGCAGTTACGGTGCTCTAATGGGAGATGGTTTTAGTCCAGGCTCTTTAGTTAGCACAGAGTGACTGAGGAGACACAAATCATGGTGAGATTTCCTCCTCCTCCCCTCTTCCCAAAGGCCATGGGGATGTGCAGGCACTGGGGACATGGATGGACAAACTGAGGGAAGGCAGGGCGGGCAGGGATTGATAAGCAGCCAGTGGAGATGGGATGGGAACTCCTGGATGAGTGAATGAGAAAGGGATTAACACCCATTGCTCCTCAGCAGAATTCCACAGCCCAGGCCAGTGAGCAGTCCTGCTGCCTCAGGCCAGGCTGGCAGGGGCTGCTGGGCTGGCACTGCTCCAGGGCTGGATCATGCTGGGACCTGCTCCCTAAGGAAAGCATCACTGGGACTGGATATGCAGGAACTCATGGGGAGGAACCCTGACGGCTCAATCAAGTTTGTAAATTTGTATTTGGAGCTTTAAAGAGATCTGATTTCAGCAGGTGGAGTAGTGGAAAAGTTCTTTTTAAAAAACCACTTGAACACAAGATTGCAGAGCGTGGCACAATTAGAGAAGGAATATGAAACACCTTTAAAATGATACATTTTGATAGGCTTGGATGAAATCATCTCAAATTCAGGTTTTGCTTATGTTAATAATGAAAGCTAGAACAGCATGATGAGCAAATACTTAGAAGCAACAAAAAGGGGCAGAGACTGGGAAATTTTCTTGCCAACCTCCACAAAACCTCACACATTCCCAATTCTATATAAAGCAAGAACTGCTAGAGCTAACAAAAGCCAAATGTGACCAGACCCATTAGCAGTGCTCTGGCTGCTCTGTGCATGAAGCTGTTCTCATACTACACAATAAAGCGAGTATTGTTTAAATCAGATTTTCATTTTGGCTGTAGAACCTCATTCTCAGATAAGTACATCAGATATATGGCTTCCCCTGTGGAGCATGAAAAAGGAAAAGCCATTTGAAAAGATTTTTGTCTTTAATAATGTGTCAGCTGGTTTTCTAGCAAAGAAATGAGGAGGAGCACCAAAAACTTCAGTTCCTGATGGGCTGGGATAACTGGTGGTGTGCACTGAGTTTTGCAAGAGCTGCATTAGCTTCGTTACATTTCACTTCTCACCTATTCCTTTTTCCTTTTTTTCTCTCTGTTTCCATTGCTGCTCTCCACATGCTGTGGAGCTCCTTTCCAAAGCAGTTGGTTGATCCACAGCAAGGTCCTGGCTATCACCTGCACCTCTTTCTACCTGTCCCACTCAAAGTTTGAGCTCTCCACGGAGGGGCAGATCCTTGCCTGCCCCAAAGTTCCTACAGGGTTATGTTCCCCTAATGCCTGGGCACTTTCCCAGTTTCTAGTCATTGGAGTGAGGAGTATTTTCACACCTGATCCTGTGGGGGTAACAAACTCCCTCAGATGCTGGGAGATGAATAATAGCTGCTCCCACCTATTTACACTAATTTTGATTTTTTAAAAATTTTATCATAGAGAAAAGAAGCAATGGATGGCCACTTAACAGCACCCAAAGCACTGCAAGACTTTCTGCTGGCTGTACCACAGGTCTGAGATTAATTGTTCTTGCAAAACACAAAAAGGCCTTGAACACAAACAAAGTGACAGCTCCACACTGCAGCTCATGAGCTTGAGTCAGACCAGCACCATGTCAGAAGAGAAACTGTTTGTCTGAAACATGAACCAAAGAGGGTAGGAGGCATTCCATGTGATCAGCAGGTGGAATATTAAGTAATGGGCATTAAAAAAGGTTGTGATCTCACAGAGGGAAAAAAACCCCGAATATGATTTCATGTTTTGTCTATATTTTTGATTCAATTTTCAAGACTCTGAGTACTCGAAAAAACATGCAGAACTGGCTGGAACACATTTGAGGAAATTAAAATGCTGGAAGCTGGCAGATTACAATGCAGAATTCTTGCTTGCAATGGAAGCTTTGTGCACGTGAGACACTGGCAAGCTCTAAAGCCTGACTGTGAGCTGGGCTGAGCTGCAAGGCTCAAACCCTGACCACGGCCACACAAAGCTCTGCTTTGCCTGCCCAGAGCCAGGGCACGAACCTCTGGCTGTGCCATCAGCCCAGCTGCCAGCCCACCACAGTGCCCTGGTCAGTTTATCATGCAAACGTGCCTGGGTTTGTTCATCTGTCTAAACAAATTCCTAAATTTGCCGTAGAATCCAGAGTGCCTATGACCCTGCAAGCCAAGTGCACACGTCAGTGAGATGCTTGACAGAGCACTAGGAAGAACAGAGTTATGTTTTCAGGCTCAAACACAGGCAATTCCAGCACTGGACCAGCTGTGGTATTCATCCAACCCAATTAAGGCTGGGAGGGAGGGTAAGATGATATTTAATTTAAAAAACAGGAAAAAGAGGGAAAATAACTCAGTATTATAGCGAAAACAAGTCATGCAGTTAATTCTTGAGGAATCTACTCAGCCTGTGTGTGTGGCAGCAACATTCCTCACTTTATGTCAGCACAACCCAGAATGAAATGCAATCATGTAATAACTCTTTTTTTCCCAGATTTGTTGTTGCAAACAGCAACACACACACCATCCCTGAGAACATTTTTACATCCAAGAGCTGCTGTTTTTGCAGAGGAATATCAACATTTACCTCTGCTATTTATTTCAATATGCACTTTGACATCAAAAGCTCATTTTGGTGCACCTTCTATTGAAAAAGTGAAATGCAGATTTTCTTGTGCTGCATCTGCAGTTTCTCGTTATTTTTTTCTCTTCAAATGGCCTCAGCTCTGTTTGTTTTACAGGACACATCTGTGCAATGCACTTTGCCATTCTGCACCCACCCACCCTGTGGGGCCAGGAATAAAGAGACAGGGAGGGGAACTGAGGTGGGAGCAGCAGAGACAGGAGCAGAGCTGGCAGTGTGCAGTGAGTGCTGGGAATGACTGAAAGTCACCAGGAAAGCTGCACCCAGCCTGGCTCTTCTCTCTGGAGCTTCCAGCCCAAAGACAATTCAGGATGTGCTCCCAAAAACTCACAGAGGTGCTGTGTGAGAGCTGTTTAAACAGCTGCTGACCCCTCTCTCCGCACAGCTGCCTTTTGGGAATCCTGGGTGTCTGCTCCTGAGTGCACCTGCAATTATAATCCCCCACCTCTGACTGAAGGAAATGCCACACATCAAAGATTATCAGCTGCTTTGTGTAAGATTGTAAAATATTTAAAGAGTCGTATCGTTAAACCAACAAGAATTTGCAAACTAATTACCAAAGGTTTTCTCCTGGTGTTTGGGACAGGTCAAGGTGGAGGACAAAAGCTGTTAGGCTGGAAAAAGAGACTCCAAGAGAATAAAACAGCGAGGAAAACACAAACCACAGTATGCCTGTGGCTTTCCCTTGGACTACAAAAGTAGGAAAAAATGTTAAACACGGCAAATGTTCTGCTGGCACCACACACGGAGCAGAGCTGGATGGGAGTGGGGAGCACACACACAAAAAGGGAAGAGGATTTCCAAAGTTTTTTAGGTTATTTCAAAGGATACCTGTAAAAACTGCCCTGCATTAGAGGAACACAGAGGTTTGGTGCTCAGTGAAGGAGAAGGGCTCCACAAATCTTTGCTGTCATGAGCAGTGCCTGAGGTTTCTCTGCCATCAGTCATAACAAAACTGTTCTGATGTCCTGGGGCAGAGGGAGAACGTGAGCCCAAGGAAGCGCTTGGCTCCTGCCACAGCAGCTCCTGCCAGAGCTGCAGAGACATGTGGGCACTGGGCTGGGTACAGAACACTCCTGGGAGAGGGGAGAAAGGACAGATCCCTCCTTCCTGCACAGTCCAGGGAAACCATCAGGGGGTTCAGGGCCAGATCAGGAGCAGAGCTGCATTCCTGGAGCTGCCAGGTCTGTGCAGGAGAGCAGCAGGCTCTGGGCACACCCTGGGCACTGCCAGCACCAGCCTCAGCTCAGGCTGAGCTGGATCATAAAGGCTTCCTTCCTTCCTTCCTTCCTTCCTTCCTTCCTTCCTTCCTTCCTTCCTCCCTTCCTCCCTCCCTCCCTCCCTTCTCAGCCACTTCACTGAAACCAAATCATTTCATTGGTTTTCCATTCTTACCAGTACCTCTGATCTCAAAATAATTAATACTAACTAAAAATTAAAAATCCGATGTCAACAATTCAAGGAACAGCCCAAAGATGGGGAATCACAGTTCTTCTCTGGACTCTGACACTGCAGAAGTTTTCCTGCTCGTGCCCAAATGTCACACAGTGGTTATTAATCAGATGGGATGACAGAGCTTTGAAGACAGCAACAAAACCAAAGCTGTGGTGGTCAGAAAAAGAGTTATAAATGCAGGAGGAGGGCAGGGGTGGCAGAGAGCACTGAATTCACAGGACATCACAGTCACGGGCACTGATGCTTTCAGGGATGGCTGGAGGTCTCCAGGTGCTCCATTTTTCCAGGCTGCCTCCTAACCCAACCTCTAAAAAAGTGCCCAAAAAAGAAACTATTTCACATAAGCCAAGGTCATGGCTGCTGGAAGTAAATTAAACCCTCATAAATACACTTGTAAAAATTGATTGGCTTCTTACATGAAGTCAAACAGCAGGGAAGATCCAGCAGAATTCTGATGCATCCTTGACTTTCACACAAGAAAAATTCATGCCAGAATAGACACGGGACTTACGTGAATTTTAAAATGCCCTCCCTTTGCAATGGATCAGTCCCAGTGCCTGGACTCATGTGTGTATTTCACAGCCCATCCTGAGTTGTATCCTGTATCAGAAATACAGCCCATCCTGAGCCGTATTTCTTAAGTTCTGCTATTTTGGTGTCTGGAACTGGACAGAACTGAACTGTGCAGAAAGATCAGCTACTGCTTTGACCCCTCAGCTGGGTCTGCAGCCCCCAGAGCTGCTGTGGTCACACCTGTGTGGATGCTGAATGCCAGAGCTCAGGCAGCAGCAGCATCAGCACAGTGTCTGTGTGAAACCAAGCCACATAACTTCCTCACACTGACCTGAGAAAGCGTGGCCTGAGAAGTTGTGAGAAGGAACCCAAACAGTCCTTGGAGAAGGAAAACAGCCTCTGCAGGTGTTGTTTGCCTCCCTGGTGTTTACTTGTAAGAAACAGTTGAGGAGTGCTGTCCCTAACCGCCCAATGCTGGTGATGTGTTGGTTTGCTGACCAATGAAATATTATTCTCTCAAAACTGTCTATAAAAGAGGATTTTGAAGAGTAAAGATGCTCTCACTCTAAAGCTCAGGGGTCTGTGTTGTTATTATGGCCATCCCTAACACAGTAATGGCACAGTGGGCTTGGGGCTGCTGCCCAAGGCATCCCGACAATGCATGGCTGGGGAAAGGCACACAGCACATGGGGAGGGGCTGAGGAATGGTGCACAGGTGTTGGTGCTGCCTGGCTCCCAGGTGCCAGAGGCAAGGATGGCCGGGGAGCCCGGAGCACGGACGGTGTGGAGGTGTTGCAGAGCATGGAGGGCTGGGATGCTGCGGGGAGCGGCGTGTGCCTCTCGTCTTACCAACGCAGTTCCTATGCCTGTTGAGAATAAAGCCCTCTGCACACATCCCACTGGGGCTGACACAGGAGAAAGATCCCAGTGTGTTCTCACAAAATTGTCCGCTGGAACAAGCCTGAGCGCCCGTGAGGCACTCATCCAAATCTACAGCAGCACGGGGCAGGCAAAAGGGAAAAACAGAACTCCATTAGAACAGCTCCTGCAAGGAAACAACATTTCTTTCATGCCAGGAATGCCCAGATGAGGCGTGCTGGAGCTCCCACGTCAGCACCAGGCTGTAACACCTGCAGGTACACTGAAAACAGTCTGCAATAAACCCTCAGAGATCAGTCAGGCCTTGCTCACTCTTCTGTACTTCTGCCATTCCAGAAAAAAATATCCTTAAAAACAGGCAGGCATTCACACAGAGACAGTGCACATTCCTTGAAAGAAACCTGCTCCAGTGCACCACCACCCTCACCATCAGGTCCTGACTCCAACAGAGATTATAAATGACCCTTGCCAATGTTTAAACTCACTGCTTCCACTGACAAATACAAATCTTTTCATTTCCTGTAGGAAACTGATTGCCTTGAAATGCCCCTTTTGCTTCTGACATTAATTAATCAAATTAGCTTCCACCACACTTGAGTAAGCAGTGCACTGTGAATATTTCATCTGGCGATATTAAAATCCCATTTTCTTCAAAGACTGCCTGGAATCCCATGAAAATGATTTGTTATTCAATAAGATCTAAGATTAAGAGCGATGTGGATCATTTGTGAGCAATTCTGAGCATTGGGAGCTCCTGCTTGCATTTCACCATTACTGCTCCCTCACTTTGGGATTTATGATTGAGGTATGTCACAGGGCATTGCTTCTGACCCCCAAACCCTCCCTGGGCAAGCAGATCCCTTGTTCCTACTCAGGAACATCCATTGCAAATTTCTGTGATGTGAATGGTGATGATGCAGCTTTGGAATTCACTGCTCATCTCTGGGCAGGCCAGAGCTCCAGCAGCAATGAACACCTGGAGCTGGCCCAGCACACCCCGTGGCATGTCCTGCCTCAGCTGTGAACCTCCCTGAGTTCAGCTTTCCAAGGCAAGAGGATCTAGGAGCCAACAGAGCAGAGGCCAGGGCAGAGCTGTGCTCTGAGGGTGCCCCAGGACAGCAAAGGTGGCCGTGTCCTGCTCCCAGCCAGAGTGCTGCATGGCCACAGCTGTCACACAGAGCCTGGGGAGGAACCTGAGTGGGAAGAGAAACCAGAAGGGCTGAAAAAAAAGCCTGCAATGTCAGAGGAAAAAAACACCAGCCCAGGCTTGCCTCCACGTCGCCAGGGAACAGCCAGGCCGTGCCTCAGGAGGTACCTGTGGGGCAGAACTGAGCTTCCTCCTGCCAAAGCAAGGTCCCTCTGATGGCACTGCAATTCTCAATTCTGAAAATGAGGAGCAGCCAGGGCTGTGAGGTACACAAACATTCAGGCACAGGTCTGTGGGGAGCCCAAAGCACTCACCTTCACAGGAAACCCCATCAGCCATGAGCGTGTACCCAGCCATGCAGGAGCACACAGCTTCTCCCTCCACGATGTTGCACAGGTGCTTGCAGGGGCCATTATCTGCACAACACAAAATTCAAAATCCATCAGGGCCCCCAGCACAGATGAGGTGCAGTTCCACACTGCCAGGCCAGCCAGGCACAACCCCAGCTCAGGCAGGGACAATCCCCCTGAGGCCAACCTGCCCAGCTGCTTTGAATGCTCCTGCTGTGCACAGACACCCCTGGCACTGCCACCTGCACTGCTCACAGCTGCACTGCCACCTGCACTGCTCACAGCTGCACTGCCCAGCCTGAGGAGCAGCTGGGGAATCACCCTGTGAGCAGAGAGCAGCCCCAAACTTCTCCCTCAGGTCTCCCCTGACAATTCCTCAGCCTCGTGCCAGCAGTAGCAGATTAAAGCTGTGCACTGCAATCAGACTGGAGAATTATTCTGTCTCTGGCACCCCTCTGCAGCTGGCACCTCCAACCTACCTTTGCACTTGTCCTGCTCCTCCTGCAGGGACACCACGAGGATGGGCTGGGAGGGAGAAGCCACTGGAGGGACAGTGGCCTCAGCTTCCAGCCTGGTCACCTGTCCTCTGTCAGGATCTGCAAGGCAAGGGAGGGTCAGGGACAGCACCATCCCCTCAGACTGCCCAGGGCAAGGGGTGAGCCCACCCACCCCACTCCATGTGGTTTGAGGGAGGAAAACATCATGGATACAGATCAGAGAGCCTGGCTGACAGGTTCTGTCAGGGACTGCAGTATCTGAATAAACCAGAAAGTGCTGATTTCATTTTTATAACATTTGCTGTGTTTTAAATACAGTGGCTGTCCTTCATTTGGTATTTGATGGAAAAAAAACCCCAAACCTAAAAGAAGCCTTTGACCTTATCCTGTCCATCCTATTTCAACACAGACAAACAACAAACACCTTTACAAGCACAGGGTACTTTGGAATGACTTTTGTACAGCCAAGTGGAAAACATGACAGCTGCTGCCTGCCACTAATATTTTCAACAGACAGCAATGTTAAAGGTATCAGGAAATAAAGAGCTCTGTTACATCCATAAGAGTAACCCAGTTCATCAGTATCACCAAAACAGAAGCCTAAATCCACAGGGCTAAATCCTCCCTTAGGAGGGACGTGTCCTGTCCCCACTGAGTTCAAGTGTCACCTGGAGCAAAGTGTGAGCCCCAAAACAGTGACGACCTTAAATGACCAAGGGGGGCTGCAGTGCAGGTTTGGGGGTGGGAAGAGTGATTTCCTCAAGCAAATGAAGTCAGCACAGACACAGGGACAGAGAGAAACCAGAATTCACCTGCCTGGGGCACAGCCTGGGTGACCTCTCCAGGAGATGTGCACACACACACAGAGGGACAAGGAGAACTGAAAGGCCACTGTGCCACCTATGGTCCAGCCCAGCAAAGCCACTGAGGCTGCCAGCCCCTTCCCTGAGCCTGGCACAGCAGCAGCAGCACCAGCCCTCCCTGCCCTGGCCCTGCCATGCACCTCTGAGCCCCCTCAGGTGTCCCCTGCCCCTGTCACATCCCCATTCCCCAGCTGAGCTCTGCAATCCCCTCTGCACCTCTGGGCACAGCCCTGAGCACCCCAGGGCTGCAGGACGTGACTTCCCATAGGATGTTTCACCAGAACTTCAGCAGAGGCAGTGCTGGGAGAGAACAGCAAAGCAAAACCACAAATACGCTCCAGGTGAGCCACCAGGCCACACTTTGCAGAGCTAAAATAAGAACTTCTCTTTGCCTCTTTCAGATTAGGTTCCTTTTCCAGAATTTTAATGTAAGCAGAGCACACAGCTGCCACAGGAACAGGCAAATGAATTCCTGAGGTAAATGCTGTAACAGCACATTGAGAAGGATGCCATACACCGTGCTCATTGTCTGGCTTGTGCAGAGGATTAGAAGCCTAAGGAATTCTGTCATTGGATGGAAACACTGCTCTTACTTGTTAAATAACAGAAAGCACTTGTAACTATATGAGGTTTCAACTTTCTGGGTTATCTGACTTGAAATTTTGCCACTGGAGAACTCCACACATCAAAACAATTACAACACAATAGGCTTTCTTTTCCAGACTTCCACCACACTAGATAAATTAAGAGTTTGTTATCACTGTAGGATGTTAATCATTTTAGATAAAAATCAAAGCTTAGGAAGCAATGCTGTCTGTCAGAATTGAGTTAAGTTTATCTAAACTTATCTAAAGAAAACTTAACTGAAATACAAAATTACTCTGAGAAGAAGAGGTATTTCTTTAAAATCTTTAGAAATCCTTTTCTGAAAAGTGCAGACACTCTTGATTTGGACATATGAAACACCACCCTTAACCCACACCACCAAACACAAAAATAAGGCACAACTGAATTTCCCAAATTATCATTTTTCTTTACATTGTACAATTTCTACAGAACACATCCACGCATCACCACCCATTAAAAAACCTCAGAGAAACTGCAGAGAACCTGAAGAAAAGCTTGGTTTGTGAGTGCAGGGATGAAGACCCTGCCCTTCCCATCCCTTTTCTCACCTGGAGAGCAGCTGGTGCCATCCTCCTGCAGGGTGAACTCGGGGAAACACGAGCACTTGTAGGAGCCCACGGTGTTGATGCAGAGGTGCTGGCAGAGCTCCCCCCCGTAGAGCAGACACTCATCCAGGTCATCCCCGGGCAGGCTGTTGGACAGCTCAGCCTCACTGCCGATGGACAGGGCCTCGTGGTGATTCTCCCTCTCTGAAACTACAGCACAACAGCTCTGGCAGAGCTTTTGGGACTGGGCACAACGTGGGCACACAAATGCCAACAGCAGGCAGGTCTACCCAAAGCAGTTACTGCAGGGTAAGGACACAGGAACCCATCCTGGAGATAACCTGCTGTGCTGGAGGGCCAGCTCTCCTTCCCTCAGGCTGCAGGGACAGGTATTTTACAGAGCCTGTCACAAGCTCACCTTTCACATGACTACCAGCCCATTCCTGAACTCAGCACTGTGCTGAGCCCCGTCTGAAACCGGCCCCACACTGAATCTCAAACTGCAGGAGAAGTTGTTATTCAGTTGGGTGGGAGGCTTTCCAACACCACAATTGGTTGGCTTCTCCTGTGTGAGCATTAGCAGCAGCCTGGGAGCCACTGAGCAGTGACAGGGCTGTGCCTCCTCCTGCCTCCACTCCTGACCAAGCCTGACAAGGCTTCTGTGACATCCAAATCAATCCTTCAGTGAGTTTCTCAGCCACCTTTTCCTGAACACACACACAGCCAAAGTTCTTTGCGCAGTGAGGCCTCAGGTGTATTTAAGGATGAGGAACATCCACACGTTCCTCACAACCGATTTAATAGCAAATATGACTATTTTTATCTTGCAACTGAGAAACCCATCTAGAGAACCATTCTTTGGTTTGCAGCTTTTTGCATTCCCATCAAAACTAGCTTTGCTGGAATCCTGCATAATTGGATTTACCACGGTGGAGTCTCCATCCCCTAGGAAAAACTTTTTCCAGCCTGCTTTAGGAACAAGGAAAGCTGTGCTTGATCTGAGAGGAAAGCTGCCCTGCTCCCCCCAGCAGCTCAGCAGAGCCCTGGCTGCAGGCTCTCACCCACACATGGACACTCACCCTTCTTGGGGGTCGCCGTGGGCAGGGGCTCGGGGTGCCGCCGGATCTCGGGGTGCATGAAGTGATCCCCCCCCTCACAGCAGGACAGCATCACGTGGCTGCAGGGGTAGCCCAGGTTGATGTTGGACTCGCAGCTCTTCCCCTCGCTCCTGAGGCGCAGGCCCAGGCTGCAGCAGTCACAGCATTGCTGCAGGACAAGGGCAAGGTCAGCAGCTGCCATTTGGAAGCACTGAACAAACTGCCAGAGCTGTGGCAGAGTCCCCACCCCTGCAAGTGTTCAAAAACTCTGTGGATGTGATACTTGAGGACATGGTTCAGTGGTGAACAGGGCAGTGGTGCTGGGTTTACAGCTGCACTTGATGATCTCAGGGGTCTTTTCCCACCTTAACAATTCTACTCTGTGATTTAACACAGCTTCAGGAACGAGCCCACACACACCTGGAACTGATCTGCACTTTCCTAAGCAGTGCAGCATCTGGAAAAACATTTGGAGTGTGGATAGCTGTAAATACCAAAGCTTTACTTGTACTTGTTTTTGCCACTCTGCAGCAACGGCTCAGCTGCAGCCACAGCAAACACAAGGTCTGGCTGTGCCAGTGCTTCCAGCAGCTCCTCACGCCAGGAGGGAGTGGTGCTGCAGGGCAGCTCCTCCCAGCTCTTGCTTGTGTGTAGGATGAACAAAAATTATAAATAAAGTAACACAGATCTGCACCTCTTTGCATTAGAGCTCAAAACATGGCCAGCTGGAAGCAAGGAGACAGGAATTGGGAACAACCTGCACAGACACGAGGGTCAGCAGCATCCCAGCCCTGTCAGGGGTCAGGAGAGATTCTCCTCTCTGCCCTGCAAACCTGTTCTGACCTTGAATTACCTGCCTGTGCTGGGCAGCACCCGCTGAGCCTGCCTGGAGGTAGGCCAGGCTGTATTTGATGAGTTATGTGCCTCTTTTTTCCTTCCTCAGAGCACCCGAGCAGCAGCTCTGCTGACACGTTCCTCTCCCACCTCTGGCAGTTTGCTCTGCTGCAGGTGGCAGACAAAAACTGTGTGCTGCTTTACTCAACCCCAGACAAATCTACTGCACAGTCAGGCCACAAAAGGGCATCAGAAAAATGATCAAACCCACAAAATCCAGGCTGTGGATGCACAGTGGGTACCTAACCAAGCAGGGAAGCTGAGGAGCTGCAAGTCTCTGCTGCAGAGACAACAGGGGTCACACCTGAGCTGGAGATCCTTTGTGGATTTAAGTGTCCTCTCACCCCTGATGTATTTATTTATTTATGTGTTTTAGCTGTAAATAACGTCTGTTTCACTGACAGAAAAGCAGAGTCTCTTTCCTTTTCCTTTCCTCTTTGGCAGTCATTGCTCACTGAGAGTTTGGAAGAGCCTCTCTGGGACATTGATCCTGTGGAAGGGTGTCAGGCACGGGAAATGAAGGGCAGCACTCAGCTGGCACCACCAGCCCTGCCAACAGCAAATCCAAGGACAGAGCAGCTCCCAGGAGGGAGATCCCTGCCCTGGGCAGGGCGGATAACAGAGGCACTGTTGTAAGGAGTATGGAAATGGGATCACTTTTCATCATTAGAAATCCTAATGGGTATTCCCATTAACCCAGAGCCTGTCTCCAGCAAGGAAAGGAATCCACTGCTCAGAAACTCTTCTGCTGAGTCCCTTTTCCAGGAGAGCACTGGGGTTTTGTGAGCATTTCACACTCCCTGCACAGCCTGGCATGTTCAGCCAGCACCGATGGCTGCAGCTCACGTTTTATGGCCCTGCTTCCTAATCTGAGCAATCCCCAAACATCACAAACAGCAGACATTACTCATATCTGCAAATATGCACAGCCATAAGGAGCTCCCTTCACGTGCCCAAATATATTTGTGAAAAATTTACAGTACGGGCCTTGAGGAAATCATAAATGAATTATTTTGCACACTAAATAGGCTAAATTATCTTTTCAAAAGAATATTAAAAAAAACCAAAACCACCTAGCAATAATGAGTTGTGGCCATGCTAGAAAAGGGAAAATTCCTCTTGCCATCCTCCCCAAATCTAGAACCCTCAAAAATTCAAAATTTTATGTAAAAAAAAAATCTGTTTTCTGCATTTTTTGTTGTTTTAACTCAGTTTTGTCACCTTCAACGTGCAAAATAGAAAACATTCAAGATAATACATGTTTTTACTGAAGTACTGTAAAATATGCAGTATTTGCCTTGAAGACCCTGGCTTCTTTCAGTCATAGTTTATTCACAATTTATCCCATGTGCAGGCATGACAGAGGGTATTAAATCAGTCATACATCTTTGGGCTCACATATTTTCCAGGTGAACAAAACTGTCTCATTTTCCAGTGGAAAAACCTGTTCACTGAAAATTTTCTTTTAAAATGCAAAAATTGCAATGCCTTGACCTCCTGTTAGCTGCTTTTTGAACCTCCCAGGAATTCTACAACCAATTTAATAGCAAATATAATTATTTTTACCTTGCAATTGAGAAACCCGTCTTGAGAACCATTCTTTGGTTCACAGCTTTTTGCATTCCCCTCAAAACTAGCTTTGCTGGAATCCTGCATAATTGGATTTACCATGGTGGAGTCTCCATCCTCTAGGAAAAATCCCTAAGCCTGTGCTTTTTGTGTTAGAGTAAACAACAATTAAAGCACCCTAAGATTTAGGCTGAACTCCTGGATCTGAAAAACCAGCACTGCCACATTCACCTTGAAGCAAGAGGTGAAAACATCTAAAATGCCTGAAGAGCTGCAAATGTTTGTAACCTGGAGGTAAAACCCTGGCTTTGGGCAAGGCAGTGTAAATATCTCACTGGGTTTGGGGGCAATTAATGAATCTTTCCACATTCCAAACAAACTTTTTTGATTTATGCCACAGCATTTACTAAGAGCAGATAGATCAGGGGAAACACCACTATGGACTGTCAGCATCTTCTGCCAGAATGTTTAACTGTAATAAAATTAGAAAACCTTTCTTGTCATACAAAGCATTAGAAAGCAGTACAAAGTTGGATTATTTTGTATTAAAGCAGTACATACTGTAATGCTGAAGTAATATGAAGTCTCAACAGTCTCAATATTTATTGATTTTTTTCAAGCAGTAGCTGCAATGACTCAAGAGCTGAACGAGCTAAATAGGTGAGCGAAGCTGTTCAGTAATTTTACTGTCCCAGATGGTTTATCTTTAGGGAGAAATCCCATTAGAACTGGCATGAGGAACCATTCCAGGGGAGTATTTTGTCCCTGGTTTCAGCCCAGGCAGGAATGATGGAGCTCTCCCTCCCCACCTGTGCCTGAGGAATGGCATGTGTAATCAGGCTGGCTCTGCCCAGCATGCAAACGACCCCTGGTGAAAACCTAAGAATAACAATTCTGTCACATTTCAGACATATTAATGTCTTCTGAATGCACAAATTCTCCTTTTACTCTAATGACAGACTTCAGACCCAAATCACCAACGGTTCTGAAGGTGACAGATCAGCACAGCTAATTAAACTCCAAATCCTGCAGTGGATGTCCACTCCCCTGCTTTTCCAGGGAACAATTATCTGTGAGAATCTGCAATGGACAAGAACAGATAGAACTAATCAGGTTCCTGCTGAGCCCATGGAAGCTGCACTTAAGCTGAGCTATAGCTATGTAAATTATGATCAGAGGGAAATGAATTCTGAAAGGCAGCGTTCTGGTGAAAACAGGACAAGCCAGCTGCTGAATCTTCAAACTGGTTTAAATTGGTTTGGCTCCACTGGTTCTCATAAAGCAAATCTCATTTATCTAAGCAGAGGCTGTGGCTCAGGATTTGTGATTTGTGCTGTCCATTAATGGTTTGCCTTTATTTATGAACAAAAGCTTCCATCATCATCTAAGTGCTCATTCCTCTAGTCCAGCATTGTGTGGAACTGGGAGAGGGGGCCACAATTCAACACTGGAGCTAAGCAAACTGCCCAGTAATGGGTTTCACATTACATCTTCAATTAAGTTCTGCCCCATCATTTTCTAAATTCTTCTACACTATAGATATAAAAACTAAAATGGACTTTTTGGCTACTTCCAAAGTGAGGAAGCAAAAGCAATGCAGCCAGTTAGGTTTACGAAACAGAGCTGGAAATTAATTCAAAACAACATCACTGTGAAGTTTTAAAAGGGGCTGCAAACCGAAATGCCAACAGCACCATTTCACTGCCACATTCCTGCACTTCATCATCTCCATGCAATGCAGGAACAAACCCTGCTGAGGACAGGCAGTGAGGACACCTGACACAGCTGCACAGGCAGCAGGGCAGCTCACCTTGCAGGGCAGCTCACCTTGCAGGACAGCTCACCCTGTAGGGCAGCTCACCCTGTAGGACGGCTCACCTTGTAGGACGAGCCGGTGCAGGGGTCGCTGTCCTCGGGGCCACACGTGTCCCCCTCCTTGGCGGCCACCATCCCGGCCAGGCAGCTGTTCTCCCTCACCGTGGACACACAGCACTGCTTCTGGGCGATCCTGCAAGGGCCACCACACTGTCAGACACCTCTGGGCATGGGCCACTACACTGTCACAGTGTCACAATCCTGCAAGGGCCACCGCACTGTCACACTGTCACACCACATTGCCACAATCTCGCAAGGGCCACCACACTGTCACATACCCCTGGGCATGGGCCACCACACTGTCACACTGTCACATTACAGTGCCACAATCCTGCATGGGCCACCACACTGTCACACCACAGTGCCACAATGCTGCAAGGGCCACCGCACTGTCACACACCCCTGGGCATGGGCCACCACAGTGTCACACTGTCACAATCCTGCAAGGGCCACCACACTATCACACTGTCACACACCCCCAGACACAGGCCACCGCACTGTCCCACTGTCACACCATACTGCCACAATCCTGCAAGGGCCACCACACTGTCACACTGTCATACACCCCTGAGCACGGGCCACCACACTGTCACATTGTCACACACCCCTGGGCATGGGCTACCACACTGTCACAATCCTGCAAGGGCCACTGTCACAAGGGCCACTGTCACACCACACTGTCACCATCCTGCAAGGGCCACCACACTGTCATACACCCCCAGGCACAGGTCACCACACTGTCACACTGTCACACACCCCTGGGCACGGGCCACCACACTGTCACACTGTCACACAGCCCTGGGCGTGTGCCACCACACTGTCACACTGTCACACACCCCTGGACAAGGCCCACCACACTGTCACACACCCCTGGGCACAGCTCTCTGCCACACTCTGAAACACCCCAGTGCCACCTCAACCATCCCGCTTCTAACACCCAAACATGTGCAGAAAACTGTCCTGGCAGAACAGGAATTAATTATTTTTTATTAGTATCTGCTTTGTATCTCTCTCCTGGATCCCTGGCAGTGTCCCAGGCCAGGTTGGACATTGGGGCTTGGAGCAGCTTAGGACAGTGGAAGGGGTGGCACTGGATGAGCTTTAAGGTCCTTCCAACCCAAGCCAGACTGGAGTTTGTGATTCTGCTGCTTACACTCTTTGGGCAGTGAGTTGAGCTGGAGCAGACTCCTGGGAGCTGCAGAAAATGAAAGGCTGCAGCACAGGCAGTGCCCTGGGGCTGCAAAGGGGCAGGGTCACAGCTCTGCTCCCTGGCACAGCTCCCAGTGGGAGCAGCAATTAAAGTTTTTGTCTTTGCTTTCCAGGCACTGAGGCCACAGACTTGAATACTTCTTTTAACATAAAATGCTTTCTTTAGACATAGTATTTATATTTATAGGCAAGCCCAAATCTTTAAAACAGGGACACAACTGAGATTTTCCAAGTCAGACAACTGAACCCCCAATCTCTTACTCCTTTAAATCCCAGTAGGTTCACAGGGACTGAAACATTTAGAATGAGGTTTTTTCATCTAAAACCAGCCTCAGATGTGCAGGTGCAACTCATTAATGTACTGGATTTGCACCTACTTAGGCCGAGGCTGGAATTTTTAATCTGCCTTTACTTCCCAGACAGTTGACAGTTCTGTCAGCCAGACCCCAGTGGGGAGGATCTCCATCATCCAGAAAGGTGCAGTGATGCTCAGTTTGATAAAAGGGATTATGCCAAAGTTTTTCAGTGCTCTGAATTACAGGGATCAGTCTGGGAGAATGTGAGTCTGGAGTGAGTTTGTCCTCATCCATCCCCAGAGGCTGCTCCATGCACCCATCCCTGTCCTGCTGTGCAGAGGGACCCTGGCAGCCTGAGCCAGCAGCAGGATCAGGCTCCAGCAGAACCAGGGTCACTCACAGCAATAAATTAAATGCAGTGATTCTCCGTGTCATCCCTCAGTGACACAGAGAAACACTGCATTTAACACTTGCTGAGGGGAAGCCAAGCTCTGCCCTCCCTTTTAACTGCAACTCCGCAGATGGGCAGAAAATGGGAAACAGAAATCTGTGCTCTGGTAATGGGAGGGACAAAAAGGAACCTTAAAAAGCTTTGGTTTAGATTAGATTTTGGGCAAACGAAAGGGGAAATCCTGGCTGCTAATTAGCCGTGAATATTGCCAGTCTACAAATAATCCAGACAATGAATGACACAGTTCCCAGGCTCCTGGGCACCCCACAAAGGACATTTGACCTCTTCTCAAGGGCTACTCTTTATGCTAACCAAAAATGTTCAGTTTCACCTTACGTACCTGCAAATATCACCATCCATTCCACTTACAGGGATTTCTGTGCACTCCCCGTTGTCTATAGCCCACTGCTGGCCAGCTCCACAGCAGCTCTCAATCAGCTCCTTCGTGGAACCTGTACGAAACACACACACAGGGTTTTCTTAGATTATTTTCTATGGAATGGATTTGGCTTAACTCTGCTCCTTATCTGAGAAGATCTTTAAAATAACGATAGTTCAGGGTGAGCTTTTCCCCTTTCTTTCCACATTTTGTTTGGTTATAAGGAAAAAAAAGAAGACCCAACTGACACCTGAAACATCTTGACACAATCGATCACCTGGTGATGTCCTTCAGGGCAAAACAGCAGAAGGAAATTGAAAGTTTTAAATGCTATAAATTACATAAATGGTTTGAAGAAAACTCCATATTTGACAACTCTGAATGAAATCCCTGAAAACTCATGCTTGGCCACTTGATGCAAGTTGATTTAGTCATTATGCTGCAGTAACAGTGCCCTCACTACACAGGCTGGGTTAGCACAGAGTGCCCCAGCCTTGGAGGGTTCAGCTGGCTTAAAAACCCAACAAAAAGGGTTTGGGAGATGTAACTCTGACTGTGAAACTAAGATGTAGAGAGAGAGATGGACATGGAGAATGCTGCTCTAGTTCCCACGTTCTCCTTTGTGGATTTCCACCGAAGATATAAATTTACAGGTGAAATAAGATTTTGCTGGATGCTCTATCCCTACTGCACAGACTTAGGGCACTCTGTTCTCTCCAAGCCTTTGGGGAGGAGCAGCCCAAACCAGACCTGGGGCCATGGCAGGTGCAGGGGTTAATGACCAAAGGATTCGTGTCCCCAGCCCTGCTCACACACCAGGGCACCACGGCCCTCAGGCTATGCAATGCTTTCATTTCAAGCAGCACAGTAACAATCTTCAAATATCCTTGAGTCCTGAGAGCTGTGTGAGGTGTAAGAGCTGCTCTGTGACATTGGAGGGTTGATCTATGCAGTTAAACGGGCAGGAAATACATCCAGTACCAGATAATTACAGCACACTGCTATAAAACAGTGAAATTTTAACACAGTTTTAATTCACTCCCTCGGTGGAGACTCCATTCCTTTTACCAAGTGCTGAAATACATTTGTTGCTCTTGCTGGAACATGAGAACAGAGCAGAATTTAACTATCTATATTGCAGTAATCTACATGATTTATATTTCAAATAAAAGCCAGTTACTCATTCCTCACTGAAGATTCAATATCAAATTGCTCTACTGAAGTGCCACACTATTAAACAGTCATATTTGCAAAATATATTGCCTTTTGTTGTGATCTTATGAATAATCAAACCCAGAATGAAGTTATCATAAAATAAACAAACTACTGCATTTTATCTTCATCAGGAATTTAAAAAAAAACTGGAATAACTCATAATAGGACTCATGGACATTAGCATGGATTTATGATATTTTAATTCTCCATTAGGAAGAACAAATATACACAACTAAACACATGCACAGGAGTGAGGATCACAGAGCTTCTATGCTGGATAGAGATTTTCAGCTCTGTGTGGAACAGACTTTGAAACACTAAAACATTCAAGCAGAGCTTCGTTTATTTGGGGCTTCCACGATATTAGCAGATTTAGAAGCAGATTTGCATCTGCTCACGGAAAACAAAGTAATTTTGTCTGAGAACTCTGTAATCCAGGGGTTTTTATATACTGTGTGAAGTATATAACTGTGTGAAGTCATTTCACAACCCACCTGCTAATAGAGAATTTGCTATTTATAGATGTTTTCACTAAGGGAAAAAGAAGTGAATTTACATCAGGCTGCACTACAAAACAGCAGCAGCTTCCTCACTTGTTTGCAATTCAGAAACCTCCTGCAATTATCGCTCTGCACTGGTCTGAAGACAGAACTACAGAACATTTTGGCCTCATCTCAAAAATTTGTGCTTTGTCTCTTAAAGACACTTAGGAGTTAATGCAAACATTTTGAAAAAAGCATTTTTCCCTCAGAGAATTTTAACTCTTCCCTGCCTGTGCTTTACAATTGTCTCAGTGCCTGACCCGACCCTGAGCAGCAGTGGGATGGCCTCAGGCTGACCCAGGGACACATCCAGGTTTTCCATGGATACCCACACAGCTTTTACATGCTAAGAATTTCAGCTTTCAGCTACAAAAAACTGCGTTGGGTGGCTGGGCGTATTTTAAAAAGTTTAGTTGCAGCTCAGACTGAGGAAAATACACAGTTGAAGGCTACTCAATTATTTCCTCTCACAGTGAACCATAAGTTTGTTAGAGCAGTGAAGGAGACAAAGTGGATTTTCATAAACTTTCCTCCCCTTTTTCCCTCCCAGCGTTGACAAATTATATTTCCAGAGTGACAGATCATCAGCCAGTTCTAGAAGGTCAAGAAGGGATAGAATATCTCAGTTTCGTTGTTGACACTGAAGTTTCCCTGATTTGGCTTCACCTGAATTTCCACTCAGACCACTTCACACCTTTAACACCTCCAATTTCGTTCTTTCCTCCCATTCTCACTTGGGTTCTGCAGCTCTGCAGAGCATTTGCATCGATTGAATAACTCCTATTATGCAAATACCCGTTCTTGGAGCCCGCTCCTGACTGAGTTGTCAGCAGCTTTATCCATCATTCCCTTCCCAAGTTCTTTTGTCCAAGGAGAAAGACAGACAAACCCTTGGACATCAGCACTTCCTCACTGAGCCTGGTAAAACCCTGGCCCAGGGTGCCCAGAGCAGCATCCCTGGCACTGTCCCAGGCCAGGTTGGACACTGGGGCTTGGAGCAGCCTGGGACAGTGGGAGGTGTCCCTGCCATGGGATGGGTTGGGATGGGATGGGATTTAAACCCCTCTGCACACAAACTCTTCTGTGAATCTACAATTCCTCACACAATGGAAGCAGCAAGGACCAACCCATCACACCAACCAACCCACCCAAGAGGGGACAATTATTTCCCTTTCTACTAAAATTACTGCAGGAGTCTCATACAGTGACTTCAACTACAGAGCAACCCAAGCAAGGCAGACACAGTGCAGGGGCCTGGATGGAATCACTGGGTTCAGGCAGAGGTGGAGTTCAAAATTGGTATTAACCCCAAAACCAATTCTCTGTGAGGCAGGGAAAGGCAGAGCAGTGTGTGAATCACCACGAGGATCAGGGTGTCAGGGGCAGGGCACTACCAGCCCAGGCACTCACATCTCTTCACTGCTGTCTTTAATTCCAGCTGTTAATTGCTGCATCAGCACCGTCATGTGAAAGAGGCCAAGGTCACACTCCCAAAACTGAGCTGAGCTCTTGCTGTTATCATGGAACTTCCTACTCCATTCCTATACCTGAGGAAAGATTGATTTATCTTCCCCGAAACTAGAGTATTGACACTTGCACCCAGCACACACACTTAACAAGAACTGTTTGCTCACACTGGAGAAAATAAGTTGTATTTCCTTATCAAATACCTGCCTGATAACATAAAAGCATATATTATGAAAAATAATGACAAAAACCTCACAGAACAACTTGGTGGAGTTCTTAAAATACCGAAAAATAACTGTTTCCAGTGGCTCTTTTTTCTGCTCCAATCTCTTCACCATTTAAAGCTCTAATAAATAAGTAACAAAGAACTGCAGCTTTACCCCTTAACAGGTTGTCATTTCCTATCTTATCAACAGCCTGAGAGGCTTTATGGAATTCCCTCATTGAATTCCACCATTTAGGTGTGCACTGTAACACATTCTCAACTCGATTTATCTGGGATGGCTGGGAAGATGTTTTAACGAGTAAGGTAAAGAGGAGAGGAACATATTTATCTTGGCAAAGATGCAGAGGGGAGAATGACAACACAGCCCAAAGCCAGCTGCTTTCACTCCAGTCTGAGCTATCACTTAGGTCATGGGGGCTGCTTAAGCTCTCCCCAGGACCTGTTCCCAGATAAATGAGCAGAGGGTTTTACCCTGTGCAGGCTCCTCAGAGCCTCAGTGTCGGAGTGTGACTCTAAATGTCCCAGGATGAGGGCAGTGCTCCAGGGTTTCCATGAGCCAACCACATTTAGCTCACTGCTGGGGATGGGGCTCTAACCCAGTGCCCCCCTCAGCCCCTGAGGCTTCTCTCCTTGGAAATGAGGGAAAAGCAGGAGAAATGGGGCTGAGCTGAGTATTCAGCACACATCATTGACTCAGTTCAGTGCCTAAAGCTTTTCCACCACCCTCTACAATTCCTGCATGCCACGCCATCACCACAGCACTGTAGGGGAGGTCCCTCACACCTGGAGCAACCTCTGCCTTCATTTCAAACCTCAAGCAGCAAAGTGTTTCTCTAAGCTCTCCCCCACCCTTTGGGAACCCATCCCACCACTCACCCAGGACAAGTTCCTGTTGTATTGCCTCCACTCCTCGGGAAGCATCTGCTTTCTATTTCAACCTGAAAACATTCTGTTTCCTGCATTATTCTTTTTTCAGAAATTCCTGTTGCTGGCTTGCTTGGTGAAACACAGAGAGCCGTGTGTGCCCCGAGGCACAATGAAAAACTGGATAACCCAAGCTGAACGTTGGTTTTACTGTGCACCATACAATGGAGACATAAATCAGCACAGCCTCAGCCAGCCTTGCTTGGCACATTTTGCTCAAAGTGTGAATGAATAGCAACCTTATACTCCCTCTGGCTTTAGCTCTAGATAATCCTTGTAAGTCTAAACTTGTATTACCTGTGGCAGAGGCCAGATAATTTAGATGATGTTTGGTCTTTAAGGTTTCCATGACAGCATCCTTTATTAGATCCAGGCTGAAAAAAGGAGGTGGGGGGGGAACAACTAAATAAATTCTTTAACCCTTTTCACCAGCTACAAACCCAAGCATTCCTCTTCTTGCTGTTTCAAAATGTGCCTCACTTTGCTGTACCCCTCTGCTAGAGTTTGAAGCACAACAGTCCAAGCACAATCATCCTTCTATCAGTTACAAAAATAACTCAGAGCAGGCAGAATGTTTCTTGCCCTTCTGCACAGTCTTGGCTGTGTTTTCCCCCTCATCCCTCCTTCCCCAGATATTGCACAGAGTATATTTATGCTGGCTATTAACTTTCAAAAGAGCTGAGGCTTTGGAGAGCCTGGTTCCGATTATCCCCGTAATTCCTGTCTGAAAAATTTTATCTTGGGGAGAGCAAGCTCTTTGCATGATCTGTTTTGTGGCTAGGTAGGCTCTTTTCTTCAAAGCATTTCCACCAGCCCTGTTTAATTTTAAAGCCAAAATTCAGAGGAACAGTGTTTATCGGGGAATGTAGTCAGGGACTGCCCCTCAGAGCGCTCAGGAAAATTAGGCAGGATCACTGAATCTGCCAAGCACTTCCAGCATCTTCTTAACCAATTACAAACTGAGCCCAGGTTGTAATGGTAACTAAATTACAAACCAATATTCCTTCTTTTAAAAAACATAAAAGCAAACAAACATAAGGAGCAAACAGAACTGTGTGTAAGGCCTTCATTGAGCTTATATACTCCCCTTACTTGTGAGTGTTTACCTACAGAAAAAATGCATTCGTTTCACCATTACCCATTCACACCAACTGCAGTGTTAGGGACAGCCATCCCTTATGTTTCTGCTTTAAATTTTAAATGTTTAGCAGTGAGAAAGGTCTTTGTTTTGGACTGGGAGTGTTGATCAAGGACAAGCCAAGCTACTGTGCCATTTTAGAGCCCAACTGCCTAAAACCACTACACACACTTTAGTCATGCAATCCATTTAAATATCTTAGTCATTCTCACACCATCACAGGGAAATTGTATTTTTGTTTAAAGCCTGAAGGAGGATTGTACATTTCTGTCTGAGCCACATCTGATTAGCTGGGGCACAGACTGCTCTGTGCCCACCCTGGCAGGGATAATAACACAGGATAGGGAACTGCTCATGGATGCTCTGTGAGGCCAGCCCCAAAGGTCAAACACCCTTCAGGTTGCTGTTCTGAGCCTTTAGGGCTTTGAGTTTTGTAACTCTGGCAACTGAAAAGAAAATCCCCAGCCCTTGCCCAGTGCTCAGTCTGCTTCCACCAGTTCAACACATGCAGCACAGGCTAAACATGCACAGCCCCAGCTGCCCTGCAGGAGAGCTCGCTCAGAAACTGTTCACACAAAAAGCTCAAATGAGTTGGGGGGAGAAAAAAAGCCAAGATTTTCATCTTCCTCCTGACCAATTCATTTTACCAAAGTAGAAAAACTGTAAAATTCAGAGGAGTGACTGAGTGTTCATCCCTGTTCAGAACATCACTGAAAACACAGGGCAGATTCACCCTGACTCAGCCTCAGCTGCTGGTGTGAGTTTGTGTGCTCTGCCACATTGCTGAGCACAGCTTTGAGCCACTGCTCGAGCCCTGCACACCTGGGGAAGGGAAGAACAGGGAGAAAATGTCACAACAGGAGCCATGCACACCTGGGGAAGGTAAGGACAGACACAAAATGTCACAACAGCAGCCATGCACACCTGGAGAAGGTAAAAACAGACACAAAATGACACAACAGGAGCCATGCACACCTGGAGAAGGTAAAAACAGGGAGAAAATGACACAACAGGAGCCATGCACACATGGGGAAGGTAGAAACAGGGAGAAAATGACACAACAGGAGTGGTGCTCACATGGAGAAGGTAAGAATAGAAAAAATTACACAACAAGAGCCATGCACACCTGGAGAAGGTAAAAACAGAAAATTACACAACAGGAGCCCTGCATACCTTAAGAAGACAAGAACAGAGAGATAATGACATGACAGCAGCAGCCAGTGGCCTGAAGAGCCCCAGGAGTGCTCCTGACCAAGTATGTGCCCTCCAGCTCTGCTTGGCTGAGGACTGATGACAAAAAGATGCTGAAGAGCAGAGGAAGGAAAACCTCCCAGTTTCACTGAGTTCCTAATTAGTGAGCAGGGGTGCTCAAACTGAACAGAGGAGTTGTTGTAGGGCTCCATCTCCTTATTTGGGAGCCCTCCAGGATTCCTTGCTAGTCCTTGTCAGGTTTATAATCATAAATTACATTGTTCCTTTGTTTTATGATGATGTTCTGAAGTGATGTCTCATTTCCTCAGGCTTTTCTTTATGAAGTTTTGTAATCAGGGTTTGGGCAAGAATTTCAGCAGCGCTGGTTGTGGCCCAGGGCATTTCCTGCATTAATGACAGGCTGGAAGAGCTGATGGCCCCCAGTTCTGCCGGGATGCAGAAACCCCAAGGAGGTTTAAACCCTCCAGGATGCACCCAGCACCAGAGCAGTTATTGTGAAGGAATTTCAGTGGGACACTATAGTCAACAGCGACGAAACAAACCTCCTTTTATCCCTTACAAAAGTGGGAGGAAATACTAATTTGAATGGGCTGATAATGATGTTGAGATTGTTCCAGGGGAATTTAGCAGCCCTAGCAGGAAGCACAGCAGGAAATCTCTCCTTGTGCCTCAGAACCACAGATGTTTGGAAACAAGGGGGTTTAGTTCCCTAAGAAAGAAATGGGTAGAAATTAGGAAAATTGAGTTTTTAACTCCTAAATGAAGCACCTTGTTCGGTGCTGTTACTGTGGTTTCACACAGCAGGGACTGGGTGATTCATTTTGTCCTTTCCCACTTCAGACCTGGCCCCCAGCTCAGACTGTCCAGGGTGCAGCTCAGTGCAAACCCAGAGCAAACCAAGAGAAACACATTCCCATGAACTACTTCCTTCCCTAAGCCCTTCCTCCTGACAAAAACCCAGATCATACACAGAATTCCCAGGATTTGTTTCAATTCTACGTTCCTAATTAAAAGCAGCATAAAGTCACTCGTGTTCATCAGGACCAATGACACCCCTGCAACACCTGCAGTCACCTTCAAACACAGCCACACTTGAAAACAATTCAAACTATGGCAGAAGTGCCTGTTTTCACCTAAAGCTGGGCTTTAGAGCTGCCCAGAGGCTGTGGAAAATAAGATCCACATGAGGGCCTTTGTGGTGATGCAGCAATAGGAAAGGAACAAAGTGTCTGGATACTTCAAGGCAGACAAGTCTGGACATTGCTGGAAAGAGGAAATAATTTGCTGAGTCATCAGCCAGGAGAAGGGATAGAAGTGGTTGAACACTGGGCTCGGGGTGCCTGAGAGGGTTTGGAGCACCACCAAGCTGTGCACACCCACACACCAGCACAACACTTAGGAAGGCCACAATACTTCGTATTTTTCTCATTATTTAATCCAATAACACAAAATAGATTTCTCATAAACTACTCCATTGAAACAGGTCTTTTATAAACTACTCCACAGAAGCAGGACCCTGCCATACCCTATGCTCTCTCCAGCAATTTTACAATTTTGGCCTCTTGCTGCCGAGATTTATTTTGTTTTTATTTGGGTTCAGCAGTTCCACCTTTCTCTGCTGCATCTGCAGCCACAAATGGATGTGAAATGATCTTTAAAAGCAAGATACAACACTAGGGAGCACTGACAAGCAAACCCACAGATCTCAGTCAGGTGCCAGAGGCATCCCCTCATTTTCTTCATCAATTTGTTCCTATTGAGCTCCCAAAACTGCTCTTGTCCTGAGAAGGGGCTCTGACAAAGCAAGCAGCACATCCTGCACATCCCAAAAGGCACCAAAGGGCAGCAAAGGCAGCGAGCTCCTGTGGGAAGCACCCTCCTTGCCTCAACCAGGCTCCAGGTCACATCTAAACCCACAAACCCCTCATCTCAACATCCAGCCCCTGCCAGGGGAAATCCTCTCCTACCACAGAAAAACCCTTGGGGAGGGCAGGGATGAAACCTGGTGCCATGCAGAGGCGAGCCCTGGGCCACAGCACTGCCCAGCCTCCCCTGCCCCATCAGCCCCCATCTGGCTCAGTGGGAAGTGTTGGAGCCCTGGGCACTGAGAATTTCACATTTTCTGTGCTGCCAGGCACTGAGCCCCAAGCAAACTCTACACTGACCTGAGGCCGTGGAGAAGGCTCCCAAAATTGAGTGACAGCACTGGGATTGTGGGGGTGCAGTTTGAATAGAAGTGTGTGAGATCACAGGGGGCAAAACCGAGAGTTTAAGAGTTTATAATACAGTAATATATATATAAAGGTGGAGGTTTTAGGGCAGAGGCCAGTCCTGCTTTTTCACCTTCTTTTTCATGGTTCTGGGTGGGATTTTGTAATTCAGTAGAAAAGTCCACACTGCGGACTTTTAAAAAAAGTCACTTATATATATTTTATATAAAAGTCAATTATTTTGACTTTTAACCCAATAACCAACATGGGTGGTTGGTTATTGGGTTAAAAGTCAAAATAATTGAGGTGTCATTTCAGGAGGGACTGGGAGACACGTGTGGGGTGCCATGGAATGGGACAGCAGGCTCTGGGCACAGCCTGAGCCCTCCCTGGGGGAATTCACCTTTCCCCATCAGGGGAGAGGATCAGCCTTGAGCTCGCTGCTGCTCCCAGCCAACAGAGGCTCCTGGTGAGCTGTGAGCTGCTCCCCAACACTGCAGGACATCAGCCTGCACAGGGAACAAGGGCCACACAGTAGGGACAGGGGAGGGACTGCTCCCCTCCCTACAGAGCTGGAAATACAGGGCACAACCTGACTTCTCTGCCACTCTCTGTAAATCTGCAGGGAGAAAGAGGGGTGAGGAAAGGTGAGATCCATGCGGTGATAACAGTGTCTGCAAACCAAAACCAAAGCCTGAAACCCTTCTCACATCACACAGGTGAGTCCTTATAGAAATGTGAAGTAAAATCTCAACATTTCCAACACATAACGTTCTGAAAGGCCCCTGACCTAACCAGCACAAGCTGCAGCTATCTAAGATGCATTTTGATTTGAAGGATTTTCCACTCCTTCCCATAGATAAGATAAAGCTTTCTGAGCTCCAAGTGTCCCTATGGCTCTGTTCATAGACAAGGTCATGGGAGAAGGTTTTTCTGTAGCAGCAGCAAAGCTGAAGGCTGAAGTTGCCAGGCCAGGGGCAGCTCCAAAGCTGTGGGACAAGGGCTCCGAGCTGAGCTCCCTTCAGCAAGGGTCAGGACCACCAACAGAGTGTATTGGCAAGGCTGCTTTTAGGGAGGAGTTGTTTGTTTATAAATTCAAGTAAAATACGTTGCAACCACCTTATAATGAAAGATTGGCTATCTGGCAGAAGCCAGTACAAACCCTCTTGGGATCACAAGCTTTCTAGGCAATTTGTTACCAAAGCTCTCATGAAAAATATGAATATTCCCTTTTCAATAACAGAAAAGTGCCATCCTCATGTTCCAGGTTAGGACCCCTATCTTTAATCAGGCAGATTGCAGGGGCAGAGGCAGGGCTGTCACACAGGGATGGCCCCACAGTGACAAAAGCAGCAGTGACCCAGCTGCTGGGACAGACAGGAGGAACCACAGCAGCCTTCCAGTACTCACAGTGTCATCTGTGTCCAGCTGGAGTCCTGCAGCTCTCACCCATGAGGTTTCCCTGTTTCACTGCTGCCTTTCCTCTCTAGAGACCCTTAGTCTTCTCCCTTTCCTACCTGCACACATTACCCCTGTTTTTCTTGACCCCCTTTCCTTATCTCCCCCTCAAATACTATCTCTGTTCCTGCATCTCTTCAGAAAATCTCCAACAAAAACAAACAAACAAAACCACCAAGCCAATCCATTTCCCTCCAAGTCAGGACACAAACCAACCAGTCAGCAAGGCTCCCACTACTGCTGCTCCATTTCTCACCCAGCCTGCCTTCCTCAGCCCCAAAGCTCTGTGCACATCCACTGGCTGGCTTGGCAGAGATTCTGCTCTCAGGCAGGACCAGCGCTCAGAGTGCTCTTCCAAGTGCCATGAACCCTGAGCTCATGCTCCACAGGCACTGGGGAGAGCAGATCCCTTGTCCTGCTGCAGAGCAGAGCCCTCATCCTGCTTGGAGAGCAGATCATAATCCTGCTGGACAGCACATCCATAATCCTGCTCCAGAGCAGATCCCTTGTCCTGCTGCAGAGCAGATCCATTATTCTGCTGGAGAGCAGATCCCTTGTCCCGCTGGAGAGCACATCCATAATCTTGCTCCAGAGCAGATCCCTTGTCCTGCTGGAATATAGATCCCTTATCCTGCTGGAGAGCAGATCCCTCATCCTGCTGGAGAGCAGATCCCTATCCTGCTGGCAGCACCAGCAGGTGCTCTGTGTGTGTGCTGCATCACCCCAGGGCATAATTCCTGTGTGCTCTGTGTGTGCTGTACCACCCCAGGGCACAGTTCCTGTGTGCTGTGTGTGCTGCACCACCCCAGGGCACAATTCCTGTGTACTGCACCACCCCAGGGCACAGTTCCTGTGTACTGCACCACCCCAGGGCACAGTTCCTGTGTGCTGTGTGTGCTGCACCACCCCAGGGCACAATTCCTGTGTGCTGTGTGTGCTGCACCACCCCAGGGCACAATTCCTGTGTGCTGTGTGTGCTGCACCATTCCAGGGCACAATTCCTGTGTGCTGTGTGTGCTGCACCACCCCAGGGCACAGTTCCTGTGTGCTGTGTGTGTGTTGTGTGTGCTGTACCACTCCAGGGCACAGTTCCTGTGTGCGCTACACCACCCCAGGGCACAGTTCCCAGTGCAGCCCCCCAGGCAGGGATGCCAGCAGTGACGTGACCCTGGCACTGAATCCATCCATGCCATTGGAACAGATCTCACCCCTGTGCAGTGCCTCATTGACTTCTCAACGACTTCCAATTCCCACTGTCAGCACACAGCTGGCTGGCACTACAACCCAGAGAACAACATTTCAGGAACCTGAGAGGACATGGAAACCCGAGCCCAGAGCTTCAGGAATTCCCAGCAATGTTAGGATGCCTTACATCCACAGTGCATGCAGGGTAAAGCACCATGCCTGGCGTAGTGGAACCATTTGTGATTGAAGGCTAATTACTTTTCCTCACCATCATCTGTTAAAGTCATGATTAGCACAACTCCACGCACTTGATTCCTAGAGGAAAGTTCTTTCCTTAGGAAGCCATATTCAATACTGAATGGAATGAAAAGAAGCCTCCTAAATACAATTCTTTCCACATCCTCTTATCTCTCCGAATGCTCCCATGTTACAATTGCCTAATTACCTGTGAGTGGGAAAATTGCTTAGCACTTCCAGCTTTCCAAGGCTTTATGTCAATTTACAAGGACACAAACAGCCTCAATGACATCAGCTATCACTGAGAATTGCTGATAAAAGGGGGTTTTTTTACAAACCTCTGTACAGCAGCCTTGGTACACAAAAACCAACTGCAAATGAGGAAAATACATTTAAACCCAGGTTACATTAGTTCCCAAGTCAGAACTGCCTTCAAACAAAATCCCCTCAAAAGCCCACACTGCCCAGTTCTCTGCCAGAACCATGCAGATCCAACTCAAACAGAAACACCACGGGCAGGTAAAACTTTCTAAATGCTATTTCCACGGAACAGCTCCAAAACACTCCATATGTTTAAAAAGTCAATTAAATTTGATATGTTTGCTTGACATTCAGTGATATTTGCTAAAATGGAAGACTCAACCTTTTTAACTCTTGATGTAGCATTTCCCCAATCCTGTTTGGTGTACAGAAACAAGTTACAAAGTGAATTGAGGAACTGGGCACCCTGCACCATCCAGCACCAGCCCTGCTGGAGGAGTGCAAGGGATCTGACATTTTACTGAGTTAATCAATGCTAATTTTTTTAATTACTGATTGCAGGTATAACTCTGGTCACACCTCCACAAATGCCCAGCCTGTCCCAATTCTTCCACCCTGCAATGCATCCACTTTTCTAGCAACAATGGATTCTTCAGGAATGTGCTAAATGACAAAAAGACTTTAAATTCTGAGGACAGACTGACCTGACACCAATTAGAATGGCTTCAAGCTGAGGATGCTTTCCCTTCAACATGGCCATAATTTAAATCCCAACAGTCTAACTCACAATAATCTCTCTTTATGCATATCTTGAAAATCTCCTCAATGCCTTAAGAAGTGTTTTGGCTGCTAGCAAGAGGTATCATTGCCATCTCTAAAAATATGTACAGCACAGCTCACGTCATCTTGACATCAGACACATCTCAGATGACTTTTCCCTTCCTTTTTCACCTCAGATAAACAAATGGGTCCGTCACACATCACCTTTACAGAATACTTTTTTCTTTTTCAAAGTAGGACCCAAGCCAACAATGCAGCTTTGATATATTTTTAACTGTTTTATCTCTTAATAGTGGTAACCTTCACTTACCAGAGCTGGTGCAATACAAATTCCCCCTTCCAATCCTTCTTCCCCCATAAAAGAAAAAGGTGATTTTTCATGTTTTATGGAATCACAAAATCATTTCAGTTGGAAGAGACCTTCAAGATCATCAAGTCCAACCAGCACCCCAAAAGCCACATCCATTTTCTCTTTGTAGCTGGCAGGATTTGAGGAACGTGGGGTGCAGGGATGATGGCAAAAGACAAAAATGCAGCAGAGCTGATGCCCCCTAGGCTGTGACAGCAGCAGGGAGGGCCAGGCTCCTGCTCCCAGCAAGGCCAAATGTCCCCATGGAGCTCCTGCTCCACATCCCTGCCCGGAATGATGCCTGCCAGCCCTCGTGCCAAGAGGCTGACCCGTGCCAAGCAGGGCAGGGCAGGCTGCAGCCAAGCTCTGTCCAGCAGTGCCAGCATTCCCTGGGCCTGGGTGACCCTCCAGCTTGGAATGGTGCCCGTGGGCCGTTCCCAGGGCTGCTCCAGGGCAGAGTCCTGCCCCATAGGACTCCACACAGCCCACACTCCTCCTGCAGCTCAGCCTGGCCATGCTGCAGCTGCCCTGCTCCTGGAGCTGTCCTGCTGGAGCTGCCCTTCTCCTGGAGCTGTCCTGATGGAGCTGCCCTTCTCCTGGAGCTGCCCCTCTCCAGCCATCCCTGCCGAGGAGCTGCTGTGCAGACTGTGTGCATCGTTTTGATTTATCAGGGTCCAGCAGCATCTCCAGCTGCCCCAGACCTGCCTCAGCCAGCTCAACTCACAACTGTGAGCACTCCTGGGGAGGATTTACCTCCCCACAGGTATGAGCACTCCTGGGGAGGATTTACCTCCATACACCTATGAGCACTCTTTAGTTAGGATTTACCTCCCCACAGGTATGAGCACTCCTGGGGAGGATTTACCTGCACACAGCTAGGAGCACTCAGGATTTACCTGCACACAGGTACGAGCACTCTTTGGTGAGGATTTACCTCCACACACCTATGAGTTTATTTCAGCAGAGGAGGAAAAAAAAAACCCAAGAAAGAGGCCAGCCCTGTGTCCTGTTTGATCCACTTTCTACAGCTTAACCTGACGGCGTGAAAAATGAAAATCTGCCTTGTCTCATAGCACATGGCTTTTGAATGACATTCCTGAGGAATACGTTTGTAAATCAATTATAATTGGGGTAAAACGAAGGACAAAAAGGGTTAAAAAAAAGAGCAATGCCCTGGTAAGAAGCCAACAAAAAGTAAGAACTACAGGTACTACTACATTTCTTTCTGACTTCCCTAAAAACCAGAAACTTACCAAAAATTTTCTTTAAAATTTTCTTTAAAAAAAGAAATTTCTGTTTCTTTAAAAATATCTTGTTTCTTTAAAAATATCTGAGGATTTGCACAGCCAAATATGCCTGTGTTTGTAAAACAGAGAGGAAGCTGCAATTACTTGTCCATTTCCACCTCCTTAACCCAACACTCATTTTCTTTTCCTATTTCCCATAGGATTTCACAAGCTGCAAATGACAGAAGTGGGGTTTTTACCTGTAGGGATTGATGCTGCTCATCACAACACACAGGTAAGTAATTTTGTGTACATTAATTGTTTGTAGGAAGAGCAGCCTTAAATCTGAGTCCACCTTCCATCAGCCCAGCCTCTGCTCCATGAGCCTCATGGCAGCTTCCAGCCCTGTGTGATGAAAGGCTGGTGGCTTTCCCAGACTGGAAAAAGAGAGAATCAGCTTTTTCCTTTTCCTTCCTGGCTGAAGAGCCTGGGTGAGTGACCTTTTATTGGAGCACACTAAAGTGCAAGCAATTCACACAGCCCTGTGCAGGCCTCCCTGCTCCTCACTGCTGCCTCAACCCACGTGTCAACTCCAGGCTTTGCAGCAGGGACTTCTCATTGTAAATTCTAATCAGAAAAAAAAACAAAAACAAAAAAACAAAAAACAACAACAAAAAAAAGCAAACAAAAAACCCCAAACCAAAACAAGAACACCCCACCCAAACAAAACCGAAAAAACACAAACAAAAAACCCCAAACAAAAAAAGATCAAAAAATCCCAACAAAAACAAACAAACAAAACCCCAAATAAAAAACCCAACAACAAAAAAACTGATCAAAAAATCCCAACAAAAAACAAAGAACCCCAAACAAAAAAAAAATCAAAAAATCCCAACAAAAACAAACAAAAGCCCAAACAAAAAACCCAACAACAAAAAACTGATCAAAAAATCCCAACAAAAACAAACAAACAAAAGCCCAAACAAAAAAACCCAACAACAAAAAAACTGATCAAAAAATCCCAACAAAAACAAACAAACAAAAGCCCAAACAAAAAAACCCAACAACAAAAAAACTGAACAAAAAATCCCAACAAAAACAAACCCCCAAATAAAAAACTCAGCAACAAAAAACCTGATCAGAAAATCCCAACAAAAACAAACAAACAAAAGCCCAAATAAAAAACCCAACAACAAAAAAACTGATCCAAAAATCCCAACAAAAACAAACAAAACCACAAACAAAAAACCCAACAAAAAAACTGATCAAAAAATCCCAAACAAAAACAAACAAAAGCCCAAAAAAAAAAAAAAACTGATAAAAAAAATCCCAACAAAAACAAACCCCTAAACAAAAAACAACAATGAAAAACTGATCAAAAAAATCCCAACAAAAATAAACAAAACCCCAAACAAAAAACCCAACATCAAAAAAACTGATCAAAAAATCCCAACAAAAACAAACAAAACACCAAATAAAAAACCCAACATCAAAAAAACTGATCAAAAAAATCCCAACAAAAACAAACAAAAGCCCAAACAAAAAACCCAACAACAAAAAAACTGATCAAAAAATCCCAACAAAAACAAACAAAACCCCAAACAAAAAACCCAACAACAAAAAAACTGATAAAAAAATTCCAACAAAAACAAACAAAACCACAAACAAAAAACCCAACAACAAAAAAACTGAACAAAAAATCCCAACAAAAACAAACAAAACCCCAATCAAAAAACCCAACAACAAAAAAACTGATCAAAAAAACCCAACAAAAACAAACAAAACCACAAACAAAAAACCCAACAACAAAAAAACTGCCAAAAAACCCCAACAAAAACAAACAAACAAACCATACCACAAACAAACAAGAAAATCCCCCAAAACAAAAAGCAATTGGGGAACCCCACTGGATGAGCACACAGATTCTCCTCTGCTCTTGTGGCTTTTTCCCTCCCACATCTCCACAGAGCTGCAGGTCTCCAAAATCACCTCCAGTTTCATACCCTGTGCTGAATTCAGACCCTGGAGGAGGAACACCAGGTTATGAAATCCCATCCCACAGGGAACTCCAGGTTCTGGCAAAAGGAATCACGGAATCCCTCAGGCTGGAAAGGCACAGGGATCAGCCCAGCCCCACACTGCTCACCACGGAGGAGCCCCCAGGTGCCACATCCAGACGTGTTCTGGAGCACGTCCAGGGACACCGACTCCAACCTGCCCTGGGCAGCCTCTTCTCACGCCTGACAACTCTTTCCATGAAGAGATTTTTCCTAATATCAACCCTAAACCTACCCTTGTGCAGCTGGAGGCTGTTTGGTCCAGGATGGAGGTTATACTCTCTGGTTCCAGTGGAACCTGGAGCAGCCAGCACTGAGAGGGAGCCCAGGTGCTGGATTCACCTCCTGCAGTTCTGCTCACTTCCCTCCCTCCTTTTCAGACCATTTCAGCTGCACATTTGCAGTGTTTCAGCAGCAGTAAGTTAAATCCCAGCTAGTTCATCAGTTAATAAACCCCTTTCATTTCCCACATAGAAACACCATGCTGCTCATGCTCAGTTTCAGTCACAGAAATCAAAATACCTCTGTTTGCCTTGGCCCTCCCAAACCAGGTATCTTAAGGCATCCCCCAACAGGGAACAATTTCTTCCCAATATCTAATCCAAACCTGCTTTCTTTTAGTTTAAAACCATTTCCCCTTGTCCTATCACCATCTCCCCAAGTAAAAAGTCAGTGTTCATAGAACTGAAAATCATTTAGAGGCTCGTTCTGGCTGCATGAATTCCATCAAGCACCACATACACAGTAAAAGAAATATCTCTAAAAAGATATTTCATTGCTATCATTGTTTTAGCTGAGGTATTTAAACTCAAGCACCATTAAAACCAGTGGAAACCACCACAGCAGGCTGACACCTATCCAAGAGATAACAACTTCCATTTGTAAAAACAAAGCCCTGAAGTGACAGCCCACAGTTTCAGAGTGACAGAGAAACCTGCTCATCTGCTTATTAAAAGACAATTCAGGAATAAATTCCTCATTCTGATGAACCAAATTACCAGCAGAGAGCTGTTAAATGCTACTAAATAAATCTCTCAGACTCTTATTTTCTTGATTGCATATATAATAAATACCAAGAGCTCGAGGTAATACAATATGCAAGAGGACTGAATCATTTTTTGGCCGTAGGAAAGGAGATAATTTAAAAATGTTATGTAATCCTAACAGACTGACAGCTGAAGTAACCACCTCATGACAATCTATCTAAAGAACTATATGAAGCGTGGCTCTGTCCCAACACTCCCCTCTCTGCCATCATTCATTCATTGAAAACTCTCATCCATGAGCAGCTTTTAATACCAGAAACTGCTTTCAGTGGGGAAAGGAAAACTTTACCCAAACATGAGCTCAGAAGCTCCAATAACTGCCAGAAATAAGTGGAGAAGTCAATTAGAAGTGAAGGGGCTGTGCTGCACTGAGGCCCAGGTATAACCTGTGCTGCAGGTGACAGGAGGGAGCTCCATGGCAGGGCCTGAGTCATGAGAGCCCCAGACAAGCACAATTAATTATTTATTCACTGCAGGGCACCCTTTATTGAACATGATGCGACTTCTCATATTTAGTTTCAATTGTATCCCACTAATTGATCAAGTCTAGTGTGCTGGTTTGAAAGCAAAACCAGTGAAGGACTCCAAGTCAGAAACAAAATTTAATAAGATGAAAAGAAAATAAAAGAAAGTAAAATAAAATAAAAGTAATAGTACAAAAAAAAAAAAAAAAAACACTGACAGAGTCAGAATACAACCTGACACCCTGTTAGGGTGGTAGTGGCAGTCCAGATGAGATGGTCTTGTCGAAGCAGTGATCCTGTAGAAAGGTCTGGTAGCTCTTGTCTCCTCTGGGAGTCCAGTGGATAAAAGCTGCTTGTGCTGTCCCAAACCCTGGATTTATCCAGGTGGGAATGCTTGGCTCCTCCCCCTGGGTGGAGCATCTCACAATGGGATGATCTCATTCTATGAGTCATGCAGTGGGTCCTTGATGGCCCATTAAACAGAGATAACTCCTGGAGGAAGTTATCTATGAGTCATGTGGCAAGGCATTGTTAGGCTCGTTAAGAGAAGATAAGGAAAACACTGCCCCACCTTGGCTCCAACGGCTCATGGGGATAGAATACAAACCTTGGGCACAATTTTCCATTGTAACCTAGGACATCTAGTTATACCACCTTCTACCAATTACTATCTACAACCATTGGAATGAACTTGACACTAATAAAGCAATTAATAAAACAAAGACCTGGTGAAAATTGTGAAAGAAATTCAAGTGAATGGACAAAAACCACTAATAACTGTCCAACATAATACAAAAGAAATAAATAGAATCATACTAAGAGTAAAGCAAGACATAAGCCACAATTTTGCTCACAGGAGGCTGAGGTTGACTTCAGAAAGGAAAAGAAAACTGCCCTGCAGTGCTCAACACCAGCCAGGAGCTGGAGAAGCAACCTCCAGCCCAAACCTCACCTCGAGCAGCATGACAAGAAGCAGAGGAAAGTCTTAAAAATCTATTTATGGCCAGGTAATTCTGATGGGAGTTACACCTGGCAACACCTGCACCCTCCTCTCCTTTAGACCAGAGTCACAAAAGGCTCTGTTGTACCCCTAGAGGTGACCAACATCTCCCCTGGCACCACCAATGTCCCACCAGCCCTGCCCACAGCTCTGAAATCACAGGTGGAATATTCTGCATGGACCTGCTGGCACCTCAGAGCCCTCCAAGCTCCAACAAAAATGTCTTTGACTCCTGTGGGTTTGTTGCTCAGTTCACCACTCAGCCATCAGCCTTCTTAAAACTTTGTATTTACCCATCAACCTCAGCAGCTCAGCCCTTGTTACAGAGGTGACAGCTGAGGCACATCCTCCATTCAGACCCTTGCACCTCATCACTTCTAACCCGTTTAATTAAGTTTAATTAAAGCTGTAGGAGGCAGCACATCACATTGGGAATGTTTCACACAGCCAACCACTCACTGAAAAGCTGAAAGGAAGAAAGATTGGCTCCTCTCACAGAAACACACAAGGACAGACACACACATTGCTGCAATCTGGGCTTCTCAGTTCCACATTCAAGACTCAACACAACGTGAAAATTTGGAATGTGAATTTCTGACCAAAAACTTGTTAAAAACTAAACTGGAGTTAAATCTAAAAGCACAGCCAGGAGCAGCAGACATTTTTAGGCTGGAGTGCTCTGCAAACATTCCCCCAGCTCCACAGCAATGGAAGGAGATGCTGGGGCAGGAGCTGAGTCAGAGGGGGAATACACAGCTTGAGAGCATCTGCAGAGCAGAATGGATGAGAGCTCTGCTACCATGAATCACCAGAGAGACGCAGGAAATGAGGATTACTCAAAACAGGAACCATTATCACAGCAACATTATGGTTTATAATGGGAAATTAATGTTTTATTCAAGTGAGATCTGCTGGATAGAATTCCTTATATCCAAGTGAGTCTAGAACTCAGCTCCACCTTGGATCTGATTTTCTGCCCAGTCCTGAACTCCCCCAGTTGCACAAACCTCTTGATTGGGCCTTTTCACAGGCTGGGAATGGCATGAATGGGATTTATCATATATTATGGGATGTAGACGTGGATGAACAGGGTTTGGGGGATTTTAATAGATAAAAGCTCTTTGGGAACAAACATTTATCCCAGTACACGGTACAAAAGATAAACAAGCACTATAAAATCTCCCATAGATTTTGAGAAGGATTGAACCTCAAAGAATATCCAGCTCCAGCCTTACCCAGAACTGTAAACATCTTAAGGGGGCTGGTTGTTGTCCACAGCCTGCAAGTAATTAAACACTATTTCCCTACCACCTACAGGGCGAGAAATTGGAGAGAAAACATGGCACATGGCTGAGTGTGAGCTTTTCAGTCAGATTCCTGCACCTCCATCATCCTCACCCAGCACTGCAGGCCTGCCCTCCCCATCCCAAACCCCACAGACCCCCAAAGGCAGAGGGACAGACCTGCCCTCCCCATCCCAAACCCAGAGATGACCCCACAGACCCCCAAAGGCAGAGGGACAGACCTGTCCTCCCCATCCCAAACCCAGAGATGACCCCAAAGGGGTCAGAGGGACAGACCTGCCCTCCTCATCCCAAACCCAGAGATGACCCCAAAGGGGTCAGAGGGACAGACCTGCCCTCCCCATCCCAAACCCAGAGATGACCCCAAAGGCAGAGGGACAGACCTGCCCTCCCCATCCCAAACCCAGAGATCCCCAAAGGCAGAGGGACAGACCTGCCCTCCCCATCCCAAACCCAGAGATCCCCAAAGGCAGAGGGACAGACCTGCCCTCCCCAACCCAAACCCAGAGATCCCCAAAGGCAGAGGGACAGACCTGCCCTCCCCATCCCAAACCCAGAGATAACCCCAAAGGCAGAGGGACAAACCTGCCTTCCCCATCCCAAACCCACAGATGACCCCACAGACCCCCAAAGGCAGAGGGACAGATTGTTATCTCTAAGTGAGGCATTTCCAGAGTCAGCTGCAATTGTCCCAAAACATCCATCCAATGGGAAGACAGGAAGAAACATTCCCAATTCCCTCAAGTGGGGCTCTCATCATCTGTGATAACCAAATCCTTGAAAAGACCTTCATTCATTTCACCAAAACATTTTCCACGTTATTTGCAGAGTTTTTTTCACTGAAAGGAGATGAAAGGCTTAGTTGCCTTATCTGTAATTAGACACGCATTTGCTACACATTCCTGGGACAAATAAACCAAATTTACCTTAATAGGGCGCTTTCATCCAGCTGAACTACTTTAAATTTGCTGCTGCTTTGTTGCACAGAAACATTTCAGGAATAAAAACCAAACCCAGCGCCAGCAGAGCAGCATTCCATGGCAGTTCGTCCAGCTCCACAGACCTCCCGGGGCAAAAAGAGGAGGAAAGCGTTTTAAGCATGAAGGATTTTTCCCTTTCCAGTCTCCAGGCCCAAGCTGGAGCTGCCTGGTGATGTCAAACACATCCAGACTCCCCATCCTGGGCTGAATCCCTGCAGCTCCCCAGCTCTGTGGGGCTGCTCCAGCCCTCCCCAAGGCTGGCTGTGGAGGACACACTCCAAGCTTGGGCCAGACCTCTCTTTTCAGTTTAGACAAGTATCTATGGCAACTGTGGGGCTATTTTAAACCATTCCTATTTAGCCACCTCCAGGTTGAATGTTAAATAGACAAAAAAAATCCCAGACTGTCCCATCAGGCCTCCTCAAACAGTTCACGGTGTGAGACAGGGCAGGACACTCCTGTCTGCTGCTCTCCCTTCTCCTGCAGAACATTCCAGCAAGGCTTCCTGTGCCCTCTGCAGTGACTTTGGGGGGTCTCAGCAAGGGAAATGCCTTGGGTTGGCTCCCATCCCCTCAGGCTGTCTGGTTCTTCTTTGGTTCTTCCTTGATGCAGTGACCTCATGTACTCCAGGAGCACCCAGGGAGAACTGCTGGAAAAGGTGTTCCAGTTTCTCCTGGGAAAAGTGCTCCAGTCCCTGCTGGGAGAGGTGTTCCCAGTCCCTGCTGGGAAAGTGTCCTAGGTTACAATGGAAAATTGTGCCCAAGGTTTGTATTCTATCCCCATGAGCCGTTGGAGCCAAGGTGGGGCAGTGTTTTCCTTATCTTCTCTTAATGAGCCTAACAATGCCTTGCCACATGACTCATAGATAACTTCCTCCGGGAGTTATCTCTGTTTAATGGGCCATCAAGGACCCACTGCATGACTCATAGAATGAGATGATCCCCATTGTGAGATGCTCCGCCCAGGGGGAGGAGCCAAGCATTCCCACCTGGATAAATCCAGGGTTTGGGACAGCACAAGCAGCTTTTATCCACTGGACTCCCAGAGGAGACAAGAGCTACCAGACCTTTCTACAGGATCACTGCTTCGACAAGACCATCTCATCTGGACTGCCACCACCACCCTAACAGGGTGTCAGGTTGTATTCTGACTCTGTCAGGGGTTTTTTGTACTATTACTTTTATTTTACTTTCTTTTATTTCTTTTCTTTTCCTCTTATTAAATTGTGTTTCTGACTTGGAGTCTTTCACTAGTTTTGCTTTCAAACCAGCACATATTTTTGGCGCCCAACGTGGAGCTCGAGGTACTGAGAAAAGTCAGAATTACAATTTCGGGAAAAAGACACCTGTTCACTATGATGCTCAGCATGTTTACATGTGTCTTGTACCTAGCTCTCTATATCTTTCCGGACATAGGGCAGTATCTGCAGATCTTAATACTCTGGTGTAAACCAGGGTACAGCACTGAAATTGCTTTATTAGTCTATTATGTCTATTGCATGATAACCTCCAAGGCAATGAGCACAATTCAGAATATGTACTCAATTTTGTTGTCTTGTCCCGGTCTAGGATGTTTTGTTTGGGGTCTCAACAATCTCACCCAGCCGCAGTGGGGAGGGGTAAAGAATAATTTTTTCCCGTCTTTCAGGCCTGATACAGCAGTTTTTGAAAATATTGAGTTCTCTCTGGATACCAAGGATAGCATAATGTTGTTGTTAGTGCTGCTTTGTCTTCTCTGCACAGCCTGCACCATGCTTAGAAACAAAACACTCCATGATGTAATGCAGCGTCTTCTTGAGGCAGAGGAGAAAAGAACCAAATGCACAGCAACAGCCTTCGTGTCCACACAGATTGTCACAGAGGAGAAAGGAAGCAAAAGCCAGGCAACAGTGTCCGAGTCTACACAGACTGTCACAGAAGAAATAGAAGCCAAAAGCCAGGCAACAGTGTCTGAGTCTACACAGACTGTCACAGAAGAAATAGAAGCCAAAAGCCAGGCAACAGTGTCTGAGTCTATGCAGACTGTCGCAGAAGAAATAGAAGCCAAAAGCCAGGCAACAGTGTCCGCATCTACACAGACTGCCACAGAAGAGAAAGAAGCACCAAGCAAAGCCACAATGTCTGTGTCTGTGCAGGTTGTCACAGAGGAGAAAGAAGCCAAAAATGCCAGCATTTCCACACAAACCATCACTGAACTGGAACAGCCTAAACCAGTAGCAGTTGCTCCTGTTCAGAAGAAGAAAGCAAAGAGCAAATCAGTCTGCGTAGTGACTGATGAGGATGCAGCAGGACCTTCGCACCCAGCAGAAGAGACAGAGCCAGAGATCATCACTCGCTCTCTGTCCCTGGGTGAGCTACGTGACCTGCGGAGGGAATTCACCCGCCAGACAAATGAATCCGTCCTGACCTGGCTACTCCGTATCTGGGACGCTGCAGCCAATGACACGATTCTGGATGGAAGTGAGGCCAGGCAACTGGGATCACTGTCCCGGGATGTGGTCATTGACCAGGGAATCGGGAGAACCCAAGAAACTCTCAGCCTCTGGCGATGACTGCTAACAAGTGTGAAGGACAGATACCTTTGTAAAGAAGATCTCCAGGTGCACCAAGGAAAGTGGAACACAATGGAACAAGGTATCCGATGCCTGAGGGAATTGGCTGTCCTGGAGATCATTTTCTCAGAGGACGAGAGATTTCCTAAAAGCCCAGATGAAGTCCAGTGCACATCGCAGATGTGGTTGAGATTCGCATGGCTTGGACCAGAGATGTACTCCCGTTACTTGGCAACGCTGCAATGGAGGGCAGGCGAGGACAGGGTGGGCGTCTTAGTCAATAAACTAAGAATTTATGAGGACACTGTCACTGCCCCATTTCATACCCATGCCTCATCCGTAGAAACAAGGCTGGCTGAGCAAGTCCGAAGCTTGATCGAAGAGGGCCATCAGAAACTGAAAAAAGAACTTAAGGAAGAAATTTACCACGTCTCGCCAGAACCAACAAGAGTTTCTGCCATTAGGAGCAGGCGTCCCCCAGCCAGGGAGAGAACATACACTCCACGAGGTAACCTCTGGTCTTTTCTTCGGGAGCATGGAGAAGACATGAGGAAGTGGGATGGAAAACCCACCTCCTCCTTAGCAGCCCGGGTACGTGAACTGAAAAGAGAGACCCCTACCACAAGGAGTTCATCTAGAGTCAATGCTGCTCCAGTCTCTCGAGCACAAAACTCCAGACAGGATAGGAATGATGATATGACTGATCCTCTCCAAGGAACCTCAGGAACATATTTACAGGAAGAGAGTAGCGTGTACCACGACCAGGGGGGCCCTGCCTCTAGCCAGGTAGAGGAAAGGGACAATCGGATCTATTGGACTGTGTGGATCCGATGGCCTGGCACATCTGACCCACAAGAGTATACTGCTTTGATTGACACTGGCTCTCAATGTACCCTGATGCCATCAAGGTATGTAGGGACAGAATCTGTTTCTATTTCTGGAGTGACAGGAGGGTCCCAGCAGCTGACTGTAGTGGAGGCCGAAGTGAGTTTAACTGGGAACGGGTGGCAAAAACACCCCATTGTGACCGGCCCAGAGGCCCCATGCATCCTTGGCATAGACTATCTCAGAAATAGATATTTCAAAGACCCAAAAGGATATCGTTGGGCTTTTGGGATAGCTGCTGTAGAGACAGAAGGCATCAGACAACTGAATACCTTGCCTGGTCTCTCAGATGATCCTTTGCTGTTGGACTGCTGAGAGTTGAAGAGCAACAGGTACCAATCGCCACAGCAACAGTGCACCGTCGGCAATACCGCACCAACAGAGACTCTGTGATTCCTATCCATGAGATGATTCGTAAACTGGAGAGCCAAGGGGTGGTCAGCAAGGCTCATTCACCTTTCAACAGCCCTATATGGCCAGTGCGTAAGTCCAGTGGAGAATGGAGACTGACTGTACATTATCGTGGTCTGAATGAAGTCACGCCACCACTGAGTGCTACTGTGCCAGACATGTTGGAGCTTCAGTATTAGCTGGAGTCCAAGGCAGCAAAGTGGTACGCGACCATCGACATTGCCAATGCCTTCTTCTCCATTCCTTTGGCAGCAGAGTGCAGGCCTCAGTTTGCTTTCACCTGGAGGGGTGTGCAGTATACTTAGAACCGACTGCCCCAGGGGTGGAAGCTCAGTCCCACAATCTGCCATGGACTGATCCAGACTGCACTGGAAAAAGGCGAGGCTTCCGAACATCTCCAGTATATTGATGACATCATTGTATGGGGGAACACAGAAGGAGAAGTCTTCAAGAAAGGAGAGAAGATTATCCAGATTCTACTGAAAGCTGGTTTTGCCATTAAGCAAAGTAAGGTTAAGGGACCGGCTCGAGAAATCCAGTTCCTGGGAGTCAAGTGGTAAGATGGTCATTGCCAGATACCCACAGAGGTAATCAACAAGATCACCGCGATGTCTCCACCAACCAGCAAGAAAGAAACACAAGCTTTCCTAGGCGCCATAGGCTTTTGGAGAATGCACATTCCTGAGTATAGCCAGATTGTGAGTCCTCTCTACCTGGTTACTCGCAAGAAGAACGATTTCCACTGAGGCCCTGAACAGCAGCAAGCCTTTGCCCAGATCAAGCAGGAGATCGCTCATGCGGTAGCCCTTGGCCCAGTGAGGACAGGACCAGATGTGAAGAATGTGCTCTACTCTGCAGCCGGGAACAATGGCCTGTCCTAGAGCCTTTGGCAGAAGGTGCCTAGTGAGACTCGGGGTTGACCACTAGGATTCTGGAGTCGAAGCTACAGAGGGTCTGAAGCCAACTACACTCCCACGGAGAAAGAAATCTTGGCCGCCTATGAAGGAGTTCAAGCTGCCTCGGAAGTAATTGGCAGTGAAGCACAGCTGCTTCTGGCACCCCGACTGCCGGTGCTGGGGTGGATGTTCAAGGGAAAGGTGCCTTCCACGCATCATGCCACCGACACTACTTGGAGCAAATGGATTGCCCTCATTATACAGCGCGCCCGTATTAGAAACCCAAATCGCCCTGGGATTCTAGAAGTTATAACGAACTTGCCTGAAGGTGAGACTTTTAGATTATCCTCTGAAGAAGAAGAGGAGCAAGTGACACGTGCCAAAGAGGCCCCACCATATAACGAGCTACCGCAGACTGAGAGACGATACGCTCTCTTCACTGATGGTTCCTGCCGGATTATAGGCGCTGACCAGAAATAGAAAGCTGCAGTATAGAGTCCCACACGATGAGTTGCACAAGCCACCGAGGGACAAGGTGGATCGAGTCAGATGGCAGAGCTTAAAGCTGTCCAGCTGGCTTTGGATATTGCTGAACGAGAGAAGTGGCCGAGGCTCTATCTCTACACTGACTCATGGATGGTAGCTAATGCCCTGTGGGGATGGCTGAATCGCTAGAAAAAGACCAACTGGCAGCGCAGAGGGAAACCCATCTGGGCTGCTGAGATTTGGCAAGACATTGCCACCCGAGTAGAGAAGCTAACCGTGAAGGTTCGACATGTAGATGCACACGTACCCAAGAGTCGGGCTAATGAGGAGCATCGCAACAATGAGCAGGTAGACAAAGCTGCCAAGGTGAAAGTATCACAGGTGGATCTAGACTGGCAGCACAAGGGAGAATTATTCCTAGCTCGTTGGGCCCATGATGCCTCTGGTCATCAGGGAAGAGATGCAACATACCGATGGGCCTGTGACTGAGGGGTGGACCTTACTATGGACAGCATCTCACAAGTCATCCATGACTGTGAGACCTGCACTGCAATCAAACAGGCCAAGCAGGTGAAGCCTCTGTGGTACGGTGGACGATGGTTGAAGTACAGGTATGGGGAAGCCTGGCAAATTGACTACATCACCCTTCCCCAGACCTGCCAAGGCAAGCGCTACATGCTGACCATGGTAGAAGCAACCACAGGATGGCTGGAGACCTATCCTGTGCCTCATGCTACTGCCCAGAATACCATCCTGGGCCTCGAAAAGCAAGTCCTGTGGAGACACAGCACCCCGGAGAGAATCGAGTCAGAGAATAGAACACATTTTAAGAACAGCCTTATAAACATCTAGGCCAAAGAACATGGTATTGAATGGATATACCACATCCCTTATCATGCACCAGCCGCCGGGAAAGTTGAACGGTGCAATAGACTGTTAAAGACTACCCTGAAGGCACTTGGCAGAGGGACCTTCAAGAATTGAGACATAAACTTAGCCAAAGCCACCTGGATGGTAAACACCCGAGGCTCCATCAATCGAGCTGGTCCTGCCCAGACTGAACCCTTGCACACCGTGGATGGAGATAAAGTCCCTGTGATACACATGAAAGGGATTTTAAGAAAGACTGTTTAGATTAATCCCACCTCAGGCAAAGGCAGACCCATCCGTGGGATTGTTTTTGCTCCAAGACCTAGTTATACTTAGTGGGTAATGCAAAAAGATGGAGAAACCCGTTGTGTACCACAAGGAGACCTAATTTTAAGTGAGAACTAGAATTAGTGTGTAAGGTTTCATTCTGTGTATATATGTATGTATCTGTGAAAGTGTATGATGTAGATGGTGATAGAATAAGAGGTAGATTATGTCCTAGGTTACAATGTAAAATTGTGCCCAAGGTTTGTATTCTATCCCCATGAGCCGTTGGAGCCAAGGTGGGGCAGTGTTTTCCTTATCTTCTCTTAACGAGCCTAACAATGCCTTGCCACATGACTCATAGATAACTTCCTCCAGGAGTTATCTCTGTTTAATGGGCCATCAAGGACCCACTGCATGACTCATAGAATGAGATCATCCCATTGTGAGATGCTCCGCCCAGGGGGAGGAGCCAAGCACTCCCACCTGGATAAATCCAGGGTTTGAGACAGCACAAGCAGCTTTTATCCACTGGACTCCCAGAGGAGACAAGAGCTGCCAGACCTTTCTACAGGAATTACTGCTTCGACAAGACCATCTCATCTGGACTGCCACTACCACCCTAACAGGGTGTCAGGTTGTATTCTGACTCTGTCAGTGGTTTTTTGTACTATTACTTTTATTTTACTTTCTTTTATTTCTTTTCTTTCCCTCTTATTAAATTGTGTTTCTGACTTGGAGTCTTTCACTAGTTTTGCTTTCAAACCAGCACAGAAAGGTGTTCCAGTCCCTGCTGGGAGAGCAGTTCCCAGTCCCTGCTGGGAGAGCTGTTCCCAGTCCCCCAGCCAGCCACCACCTCACCCTGCCTGAGGGTTTTGGTGGCTGGGGCAGGACAGTGACAGTGATGGGGCAGAAACATGAACCAGCATTCCAGAATGGGCTGGCTTGGAAGGGATCTCTCTCTTAAAGCCCATCCAGAGCCACCCCTGCCATGGCAGGGACACCTCCCACTGTCCCAGGCTGCTCCAAGCAGCCTTGGACACTGCCAGGGATCCAGGGGCACCCTGTGCCAGGGCCTGCCCACCCTCACAGGGAACAATCCCTTCCAAACATCTCATCTAAACAGTAAAGTCTAATGAACAGCTTTAAATTTGCCCTCTCCTTACAGGGTGGGTGGGTCTTGTTTGCTTTGAAACATTTGAGATTTACTTTTTCTCTCTGAGGAAAACTGTGAGGCTCCTATTTTTCTAAAAAACATGTTTTAAATGAAAGGTGATTGCTTTGGGCAGCCACAGGACTCCAGGGAACTGAACCTTACAAATAACCTCAAATATCAGATTATTTGAAACATGTTGTAGAATTTGGCACTCCTTTAATTTTGTAGGTGATGTCCAAGACATACATTTCCATGCTGGGAAGAATTTACTCATCTTCTTTACAAGCACAACACCTGACAAGCAACTTTAACCTCCTACTAGATCAATGCTCTTCCTTGTTCTGAACATGACTTGCTACAAAAGGCAGAAATCTGTCAAATCAACCAATTTGCAGACCTGGCAGTTATGGAAGGAAAATCCAGCAAGTGTTGCAGCTAAACAAGAAGCCAGATGCAGTCTGTTTACACACCCCTGTTATCAAGCTACAGCCACAATTGCATTTGCTCTGCTGTGTTTGCTTTGCAAGCCAGGCCCTATTTTGCATCACTTTGAGGATTTTCTGAGCCCTGGGGCTCAGCTCAGCTCCCCAAGGAAAGGTTTCACTGGGGGCACCTCCCTTGATCACCTCCAGTGACCAAAGCCCTGGGGCTCTGCAGCACCACACTTTTGAGGGACATGCAAGAATTTCCATCTGCCAATTTCCATCCATCTCTCCATCCCCATATGCCAAGTGTTGACACTGAGGCTGCCAGCATTCCCACAGCACCACACACACACCTGTGGAGCCGTTCTGACACTTCTAAACTCCTCTTACAAAGATTTTACTTTCAATTACATAAATTGTGGCAACAGCCATCAGTGCTGCAGAACTGAACTCTCCCCTGCTTGACAGACTAGTTCAGGGAACACGTTAGGAGCTATTTTAGCATCTGACAAAGGTGGATTTTTAGTCCACAAAGCAGTTAGAAGTTGCTCAGCAGTTTGAAAATTAACAACCAAGTCTTATTACCAGGGAATAAGAAGAGGGTGAACAAGATAAAGGCGTTTTCCAGCTTCAGCACACAGCTGGAAGCTCCTCTGCACCTTTTTGGAGGCATTTGATACCCAACAGAGTCACACACACACGTGCCCATCAGTGTTGGCTGCATTTCCCCATTCATCCTGCACACTGTGGGCAATGTGTGCACTGGACACCAACTCTGACTCCTGATCCAGAGCCCAGCCTGTACATTCCTGCAGGGGGCATAGCCCTCTCCTGCCTCCCCCACTGCACTCACAGCCAGGCCCCTGAGCTGGGCTGTGCAAGCCCACATGGAGCCACCTCCTCTCAGTTACACCAAAATACTGACTTAATAAAGGTTAAACGTCACCTTCTCTGCCCCATGAGAGGCAGGGCCAAACAAACCCTCACTGCACACCAGAACTGATGGAGCAGCAGAGAGGGCACAGGTTCTGAGAGCAGATAATTTGCTTTTCATCCTTGGGAGAATGCACAGATAAGGCAACACACACCCCACACCGATTGCCATGGGCTACTACCCCAAAACCATCCTGCACTGCCAGCCTTCTCCTCGCACTGCACCGACACTTGCTCCCTCTCACTTGCCACGAGCCTTGGCAGCTTTCACCTTCTGAAGCTGGACCAGATTCAAGCAGCAAAAGGAAAATCTCAGCAAGGTGGCAGCAAACAGCCTGTCAAAACAAACCAGAGGGGCTTGGGAAACCTCCGTGCTTCATCCTGGGGAACAGAATCCATCACCACGTCAGCAGCAGTGCAGCAGCAGTGCTGCCCTGGCCCTCCAGGACATGGACTCTTCTCAGCCTTGCAGGAGAGTGAGACAGAGCGATCATCAAGCTTGGACTTGATGATCTCTGACGTCTTTCCTAACCTTATTGATTCTATTATATATACACATATGTTTCTTGGCATTAAAATATCAAATAGGAAACTGCTGTGAGGATTTCTTCACCAGTACCAGTAGTACACCAGACTAAGCCAAGACTTGCTCCAAGACAAGCAGCATCCTGACACAGTATGAATGCAACACGCAAGGACAATTCTCATGCTAAATACTTAGAAAACTGGATTTTTTTCTATTCCTCTGGGTTTAAAACTGCCCATATGGCACAGAAACTGACCACAGTCCAGATATTTATGTTCAAGTGCATGATGAACTTTCTGTGGGAGTCTGAAGCTGTCTGTGCCACGTTTGAGACAGAGCAGTGAGAATCTCAGTTCTGTGACCCTGGCAAGGGTGGGGGAAGCATATGAATCAATCAACACCAGCTCTTCTTTCCCAGAGGAATGTGTTTGGTGATGCTGGATGAGCAGGCATCAAGTCCTTTCCTGCCTGTCATGGGAAGAGAAGCCCACTGGTGACCCTGAGCACCGTGTGGTGCCAGGGGCTCAGTGCTATCAGCTGCATGGCCATAAATGTCCATTATGCAGACATCCAGTTTGGGGAATTTACAAACAAAAGAGACAAATGGCTATAATAATGTATTTATACAGCAATCCATGGTTTATGAGGTATTCATTTACTATACATTAACTGTAAGTTCTGGGAGAGGAATTTGAATCTGACCAAAGAAATATAACAAACAAGTAAGTGCTTTGTTACTGCAAAGGAAGTCTTGTGAAGCAGAGCAACTGCTGTATGCCCATGTGCGATGTAAGGAGCTCTTTCTTAAAGACAGCATTTCATTTTTAGAATTTCTAACGTTTAACAGTTGCCCTTCACCATTTTACAGTAATATCAGAGGAGCAATAGAGCTAAAATAGTTATACCTCACTAAAACTAATGGGGTTAACATGGCAGTGACAAGACAGGGTCTGACCTTCAAAGTCTTTTTTCAAGGAACATTATTGACTCCATTTAAAAGCTGAACAACAAGGCAGCACTCTCTCTGAAATAGCAGGGTCAGATTTCAAAGCTGTGTAAATCTGCTCACCATACCAGGAGGAGTCTCTGGCGTTACCTAAGGAAGGTCAGAGCCCGTGGCTGAAGGAGCGCTGCTGATGCACTGCAATATAATTCTTTTTTCATCTCAGCTGGTTAGCCTCATGTGCTGCCAAGGCAGTGAGAGTCCCTGCCTGTCCCACAACTTGTTCTTGGCCATGCCACAGCACAAACCTGCTCCTCTTGTCCCTGGGGGCCAAGGATGGAGGAGAAGGAGCACAGACACCACCAGGAAAACTTTCCCAGGGCCATAGGCTGAGCAAGGCTGAAGTTTGTACTTCAAGAACATGTGCAAAGCACATTCATCACTTTAAAGCATCATCCAAAGCTTCTGACACCACAGCACAAGATTTTGGAAAGTCTCTGTATTTATCTTCCACCAGCAAAACCACCACAGTCAATCCAAACTGACTGAAATTCAACATTTATAGAACTTTCTAATGTAAAGCCACCCATCACTGATGGTCACTATGCTTTTGATTTCAATGCCATGAGTTCAGACAACACTTACCAACTTTGATCCAGAACCAGGAAAAGTACAAATTTTATCATTATTACATGAGACATTACTTAAGTGTACGTTATCTTCAATGAAAACAGTTCCTCGGAGCGAACCTCTTACAAAATCATTTGGCTAGAACACTGTAGGTTTGGATCTGGAAATGAAAACTACCAGTAATTCCATGCAAGGCAATTCCAACACCAGGAAAATTAATGAACATTGCAGAGGAAGGATTCTTGGATAAGAGGGAGAGCCGTATTAATCTTCAGCTGCTTATAGGCCATAAACAAGAAGTTTTATAGACATAGCTGCAGAATTACAGCCGGGTGTAAGGAAGCTTTAAAGCCATAGCTGGAAGCTGGGTAGCCAAGCCCTGACAGCTCCTGGCAGGGATGTGGGGTGGGTGTACAGCTCTCCGTGCCACCAGGCACACATTGTGCACTGCCTTCACACTCTTATCCAAAAGTCTTCCTCCTAGTGATTTCTCACAAACATTTTTAGAAGTAAAAGGAGAAAAAGACTCCTTAAACAGCATTAAACTCGCTGAGAGCTTCTTGTTCTGCAAAAGAACTCTTTAACCTTATGGAAAGCACCATAAGAAACCACCATTATATAAGGTCCATTTTCATTACAAAGATACCTTTTCACCTATTCTCATTTCACTGAAGTTCACTTTTGGAATGACAGACTGGACGAGTTTGGGCACGAGTCCCCTCCAGACAAGGCTCAGCCAGCCGGAGCACAGGGGGTGCTTTGCTGCTCAGTGTTTGCTCTCCAGGGAATTCCGCTCCCCACCAAAGCAAGGTTTGTGTGCCTGGGAGCTCCTGGGGGGCTCTGCAGCTCCCTGGCAAAGGCAGGGAAGGGGAAAATATGCCCTAAATACAGCACAAACACTTCCTTCTCCCACCCCTCTGCCAGCCTTTGGCTGAGCATGAACACCCCCAGTGCTTTGGGGTGGTGATTTGGGACTTTCTGGTGGCTTTGAAAAGGAATTGGTCACCTCAGGCACAGCACAGACAGACTGGGAAGAGTCAAGAAAACATAAAACCTGCTCACACATAAGGGGATCTTTATGAAATTCCAATTACTTGCTGGCGTGTTACCTAAGAATCCCTGAGAGGTAAGAGAAATTGCTCGCTGTGAGGCCGGGGGTAATGAAATTACAAATCCTTTCATGAGTAAGCATGTGCTAGAAAGCTACATTTATTTGGCCTACATATTTGAAAGTGTTCAAAAGGTTATTGTCTCACAAAATCTGGATCAGGAATTACTACTTATACTTTCTCTAACAAGGAGCCATATTCAGAATAGGTTTTAATTCCTTGGTGATTGATTAGAGTAACAGACATTACTGCAAAGAAGTCTCATTTAAATTCTGTTTTCTGAAGGAGTATCAATGATGCATACCAAAAAAATATACTCTCGGATACTTACTATAAATAACCAGCAAATGCAGTCCCCTCGAGAAACCTGGTGAGCCCAACAGCCTCGTCTGTTCAAGTGGGTAATTAATTTATACAAGAGAATTCCCATCTTATTTCCATACTTTGTCAGCAGCATGTTGGAATTGCAGAACTGAGATTCAGCGTTGCAAACCATGGATGGAGCTGACTTTGCACAAAGAATGATTTTTACCTCTACAGAACAAGTACATGAGATGGGTTTCAAAGGTTATTTTGATGCCATCCTAGGCTGGGTGCCGAACTCCAGTTGTATTATGGCAACAATTTGAGATTTAAACCATCTTAGTAACTGACCCCCAGAAGTGAAGGGTGTGTGCAAAGCCCTCACAGTGTCCCTGTCCCACGCAGGCACTGCCCTAGCTCTGTGCTGCAGGGAGGATGCCTGGCTGTCCCTGCACACCCCAGCCAGGTGTGAATGCTCTGTCCTGCTTCACTTTCAGCCACGCTCTGCACATTCCCTTGGTGCCAGCACTGAGCACAAGGGATTTCCTTATCCACAACATCCCAGCTGAGTGTGTGAGTAACCCCAGTGCTGCAACACCAGCAGCCTGGGTATAATGCACTATCAGCAGAGGCAGCGCCTCACTGTCACACCAGAGCTGTGTTTGGGACAAGAACTCCTCAGAGGGTATTTATGGAGGCAGGGCTGGCAGGAGCTGCAGAACACTCTTGTCTCACCTGGCTGTCGTGGTCCCCAGTGGTTCAAACTGAAGGCAGCAGCTGTCACCTTTATTTCATGAGTAACACAGGAAGATGGAGAGCCACCTTCTCACACATCTCTGTTTAAGAGACTGGGGTTTGAAAAGAACACGACTCAAGCTCTGAGCATTTCTTAAATTATTTAGGCTCTTAAAAGTCGGCAGACATCTGACTGTGCCAGGCTACACAGCTTTTAGCAAAGCATGGCACCCAGTCTTGGCATTCTGCACACCAGGCTTGTGCCTGTGCCACTGCACAGATCTTTGCAGCTTTAAAAGGATCATCTAAATTATATTCTCTAACTGAAGATCACCAGTTCAACATACAGCTATGGCTTAAAATACCCTTTAAGGTAGGATCCAAACAGCCCCATAAAAGCCTGACACAACAGTGTTGGTAGCCAGGAGCTCATGACCTGTGGTTAATAGCTGGGTTTCAGAGGGAAGATGCACATGAGGAATGGGAGAAGGACGGTGCTGAGGAGGGTTTGGGCTCTACAGGGGAATTCCTGCAGAGAACAACATTCCCAGTGCAGAGCCTGCAGCTCTGAGAGGCGCCCTGAAGCCCAGCCAGCTGGAAAAGCAACAGCAGGACCTGACCCAGAGCAGCTCCCAAAACACAGCCAGGCAAGCAGCAGCCATGCAGCAACATGTCCTGAGACATCCCGAGACACAAAACCCACAGCAGCAGCACTGACCCCAAAAGCACGCCCCTGACCCCAAAAGCACACCCCTGGCTAGGACAGGTGTGGACACTGGGAATTCAGCTGCTCCCTGCCTGGGGGGCTCCAGCAGCCCCCAGCCCTGCTCCCATGCCTCAGTGGGACTGCTCCAAGCACAGCATACAGAGCTGAGGCTGCAGCCACTGAACAAGAGCTGAGGACACAGAGAGCCAGGTCACATCTGGCTGCTGTGCCTGCAGATTGGCTACTCGGGCTACTGTTTGTTGCAGAGTCTGTGAACAATCACTCTGAGTGCTCTCCTCTGTGTCATTTGGGCAGGTTTGGCTTTTCCTTGCACCCTCTGCTCACAAACCCATGCCTGAGGTGACAAGGGAAGGGGTGCGGGGAGGGCTGTGCACCAGCAGCCATGAGGGAATCAGCCCCCCATGTGTCATAAATGGGATGTTTTCATTAACAGAAATGGTTGAATTAATTCATTTTTCCCTCCTAAACTAGCATCTGGCTGCCTAATAAAGTACAAAGGCCATTTCTGGCAGAACAGATAGACACTATTTAATTTTATAGTATTTTATTCTTCCTCATTCTGACTGCCTTATTCATGCTACCTCAGAACTCCAACTAGCAAAAAAAAAAAAAAACCAAAAAAAACCCCACTGAACAGAGTCACCCGGGGCTGTAATTCCTGCTGATTCACACTTGCTGGCCCAGAGGCGTTTTCTCCTCACACACCAGTCTCCTGAGGTTTATTTTTATTCCTCAGATATCCTATTTTGAGGGCTCAAAGCTGATTTCTCCCTGTTACAGCAAGGACTGGGATAAAGTAGAGAACACAGGATTAAGCCTGAGGTAATTCAAGTAAAAATGAGACAATGCTTCACCTGATAGCAAAAACCACAAAGTAATTGCAAACAGAGTTTGTTTCTGAAGGACCACGCAAGCATTCTCCCACCTCCAGTGCTTTTTATGGTGGCAGGAAGAGGGACAAAGGGTGGGTGTGCTCAAGGAATGCTTCCAAACCTTCACTGCAGGTCTGCTGTCACAGAATCATAGAGTATCCAGGCTGGAAGGGACTAAAAGGATCATCAAATCCAACTCCTGGACCTGCACATGGATCTGTTTGTCCTTATTTCAGAAATCCAAGGCCATCTCTCTCCAGGAGTTTCAGAACCAGCAAACACACAGCAGATGGATTGGTTGAAATCTCAGCCACATCCTCAGAAGTTTCACAGGAGCCTCCCAGTAGCTCCTGCCTGGTCAGGATTCACCAGCAATAAATGCCACTCTCACATCACTGATCTCAGCTCACAAATTGGTGCAATTCACTTCAGCTCCAGAACAATTATCTTTATCTCTACAAGCCACCACTATAAAAAAGATCACCAGTCGTGGAGGAGTTTAAATGGAAAAAACACCTCCACTCTGAAACATGACAGGTCCAGCTAGACCCAAGCTGCAGCTGAGCCTGCCAAAACCAGAATGCAAATCATAAACCATTCCCAGCGAGCCTGCTTGCTACCTGAGTTACATTTATTCAAGGAGGAGCACTCTACTGCCAGAGCATGGGGAAATGGAAGAAAGTGGGAAAATCATAACAGAATTTGACACTAAGTTCTGGAAATACGTTTTAGTCAGCCCTGCCCTGATCAGGACATTTTTAGGATGACGAAATAGGCAATACAGAAATTAGAATGCCCCCGTTTGCTGCTTTTGCAGTAAGTGACAGGGTAAGATCAATGTTTGGAGAGAGACTGTATAAAGAGAATGGTCTCCATTAATCTCATCCCTTCCCATGGTGAAAACACTTAATTTACACTTTCTCAGCCGAGTAATTACTGCTGCTGCACACTCCCAGCTCCTTTAGGAAGGGAGTAACCAGCATCTGCACAGGATGTGCAGCAGGTCTGTGTGCTGCTGCAGGGAGCTCTCCTCAGTCCCCATTCCACACCTCTGCCCTGGAGCAGATCCCTGCAGGGATGCTGGGGTGCCAGGGGCTCCCTGAGCAGGAGGCAGCACCCCTGGGGGAGGTGGGAGCTCAGCCCTGGGGGAGGCAGGAGCACATCCCATCCCTGGGGGAGAGCAGGAGCACATCCCGTCCCTGGGGGAGAGCAGGACACATCCCATCCCTGGGGGAAACAGGAGCTCATCCCATCCCTGGGGGAAACAGGAGCTCATCCCATCCCTGGGGGAAACAGGAGCTCATCCCATCCCTGGGGGAAACAGGAGCTCATCCCATCCCTGGGGGAAACAGGAGCACATCCCTGGGCTCCCACAGCCTGCAGAGCTGAGCCTGCCTCCCCATCTGGCACAGGGAGCAGCTCTGGGACACTCCTCCCTGCTGCCCCAGGAACCACCACCGAGGGCTTGGCCCCACACAGCACCACAAAACCTGCAAAGGGCTGGTCCTGCAAAGCTCAGAGCAGCCCACAAAGCAGAGGGGGAAATATCCCCAAGCTCAGAGCAGCTCACATAGGAGAGGGGGAAAAAAATCCCCAAACAAATGGCAGTGAACAGAGTCGGTGAGAGGAGATGCTCCAGGGCTCACCTCAGCTGGCTGATGTGAACACAGGGCAATAGCACAGATAAACAACAATGCTAAAAAGAAGAAAGAAAACCAAACCACAAAATTAACCTTTCCTGAGCACCAAAGTGTTCCATGTTGTTTCCACCATTAGATCACACATGAACCAGCAAAGATCTGGGAGATGAAAACTCAGCTAATGTATAAAACCAAAGCAAGATATGTAAAATACAAGAAATAAAGCCAAGCTTTCAACCAAAGGCATCAGGATCCAACCACAGCAGAGTTCTGGGGCCTCCTTCAGCATACAGCTGAACAGGAGGAACAAATGTGACCAGCACCTAACTTGGGCCAAAAGCCTCTCTGGAAGCTCCCATAGTTCTCTAAACTTTCCTAAACTCTGGGGGAAAAGAAACACCAAAAAAATCATAAAAATAAATCTAGAATGGCCGTGGAGTCACAGCACTCTGCTGAGAGCTGGGGGAACAAAACCCTGCACACTGCCAGAGTGGCTGCAGCCTCATTAGGGAACAGCACGAACAGCCCCAAAGGCTCTGAAAATCAGGGGATTGATGTCATTTACATAATGCTGACGATTCCTAAAGGGAGAAACAAAGTTATTTGGCAATTCTGGTAGATTCTGTCTTTTCATAGTTGGAAATACACGCACAGAACTTGTGTTTTCATTCTATATCTGTCGGGGAGATTAATTTTTGTTTCAAGCCTGACTAATATCTTCACTCCCCCTCCATCACTGGCTCAGGAGTCACCGAAGACACAAGATGTATGTGTTTGATTACTTGGAGCATATGGAGCTACTCCCATGCATCACAACCATGTCAATTAAAACAGCAGAAGGATGGAAAGGCTGCTGTCCCACGGCAAGAGAGACCCCTCACTCTTGGAGAGGCTGCTGTAGCTCCATCTTCCACCACAATTCCTGCTGGGAATGGTGGGACAGGCCAGGGGCTGCCTGGCAGTGGCTGTGGGTGCTGGACAGGGTGTGGTGGCACCAGTGCTGGCTCCCAGAAGGTGCAGCAGCTCCATTGGGCAGGGGAGCAGCAGCCTCAGAGCTGCAGCAGCCTCAGAGCTGCAGCATCTACAGCCAGCCAGAGAGTTCTGTGTTCCCACGGGACTTTTATTTTTCATTCCTACCTCTGCAATGTTTCAAGGAAATCACAGGTATCTCAGCCAAGGGGCAAATGGCACCCAGTGATTCCGAAGCCTGCTTCTGTCCGCTGAACAATTCATGCCTGACATGCCATCCATCACATCTTGCTCCAGGCACCTCAGCCTAATCCAGCCCCCAACCAGACCTGTCTCAGCCAAGCAGTTCCCGGTGATCACAGACTGCAAATCACCCAAGCAGACTCTAAAATCCAGTACTTAGCTCTGCTGCTGAACACTTTCACCCCAACAGACTTGCTTAAACCCTCTCATTGAAAATTTTTTCCTTTTTTAAAAGAAAAAGAAAAGGCAATTTAATTTATAAAACCATCTACTTTAAAGTTACATGAGGAAACAGCTTATTGTGCATCAGTCCTAACTCAGGCCCACATATCATACACAGCCTTGGTGCACAGCTCAGATTTTGAGGCAGGCTGGAGCAAACAAAAGGGAAAAAGGAAAAGAAGAAAGCTGCCATCTCCATCCATGGACCTGGCACACCTCCTGTCTGAACAGCCACCAGGTGCTGCTTGTGTTGGGACTCAATCTGAGCTCCAGATCTGCTCTCCTCATCCCATCTGCCTTAAACTTCTCCAGGAGATGGACTGGACAGCTCAAGATTTAAGGGCTACCTCCAGAGCCCAGGAGAAATTCCACTGCCTAGGGACTCATCAGATTCCCTGCAAGCACCTTCCAGCTGAGTCTCGTGAGAACATTCTGTGCCATGTCTTGAAAGAGGAGGTACTGCTCTTGAGTTGATGAAAAATGAATTGGAAATATGAGCTGTATACGTGCTAATTTCCAGCGATGAAGTTTGCATTCATTACAGTAATGAGCACTGCATAAAGTGTATCATCAACATTCCCTGCAGATGTCAAGAGGAATCCAGGAGGAAGTACGTATACTTACCACAGCTGATCATAAACATCATAAACTTCCAGCCCCCCCGAAAACATAAAGCAAGAGAGAGCCCTTTTTCTCCCTGCTAGTGCCCAGGGGTATTTGAGTATATCTCTCATGGTTCTTGAACTAATGAGCTAAGACAGGCTTTCAACCATGAGATAAATATTACAAGTGCTCTAAATATTTTTATTTAGAAAGCAAAAGCACTACTGTTTCACTTCCTTCCCAGAAGACAAAAGCTACAAATGTGATTACACTGAGTTGGTAACTGGAAATAACTAATTAAAACCTTCTGTGAAGAGGAAGATGTTTCTTTAACATCACAACAGAGGGTAAAAGCAAGTAATTGAAAGAAAATGCTAGAGCTTAATAAATCATCATCTGAAATAGAGTTAAAATACCAGAATAAAGTTAAAATACCAGAAAACCCCATCATTGGATGGGGAAAATCAAAGCAAGGTGGGCAACAGTGAAATGGTTCCTGTTCAGTGAAACCAAACACACGCCACCTCCTGAAGGGATGGAAGGAGGCTGGGGTGGTTTGATTGGTTTCAAGGCCACGAGCAGCAGTAAGAACAACACAGCAGAGGACGAGCACCAATGCTACCATGAGCAAGAGCTCTCCAGACACCCACACAGGAGCAGTTCTTACCTTCTGGCAGCCTGGGGTTAGCGTGGATGGAGTTGGGGTCCCCGTCCTCCTCAGGATGGTAACGGTACAGGGTCTGTGACTGCTTTGGGGAGGACTGGCTGCGCTCCTCCTTCAGAGCCACAGGAGGAGAGGTCGTTGCACTGAACTTCACCTTGGGAAACTCATTCCCCTCGAGGCTTTCATGGGATGATCTCGCCAAGCTCGGCTCTGTAAAGTTCACCTCCTTCAAGCCCTGAAACACGCTATTCTCCGGCTCTTCCTTCCTGGCATGCTTTTTCATTTTAGAGTGGGGAGCTCTTTCTTGCTCGTGCCTCTCTTTGCTCCCTTTGGGTCTCCTCTCCAGCTCCTCCGGGCGCTGGGGCGTCTCGGTGGTGGCCGTGGTGTGCTGCAGGGGAGCCCCGGTGGTGGCGGGTGCCTGCTTGCGTGTCCCCTGCTGCAGGGAGGGCGCGGTGGTGCGGGGCAGCCTGTGGCGCTCGCCGCGCTCCGTGGCACCGCGGGCCCTGGGCACCGTGGCCGTGCTGGGCCCCGCCGTGCCCTCAGCATGCGGGAAGGCCACTGAGGGAGCCACGCTGGCCGCCGGGTAGTCATAGTCCTCCCCCTGCTCCTGGCTGAGGCTCTCGTGCTCTAGGTGGGCCGAGTAACTGCTGTACTTCTTCGGGGACTCCACCTGGGTGTTGTCACCCTCGGAGGCCTCCTGGTCGTAGCTGTAGGGATCGTCGTAGTGCCGCTCGGGCTCGCTGTCCTCGGCGTCCCCCGGGCTGGCCGTGTTCAAGGGGAAGGCGTCGCAGTCGGGCAGCTGGTAGCACATCAGCTCCCCGCCGGCGTTGGGGCAGTGGCACACCTTGCAGGGGGGCATGTGGAAGGTGTGCCCCGCCACGTACTTCTGCCCCTCGTGCAGGCAGCCGATGCGGCCGCACTGCGGGCACCCGTCGGCCGGCACCACCGCGTCGATGCAATTTGGGGGCAGCTCCGGGCACAGCATGAACTGGCAGCTGATCTTGCCCCCTCCCTTGGGGCACGAGCACTCGGTGCTGCCGAAGTCCACGAAGTAGGACTGTCCCTCAGGCACCTTGCCGTTGACGAAACCCACGTTGACACAGTCGTAGTACTGGTAGCCCTCGCAGGTGCAGCCGTGCTGCAGGCACGTGGCGCAGCACTCGCCGGGCTCCAGCACGTCCTCGATGCAGTTCTCCAGCGCCTGGCACTCGGCGCCCGTGCAGTCCCTCTGTGCCTGGCAGCTGCCCGTGCATAGCAGCAGCAGCAGCAGGGTGTCCCAGGGGCTGTGCCGCCAGCTCCGGGCCCTGGCCATCGTCGTCCCCAAGGAACGCGGCTCCGCTCCAACCCCGCACGCTCAGCCCTGGCTGCTCTCCTGGAAGGCCGGGGGTTCGGCTCCGAATCTGCAGCGGTTTCCTGAGTTACCTTTTCTCATAGATCCTGGAGTTATGAAAGAAAACTCTGTTAAATGCTACACTCACAGGCACATATCCTATTAAACATTAGAGGTCTTTAAAAGTTGGGACGAAATCCAACATCTGGAAACCTAAGGACAAAAATTAATCATAATGTCTTCCAAGCATTAGAGGCACTAAGTTTGGAGTTGGATGCTTCCCCCACCCCTGTTTCGAAAAAGAAAGGAAGAAAAAATGGCTGTGACTGTTCTGTTTTGAATCTGTTGACAAAACATACATATTTCAATAAAAAGAAGGCCCTTCTTAGACTTCAATGCCTTTTAGTTAATCTTTCCAGCTAAAAAGATTTCTTGGCAGAGAATAAGTAAATACACAGTTCTTCCTCTGCAGATATGAGCTTAAGATAATTATTCTTTATGTTTTAATTACAAAGACTCAAATCTTAAGGAATTTTTATAGACAAAACTTAGCCTTGGGACGTGAGAATTTGTCTGTACACACATTAACTCAAAACCTGGATTTTTTCCTGCCTCCTTCCCCCACTGAGCAATTTCTCGCACTTCAGTCTTCAGCAATAACAGTTATTTCTTTGCTCCAGCAGGGCTAAAATAGAACGTCTTTGTGTGTTGCGGTTACTCTGTGGTTACACATCACATTAACTATCCTGTAATACATTTTACATACATCCAAGGGCCGGATCCTCCGCTCACAGAAGTTGGCACAGCTCCACAGCAGGACTGTGGTGCACACAGGGATCGACTCCAACTTCACTGGAGGACATTTACAACCACTGAGGATGTGCCACCACTGGCAACCACTGCTTTTAGTTCTGACAACACCAGCAGTACTTTTTAGTGAATTACTGTACTATGAGCACACAATATACATCTATACATACATGAACTGGCATAATAACACTTTATTAAAGTGCCTTGAAGAGGAGAAAATGGTTTGCTTTTTAGGTACTGAGCCCTTTGAGCATCAAAAACTTCAAGGGTTAATCAGCTGTTGTCCTTTATACCAAAATTATGCTCACAAAGCTACACAATTTACATGGAAAACCACTTACAACAGAAAAACAACTTGCCTATAGAATTGTATAGAACCAGCAATCTGATTATTTTCCCAGGACCCCTCCCATCATCAAAGAAACAACAACCCTAAAACATTTATCTAGGGGGTAAAACACCGCCACATCACCCCAAACAATGAACCACACACGCAACAGGAGTTGTGCCAGAAAATCCATTCAGAAAGATTATTTCTCCCATTCAAAGGGGGCTTCCAACAAGCCTGCTCAGTCCCTGTGGCAAGGGGCCAGGCTGTGGGAAAAGCGTGCCTGTTCTGATAAGATATGGACAAACTGTGCTAAGAATTTCCACAGCTCTGCCCTGGAATCCCATTTACTTCAATACCTAATACAGAGACAGAATTCTTACAAATGTAGGTTTCCTACTACTAATTTGAGTATATTAGCTGGGTGTGCTAAAGGAGAGTGATTGAAGGAAAAATAGAATTGTCAGAAAATACAGTAATGGCTTGGAAGAATCTCACTTTTTCAGACTCTCACTGCTCTCAAAACCAGGCAATTTCTCACAAAGGAGAATTTTCAATATGTGGTGCTGAAATTAATTCTTCAGAACGCAGCCTGGGAATTAATAATTCATCCTGCTTTCAGCAGCTTTTCCAGGTAATCCAAATTTGTAATTGTTACATTGCTTTAGCTGGGAAATAATGAATGGGAGGACAAGTCTAGATAACTCCTGTGAGGGGCTCACAGCAGGGTTTCGTCACATCCCCTCCCACAGAACCTCCCAGCTGTGATGCCTCAGTGCACACCTGTCCCCTGGGCAAACCCCATGGGGAGGCAGCTGAGCTCAGCTCTGCCCTGGCTACATTCCCTTGTCCACATCAGGCTTCCCAGAGAGCCCCAGCACCCATCTGGGTGTCAGGCACAGGTCTGGCATCACCTGTGGGACAGGTAAGGGATGAGCTGAACTCCCTCAGCCCAGGCAGCCTGTGCTGGGGGCACAGCTCCAGGTGAAGGGTGCCCCAAAACTCCTCAGGCACGCTCTCAAACTCCCCAAAGAAACCCCAGTGGTCCCTGTGCTGAAGCAAGAGGCAGAAAGCAGTGATCACTGACAGGATGCTCAAGGACAGCTGAAGGTTTAACACAGGACAGTCCTGCTCTGGTGAAAGGAGCTGCTGCCCTGTGCTGTCACCTCCTGTCCCCTCACCCACACCTGTTCTGTCCAAGGGTTGGTTTGCTTGTCTGGGTCACTGCCAGTCCCTCCTCCCTTCCCATCCTTGCTGCCTCTGGCCCATGGAGAGCCCAGAGAGCTCATGGCAAGCCCTGTCCCTGCCTCTCACACCTCCTGCTCCCTGCCCTGCTCATCCCCCCAGTGCCTTTCTCCTCCCACATCCCTCAGCACTTGGGTTTTCAAGCTTAACTGATAAGGCTGAAATCCTTACAAACCCTTCCTCCACCAACAACACCACAACCTTCCCTTTCCTCAGGCCCCCTTTCCTTCCTCAGAGGCTCCTTGTTCCTGGTGCAATGACTCCCACAAAAATATCTTTTATTCCTTCAAACCACAGCATTTCCCCTGTGCTTTCTCCATCTGTTTCCCACACCCACCACTCCCCCCAGCCCATAAACTCACATATCAAAGGAGCAGCCTCTGCTTTGGGCACAGAGAAAACCCTCTTTGAGAGAAGCACAGGCTGAGCCCCATCCCTGCACACAGGGAGCTGTGCTCCTGCCAGCCCCTGCAGCTGCTGTGCTCCACCTCTGGATCCCTGCAACCATGAATGCTCTGGAGACAGCAGCTCCTTCCTGGGGAACAGCATCAAAAGCTGGAGCTGTAAATAAAGGTGTCTGAAGCAAGAGGGTAAAAACCCCACACTATCTCTGTAGGACAGGGGAGTTTAATGCCAGCAGATGTTATTGCAATAATTTGTTTCCATCAACTATTTTAATGCTTTCCTTAATGTCCTCTTACACAACTGGGGCACTACACAAGGGCTTCACTAAAATGACAATTCGTTCTTTGTACTCTCAATGTCCTTCACCCACTCTTACCAACATCACTGACTTCTGCTGTTCCATTGAGTGACAAATTAAGCCCTGCACACCTAAAATAAAACTCTTTCAAAGGTTCTGTTGAAAGCTTTACAGAACTCTACAAGGGAGCCATGTGCCAGCCCTCATGCACTGCTCCATGTCCCAGCAGAGTTCCATTCATGCCCATGGTGGAATTTCCTAACCTGTATCTCCTGCTCTGCTTTGGTTCAAGGGCTGGCCCTGCTGGCTTTACTGGGTTTTACTGGGCCACTATTAAAGAAGTTGTTGCCATTCCTGTGCTGGTAACACCTCCTGAGCAAGCAGGAGTGCCCATGCAAGAGAGGGGCAATGCTCTGGAGTGAGAGCAGGCCCCTCAAATTCTACCCAGGCAAACATGGGAGGTAAACGAGCAGGATGGTCACACTGTTGCACTTCCTTATGCCTCCACTCCTTCTTTGAAAAGTATTCCTAGGAAAGGCAGAGTAAAGACACCTTATGGAAAACCAGCTTTAAAAAGAGTCCAAATAAGCATGAACTGCAGGCACACTGCAAAAGGAAAGCAGATGAACCCAGTGTCTGTGTGATGGGACATCCAAGGCTAACAGCAGCAGCCATCAAAATTATAACTAGTCCTGGCTGAAAAACATCATATCCCTGTCTCCTGGCAGGGGAATAAAACAAGATTTCAAGATGCTTATTTCAATTCGGTTTGGGGCCAGAAAGTTATAAATTTTGACATTTTTGCAAAACAATATACTCCAAGTGATTTACTTCAATCAAAGCCATAACGTAAAACCAAAAGGAAGAATGTTGACTTGATTAAAATTGTTCAGTCGTATTACCCGAAAATGTTGATGAAACCAGTGTGTTCCCACAGAAGATCCAGACATTTTAAATGTGCAACTTCTTTAAATTAAGAGGAGCCTTTTATTGGGAGATTCTTTTTCCAGATGGTTTCATTTCAGTGCTGAACCAGAAAGCTTATTTGAGGTAAGCAGAGGTGACAGGAGGCACTCTCTTTCAAAGATTTCACACAAAGACAACCTCTCTGCGTGAAGGGTGTCCCAGAGGCAGGCAAAAGTGGGCACATGTGGAAAAGAGACCACAGGAGCAACAGCACTCTGTCAAATATTCACTGAACAAAAGGAGGCAGTCATTAGAAACAAAAAGCAGTAAAGAGAATAAACCCAGGGCACCGTAGGAAAACCCACTGACTTCCATCTTTTAAGATGTGCCTGCGATTTCACCAGTTGCAGCTCCCTGTGAAGAGGTTCAGACAGAACAATTCTCTGTCCCACCTCTCAGTCTCTCACTGAACTGCCATTTTCAAGGATGACAGTGACAGAAATGCTGGTTTGATCTGTATCTCCTGCTTCTAGGTGTGAGCAGGGCCAGATGCCAGGCTGATGTGAGAGTGGGAGGTGGCAGTCCCTCCTGTGCTGGGTACTGGGAGCACCTGGGGCAGCCCCTAAGCCTGCCCATGAACCCACACCTAAGGTTTAGACACACAGAGAGAAATCCTGTGGGAAAGCCAGTGCAGGGCTGGCACTCACCACTGTGCACAAAGCAAATCCACCAGCCCACAGATCTGCCATGAACAATCCTCTGGTCTCCCAGGGCCAGCCAGCTGAAATTGGCTGTGCAGGTCCAAGCTGTACCAAACATGAGCAGGGACCAAACACCAGCAGGAACCAAACACAGCCCTGCTCTGTGCTGCTGAACCTCCTGCTGATGCTGAATCTCCTGTCAGGGCAGTGCAATCTCTGCAGGAAGCAGGGCAGCAGGCAGCAGCACATGTGCACACCCATCCCAAGGAACAAGGGGAACGCATTTCCCAGCCTGAGCATTTTCACACCTCTCCCCAGCCAGAGCTCCGGGCTGCTGCAGCTGCCAGCAGCTCCTCACTGCCGCGGTCACGGCTTACACTGAGCGAGGAAGGAGGGAGGGGACGGAAGGAAATGACAATTTAAAAACAATCCCTTTTAAACGCAAGAGAAAATGGAAATTCGTGAGAACATCTGAATCTTGTATGAAAACCAGAAAAAAAACCCTAAACCCGAGTAACTCCTGAGTGGGCTGTGCCAGCCCGTGGATTAAATCTTCCTTACACACCCTCTCCATCCAGAAATTTGTGATCTCACCAGGGGCTGGAAGGGATTGGAAGGGAAGGGAAGGGAAGGGAAGGGAAGGGAAGGGAAGGGAAGGGAAGGGAAGGGAAGGGAAGGGAAGGGAAGGGAAGGGAAGGGAAGGGAAGGGAAGGGAAGGGAAGGGAAGGGAAGGGAAGGGAAGGGAAGGGAAGGGAAGGGAAGGGAAGGGAAGGGAAGGGAAGGGAAGGGAAGGGAAGGGAAGGGAAGGGAAGGGAAGGGAAGGGAAGGGAAGGGAAGGGAAGGGAAGGGAAGGGAAGGGAAGGGAAGGAAGGGAAGGGAAGGGAAGGGAAGGGAAGGGAAGGGAAGGGGGAAGGGAAGGGAAGGGAAGGGAAGGGAAGGGAAGGGAAGGGAAGGGAAGGGAAGGGAAGGGAATTGCTGCTCTCCTTGCAGAGGGAACTGCAGGGCTATTCACCGGGAGGATGAATGAAAAGAGAGAGGTGCTTCCATCACTGCCTTTATCACCCTGCAACACTCAGGCCCAGGGCCCATCATCTCTGCCTGCAGATTAAAGGAATCTGAGCTGAGCTGAACGCCTCTGCAGGGCAGAGGGGTAGGATAAACCTCAGGGTAAATCCCAGTCCAAGGAGCTGCTTTTTGTTATTGAAAGCAAAGCACTCTGGAGTTGTCAACACTCTGGTTCTTGGCTAAACAAGCCCGTGTTCAGGAGTCATAACTTTTGCAGGCAGTTTTCCTCAGCTTTGTTTTCAAGAAGGAATCAGTTATCATTAACCCCCTTTTCATGGAAAAGCTTTTAAAAATGGACATTGAGGAGTCTGAAGGATTTTTACTTAATTCAACAGTAAACTCAAGAGGAGGCAAACAAGAAGAAAGCAGAATGGGATCCAAACTCACGGAGCCTCTCACAAGAACTCCAATAAGAACTCCCTCCCCAGCAGAAGCTCCCTCGGGCAGAGATGCTCCAGAAGCTTTCCAGGCCATTCCCCACACTCAGACCCAAACAGGAACCTGACACTGCAGCAATGGAAAAGCATCACCCGAGGTATTTCAGCTGGAGTAGTCAAGCATTAACAGAAGTGACCAGGCAGCTCTGGGATTTACTCTCCCAGAATGTGCAGCATTGAAAGGCTTTTTGAAGTCCCAGAGAGTGAAGGCAGCATTTTCCAAGTGAATGACAGAGCTAGGGAGGGGAGAATCTTGTCTTGGGGCTATTTGTCAGTGCTCCCCTTCAGCCCAGCCCAGCCCAAAACAACAGGGCAGGTACTTGGATTCCAGAGGAGTGAATTCTATGTTGCTGGGAGTCGCCGGTGCAGCAGATCCAAAGTGACTCAGTGGGAGCATGGCGAGGAGCCAGGCAGGAAGGGCTGCCATGGGACACAGGGAGCTCAGCACAGGGCTGTGCAGGGAGCAGAGCTGTGGGGACAGGCCCAGGGCTGCCATGGGGACCCTGAAAAACTGACCATGGGATCCCTGAAAACTGACCATGGGACCCCTGAAAAACCAGCCATGGGATCCCTGAAAACTGACCATGGGGACCCTGACAAACCAGCCATGGGATCCCTAAAAAACCAGCCACGGGATCCCTGACAAACTGACCATGGGATCCCTGACAAACCAACCATGGGATCCCTAAAAAATCAGCCATGGGGTCTCTGACAAACTGACCATGGGATCCCTGACAAACCAGCAACGGGATCCCTAAAAAACGGACCACAGGATGGATCCCTGACAAACTGACCATGGGATCCCTAAAAAACCAGCCACGGGGTCCCTGACAAACTGACCATGGGATCCCTGGAAAACCGACCACAGGATGGATCCCTGACAAACTGACCACGGGATCCCTGGAAAACCGACCACAGGATGGATCCCTGACAAACTGACCATGGGATCCCTGAAAAACCAACCACAGGATCCCTAAAAAACCAGCCATGGGATCCCTAAAAAACCAGCCACGGGATCCCTGACAAACTGACCATGGGATCCCTGACAAACCAACCATGGGATCCCTAAAAAATCAGCCATGGGGTCTCTGACAAACTGACCATGGGATCCCTAAAAATTCAGCCACAAGGTCTCTGACAAACTGACCATGGGATCCCTGAAAAACCAGCCACGGGATCCCTAAAAAACGGACCACAGGATGGATCCCTGACAAACTGACCATGGGATCCCTGAAAAACCAGCCACGGGATCCCTAAAAAATGGACCACAGGATGGATCCCTGACAAACCAACCACAGGGACCTTGAAAAACCAACCACGGGGTCCCTGACAAACTGATCACAGGATCCCTGACAAACTGACCACCAGGTTCCTCTCTGAACAATGCACAGGGGGCTCAGCAAGTCCTGGCAGCTGGGCCAGGGTCCCAGCTCTGCTGCAGAAGGAGCCAAACTCTTACACTGGAGTGAAAATAAATGTGTTTGCTATTGATACACGTTTTTTCTCTTCTTTTTACATCACCAAGTTTTAGGTGACTATATATACTCCTCAAAAACACAATTAAATAATCCAGCTATTCCCACGCCAGCCAAAGAAATCTGGGAAAAGATTAAAGCAAACTCACCAACAGCCACTCAAAAATGTTTCCCAAGGCACAGCCAACAAAAACTTGTCAAAGCTCATAAGTTATGAACTAATTTGCACAGGGAGAGCTCTTTTGGTAGCAGGCAGGTCCCTGAGCTCCACCGCACCTCAAGCAGCCACACACATGTGGAGGCAGCCTGGAGATGGGGCAGCACAGCTCCCAGGAGCCAGCACCAGCTCTGGGCTCAGGTGAGCACTGTCAGTACTCTAGGCTGCTCTGGTAAATGAAAGAAAGAAATTTTTCTCATTTATTTAAAGTGCTGCACTCCTCTCTTCCCTCTCAGGAAGGAACAAATGCCTAGTTTCCAAGATGTGCCCCATTATTTAGATATTTACCATTTCCCACCGAAAATAACTCAAGCAACAACCCCTGCACAATGTCATAACTGTGCCCCTCAAATATTTCCTTTCAAAATCCTGGGCTAGATTTCTTTCTCTCTAATCTCCCTCCAGGATGCTCCAGCCCCTGCCCCTTCCCAGTTTTACAGAGCTGCCACTTGCAGGGCTGCAGTGCCTGTCCCCAAGGAAGAGCCTGCTGCAGCCTCAGGGACAGTGGCACCAAAACCTGAGATGCCATTCCCACTGTGAGCCCCTCTCCCCATTTCTCCTTTCCGCCATGAAAGAACTCTGATACTACTTAGACCTCTCTGCAAACAGCAGATTTAAGTTTTGGGGTGTTTCTTTTTTGTAATCCAGTTTTCTGTGACACTCTTTGAACCCCACTGCCCTAAGCAGTGACAGGAATAACTTTTGTTGGGAAATGTGTTGGTTGGAACATCTGGGCGCTCCCTACCTATTTCAGGCAGCTCCTTCCCAACAGTTCAAACTGAAAATTCCCTACCCCCAACTAAAATCCAAATCAGGCCAAGGAAAGCCTACTATTTCGCTGACAGCTTAGCAAGTGGCCTTTCCTGCCCCGTGCACTGCCATGTGACAATTTGGAAATAATTACCAGGGGTTTTCACCCAGGGAAGGCTGAAGGGAGCTCCAGGCAGTTCTGCACAGCATCCCTGTGAGCCACAGCCAGAGCAGCAGTGCTGCCTCCATCACCTCAGCTTCAGCCTCAGAAATGAGCAATTGGATTTGAGACTCTCCGGAGGAGCTCAGAGGGATTCGCTCCAGCCTGCCAATTAATTCCAAATCAGTGCCAAAACAAAAATGTCAATACAGGAAGTTTGTAGCAAAGCATTCTTTCCGTAATTGCATCCTGACTTTGTCACTCTCGTGATTAATGGTGAAAATCCAGCTGTTGGGCATTGAAAAATGCCCAATTACTGGATCTGGTTGAGCATCTGCCCATGTATTCTTTGGTGTGAGGAAAAAGAACTCAGACTTGTTTCAGAATTTGTGCAAATTCCTTCTTAACCTTCATGGACTGCAGACAAGAGCATATCTGGAGTATGGACTGGACATACCACAAGGCATATTGCCAATTATAAATTAATAAAATCCAGAAAAAGCAGCAGTGATCATTCCCTGGGAACAGTTTCCTTTCATATGGTGACAAAAGAAAGCCCGTATCAGGGTTATTATAGATAGCAATTAAATCCTTCAGCTAAAGCAAAAAATTATTATTTTAATGGAGAAAAAACTAGAACACTTGGTTAAAATGTTCTCATAGAAATGTTAATTACCACAGGCATTAAACAAATGGAAATCAAAGCCTACCATTTGTTGAGCACTTTGAAAAGTTTTAATGCAAAAAAAAAAAAAAAGTGCTGGAAAGAAACTTTCCATTTTTCCTCATGAATGAAAGTAAATCCCTGTAATTGAAGCTGCATCTATCATGCTGCTAATCAGTCAGCAGCCACAGATGTAATCCATCAATCCAAAGAGCTCCTGCACAAACCTTCCATAAAAGATAATGGAATTAATTTGGTTTGGTGGGTACCAAACTGAAAAGGAAAGAAGCCTGCTCTGCTATTCCATCTCGGAGCCCATCCTGCAGAGACAACAATAACTCCAGGTGGAGAGAACAGAAGTCACACCTGCACTACTACCCCATCTTCCAGCTCGGGTTTATCCTTCCCTTGTGCCTGCAGCAGAGGTGGAATCCTGTATTGACTCCCTTCCTTTGATAGGGAACAGATCCCAACTGTCCAGGGGGCAACCTTAATTTGCAGAATAATTTCCTGCAGACAGGAGCACGGGTTTATCCTGTTTCTGCACAGAACCCCAGGCTGGCACACTCAGTTGCTGAGTGTCCAAATGCACTGAGACAGCTTCTGCCCTCAGATGCACCAGTGCACTTCTCATGTTCAGAACAGTTTGTGGTTCTGTACCATATTCAATCTACAAACCAGAATGAGATTAGAAAAGCAACTCTTGCTTATTTTGTAAATTACACGTTGCATTTTCTAATACCACAGGAAGTTAGTATGATCTGCTGTGTGCAACCCAGACTCTTGAATATTTTAAGTTACTGATCATCATGCAAGGCAAGTAAACCCATCATCACTTGCAGCTACAGGCGGAACATTCAAAATAGAAATCCCAACAAACCAGATGACACTGCATTAACAAAAAATTCTGACTGAATAATTGTGTCTGTTATCTTATGGACATGCACATAATTTAAACAAGAAACCTTTCTTTCCTTTAACATCATCTTGGTTTTGTTGAACACACTGACCAAACAGTAAATTCAATCTGATTTTCCTCACAGCAAACAATACTCCACCTAAAGTGCTATTAACTAACACGAACAATTTGTTTGGTCTTGGCGCATTAAAATACATATTTATGTTTTGGTCAATGATCTTCTAGAAGGGAAGGAAACTATTTTATTTTCCAGCTGAGGAAATCCTATGACTGTAAAGATACTTAATACAAGGGGAAGTAAATAATTAGTACAAGGGGAAATGAATAATTAGTACAGGGGGCAGTAAATAATTAGTACAAGGGGAAATGAATAATTAGTACAGGGGGAAGTAAATAATTAGTACCAGGGGAAATGAATAATTAGTATCAGGGGAAATGAATAATTAGTACAGGGGGAAATGAATAATTAGTACAGGGGGAAATGAATAATTAGTACAGGGGGAAATGAATAATTAGTACAACAGAAGAAGAATGAGGTTGTAGTCCTTCTTTCCACATTACTTACACACAGTCCAGCACATGACTGAGAGGGAAAATTAAGATGGAAAAGTTACTAACATGAAAGATGATAGAAAGTCTCCCAAGAGTACAGAATATTCGGTATTTAAAACAATAAAAGAAGGCTAAAAACCCCCCAAGGGCAGCAGGGGAGGTGCAGTGGGAGGCATTTCAGCTTTGCAGACTGGGCTGAGAGGCACCTGCAGAGAGCCTTCCTGTGGCACGACCCTGCCTCACCCCGCCATGACTGAAAGGCTTCAGGCAGCCCAGCCAGACATGCACACCCAGCTGACTGAGCTGCAGCCTGCCACGGGAGAGAATTTCCCTGGATTTCCGGAATTTACCACACACCGGCTCTGTGCTGAAAGCAAACAGCCCATACCTCGATCTTGGGGATCCAAAGGATAAAGAACAAAAACAGAGCAAAGAAGGCCATGGGTTTGCATTCTCAGAAGGTCACTGGTGCACTTCAGCATCAGTTTTCTGGAAGTCACCTCACTGATGAGGTTCTCTACAGTCAGTGGAGGGGTGGGTAAAGTTTCAGAGGGCAATTAATATCCTCAATAAACTGCTTGGGACTGATGGATTGTCCCTCTGCTGTGAGCTTAACCATAGAATTCCAGGCTGGTTTGGGCTGGAAAGGACCTTAAGGATAACCCAGTTCCACCTTCCACTACCCCAGGCTGCTCCAAGCCCTGTCCAGCCTGGCCTTGGACACTTCCAGGGATGGGAGGTCCACAAGTGTGCACCACAGAGAGACTTTACATGATTAATTACCTTATTTTGGGGTAGATAAAGCTGCAGAGCATGTGATCTTCCACTTTGCAAAGGAGAACTCTATGGGCAATATGAACAAAATTTACAGAATTGTAAGGAACACAAATAAACTGAAGGGGATGTTCCTTCACCAAAGGTGGACCACAGCAGTGCAGAGGCCAGCGAGGAGAAAGCAATCATGCCCTTGGAGAATCCCAGCAGAGCCCTGAAAAAAAAATGATGGATTCCACCATTCCAGCAGCCCATCCAGAGGAATGGAGAAGGACAGTGGTGCAACATCTCCCAGTTCTGCCAACCCTCTGTTTCACCTACAAGACAAACATCTGTGAAGGGTGCCAGGTGTGCATCCTTGGAGATGTTCCTCTCAGTAATATGGCAGTAGCCACATTGTACAAGGGCATGGTAAGGATCTGGATTTGCATGGTTTCCACGCTCCTCTCAGAGAGCCAAAGCTCTGCAAATCAAATCAGATATAAAAATAATGTGCTCTTGTTAAACACAGGCTCCTGTCAGTACACGCTGACCACATCACACCCTGACCACTGCCTCCAAGGCCTGATAAATGGGATTTCCCCTTCTGGATGTTCCACACCAAGATAAGGGCTCACCTTTAAAATAGGATTAAGCAGCACCTTTCCAATCTATGGAATTGGAATTACCTTCCAATCTGTACTACCCCCTCAGCCCACAGGCACTGCATTTCCTTCAGTAGGAGATTTGGGGTGGTTTGACTTTATCTTGTTTACTTTACACAAATGCTGTTCCTTTCTTACAGACGGATATGATCTGTCGAAGACCTGGAACATTTTATCCCATAGCAAAACTCCTTCAAAAGTACCATCTGTTCTTCCTGCAGGGGCACAGTAATGCCAGAAACTGTTTAACATTGCATAAATTAAGACCATGTAATGGATAGCTCATTGTTAAAGTGAAGCAAGGCATCGTTTGGAACCCGATGACACACATTTTGGGGTTTTGCCTTAAAAATGGTATCCAATGTATTATTTTTGGTTTGCTTTTAAAATTTCACATTGGACATTAAACAGCAAAGGTGGGTGACAATGTGACCTTAATGTCTGCCTTAATCCCCACTTCCAGCAGGATCCTGTGTAATAACTTCAGGGGGATAGAGACCCAGAGTGGGCCACTGGGTTATAATAAATTCTCTGCAACACCGAATTCTGTTCTCCTTTCCCCTGGTGTGTGTCTGTTGTATCTGCAGGATACACTTCCTAAGAGAACAGAATCCAATGTTCAAGTTTAAGAGCCATTAAAACATGACTTTTTTTACAGATATTACACTTACTGCACTCACACACAGCTCCACACTCTGCCTTTCACTGACTGGTAAAAAACCCCAGAGAAAAAGATTTCTGGTAAGGAATTTCTGGTAAGAAACCAGAAATGAACTGGAATTTGCCTTTCCTTTCTACACCCCAATGCCAAGACATTTAACCAATAAAAAGGCTGGACATAAAGTCCTGCTATGAGTATGTATCATCTGAGTCAACACTAAAACAGCCTTCATCTGCCATTCATACAAGAAAACCACAGAATAAAGAGGGGGGGAGGAAAGAGAACTGCAGCAAAAAAACCCAAAACACACACAAAAGAAATCAATAGTGTTTAACTGGGAAAAAAGGCTCTGTAGAATGCTGCTCCCAGAGTGGGACACAGTGGCTCCATGCCCAGTTCCTGGGGTTTCCTGGGGTTCCCTGGGGCCAGGCAGCCCCTGTCCCACAGCTGTGGGAGATGGGTTCCAGCACATCCATGCACAACTCACACTCCTTGGAGCAGGAACCCAGCCCAGAGCATCCCAGTGACACAAACCAGCACACAGCACTTGCACGCCCCAGGGACAGCAGTGATCATCTCAAAACTCCATTATTTCAGCCCAGAAAGTCGTCACTGAAGACCCTGTAACTGTATATAATCATTACCATCTCTCTGGGCAGCTCTCACACTGCTATAATAAAATCCACAGAAGAAAAGCACTTTTAGCCCAGCCATTCCTAATCCCAGAGACAATGCCTATATTTTTCCATCACATCAGATCCTGGAGGGTGGGGGGAAGGGCAGGAGTGTGAGGAGAGGGGGGAAATGCAACTTGAGAAGTGGTAAGTGTGTCAAAATCTAAATTACTGGGAGATATTTTGCAGCACAATCCTCCTTTATGCCCGTGCAGCTCGGTTCATATGGCTCACATTCAGCCTGTCACAGTGAATCATTGCTACTCCTTGATTTACATTAACAAAAACAAACCTAACTTTTCGCTCCAGCCTGTGAGATATAAAACTTTGAATTCAAAAGGCCAGAAGTGGCATTAAAAATAATTGGTTTTGCAAGAAGCTCACTTTGAGGAGAAAACAAACAAACAAACAAACAAAAGCCCGTGAAGATCTGACTAATAGCACAGACACATGTGTTGCTTATGGAGCATTTTGCAAAAAAAGCGAAAAGCTTTGTCCACGAGCAGCAAAGACCCAGCTTTAGCAGCCTCAACAAACAAAGCAAACCCGCCCCTCTCCACTTAAGTCTTTAAACTGCACCAAACTGGAGATATTTAACAACAGCTTTAGAGCCTAAAGAACAGTTTAAAAGTAAATCTGGAAAACAAAGTACAAAAATCACAGTGAAACCCAGCCAGATGCAAGCTCTGCAAGGAGCAGAACACAAGGCACAAAGCAAAGCCAGCACTCAAACAAAGTTATTTTACACTTCTCCCAGCAAATTTGCAACAAATGTCCAGTTGGGAAAGGTTTCAGCTGACCTGTGTATGAGCAGCAATGCAGATATGGCGAGGTCTCCTGTCACCTTTTGTTCCCAGCCATGTCAGCTGTGCTGTGCTCCAAGTGCTGCTCACACTCCCAAATCCCCTTTTCCAGCTCTATCTTAGGAACTGCCCAGATTTTGTAGTGTAATCTGAGCAGGGAAGTACCATGTGCCTATGATATGGTTAATTCACTTTTTACCCCCTGCAACGCTTAAGGAAGCTGCTTCACATTTCAAAGCTGAGCCTAGGGCTACCTGACCCAGGTACAGCCAGGGCAGTGCTGGGGCTGCCTCCTCCACCCCAATGGGGCCCTAGGATGGCTCACTGCCCCTCCCAGACCCCAGGGGGGGTTCAGGGGCTGCCGAGGCCCTTGCCTCCCTTCCCCTGGGTGCCTGGTGTAGCAGGGACTGCGGTTCCATCACAGAGGGATGTCCCCTCCTTGCTGAGGGCCACCACCACACTGCTGGGGCCACCACCATCCCCATGGCCAAAGCCAAGGCTCGTCACTGAGGCAGCTCTGGTGAGGTCCCTCAGGTCCCAACAAAGCCCTGGGCATCTCCTCTGGGATCTCTGGCAATGAAGATGTTCCTCAAACTAGGCTGGAAGAGTCCCATGCGTTCCTCTCCAGTGCTGCCATCAGCCAAGCAATTTGCAGTGCCCAAACCCCAAGCCTCTAAACTTAGTTAATTAACTCTTCTGTTAATATTCTTCTGTTGTTATTGGTCTGCTTCTGGTTTGAATTTGTAATTATCATCATGCTCGATCAGAATACAACACTGAGAGAAGGGGGAAATGCCTCTTCCTCCCAAATTCTGCACAGGGCAGAGTTACACCCACTGTGAAGCTGCCAAGCTCTGCACCACAGAAGGTGCCGAGGAGAAGAGAACAGTCCTCAAATCCTGTTCCTCCTGCTGGTCCAGCCCCACACTCAGGTCCCAAACACCGAAACCAGTGGTAACAACCAGCACTAGCCTGGCACAGGCATTTCCTGAGCATCCTGAAAAGGTGCAGAGTGACGAGGGCTGTGCTATTCCCCAGCTTTTGTGCAAGCAAATCCCACCTAATCCCAGTGTCAACACTGCCCTGACCCAAGCACTGCCCACGGCAGGGAGCTGAGGGAGCCCCACCTGGCCAGGGGAAGGGAGGGCTCTGCTGCTCCCTCTGCAAGCCCCAGGCAGCTGGGGGAGCACAGAGAGCTGCTCTTCAACAGCCTCCAGAGGGCCCCTAAAAGGAGACTAAAGGGAAGAAACAGTCAGGGATCATGGAAAAGGAAGGTATAAGACAAAAAGATGGCAGAAAACCTTTGGGGGAACTTTAATAACCCTTGGCCAGGAGGCAGAAAAGCAATTTCATGTAAGGAACCTGCTTTTTAAATCCTTGCCCTGGTATTTAACATCTACAAATACCTTGTGTGGGTTTTCTAATAACTGAGTTCTGCATCTTTGGGCTTTCCTGTCTTCAAACTCTTGGCCTTTGTTCTAAAGCAAAGGTGAGACCTCTATCTTCCCTGTTGCATAATTTACTAAATCCAGTTAAATTTGAAATTAGCATGTCAGTGAGGTAAAACCTGGAATAATGTAATGGACTATTTCAGATAAAAAGATACATCCTTCAAGGATGAACTCAACATCTCAGCTCAGAAATCTGATCTCCATCGGTTATAATGACAATTGCTTACAAAAATAAAACAACAAAAAGGAAGTGAAGTGACCTCAAAGGTTAGGAATGGAGGCCAACAGTTGTCCCTGCTGATGGCTGTGTTTGTATCACAGAATTATGGAATGGTTTGAGCTGGAAGAGCCCTTAAAGCTCATCTTATCCCACCCCTGCCATGGCAGGGACTCCTCCCACTGTCCCAGGCTGCTCCAAGCCCTGTCCAACCTGGGACACATCCAGGGGCACCAGAGCTGCTCTGAGCACCCTGTGCCAGGGCCTGCCCACCCTGCCCCTCTGCCAGCCCCAGGCCCCACCTGCACTGCCCCACAGCAGCACCCCGGGGTGCTCATCCCAGCACCCAGGCAGTCCAGATGCGCCATCCCTGGGTGCTGTGGGTGCCCCCCCAGCCCTGCAGGTGAGGCCAGGCAGGGCTGCACAGCCCGGGCAGGGCACAGCTCCTCACTGCCTGATTCCATCAGCCTGCAGAACAGGCTGTAATTCGCTGAAATGATGATTAATCAAATCTCATTTTTCTCTAAGGCAGCTAATGAACAGCCAATTAAGTGTCTCAGTAATTCTCCAATAACAAAGGAATACTTGTGGAGTGACAACTTCCAGCTCTTTAACAGTGAAAGTCAGCCTGGCTGGAGGGGCAGGAGGTGTGTGAGCACCACATCGACCCAAAGGCACCTTTTTTAGATCACCACCATCACCCCATCCTCACTGCTTGCTCCCAGGCCTTGGTGCCCAGTGCTGTGGAGGGACAGAGCCAGGGGACAAGGGATTGGGGTGCCCAGGGGACAGGGGATTGAGGTGTCCAGGGGATTGGGGAGGACAGGAGATTGGGGTGCCCAGGGGACTGGAGTGTCCAAGGGACTGGGGATGGGGTGCCCAGGGGATTTGGGTGCCCAGGGGACAAGACAATAGGGGATTAGGGTGCCCAGGGGACAGAGGACTGGGGTGTCTAGGGAATTGGGGTGCCCAGGGGACAGGTAATTTGAGGGGAACATCAGACAGGGGACTGGGGTGGCCAGGGGATTGGGGTGCCCAGGAGACAGGGCAAGACAGGGGATTGGGGTGCCCAGGGGACTGGGGATGGGGTGCCCAAGGAATTGGGGTGCCCAGGGGACAGGGGGGAACAGGGGACAGGTAATTTGAGGAGGAGACAGGGGTCTGGGGTGCCCAGGGGATTGGGGTGCCCAGGAGACAGGGGAATACAGGGGATTGGGGTGCCCAGGGGACTGGGGATAGGTTGCCCAAGGAATTGGGGTGCCCAGGGGACCCCACAGCACCCCACATCCAGCTGGAGGAGCTGGGCACCCAGGTCCTGCCAGCTCCTCCCGTCTCGTGGTTCAGTTCACATCCTTTCCAGACTCCAAACAAATCCACGACCGCTTTGTTTTGATCATGTAAATCAGGGCAGGATTAAGATACATAAACACAACTTAGCGCAGTTACCCGAAAAGCAAGGAGTGACTTTTTAAAAATAATCCATAATCTTTGTTTTTTGAAGTATTTCTTCAGTGGGAATTGTGTTGGAGCAAAGAATGCAAAACCTAGGAGCTTCCAAGAGGGGGTCATGTGAAATTACTCTATTTCAAGATTTTTCCAAATCACTAACATTTTGACTCTGAATGTATTTGTAAGAATCTGCCAAAGAAACATCAAACGAGTCAATTTTCTTTTTTTTTTTTTGCAGTTTGTAGCTGTCTCCTTTTTTCCCACATCTTAAAAAGTTTTTTTAGAGAACTTATGCCATTTCTGTAGAAATTTCTGCAATCCACAATGACATTGCAAATTTTTTTTTTCAAGTAAAAAGCAAGCCTCTCAATAAAGAACAAAGAACATCCTTTGTTTCAGACAAAGAATTTCAGGAGAAACCACAAAATGTTCAAGCAAAACATTAAACATTTGATTTTCCACCCATTTTGCCAACAGTCTGAGTTTTCCCATACTTCTAATATCAGTGTCAATAAGGAGGGGAGGGGATGGGAGGCAGGTCAGATGGACGACAGTCACTCTGCAACTTAAAACCTGGTAATTACATAAAGATGAAAACAAGATGTTTTGCAGAAAGCTTTTTTTTGTCTTTAACTTAACTTTTCTTTTTAATGAGGAAACAAGACCTGCTTGATTTGCCCATCAGGAAAAAAAACAGCATTGAGGGAAAACTGGAAGTTGTTACTGGTGTTATTAGAGAAATGCTGGGCTCTGCTCCTGGGAACACCCAGCTCTGCAGCCACCTCAGTCACCGACACCAGTCCTGTCCTTTGTTTAGGCCCAAACATTACTGATGGCAGATGTTATTTAGGCTCTTTAAAGGAGTGTTAGAAAAGCAGCCTTAAAACCAAATGGAAACATTTCATTTTGAGCCCAGCAGAGTTTATTTGAAGTGCACACATGCTTGCCTGACACACTTCACTGCCTGTTTTCACAGAATGGTTTGGGTTGGAAGGCACCTACAGACCATCCAGATCCAACAGAATTACTGAGTTTCAGTTTTTAGTTCGGGGTTTTTTTCCCAGTGCAATGACATCCCCCAGCTGTGGCACAACGTAGAACCTCATGCAGCTGCAAGTTCAGTGCCCAGCACTGCACAAACACACAGGCACTGCTATTTACACCCCAAACCACAGAAACCTAATCAGGAATTAAATACATCACCTGCCTGCTCTAGGCATACACTTCATCTTCACAACAAACATCACAACGTGCTGAATTATTTTTCAAATCGTTACAGAAAGAGAGGTTTTGGTAAATTTAAGCAAACCCCAGTGAGTTTCCTTCACTTGAGTCTATTTAAATGCAGGAATAGAAGTGATGCAGTGATGCACTCAAGTTAACCTGTTTGCCCAGACTGGAGAGACATTATTAAATGTTCTTGTTCTTTTACACATCCTAAATATTCAGACACTTGCAGCACCCCAGGGCATAGTGTGCTATGTCAACACCTTGAGAAGAATGCAAACATCTCAATAAAAGCAGGGAGAGATTGCTTATCATGCACTCTTGCTGTTAACATCTGCATTTTACAAAAGCTCACGAATTATTACACAAACTTTCCACAGGACAGAGCCTCCTGGATATGCAGGCAGCCATGCCAGGAACCAAACAGCGTGTCAGAGAGCAGACTTCATTTTTGGTTTTGCTCTGAAGGGAATGAATGTTTTGGAGCATTCTGCAGCTCCGCTGAGCAGAGCCATTTGCTCTGTTTAACCAGCTCACAACTGAGGGGTAAATCCCTCCAAACCCAAACCATGATATCCTTTCCAAATGGCCAGCCAAGTTTTATACATTAACCATAGCCAAGATCCCACCTTCAGGACCATCAGAATGACGTCTGCTGGATGTTGTATTGATTGTATTTGCAAGGGAAATATAGGTTTGATTTTAGGAAAGAGTGATAAAGAACTGGAATGGTCTGCCTGGAGAGGTGGTGGAGTCACCGTCCCTGGATGTTTAAACAAAGCCTGGATGTGGCACTGGGTGCTGTGGTTTAGTTGAGGTGTTGGGGCATGGGTGGGACTCAATGATCTTGAAGGTCTCTTCCAACCTAGAAATTCTGTGATTCTGTGTGACAGAGCCCCATGCACCAGGCAGATGGGATTAGAATAAAACATGCCATGCTACCAGATGTGAGTGCCCTGGCCACGAAAACTGAATCAATAAAAGGTTACACAGAGCAGGCAGAGCCACTGGGCAGGCTCAGCAGTTCACCTCCTTCAGGTGGATGGAGGAGCAGCCCCTCCATCCTCACTGATTCACATTGGGGAGGAAAGAGACAAACCCAGGAGCAAGCAAGATTATCTCCAGCAGTCTAATTAATTAGTGGCTCGAGATAATCCAGTTGGTTTTGTCTAAAGCAAATTAGGAAGTGCAGAGGCAGTGCCAGCAGGACTCAGTGGGGTCAGGGATGTGCACAAGCTGCCCACCCTTGACCTTGGGCCCCCACACCAGTCCAATAACTCTGTCCAGCAGAGCTGCCACATCTTCTCTGCCAACTCCATTTACAGCCAGTAATACACTTAGCAAAGCAAAACTAGATTAAGAATAAAACAAAATTGAGCTTTGCTATCAAAACTAAAATCTGGCAGCCTGTTCCCATGCAAAACCCTTCACAAGTGATACATTCGTGGAGGACAGCTGGAATAAATCCACGACATTTAATGACATACTAAAAGCAAACCTTGAACAAACAACTTTAAATTATTTGAAATACTACTGCGAATAGATGAAACTCTGCAGCGCTCACATGTTACAATAATTAATCATTTCTAAACAGTGGAGTTTAATTATTTTAAGAAAATCATTTGCAGAAGTGGGGGGTTTTCCCCATTCCAGACATATATTTAAAGTAACACTCTCCTGTGAAAAGGTTTCACTTCAGAGTTTTAAATGCATTCTCTCATTCTGATCTGATTCATGACACCAGCAAAAGAGTTTTCCCAGCTCTCAGCTTAATTTTTTTTATAAGTAACCTCACCTCCAAAGCCCAGAGCACAGCACAGAAAAGCAGCAGCCCTAGAAGTTTTTTTCTGTAAAACACTTCAAATGCGATTGCCACAGAATCTCAGAAAACAAATTGCCTTGTAACTTAAATGGGAATTCAGATCCCACAGGCATCCCCTAAACTTCTGTTCATGCACATCCAGTGTGATTATAAAAGGCTCACAAATGCTCAGGCAGAAGAGCAGGTCTGTCACTGTGGGTAAAACAGCTGTTCAAGGGGAACCACACAGGTGCCCTAAAGGGTTTCAGCTGTCCCCACCCTGAGCACCACCAGGGACCTGTGGAATGTCCCAGGAGGGCCAGCCAGCCCTGAGCTGGGGACAGGGACCAGCCTGAGCTGATTTAGAGCAGCACAGAGGGGAAGGGGCACATCTTCAGCTGCTGCTGCCCAGAGGGCTCAGCTCTCCCCGAGGGAAGCCTGGGGACACACAGCCCATGTGTCCTGGCGTGGCTGGAGCAGGAGCTGGCTGAGCACCAGCAGCTGCCTGGTAGTCCCCCACCACATCTGGCAGGAGGGACAGAGGGAACATTCACCGTGCTAGTGCAGACTCAGCTAATTCAAGTCAGAAACAAAGGTGGTTTGAGCTAACCTGGCTGGCTTTGCAGTGAGGTGGATTAAGAACACCCCTAAGACCCCTTCTGCCAGCTCTGGTGGGGATATAATCTTTGCTGGTTGTATTTTCTGTTTCCAAAATGTCATGTATGCCTGCCCCAGGAATTGCTTTTTCTCTCTCTCTCTCCACCACCAGTCTAGACAAAACTGCATTAAGATCCTTTCTTGACTTATGTGTACAGGTGTAAGGGGTTAGCAGTCACTAAAATGTTTTCTGGATACAGAAAAAAATGAGCTCCTTGTCTCCAAGGTATTCCCAGTGAATAGAGTCAGGAGCAAAAATTACAACTGAACTACAAGAAGTGCCCTGCTAAGGATCAAACACACACACAAAAAAATTCCTACCAAAATAGAATAATTAGAGTAGTATAAATAGAATAGAATAACAGAATAAAATAAATAGAATAAATAATAGAATAAAATAAATAGAATAATAGAATAATAATAATCCTACCAAAATAGAATAAATAGAAATACCAAAACAAAAGTCTGGGAGGTGTGGAAGGGCACTTCCTCAGCCTTGGTGTCACAGGGAGAAGGGTGTGAGGTCCCGTTGGTGGCAGTTCCTGAGGGGGTGGCCGAGCCCAGCCCATGGCAGCTGGCTGTCCGTGTGTCTGTCCATCTGTCCGTGCAGCTGTGCCACACCAGGGACTGGGGCTGGACACTCCCTGCCTGCCTCCATTCATAAAAAGGAGCCTGAGCAAAGGCACAGGCTCCAGTGCACCCAGCAGTAATGACAGGGACATCTCTGCCCCTGCCAGCCACATCTGCATGGGGAAGTCAGTGACCAGGGACAGAGCTCAGACTGCTCTCTGCCCCTGGATCCCAGTCAGTGACCAGGGACAGGGCTCAGACTGCTCTCCCTGCCCCTGGATCCCAGTCAGTGACCAGGGACAGGGCTCAGACTGCTCTCCCTGCCCCTGGATCCAACCCACAGAGCTCATCAGCAGCCAAGACAGGCAAGAATGTCTGTCTGCCTTCGTGCAAACCAAGGGATGGAGTGAATGCAGCTTCATTTGCATGAATAATAGGTTAGGTTTGTAATATGCAGGAATGAAAACGCAGCTCATGGGGCTGGTGTTGCTCTGGTCGTGTTCAGCAGGAGGAGGAGTGGCCAGGCCACGAGTGAGCTGCATTTCCTCATACATACATTTGTTCCACTCTTTGATGTCCAACAGAAACACCACAATAACATAAGCAGGAGAAAACAAACCACTTTTGGGAAAGCGCCTTTCCAAGTCTCTTTTGTTTAACTCCTGATCTGGATGAACGTGGAATTGGAAGGGACTTCTTGGGATATGAAATACAGACTCCTGTTATTAAAAGCAACAAGTCACTTCCAGCAGAAAGAAAGGTTAATGGTATGCCAGTGAGCTGGAAGGAAATCCAAATTTCTAATGCAAGAGAATGGGGGGAAAAGCTAAACAAAAGTGAATGCATGAGCCCGTATCACGAGATCAGAGCCTTATCCTAAACATATGGGCACATCGAAGAGGAGATAAGAGGCACAATAATTAAGAGTCACAGTTCTTTCTGTCACTAGGGATCTGCATAGAGCTGAGAAAAACACCCCAGCACACTCAGCCTGGGACAGAGCAGGAAGGGGAGCTCCCAGGGCACCTGAGATCACAGCAGCCCCAAGGTTAAAGGCTCATGGAACAGGCAGGCCCCAGCCAGCAGCATTCTGGTTTCTCCTGCTGAACAGCCAAAGCAGCTGCAGGAAAGCACGTGCCCAATGCAAGTCTTTCAGCAAGCACCAGAACGTCTGCAGAATGTAGGAGACACTTCTGGTTCTGGCAGAAGCAGCTGAATCCCACCTTGTAACCACAAACGATGGGAAGAAACTCCCAGGCATGGAAACGTTTGCAAAGAACAGTTTGAAAGAGAAGACCAACCCTATAAAGATTCCTCATCTCCCTGCATGAAGGAAAGAAGGCAGCAGAGAGAGGCGTGGCAGGCAGGAGGCTTGGGATGCCAAACCTGGGGGCACAGGAGGGTGGGGAGGGACAGCCAAGGTCCCTTCCATCCCCAGCAGTCTCCATGTGACACCTGAGCCACCAGACACAACAGCAGCGAGAGCAACAGGAGCCCTCAGAGCTTCCAGTGCACACCAAAAAGGCACAAAAGCATGGAGTGACAGCAGCCTGGAGGAGGGCTGTAACCACTCTGTCCTGCTAACCCAGAGGAAGGGATGTCCTTCAGCAGAGCTGGGGGGTTCTGGCACCATGGAAGCCCCAGCAGGAACTGAGGAACTGTCCAGCAGAACAGTTTGCAGGTAGTGCAGCACCAGGACTCCCTCCCAGCCAGAGACAGGTGATCAGGTGCAGAAGGTGCCACTTCCCCACTGCTCCATTGCCATCTACCACCTGAGCCCCAAAAACCTGCCTGGGGTGCCTGGTGGGCTGCATCTCACACCTGCAGGAGTGAAGCTACACCCAGGAGCACTCTGGAGTTCACTGTGGTGTTCACCCTGTGTGTAGCTACACCCAGGAGCACTCAGTGCTCACCCTGGTGAAGCTACACCCAGGAGCACTCTGGTGTTCTCACTCTGGTGTAGCTACACCCAGGAGCACTCTGGTGTTCACACTGGTGTAGCTACACCCAGGAGCACTCAGTGCTCACCCTGGTGAGGCCCCTAGGAGCTCACAAGCCTCTTCCAGCAGGGCCCAGCTTTTCCTCAGCCACACTCAGCCCCCATCTCTGGGGGTTGTTGCTGCCCTCCCTCGAGCTCGTGCCTGAGCGGGACAGAGCAAGCTTTGTTTGGAATGTCATCTTTAATGCCACCAAGCACTGTGGGGGACTCTGTGCCCATCATCACCTCTCAAAGGCCACCTACACTCAGTGCACAAAACTGCAGAACACCATTTATTCCAGCTCTGAGTAGATCACAGAAATTTAAAAGTGTGTAACATCATGTGATCATCTAATGCAGCTGGAAAGGGATTGAAGTGGATGGATGGGAAGAAAAGAAAGATCTCTTCAGTCACAAAAACCTGATTTAAACTAAAAGAAAACAATTTTTCCGAATATTTCTATACACTGCAAGGCTACTGTTTGCTGATTATTTATTCTGGTACCACTTGCAGGGTGCTCAGAGCAGCACTCCCACAGAAGTGGAGTGAGGGATGAAGAGCTCCATGGCTTTGCCCTCAGTTCCCTGTCTTTAGTGCAGAAGTGAAAGCTCCAAGCTCCACACTAAACTCAGTAAACTTTGCTCGGAGCATGGCCTTCGTGACAGAATCCATTGATGCAATTAAAATAACATTGAAGAGTAAGGCAGCTCTGGGAAAGCTCTGCCAACAAAGCCATGCCAATTAAGAGTGTGATTTTTGGATTATATTTTTAGGCCAACATCAGCCCTATTAATGGTGGTATAAATGGCTTCAAAGTGATTTTGAAGGTCCAGCTGACGCCACTTGGGAAAAGAACCAGTTAAAAGACCAAGGGTTTGGCCTCTGTAGGCTCCATTCTGTCATTAGGGGAAAATCTTTCATAATAAAACTAATTTCACCTATTCCACTAATAAGGGGGGTTTGTGTCCAAAACCTTCTCGGACAATTTTACACCCATTAAGTGTCTAACCACCATTGTTGTTAAATGACATACGTCACAAGTAAAGCCACATTTCTGGGATGTGCCCATCGCTTGTTTGCATCTGAAAGGATCGGGATACCTAAAGCAAAGATGGGGCATAAGGAGGAGCAGGAAAGGAGAGCTCAGGTGCTGATGGCCTGTCAGAAAACCACACACAACCCCAAACACCGCCCCTCTACTCATCGCCTTGTGGGTGCAAAGAAACCCAACTCGACGCTAATAAAACCTGGCAATCGCGGCGACTTTCCTTTCCAAAGAAAACCAAAGGTTGAGCGAGAAAATTCGATACCGGTGGGGCACACAGCAGCTCCGAGGCGCTTCCCCGCAGGTGTTACAGCCCAAACCTCCTGCCTGACCTCATCCCCGGGGCTCAGCCAGGCTCGGACTGACGGTGAGGGGAGGCACAGGGGTAGAGCAGCGGCTGCCTTTGGCTCAGCCCTGCCCGCACTCAGCGATCCGCGCTGATCCCCGCGCCTGCTCCCCAAAACTCCCGGACATCCCTCCCTGTGCCCCGAGCCTCCCCGGCACAGCCCCCGGGCCTTTCAAACAGCCGCTGGCTGCAGAAATCCGAGCATACCGGCACAAGCAGGCAGAGAGCGCCTGTCTCAGCTCTGCCAGGCACTTTCTCCTCTTCCTTTGGAACTCGCCATGGGTTTTCTGTCGGCTCCACAGCCCGCAGGACTCGGCGCTCCGGGAGCGATCCCGCCCGCTCTCCCCACAGCTCCAAAGGACATTGGCTCTGCAAAGGCTCCCCCCGCCCTGCGCTGCTCTCGCCTCTACCCAGAGCGTTGTTTTCAATAAACCAACAGCTCCCAAAACAGCCGCACAAACTTTTTTTTTCCTCCCTATGACAATTTGCCACTTTCAAACCGACAGAAAAAAAAAAAAAAGAGGGAAAAAAAAAAAGAAAAAGAGGAACAGCGCAAAGAAATCTCCGCGCGTTTGTCTCGGGAAGGGCTGTGGATGGCGGGGCTCCGCCGCACTTACCGGGCTGCGATCGCTGCGCTCCCGGGGAAGGGGCCCGGGACCCCGGCCGGAGGGAGGGGCCGGAAAGTGCGGCGGGGCCGAGCGGCGCCGGGGCCCGGCCGAGCCGGAGCCGGCACCGGAGCCACGGGAGCCCGGGCAGCGCGGCCGGACACAGTGGGATGGGGATGGGATGGGAGCAGCCCCCGGACGCTCCTGGGGAGCGCGGCTCCAAAGGACGAAGAAAAAGCCGGGGTGAGAGGTGAGCGCCGCGCCTGCCCCGGGGCCGAGCGGCCTCACCTGGCTCTGCCCGGGCTAACCCCGCTCCGCCGGCCAGAGGTGGCCTCGGGGCTGTGCTATGAGAAGGGATTTTCTATTTCTTTTTGTCCCAGAGCTGCTTGCTGAGATGTAAGCAGCCCCAAACTCACCCGACCCTCAGGGAAGCGTTTGGGCCCCCGATCTGTTCATCGAGAGCGCCCCGATGCCATGTGACAACAGCGAGTGTTTATGGAAACCCATCCTGGGGTAAAGCAGAGACAAGCCCCTGCAACAAACACTATGTCATCGGGAAAGCATCCCTCCCTCCTCCGAGGGGCTCGGGAATAACGCCGGGCTGCTCCCTGCCAGACACGGGGCTGTGCTGGGAGCTGGGGGGCTCAGCCACAGGGAGCGGCCGGCCCTGGATCCACAGGGAGCAGCTGGTCCTGAATCCACGGAGGGTAGCTGGTCCTGAATCCACAGGGATCGGCCTGTCCTGAATCCACGGGGAGCGGCCGGTCCTGCAGCCTGTCCTGCATCCACAGGGAGCAGCCTGCCCTGCAGCCTGTCCTACATCCACAGGGAGCAGCCTGCCCTGCATCCACTCCTTTCTTTGGGCACCCAGCTCCTTCCCCCTGCATTTCTGCCCCTCCAGTACCAGCTGTTGCCAGCCCTGGGGCAGGCAGCACTCTGACACACAGCTGGGAGGTTTTTACCCTGCAGGGCTCCTCTGCCTCCTCAGGCATTTGGCTGTGGGAAGGACAGAGCCTGCTTGGTGCCCAGCAGAGCTGTTGGCAGGACAGCTCTGCCCAAGGCTGCAGGGAAGAACAGCAGGAGTGTGGCAGTGTCCCACCAAGGCCACCCATCAGCAGCATCAGCCTGGGCCCTGTGGACAGCTGCAAATGATGCAGGGTGCTGCAGCTGCAAACAGCTGCTGGAGGCACCAGAGCATCCCTGGCCTAGCTGCTAGCTTTGCATCTCCCAGCAGCCAAGGGATGCAGCAGAATCCACTGCTGCAATCAGAGGTGGCAGCTCCCTACAGTGCTTGGTCACCTTCCTCCTCCTCTTTCTCATGGCAAAGCCAGCCTGGCCCAATCTGACACTAAAAATGCAACATTTTGAGGAAACCTTGGAGCTAGGCCTGGCTCTCAACTCCCATTCACAGGCAAGACTGAAGTCTGCACAGACAAAATGTGCATACAATTAGGGAAAAGTAGCAGGGTAAAAGTTTCCATTTCTGAAATTCCTGTCTCCAACACAGGCAGTGCTTGGGAAAGTGGGGCTGTGCTATTGTGTGATGCTGCAGTGCATGTGGGAAGGGTCCCTTGCTGCCCTGAGGGATGGACCAACTTCACAAAATCATTGTGTAACTTCAGCCAGAGAGAAAAATGGTATTTACTTCGTGGGCAAACAATCAGCCCTCCCAAAATGCTCCTACACAGTCTTGAATTTCATCTGGAGGAAGAATGAAAGCCCAGAAAGACCAGAGGACTCTGATTTTGCTCTGTGAGATGCAGAGTGAGCCCTGCTGCTCTGAAAGCAGGGTCACAGTCCCCTTGAATGGCCCAGTGACAGCCCAGGAGTGCCCCTTGCTGGCCCCTGCTGCAGGAGCAGAGGGGAACAGCAGGGCTGGGGCTTTATCTGGGCTTTGCACTGGGGCTGGGGCTGAGCCCACATCACCCAGCTCAACACCCTAAGCTGCACGTTTGAGGACAACCAGGAGAGACCAGAGCACTCAGGACTGTGATAAAACTGAACCAGGAATTACAGGAGACTCCCAGAGTCACTCCAGCAGCTTTTCCTGTTAAAGCCACGATGCCCTAAGCAAGGTGAAGTCTGTAGGCAGGTTTAAATTCTCTCACCAGACCCATTGATGCACATGGGAGATATTTCAGCAGCTTTCAGGCACCCAAATCCTTCCTCAGATCAAAGAAAGGGTGCAAGCTGCACCTCACCAGAGCACCACAAACCTGGATAAACTCAGGAAGTCCTATGCCTAACCCCAAAATTGGAACCCTGTCCTCACACAGTGCTTTCATTCAATTTATCCAAGTTAAAAAATTACTCTGTTTCTGAGCCATATTTTTAACAATATAAGATCACTTAAAATACTTTGCTTTGACTTCAAGTGACACTGAAGAACTAATACATCCAGGATTTAATGAAGTGAGGCTAAATGGAAATATCCATCACTTCTGAATGAAAGAAAACCCGACAGCATTGTCTGGGGACTGAAAGGATAAGGCAGGTCATGTGAATCCACACAAAGGCACTGCAGCCATCCTTGTGGGTGGGATAAGCACATACCCACTCAGGGACTAGCTTTGGAAAGCAAAACTAACTCTTTGGAAGTCTGATTCCAGGAGAAGAGTTTGGACTTGAATCCAGGCCCTTTTTTTTTTTTGCTCTGCCCTGTGCACCAAAGGGGAGAGGGTGGCACTGCCCCCTTCCAAGCGACAGGCAGGGGACCAGAGCACAGATGCTTGGCCCACCTAGAAACAACTTATCTTCCACATAAAGCCCCACAGGAAAGGAACCAAACCAGAAAAGAGAAGATGTGCCATTTTAAAATTCCAGAGCTGAGGAACCAAACCAGAAGAGAGATGTGCCATTTTAAAATTCTAGAGCTAAGACACAAAAAACCCCCAAACAAACAAACAAAACTGTCTCTACTGATTCCTAAGCAACAATTTCCTAACTGCAGACCAGTGGAACGGCACCACCAGTGTCCTCTGCCCCGTCAATTGTAGGAACTGTTTTTCTATGGCTCTCCTTTCCACATGGCTCTGGCATTCTCACTTTAAAGTGGTGCTGCTCTGGTTGAACAGTCACAGAGCAGAGCAGGCTCAGACTGAAATATTTGTTTGCGTGTCCTTATCCAACCACAGTTTTTCAGAGTTTGGGAAGATGTCACAAAGCAACAGAAAACAATACCCCCTTGGCCAAAGTCAGGCCACTCCACAGCATGCCTTTCATTGAAGTGTATGGCTGAGAAACACAAGAAATGCACAGCTCACACAGGAAAAGCTTTCAGAAGAATTCAGAGTCACTATCCTAGCACAGAGAAATCGACTGGCTGAGTCCAAACAAATCATTTACAGTCTCTGCATACCCTGAGCCTGTGCAGAAAATCTCGTACCCTTCTGGGGATTTCTGATGACCAGCACTTGTAAAGGTTTGCTGGGACTGCACAGCTGAACTTGTGACAGGGAAAAGGTAAAGAAGCAGCTTGCAGGAGAAGATTCCTGCAGTGTGAAAATCACCCACTCCAGCAGTTTGGGAGGGGAACAGCACCTCCCTGATCATCAGCCAGTTTTTCTGCAGGTGTGTGGTCACATTCACTCTCTGCCACAGCCATTCAGTGCCCTGAGAGGGCAGCAGGTTGTACACGTGAAAAGAACAAAACCTAATCCTTCAAGCCAGGAGCAAGCATTCCTGACAGTGGCCTGCCATTAATTTAATGTACTGGCAAGGCAAGGGCACTTATGAGCAGCATTTGATAAAGTGTTCTTTCAGATTCTGACATTTTACTGCCAGTGTCTGAGAAATGTACCCAAATCTAACATCAAAAGCAGGAGAATTATCTTTATCTTGGAACCTGATTGGAAACTGCTCGTGGTTCTCAGACTTTTTCACCACCAGTAATAGCAGTCAGCACTCAAATGTCACCTCAGTGAGGAGCCTGCAGAGGGCAGAGGCTGCAGGGACAGCCAAGGGCAGCCCCCAGGAACAGCCCCTCTGCCAGGGCTGCTCACCTGCACTGGTGTCACACACACAGTGCTCCCAAGGAACCCAAACCAAGCACATCAGACACGCTTCAGCTTGGGCTGGTCTGCAAACAGAGGCTCCAATCTGACACCCATGCAGTGAGTGGGAAAAGTGGTGTTCTTCCCAGTCACCCTGCTGGGAACTCCCAGTTCCTCTCACTGGATCCTCTGTACCTGAACATTTTGAGAGTGAGGAAGCTGAGGATGCAACTGAAACAATGCATTTCTTCTTATTGTTTTCTCTTTTGGAACTGCTCAGTGTTGACCTTGAAAGTTTTCAAAGAGCAGGAGAAGCTCTGGTTCTTCCCGTGGCGGATGAGCTGACTAATGCAGGCTGTCAAAACCCACCTCAGATTTGCTGCAGCACATTATGTGCAGGTTGTAAACAAAACAAATATCCAAGATAAGAGTGGCCACCAGCAGGCTGCAGCCCGTGGAGCCACCCTCAGAGTCATGACTGTGAAACATGCTCCTCATTTAGAAAGGATAAAACACTGAAAACCCACATCAGCACAACTTTACAGACATTTAAGGTTGAAAGCAGGACCCAGGGCCCACGGGCTCTTTCTGTGTGGGCTGATTTTTGTGGGTTTTTGCACCCACACCCAGCTGTGCTCCCTCAGCAGGATGCTCTGGGGGTGCAGAGATCTGGCAGCACTGCACCCAGCCTGTAGCAGGGGCAGGACACTGCAGAGACTCCAGGGGCAAAGCCAGAAGGGAAACAGAGAGGAAGAAGACAGCAAGCATGAGGAAATCAAGGAATTTGTAAAGGCATCATTCTGAGCCTGGCTATTCCCACCTAGATTCCAGCTGCAGGTTCATCTCCCCGGTAACACACTCCAGTACCCACCCCAAATGAGTGGATTGTGTTTTCATCCCTGAGGTGAGGAGTGATTTCCATCTGCTATTTCTGCATTTCACTGCACAGGAAGCCTCATCTCCCAAGTTCTCTGCTGCCTTTGCCCACTCACTGAACTGCCAGAATCATCAGCCCCTCAAAACCACTCAAATCATGAACAGGACTGCCTCTGTCTCATCTCCAGTGCTCACAAACACGGAGGGAAGCTCTGCTTAAGGCTGCCACAGCTCCCTGCTCTGCAGCAGCATCGCAAATCCCACTGCCCAACACCTTTTAACAAGGATGTCGCTTTATCTCATCCCCTCCAACCCCTGCACTGCTCTATCCTCACACAGGACTCACACACACGAGTCTGTCCCAGACAAATTTTTGAGAGGAGGCTGCTGTGAGCCCAGCCAGGTGACACCAACACAAAGGAGGGGCTGGCAGTGTTCAGGGGAGGTTTCCAGCTCAGCCACACAGGCAGAGACCTGCTGCCAGTGACTGTGGGTCCTTGGCAAGCTGCAGTGAGGTCCCATCTGACAAAGGGGTGCAGAAACCCTTAAAATTACTCGTCACAGATCAACGTTTTCCTCTGGTGAATGGCTTAAATAAAAATGTTTGCACCGAGGCCAAGAATGCAGGCTCTGAGGCCAAGCAACATCCTGCAATGGCAATAAATACCTACAACACAAATAAACTACCAGGATGGCTGTTTCCCCAGATGTCACAAAGTTACCCCGTGCACAAGCTGCTCTTTGATGCTGCCTGCTACCCCAGGCTCACAGCACTCTGCCACAGAAAACCAATCTTCTGCTAAAATAAACCAGTTGGGATAAAAACTGAAGTGCTGTTACTGAATATGCAGTTATTGTCATTGCTATTGCCTCACTTGTTTGAAAATGCAAATGATCCAAAGCAAAAAGTTTTGGCTGCTGTGGGAAAAGGGGTGACAGCCACCAAGTGCTGGCAGCCCAGCTCCCTCCTCCAGCCAGAAGGAAGGCCTCACATTAGAGGCTCTGCAAATTGGATAAGGTGTGGAGCTAATAAAAACTTGAACCAGCCTGGAAACCTGATGATTAAATCTTGGAAAGCTGAAGGCCATGTGAGCCGGTTAGTGCTGACTTCTGCAGTGATGGACCTCTAACAACATGTGAAAGTTATCATCTCACGAGGCAAACATCCTTGTTGTTGGGCAGCACAGACACACAGACAGCCAAGTTCTGAACAAAACCAGCTCACAAGCCCCACGGGGGCTATTTGGCCATCTCATCCTGCACAAATATACCCAGCTCACACAAAATCATCTCAGTTCAAAGTTAAAAATTCCTCCTGATGTTACCTGCTCTGGAAAACTGCAACGTTTCATTTGCTGTTTTTCCAGCCCAGCTGAAACTGCAGCGTTGGGGCTGGGTCCATGCAAGAGGCATCCACGTACAGCACACACTTCCTCGCTGGATTTATGGATGCTGCTGTGCAGGAATACAGCAGGGCTGGGATCCAGTGCAGCCCTGGTTTGTTCATGCTCAAAGGCCAGCCCAGGACTGCCTTGGATGTGACTCCTGTTACTACTGAGGGGAATAGCTGAGCCCATAAATCAGAGAGCAGCAACACCCCTCTCACAGCTGTCCCCAGTCTCCCTCCTGAAATTTGGCTGGGTGTTTACTCTGAGCTTCAGAACACACATGTAAACTGTTTAGGGATATTCCTATAGCCCTGTTTCTCGTTAAAAGTGCCAGAGAGAGAATGAAAAATGCGGCCCATTAGTGCAATAACCATCAGGAAGAAAAAATAAATAGGAAAAAAAAAACCCTGCAGTGAGGGTTTGACCTGTAACAGCCCAGGCTGCTTCCCCAGCACGTTCCAGTTTGTGGGGCTGCTCTGGAGGGGTTTTTGGGCAGGTCCCACTCCAGTGTGAGCCATGAACACCTCTGGGAAAAACAAAGGGTCACAGAGGACACTGTGTTTGTTTATTGTTGTCCTTCAGGTGAGATCTGAACGCTGGGATTGCCCAGGCACTGCTCACCAGGACAGGGCCCTCTGGCCATGCTGCTTTCTTCTTTTCTTTGGAAACACCTTCAGAGCTGCATGGCAGCTTCCATTTCTTGTGCTCTCCACACACAGTAAGGATCTCTTTGCCCTGGCCCCGAGGTTGAGGGAGCAGGGAAAGGTTAAAGTGCCCCAGGGCTGTTAAGAACAGCCCACTGACACCCAGAGGAGAGGAGGGCAGGAAGGTGGTTTATGGTTTTGTTTCTGACCGTCTCTAGCAATAAATTAAACTGATTTTCCCTCAAACTGCAATGCTAATGCTTCTGTGGCAAATCAGCACCACTCATAGAGAAATTGGAATAGATCATGGGTATTTCCCTCTTCAGTGTTACCTACACAAAGTAGTACCAAACAAAAGTGCTTAGGAATTACTGCCACAAGCAGAAAGTCTGGTGACATTTGTGATGAGAGTGGCCACAGCTCCTCACTGTCCCAGACAAAGCCACCCCAGGGCCAGCACCCCACATCCCACCCCAGGGATGCCCTCAAGGTGTGGGGAAATCCCTTTCTAAGGGAGCTGTGATGTTTAACCAGAGCAGCTCAGGGATTCTCCAGACCCAAGGACAATCACATTCCCACCCCTGCAGCCAGGAACTGGCTTGCAGTAAAAAGTGTTCCAGGAGACCTTCAGAGTCTCCACGTGAGGCTCAGAAGGGCTACATTTACCCTTGCTGTTAGTTAAGAATATTTTTTTTATTTTATTTTAATGAGACTTATCTGTGAGCAAAAAAAGCTCTTTGCAGAAAGAGTGTGTGGGCTTGAGGAGTGGGAGAGAGCTGTGAAGAGATTCAAGTCCTTCAGCAATAACCAACAGTCTGCTCGAGATGGGAATTCATCCTTTTAGCTTTAGGGAGATCTTTAGGATGTGCTGAAACCTGAGCTGATACAGTTTTTTTCTTTTTTTTTTTTAATTCTGTGTAGACCTTTATCTTCAAATAATAAACCAACACTCTGCCTCATGCAAGGCAGTGAAGAGAGAGTGAAAATATCCTTTGTCACCTACGTTCTGGTAATGTGGCATCAACACAGCATTTAATAAAAAGCCTCTTGATATAGTAATAAAGTTTATTTTCCAAACAGAGCTGTTGTTTGCCTAGAGTAATGTAAATTTGCAGTTCTCCTTTCAGAGACTTCACAGACAACGAGAGAAAAAGATTTTAGGATCTCCCCAAAGGAGAGATTTAATTGTAAAACAAAGCACTAAGTATGACATTTAGCTGAGGCTGTAAAGGCTACAGTAATTAAAAAAGACTAAAACATATGGTGCACTTCATGAGGCTGGTTAATACGAGCTCCCAAACTGAACCTTTCTGGTGCGTGAGAAGGAACAGACAGAAATCCCCCTCTATCCTGAGCCATAAAAAAGCCCTTGCTGTAGTCCTGGTGAGGCAGGAGTGACACTCCCATCTTAACTCACCTCATCTGGAGGAGAGGATTTCCTTCCACCTGCCACGTGAGATGTGAGCACTGTTGTGATCTGTGAATGCATTTCTGACAAGGTACGAGGGCAGGAAATTGTCATTGAAGTTTGTAATGGCCTGGCAGTGCCACCCTTGGCTTGCAGCAGGGGCTGATAAGAGCACTGAGGTCACACTTGGAGCACGTCCCCAAATCCCAGGGGCTGCCTCATGTTCAGTGAGTAGAGGAGCTGAGGTGCAGCAGGCACCAAGCTGGAGATGTTGCAATGTGGTCAAATCCCAGAACAGCAGAGATGGAAACAAAACAAACACAAACCACAACAACAACTTGTGTAATCGGATCCTTCCGAGGAGCTGGGAGCCAAGTCCCTGGCTGGTGCTAACCAGCACAGCTCTTTCTACACTCCATCTCTGCAGTTTGGGTGCAGTTATCATCATTTCATGCTTTAAAGCTCTACCTTCCCACTTCAACATGCAGAAAGTCTATAAACTCTGGGCTGCCAGCCTGAAACCATGTTTTGTGAAAATCTCTGCTGGGTGGAAACCCACAAATGCCTTTTCCAAACATTCCCATCTCTTGCTGCTGTGGGTGCTGGGTGTAGAGCCCATCCCTGCTGCCCAGCTCAGCCCTGCAGCTGACAGGGCACTGCCAGTTCTGCTCAAGCTGCTGAGCATTCACAGCTTTTTGCTTTTCAGGAAGATAGCCCAAAAGGAGGCCAAGGGGAAGGGTGTCTCTGGTTTTTCTGTTCCCTGGAAGGGTGACCAGAAAAATACAAATATCGTCAAAAGGCCAAGCCACATATATGTGAGAAAAAAAGCAGATAAGAAAACTCATCTGACTGCCCTTGAGCCAGACATTATTTAGCACCCTCAGCTTGCCCCCATAACCCAGGCATGTGCAGAATCACAGAATGTTTGGGCTTGGAAGAGACGTTAAAGCTTTTTGGCCCCAAATTCACAGTTCAAATCTTGATCCCAAGCAGCAGCAGCCACGAGGCTGTGCCATCACAGCCATGCCTGGTGCAATGCCAGCCTCCGTGCCATCACAGCCATGCCATCACAGCCTCTGTGCAATCACAGCCATGCCTGGGGCAGTGCCAGCCTCTGTGCCATCACAGCCACTGTGCCATCACAGCCACTGTGTTATCACTGCCTCTGTGCCATCACAGCCACTGTGCCATCACAGCTTCTGTGCCATCACAGCCTTGGTGCCATCACAACCTCTGTGCCATCACAGCCTCTCTGCCACCACAGCCTCTGTGCCGCCATCACAGCCTCTGTGCCACCACAGCCTCTGTGCCGCCATCACAGCCTCTGTGCCATCACAGCCACTGTGCCATCACAGTCACACCTGGTGCACTGCCAGCCTCTGTGCCGTCACAGCCTTGGTGCCATCACAGCCTCTGTGCCATCACAGCCATGCCTGGTGCAGTGCCAGCCTCTCACAGCCACGCCTGGTGCACCCCCAGCCTCTCACAGGCACAGGGGCTGCTCCAGCCCATGCACACTCAGCTGGCAGCTCCACTCCCTCAAAGGGACACCTTCAAAAGGCAAGGAGAGGGATTTGGGTGCATTTTCCCAGGTGGGAAGCCTGAAGCTCACAGCCCTCTGCCAGCGCTGTGTACAAGGCATCATTTGCCTGGTTAAGTTATGTGGAGAAAGGTGGGCTGATCTTGCAGCCCTGAAAAGCAATAAATGTCAGATCCAGCAGGAGCAGAGAGCCAGTGCATTGCAATGAGTAGCCCAAATCTTTCACAAAGGAGTGAAAATTCTCCCTGAGTTACACCCTGACTGAGAAATAATAGCAAGCTCATTAATGCTGGTGGTTTGTTTCTCTTTTCTTTTTTCTCTTCTGTACAAGTAACATGGAAACAGAAGGAGGAGGATAATTTCTCTGGTGCTGAAGGGCTTTCTGACTGCAACTATTTCTGGATTCCCCAAACCCAACATTTGCAGTTTGATCCCAGGAGAAAAATGTGTGGTTTGCATTTTTAGGAAAAAAAAACCCGTCTGATTAATTTGAGCAGATTTGCATATAAATGACTTTCAGGCTCAGCATCCATCATGATGGCAAGGCTGGTTTGTGACTCCCAACTGTCTGTGGTCTCCAGGAATCACGGCAGCCTCCAGGTATTCTCTCAGGTTGGGTTTGCTTCATTTGAATCTGAGCTAAAAGGCAAAATACATTCTGTTCTACCTAGGCTCTCTTATTTAGATGTGATTTACATGCAGGAGGAAAGCGTGAGAATATCAATATTTGCATTTTAAGCATGATTTCAGGATGTCTGTCGTGGTTCATTCATCTGCTTTTTGGCTCTTGCATGCATTTAGTTCACTTTTCCTTGGCTGCACAAGCATATGGGTCTCATTAGCTTAATGACACGCTTAATTATCCTTCATCCTTGCTGGCACTTCTTATCTGCAGTGTTGGGTGAGCTGTGCTGATACTCAGAATTATCCATTTCATGGCTAACCTGACTGGCAGGTCGGTGATCCCAAGGAGATTGTAGGTGATGATGATGATGATCAGCATCATCATCTTTGTTTTGCTCTTTTCAGGTCGGATGTGGCACCCTGGTGCCAAGCAGAGGCTTGGCACAGGGAGGGCACCCAGGGCAGCTGAAATGTTTCCTGAAGGTGCCCCAGGACTCCAGGTTTTCATGTTCTGGGTGGGCTGTCTCGGGTCCAATGAGGCTAACAGAAACAAACATCCCTGCTGCTGGCTGAGATCACATCCTGCTCCGAGGGCAGGGAGGGGCAGCCCCCAGCTAACACAGCCCCGTGTGTGCTGCCCACTGGCCCAGGGGACACTGGGGTGTCACCAGGGCAGTCACCACGGTGGTCTCATGGCCACCTCCAGCTGTGCTTTAAGCTCTGTGACAGTTTTCCCTTGATGTCTCTGCAGGTTCTGAGTCTCCTCGGTGAGTTCCACAGTATTGTGCCTCTGACAGTGGCAGAATAGCAGATATTTTACCTCTTCCCTGAACGAAAAGAGCTACAGATACATCAGATCATTCAATGCCTGAGCCAGCTCCTGGGACACATTATAAAACTGTGTGCTTAGACATGTTCAACAGCCTCGGAGCCCGCAGAGAGAAGGTGGCAAAGGAAGAAGTGCTGCTTGGAAAAGCTGCTGAGGAAATGAGGCAGCTGTCTGTGCTAAGGAAGTTCTGCCACTGCCATCTATTTAACCCTCCAGGCTGAGCCCACAAGCCCAGGAAATTCACCACTGACCAAGTCAGAGAGACATAAAGTGTCCTGAGTAGAAGGGACACACAAAGAATGTCAAGTCCAACTCCTGGCCCTGCACAGGACCCCCAGGATTCCCACCACGATTCTGAGAGCATTGTCCAAGCTCTCCCTGAACTGTGGCAGGCTCGGGAGCCTGGCTGCTGTGTGCATTCACAGCCCCAGACCTGTGCAGCATTTGCAGAACACTCCAAGCACGTCTCATTTTTCACCCTAATCCAACTGATAAAAACAATAAAGCATCTTTGACCTTCCATCTAAACTGTTTACTTCACTGCTTCCACGGCTATTTGCATTTCTGCTCTCACCTGTCCTGCAGCCTGGGCGATGACTGATCTGGAGGCAGGGCCCTTCCAGCCCCACCCTGCACCCTGGCCCTGTGCTGCTGACACCTGGCTGAGGCTGCTCTCACAGACTTTTTTCCTTTTCCTTTTCCCTTTCTTTTTCTTCTTTTTCTTTATTTTCTTTTTCTTTTTCTTTTTCTTTTTCTTTTTCTTTTTCTTTTTCTTTTTCTTTTTCTTTTTCTTTTTCTTTTTCTTTTTCTTTTTCTTTTTCTTTTTCTTTTTCTTTTTCTTTTTCTTTTTCTTTTTCTTTTTCTTTTTCTTTTTCTTTTTCTTTTTCTTTTTCTTTTATTTTTACTTTTACTTTTTCTTTTTCTTTTTCTTTTTCTTTTTCTTCTCCTTCCTCTCCTTCTTCTCCTTCTTCTTCTTAGCAGTTCCCTGTGGTGGTAACAACATGGAAGCATTAACACCCACCTGACATGCCAGGGATGAGAAAATGGTTGAAAACTGCAGCAACTGAATTTCTTGGCTCATCAAGTGGTGCTGAGCAGCCTTCCCCCCACCCTCAGGTTTCACACTGGCGTCTCTCACTTTATCTTTCTCTGGTTCCATCACTGCTGACAGGCTTTCACTGTGCAGCAGGTTGTACTGATGGAGAGTTGGTGCAAAAGCTCCACAAAGCTCCTGCCACTGGGGCTCTCCAGCTTCCCACCTGCCCTCATGGTGCCTCCCAAATTCCATCTGGTAAGCCACCAAAATTATCTTGTGATTGAAAGTCTGCTTTGTGCATGATAGACAAGAGCATCATTTCTGTAAAAAAAACAACTTAGCAGCATAAAGAGAAATAAGACACGAGAAGGACTAAATAGAAAACTGGTTGTGTTTCAAGAAATCGGGGCCTTGACAAAGAGCCATCAAAAGCAGAGAGATTTTCCTTTCAGATTTCTGCATATGGCCAGCAGGGATAGCTGTAATAAGTAATTCCAGTGAAATACAGTTTAAAAAAAAAGAAGAAGAAAGGAAAAAAGCACCCTCCAAATGAAAGTCTTCTATATGCAAGGGCAAAAAAGATGGTGAGTTTTTACAGCAAAATTCACTCTGCTGCAGAAGGAATGTCCCTGATGTCCCTGGGGCCCAGGGATTACATGGCTTATCCAAGCTGTCCTGTTCCCTGTTCCCTCCTGCTCCTGCATCTCCCAAACCAGAGGCTGCAGCAGCTCAGGGTGCTGGAGCTCACAGGAGTCTGCAGTCCTGTGGGAGCTGGGGAACGCTCAGAGACCCATTTCCATTGAGCTCAGGGTGGCAAAGCAGAGTTGTGAGCATTTCCTCAGGGCATGGCTGGGTTTGCACACATTGCTGGTTCCATCCCAAAGGCAGAAGCTCTGCACCTTTCCCAGGGGCTCTGTGGGAAGACTGGCAGGTCCTGGCAGGCCACACCTGCTCAGACCTCCAGTCCCCTGGGCATTGCAAGTCATCTGTGCTGATTTCCCCTCATTGCATACACGGCCCTTGCCATTTGTGTTGCTTTCCATGCCCATCTAGGGCTGTAATTAAATAGGTATCTATCCACAAACATCTAAAAACTGGGGAAAGCCATGAAATACAACACAGTTCTGGCAGTGGGAATGCGTGCTGAGCTCAGAGCAGCCTCTCCCTGGGGCCCCCTCTTCTGTCATTCACCAGTTCCACACTCCATCTGAACAGATGACCCTAAAAGGCAGGGGAGAGCTTCACTCATGCAGAAAAATAACTTCATAAAGCAGTTGGTTGCTGAGCTCCCAGTTCCTCTCAGCTCTGAGGGGCTGTGCACAGCTCTCAGCCTCACAGGGGCAGTAAAGCAGTGAGCAGCATCACTCTGGGCCAGCACGGGGAATTGAGGCTCACTGGATATTCTGTTTGTGCTCCTGGCAGGGCAGAAACAAATGCAGTGAAAGGGCCAGGGCAGCTCTGAGCCTGGAAAAGAGAATTGTCACACTAGGACATGAAATGAACACCACTCACACACTGAGTTGTCTAAGGCAAAAGAAATTTATTTTTCCTTTATTTTCAGACCTCGAATTTATAGATTTCTAACAGTGACAGGGGATTGAAGGATGAAATTGTCTCCTCAACCACACTGGTCAAACCAAGAGTCCAGCAATTCTCTCCTCCTCCAAGAAGGAATGCAAAACAGTGATTATTTACATGAAAGTGAGTGAGGAAACGTGAACATTTAGTACAAAAATGTGAACATCAGAAGGCTTAGCAGAACTTTTGAAAAACAGGGCGACAGAGAATCTCACAGAATCTTCTTCATCCTTTTCTTTGTCTTCTTCTTCTTCTTTTCTTCTCTTTTTCTTTTTCTCTGTCTTCTTCTTCTTCTTCCTCTTCTTCTTCTCCTCCTTCTTCTTCTCCTTCTTCTTCTCCTTCTTCTCCTTCTTCTCCTTCTCCTTCTTCTCCTCCTTCTCCTTCTCCTTCTCCTTCTCCTTCTCCTTCTCCTTCTCCTTCTCCTTCTCCTTCTCCTTCTCCTTCTCCTTCTCCTTCTCCTTCTCCTTCTCCTTCTCCTTCTCCTTCTCCTTCTCCTTCTCCTTCTCCTTCTCCTTCTCCTTCTCCTTCTCCTTCTCCTTCTCCTTCTCCTCCTTCTCCTCCTCCTCCTCCTCCTCCTCCTCCTCCTCCTACCAGAGGGTGACTGCAGTGCCATCAGTGCCATGGCTGTGTCCTCTGCAGACTCAGGCAAAGTCAGCAGTGGTTCAGTTAGAGATGGAATGCCAAAAGAACATTTAATTGCTCTGCTGTGACCACAGAGGATCCTGCCTGGGAGTGAGGCAGTGTGAGCACCCACAGGGAGGTGCTGCAGTTGGGGGCTGATAAAACGTGCCCATGTAGAGCCTGCAGAGTGAAATGGGGACCTGTGTGAGCACAGCCAGGCTCACCCACACCAGCAGCCACACCTGGGCTCCTCCCTGCCCTCCTGCCCCAAAGCTGCCTGGCCCAGGGCCTGTTGGACATCCTGGCTTACCCTGAGCAAGCTGCTCTGTGTCTGTTTAAAACTACAGCCCAACAGTAGGAAATGTTCCCTGAATATTTGGAGAATTAATGACACGTGAGAAATGCAGCAGCCTGATCCAAGAAATGTTCCAGCATACTCTCATATTGTCCAGTTCTTCCAAACACCCATTTCAGGAGTACCCACAGAACCCTGGAGGTGCCTGGTGCCCATCTGAGGGACAGGGGCTGTGCCTGGGGCAGCTGGGGCTGTCCTGGCCCCTGCAGTGTGACAGGAGGATCCTCACCAGGCACCTGTGACACACTCAGGGAGGCTGCACGGCTTCTGAAACTCACTCCCACAAGTTATTTGTGGTGATTTGGACTCTGCAAAGAGCCTTTTCCCAGAGAGCTGCCCACAGACCCACGGACACTCACTGCAGCAGCATCTCCAGCACTGCCCGAGCTGTGCAGCTCTGCCTGGGGATTTCCAGCCCTCCTTGCTGGTCAAACCACAGGATTCCTTTCAACTCAAACCATCCTCCTGATCAGAATTCCTGGGACTTAAAGAGGTTTTGGATCATAGGGGGGTTACTTAATGAATGGCATGCTCTGTCTTGCTCCTGCAGGTTTTTGGTAAAACACTCACCAGTCTGCAATGTCTGTCAGCTGGGTACCCTCCCCGAGGTGTTCCTGGGTTGTGTCACAGTGCAGGCAGCTCCACACAGCTGGAGATTCTTACCTGAAGGATGGCAGCAGGTATTTTAGGCTCTGCAGTGCTTTCTTGGTGAATTAACCAGAATAAAAGAGCCATTGCTTGCCAGGAACCAGCACACAGACAATGTGCTGAACACCCCCCAGTTTATCTGCATTTCCCTTTCCCTTCACAACCATTGGTGTGGCAGCAGTAATTACTGACACTCTGTGCTCAGGACACACACAGGAATTTGGCATTTACAAAATAATGGGAAAATTTGGGCCTTTTCAAAAATATTTGTGATTTTCTAAGAAGTTTTTCGTGCAATCATTACCCTGGCACTGCCCCAGCCACAGAGCTGGGGCTGCACAGCCCCTGATGCCATAGGGCAGCTCCAAACTCCTGGCAGTGACTGCTTTTCCCAGTGCACTTCCAGTTGGGCACTGGTGGGGTTTCATTACACGCTGGGAATCCATAGGAAATTATAATGTATGCTCAGTTCACAAGGGGATTTTTTCCTTTTTCCTTTTCCTTTTTTTTTTTTAATTTATTGCCAGGACTACAGACTCAGACCTGGGATCTGAAAGCCAAGCTGGGTTCCTTCCTGAACATCCCCTCACTGTAGAGATCTGTAGAAAAACCTCCCCAACCCTTCTGCCTCATGAAAACCATCCCAAGCTCTGTCTCCTGAAGCTCTTGGGGCTGAATTGTGGGGAGGGAGGAGAGGACAGGGCAAGGGCAGGGCACCCACCATGGACTGGAACTGGAGCTTCACCAATGGGCACTTTCAGAAACTAGGCAGGGCCTTAAATAAGCCTAAATATTTTTAATACATGGGGGTTTTTTCACCAATGAAAAGCAGAAACTATTTCACATGAAAATTCAGGTGAGTATTAGAATTGCAGCATCACTGATAAATTATCCACAGTTGTTTAGACTGAGTGGATAGAAGGCAAAAGCTTTGACAGAGCAAAGCCAAAGGCTTTGTTTGGTTCTCTCATTTCCCTGCTTTAGCCCCAGTCTCACTTCCCAGCCTTTGCACCACTCCCCAAGGATTTTATCCCGGAGGCTGATCTGAATTTTTGGTTTTTCTCTAGTTCTACCCAAGTTCCTACAGTCAGCCTCTCAGACATTTATCACCCTGAGCCTCAGCCCTCTGTTCTCAACCCTTTCTAGGCTTTTAATGTATAAAATCCTCTTTAAAGCTTAACAAAGGTAAATGCTGTGGCTCTGCTTCCACCCACCCTACTCCAACTGCCGGGCTGTCAGAGCAGTAAATACACAAATATTTCGCTTGGCAGTCCTGGCTGCAGTGAGAACATTGTTTTGTAAACTGAATTTAATGCCCAGAGAAATGAGTTCCTGTTTATAATGCAATACACAGTAGACAGGAATGTATGCTCAGATTTCTGTACCTGTTATGGAAAGAAAATTGCCATAAAAACCCATAAAAATATTAAATCAATGTATGAGCTGGAGGCACTGCTCCTGGAAGATGAGGGACAGGCTGGTAGCTGCAGTTTGAATAGATACATGTGAAAATCACACCTCATTTTATTCCTAACTAAGGAAATGAGATTATCTGAGTAGATCCCTGAAGTGCAAAACAAACTTACCCTTTTTTACTGTAAGACAGAGATGACAAGTCAGTAAACAGTTGGATTTTAAAGAGCTGTGCCAAAAAAATGCTGAAGCTGCTCTTGTACCCTTGACAGGCAGACCCAACCACGTCAACATTTCCCATAAATCCTTATGTGGTGTGAAAAATAAATGTGGTTTATCCAGCTCCTGGAGAGCTACAGAGAAAATTGCTCCACCTCTATCCCATGCTGTTGTGCAATGGAAAAACATTCCAGCACTGTGTCACCTTGGGAATGGATTTTAAATATGCTGGGGCCTTCCTTTGTGGTTCATGCTGCTGCAGTGCAAGAAAGAGCACCAGGAGGGTTTCACAAGAGGCAGCAGTGGCCTTCTTGCCTGTCCTTTGGTGTGACCAGTCACAAAGAGTCACCAGGCCAATTCAGAGTGGAAGGCAGTTCAGCAAACAGAGAACAACTCACAACCCCCCCCCCCAAAAACAAAAACAAAAACAAACAAAAACCCCCCAAACAAAACAACAACAACAACAAAAAACCAAAAAAAACCACAAAAAAACCAAAAAAAAAACAAAACAAAAAACCCAAACCAAAACACCAAAAAACCCCAACCAACCAACCAAAACTCCACAAATAAATAAATTAATAAATAAACCCCAGCACTTTTTCACTCCTCCATAAGTGTCTCTAACTTTTACTTGACCAGAATACTCATGGCCTCAATATAGTCGAGGGCTGTCAGGTCCAGTTCCTATTTCCAAGGAAGCAGCTCTCTGCAGGGTCTCAGAAATCAGGCTGCTGCTGCTGCTTGGAGCAGACTGGAGGAGAGGCTGTAGTGGGGCAGAGCACACACAGGCTGTGGCAGTCAGTTCAGTCATCCCATTCCCAGAGCTGCTGCTGCCACCCTAGCAGAGCCCTGTGCTCCTCTCCTGACATTTCCCAGTGGAGCAAGGTTGTTCTGGGAGCCCTTCCAGCCCCCAGGAGAGTCCAGGCTCTCCCCAAACAATCCCTCTCCTCCCCTGCATGGCCCTGCAGCAGCACACACTCCCTGGCTGCAGGCAGGGCACAGCTCCCTTCCATCTGTTCCTGCTCCCAGCTGCAGCCCTGGGGAGGCTGCTGGGACCTGGTTATCCCTGCAGCATCCTGGCCTTTGGTTTTGCACCTTTTCTTTCTCTCAGGGAAATTCTGCGTGGCCAACTCATCAAAGCAAGCACTTTTCAATGTGCTTTTGGGGCTCATATCTCTCTGCAAACCCCAGGCATGCTCACCTCCCCATCCTTTTCTCCTGCAGGGTGATTGGTGTCCACTGTGGGCAGCCCTGGGACAACACAGCCACCACTGCCACTGCTGGCAGCTCAGGCAGCCCTAGAAGTGGTGAAATCTCCTTGTGCAGCCAGAGGAAATGTTCTGTGGTCACAAATGGTTCAATCCAGCTCATCTGAGGGTCTTTGAGCTTGGCTTTGCTCGTTTCTCCACGTGGTGTGAGGAGTACAGAGCAGTGTGGCCATCCAGCTGGTTCTGGAGGCACAGAACATTCTGGAGGCAGGAGGAAGCTGCAGCTCTGCATGCTCCTTTATCACCCTGACATTCCCCACTAACAGCAGAGGCATTTCTGACACAGCAGTGGCCAACTGGCAGGCACACAGGCAGATCAAAGCTTTCCTGTGCTCCGTGCCTCCCCAGCAGATCACTCTCCACAGGTCAGGCCAGAGCTTTGTGCTGTGAATTGTGTGACCCCCATGAACCTGCTGAACCAGGGCCAAAGAAATGTTTGTCCCATCCTTGCATCTGTAAAGCCTACAAAGAGCAAAGCTATTTTTCATTAATTGCTAACTATTCCTCTTGGCAAGCTGGTTTGCCTCCCACTTTAATTCACTTGGAAAAAAAAAACCCTATGAAGAGCCCTTTTAGTCCAGCACTACAATGGGCTGATAGTATATCCCAAGTTTGTCTTCCAAATTCCCATACAAACCACCAAATGTTGGCTCACATAACAGCAACTCATCCAGTCTTTCATCTGCTGAAACTTGTGGGGTTTGTGACAGCCTGATGTGTCCATCTGTGAAGATGTTTCTAATACAAAATTTGCATTTCCTTTTTCCTTAATGTAATGCCTATTTGGCTTTTTACTTTACTTTAAAATTCGTAAATATGAGTAATTAATTTCTTCTCGCCCGTATTTACAAATTTTAAATATTTGCTCTGTTTTAGTCATCCTTTAAGCACCCAGTTTGCCTTTAGTGAGAGTGGGAAGCAGCACAGCCATTGCCTTGTTTCTTGGGAAACTCATCCAAGAGTTATCATCATCAAATGAAGGTGTCAGCAAGGTCCTCTCGCAGGCACTGACCAAAAATAACTGAGGATTGCAGCAGGCTCACAGCACATGGCTGAAATTCGGCCCTCCACTTCTTCTCAGGTGTGAAGAACCTCCCTTCTCCCAGCAACCTAAGTTTTGATTGTGATTTAATAAAATTGGGAGAAACTTTCCTATTTTAACTTCAAAAAACCTTAGGTGAAAAAAAAAAAATAATGAATTACTGCAAATCCTGAGCCCCTTATAAAGCACCCAGTAAATGTGGCCTCTCCAAGGTGAGAGATTGGCAGAGCAAGCTCAGCCGTTTATGGGCTGCTCTTTTCCCTGGTTTGTCAGTCCCAGAAAAGGTCTTTTAAAAAGCAGTGACCCAGGATAAACTTGTAATTAGAAATGCTGTCTGTTTATGAAATGTTATGTGATATTCCTGAGACACAGACCCAGAATAAATAACCTCTTTTTTAAACACCCATTGATTTGGTCACTGACTTGAACATTGGCCTGGCGATAGAATTTGTGTCTCATAGGTGATATTTTATCAGGGTCTATTAGCAGGAGCAAAAACCTCTCCAGATTTTTCAAGACAGCTGTAAATAGAATTTCTTCAGTGCGTTCATTAAATGATTGAAGCAATCCAAGTTGGAAATAACATGAGCATAATTACACAGAGAACAGATTAAAAATTTCATGCCAAACCAGCGTCACTACCCAGCCCAAACCAGCAGAGCAGTTTGTAAGAGCACACTGTGTACGTGTGCACCAGCCTAACCTGCAAATCTCTGGGGAGAAAAAGGCACTGGATGGTGTTTCACCACCACTAGCCACTACCTTTGGGCAATATTCCATGTTCCTGTGTAGTTTTACATTAGGTGTATTGTACCTAGGGAATGAGAAAGATGTAAGAGAAAAAAAAAGAAGAAAAAAAAGAAGAAAAATAAGAAAAAAAAAAAGAAGTTATGTACTTTCTTTTGAGTTAGTAGTTCAGGAAATGCCTTCAGGAGCTCAACCTCAATTCTGTGATACAACACTGCAAGTTCATTCAGCCAACACTCCATGGAGCCCCAAGAGATGTCAGAGATGCCAAGACAGCATTTACCAGGCAAGAGTGGATTTGGCCTTTCTGTTTTATTCTTTTTCCTTTTTCCCTTTTTGTTTTCCCCCTTTCCCTTGTTTTTCCCCTCACAGCCCCTCCTGGCTGCCCTGCCCCTGCCCCAGGGCACACAGGAGCTGCCCAGTGACCATCAGTGAGCCCCTTCTGTCTGGAGCTGCAGCCCTGGAGGTGCTGCAGCCCTGCTGGGGCTGCTCTGGCAGGAAAGCACCGGTAAATCTCTTTATCTCTTTATCTCTTAATATCAGCAATTCTCTTTATCTCTTAATATCTCTGCTGCAGCCTGACAGAGCCCGGGAGGTGAGGCTGGCCCCAGGCACATCCAGCAGGAATGAGCAGGAGGGTGTTTCACAAGGAGCCACTGATGTTGCAGCTCACCCTGATGACTGCAAGGCCAGGAGAGGTTTCCCTGCAGGTTGTTCTGGGTGCTGGGGTTCTCAGAGCTGCCAGGGAGCTGCTGCTGCAGCCACAAATATCAATGCATATGGATAAGCCTTGGGATGAATCACGGAATCATGGAGTGGTTTGGGTGGGAAGGGACCTGAAAGCTCATCCCATTCCAGCCCTGCCATGGGCAGGAACACCTCCCACTATCCCAGGGAGCTCCAAGCCCTGTCCAGCACTTCCAGGGATGATGCTCAACTCCTCTCTGCTCCTGCTCACTATGGCTATAAGACAAGGGTTGTTCTTTAATGAGACTGTTGCTTCTTTTCCACCATCTCCAACCAAGTTAAACTAATTAAACTGACTGCAGATTATACTGGGGGTGTGTGGCTTTGGGTTGTTCTGTGGATGGTATTTGACCCTTTTCTTTCTCACCTACCTCCACCATTGCATTGTGGTGCTAGGGAGAGCTGTGTCCCACCAGATCAGAGCTTTCACCCCCTTCACTCCTTACCCACCTTTGAAGTGGTTGTGATGCTGCAGCTCTCCCCAGAACAAAGGCATTCTCATCCCCTGACACACTGCACTGCCAAGGAATGTCTGCAAAGGGAAGAATCACCACAGACTACGTGCAATTTATGGTTTCATTACCATTTCATTACCATGGCATCATTCCTGCCACCGACCACACCAAGGGGCATTTATCAGCAAGGAATGCATGATCAATTAGTCACAGGAGTAAAAACCAGGGAGCAGACTCTTGAAATGAAAAGGGGATTATTCCTGCTTAAACATCAAACTGATGCTGGCTCCTCTTTGGATGATTAGGTGGAGAATTTATAGGAGATAATGTGAAATGCTCAAAGGTTTCCCATTTAATTGTGGGGAAATGGTGGTGGGTGCTTTGGTGGGTACTACGAGACTGCTGCCAGGGTGAGACATTCTCAAGCAATGAGCATGAATTGCATTCAACTCTTATTGCCAAACAGTCATTAATTGGTGCAGTTATTAGGGGGATTTCAGTGTAAAAGGATGCTGAAATCCAGGGGCAGGCAGAGACAGCAGCACCAGCCCTCCTGCATTTCCTAAGGGGTCAAGTTTCCAGAATCTTGCCTCAGAACAGGCTCTGCTCAGGTTCTGCTGCACTGCAGGCACTCCAGCACGGCCCCACAGAGCCAAGGGTTTATTTTGGACCCCTCAGCCCATCCTTCCCCTCTCACCACCCCCTCTGTGTCCCAGCAGAGCTGGGCTCCACACACAGGGCTGCTCGCCCCAAAGGTTCTGGTGAATTCTGCAAATTAGACCCAGGGCACGGCGTTTCCAGGTTAAAAGATTATGGCTATAAAAATGTTGATATGAGAGATTTTTAAAGCATTGCAGAGTCCTTCCCTGAACTATGATTTATATTGTTTTCTTAATGGAATGCAGCTGGCTTAATGAATAGAAATAGTCAAGAAAAATGTATTCAGTGACTGATGAGGGGGAAGCATCCCAAATAATTTATTTATATTCTATGACACTGAACTACTAATGAAAGCATTTATTAATAAGAAACATGCTCAACAATGATGGTGAACATCAACCAAACACATTATTAGCAATTATTATTCCACCATTTCTAATTGAGAGGTAAAATGTCCTTTAGCTATAGTCCCTCTATAGAGAAAAGTGCACAGTCAATTATTCAGGTAACAGCACCAGAAACAGTTCACATATCAGAGGCAAAGGATGCATAAAACAATATAAATTAAACCCATTCTGGCTAAAAATTGCAATATTTGCCTTGGGGTTCTTGCTACTTTCTAGTTATTTTGCATTATTAATTTGGAGTAATGCTTACACAGAATACCAACAGGAATTTGACAGGAAATTAATGTAGAGACTCCCCCCAGAGATCTTAGATGTTGCTAAGCCCATTTTTCCTTACCCAGAGTTAATGAATAATCATCTCCTTGGCAATGGTTCCTGGAGTAGAGACTTGTACTTTGGTTCCTGGTAAATATAGAAAAATGAAAAGTGTCAGATAAAGTCAGCATCAGGGGGATTTATCTAAAGCAACAGGGTGAGTAAATACCCTCCATGCACTGACTCACGGCCCCAAACTGCTCCCACCACTGCTACAGCCAACTTCACATTTGGGAAAGTTTTCTCTGCTAAGAATGTTTATCCCTTTTCAGTCTAAAGATACTTTGATGTATCTTTCACATGCAAAAGCAACATTCCCTCCTTTCCCAGTCCTACAACCAACCCCCACGCCCAGGGATTTCCTTTATTTTTCCTTCATAAGCTGCAGGACAATTTCTTTCATAGGTGCTTTTCTGCTATTTCATCACTTGCTTTATTGCCAGCACCAAGGTGAGGGCTGGAAGTCGTTTTCCTGCTGCTTTTGTGCTCGGGAGCAGCTGACCTCTGGGGCAAGCTCACAGGGAGATTTCCTGGAATAACCTGAAAGCCTGAGCTGGAGCTTAACGTCCTTCAGGAGATGGATCCAGCTGCCCCAGTCACTGCTGAGCAGTGCTCAGCTCAGCTCTGCCCTCCTGGACACAACATCCCCACCATGGGGCTCCCCAGCAGGGCTGGAGCTGCTCACACTGGCCATGGGAGCTGTGTGTGCATCCCCGCAGGACTGGGAGAAACCAGGAGGGAACTGGGACTGGAGCTGTGCATGGATCCTGGCAGCACTGGGAGAGACCAGGAGGGAACTGGGACTGGAGCTGTGCATGGATCCTGGCAGCACTGGGAGAGACCAGGAGGGAACTGGGACTGGAGCTGTGCATGGATCCTGGCAGCACTGGGAGAGACCAGGAGGGAACTGGGACTGGAGCTGTGCATGGATCCTGGCAGCACTGGGAGAGACCAGGAGGGAACTGGGACTGGAGCTGTGCATGGATCCCGGCAGGACTGAGAGTCCAGGAGGGAACTGGGACTGGAGCTGTGTGTGGATCCTGGCAGGACTGAGAGTCCAGGAGGGAACTGGGACTTGAGCTGTGCATGGATCCTTGCAGGACTGAGAGTCCAGGAGGGAACTGGGACTGGAGCTGTGCATGGATCCTGGCAGGACTGAGAGTCCAGGAGGGAACTGGGACTGTAGCTGTGCATGGATCCTGGCAGGACTGAGAGAGACCAGAAGGGAACTGGGACTGGAGCTGTGCATGGATCCTGGCAGGACTGAGAGTCCAGGAGGGAACTGGGACTGGAGCTGTGCATGGATCCTGGCAGGACTGAGAGTCCAGGAGGGAACTGGGACTGGAGCTGTGCATGGATCCTGGCAGCACTGGGAGAGACCAGGAGGGAACTGGGACTGGAGCTGTGCATGGATCCTGGCAGGACTGAGAGTCCAGGAGGGAACTGGGACTGGAGCTGTGCATGGATCCTTGCAGGACTGAGAGTCCAGGAGGGAACTGGGACTGGAGCTGTGCATGGATCCTGGCAGCACTGGGAGAGACCAGGAGGGAACTGGGACTGGAGCTGTGTGTGGATCCTGGCAGGACTGAGAGTCCAGGAGGGAACTGGGACTTGAGCTGTGCATGGATCCTGGCAGCACTGGGAGAGACCAGAAGGGAACTGGGACTGGAGCTGTGCATGGATCCTGGCAGGACTGAGAGTCCAGGAGGGAACTGGGACTGGAGCTGTGCATGGATCCTGGCAGGACTGAGAGTCCAGGAGGGAACTGGGACTGGAGCTGTGCATGGATCCTGGCAGCACTGGGAGAGACCAGGAGGGAACTGGGACTGGAGCTGTGCATGGATCCTGGCAGGACTGAGAGTCCAGGAGGGAACTGGGACTGGAGCTGTGCATGGATCCTTGCAGGACTGAGAGTCCAGGAGGGAACTGGGACTGGAGCTGTGCATGGATCCTGGCAGCACTGGGAGAGACCAGGAGGGAACTGGGACTGTAGCTGTGCATGGATCCTGGCAGGACTGAGAGAGACCAGGAGGGAACTGGGACTGGAGCTGTGCATGGATCCTGGCAGCACTGGGAGAGACCAGGAGGGAACTGGGACTGGAGCTGGTCACACTCAGCCATGGGATTTGTGTTTGTACCAAAGGCTCCCCTCACAGGACAGTGGGGTGATGCACTGCTTTGGAACTGCAGATAAACCAGGCCACAACCAACCTCATCCTCTGACCATTACCAAAGAGCCAGCAGGAAATGACTGGGAGCAAGGAAACACCAATCTGCTGGAAGTTATGCTCTGAAACTCCTTTGGTACAGGAGCCCCAGGCTTTCCTGCATGTTCCCAGCAGCCCTGGAAGTCCAGGAGGGAATTTGGACTGCAGTGGGAATCACAGGAGCAGGGAATCACAGACTGTTTTGAGTTGGAAGGGACGTTACAGACCAACAGGTGAAGGAATGGCCAAGGCCAGCAGAGGGGAGTAAATGCTCTTGCCCAAGCACACGCTGCCTTTGTGGAGGAGGGGCAAAAAACAAAGGTGTTTTCCTGTTCAGCCATCCCCCACACACAGCTGTGTCCAAAGCCAGCCTCTCATCAGGAACAGCAAGGGCAGAAGGAATCAATCCCTCCAGCCCACTGGGGACACCGTGGGCACTGCCCCGTATATGATAAGCTCTTATTGACGTCATGAAGTTCAGGCTTCTGTTTGGAGAGTTTGGGCTGCTCCTCAAATAAAAGCCAAAATCAAACAAACAGGTAAATGTACAAAGGGATCTGGCTTATCCCAAGCTCTCTGGTGGGCACTGAAGACCTCAAAACATTTCAGAGGGCAGCTCTCCTCTGCCATGCACACAGGGAATCATCACCTCTGCAATAACTTCAGGTGGCACTCTGAATTTCTGCGATGTTTCTACTGTTTCTCAGACTCCCTGGCAAATATCAGCAGCTTCAGAGCCCAAACTGTGCTTTTTTGCAAGGACTGCAAGATGAAGCTGGCAGAGCTTGCGGAGATGCAGAGATAAAACCCAAATTAAAATAAGTCCCTCGAGGTTGCTCCCACATGTGACTGAGGGCACTGCTTAACCAGAGCCTATCCATCCTCCCTGCAAGAACATTTACCACGGAAAGACCGCAGGTTTCTGAAATAATTTGGGGAAAATCTTGGTCATGAAGCCACTCCACCAAAGGTGGGGCCTGCCAGGTGACACCAGCACACCTTTCAGGGAGGGCAGGTGCCTTCCTGTGCAGAGAAGTGTCTCCCAACCCACTGAGAGAGGAGCACAGCTGAGGCTGGGGGCATTTACTCCACAGCAAAGCCAGGATTTGGGCTGCAGCAGGAGGGTGAGCTGGGCTCAGTGAGGACCTGAACCAGAAGCCTCAGAAAGTCCTCACAAGTAGGAATCTGTGGGGATGTATCAGTCATTCCTCTTTGGTTCAGGTGCAAACAGGGAATTTTGAGCGACATTTGCACCCCATACTGGCTCCCTCAGGCCTTACACAGCCCAAGGCAGCAAAGGAAGACTTGGAAAAAAGCATTAATTCCAGAAGAGTGGTGTTGGGAAAGCAGGAGGTAGCAAGGCACTGGTGAAAGCACACAGTGTAGATGATGTAAAATTGTTTAATTGATATACTGCAAGATATTGTTCTAATGGCAGGAGGGAAAAGAAATAATGATCAGTTAACTCATTATTAATGTTCATTTTCTTTTCCAGTATTGCCAGTGGGTTGAGTTAATTATTAAGCATGACAGTTGGGCTTTAATATATCAGCTATAGATTCCAGTCACAGCAGTCTAGTTTAATAATTGGGTTTCTTTCTCTTTCATTTTGACTAATAGCATACTTATAGCAATTATTAAAATTCATCACAGCACAAAAATAAACCATTTGAAACCTCACCAAAAAATGGCAGCACAGCAGAGCTCTGCTTAGCATTTGGTGGAGAATTCAAAGCAGCTTCTTGGAAAACATGGAACAGCTTCTCTAATAACTTTTCAACAGCCACAATGTGAGCGTGGACACTCAGCAAAAGCCAAGAGTGCTTCAGGTGAGCCAAGGCAGTGTCGAACAGGCTGCAGTCACTGAAAAAGTGCATTCAGACTTCACAGGAAATTCCCTCTGAAAATGCAAATTCACATGTGGTTCTTTAGCTGCAGGTAGTTCAGCCAAGCCATGGCAGGTTACCAGCACTGGCAAAAAGTTGTTTTAACACTGCATCATCAAACTGTTCTGGAGACTTCACAGTCTGCCTTGCAATGGCAGTAGGTGCCAAATGGACACAGCTTCTGCTGTGAGGAACTTAAAATCCTCCTTGCTGATCGTGCAGACTCTTTAAAGACAAAGTTTAACTTCCAGCATGAGCACTGCTCTGCATAAGCTCATTGAGCCCAAAACCTACAGGCATCAAGGCCAGCAGAAATCCTGCACTTCCCCAGCATTCCAGAGAGGAATGGGGCTTATTCCAGGACTGACAATTAGGCACGATTTTGAGAGGGGTGAGAGAATTAATTATAAAAATATAGAATGAAAATAGGAAACTTGAGATAAGGCTGGTGTTTATAGCTCCTGGAGAAAGGACAGCAGGACTGTGAGCTCACCATCTCCTTCAAGGGCACACAGTGATGCAGCAGCCCCGTGTGTGATGCAGGCATTGAAACCACTGAGTCCTCGGTGTCACCACAGCCCAAGAGAAGGAACAGGGAGAGAATTTCTGTTTGCCCTTTGAAGCTGAGAAGGGACCAGTTTGTGTGTGAATAGCATTTCCTTCACACCTCCCTATTATCATCTAAGAGTAGGAGACTCAGCAATTAAGCAACCCTCAGATTAATAATTGGGAAAAAGTGATGACTTGAAAGATACCAAAGGCTCCCCTCACAGGATGGTGGGGTGATGCACTGCTTTGGAAATGCAGATAAACCAGGCCACAACCAACCTCATCCTCTGGCCATTACTGAAGAGCCAGGAGGAAGTGACTGGGAGCAGTCTGCAATCTGCTGGAAGTTTTGCTCTGAAACTCCTTTGGCACAGGAGCTCCAGGCTTTCCTGCACGATGCTTTATCATTCCACATGCTGTTACAGCCCATCCATCCTTCAGCTGAGCAGCCTGAGCCTGGGAACACCAGAGAGTATTATCAGAGCACTGGGAATGCTGCTCTAATTGTTGGTTTGCAGAGTTGTCTGGATAAATGATCATCTGGGAAAAGAAACATGATGTATGTATAATTAATCTGCTTAGGATTTGTTGTAAATTAATCATATTGAATATTAAAACTATTCCGTATTCTCACATTAAACAAAATAATTCCTCAGTATTTTCATCTGATCTTACTAGAAATGATGAAGCTGGACTTTGCTATCCACCTCTCCTATTCTTACCTCTTGGACTGCCAGGAAAGTGCTAAATAGATGAATTTCCAGCTCCCTGCAGCAGAGAGCTGATCTTCTGGGCCCTCTGACAGGGAGTCAAACCACCAGAGGTCTTTGGAGGCTAAAATCCCGTGTGTCTCTGGGGTGTTCACAGCAACTGCTCCCAGGTAAGAGGTGAGCAGCTGCACAGATGACCTGAGGTCTGTGGAGAGCTTTAAATCCCATATATTTTGTTCATATGTCAAATCCGGGCTCTGTTTCCTGTGCTCACCCCATAAACTCCATGGGTGAACTCACAGAGATCCCTGCAGATCAGGTGAGTGCAGATATCAGGTCAAAGATTGGACTCTGTGACCTTGGAGATCTTTTCCAGCCTTGGTGATGCCATGACTCTATAAATAGCAGCTGCTGTTTTGCTCACAGTGCATTTGTGTCGTAGTTTCTGAATCAATTCCTTCGGAACATCAGCTGAACAAGTATTGCTTTCCAGGCAGCTTCTCACACAGTAGAAGGATGGGCAATAGAAACCACACAATTTTTTACAAAGGCCTGCTTGTTCTTTTCTAGGACAATTTTGGAATCAAGTGCTGTAGCACAAACGTGTTTTTTCAGGTTTACAATAGCCCCTCACCTTTACGGATTCTGCAAAGCAAGCTGGCTGCTGAACGGCACCCATGCATGAATTAATGGCCAATTGGCCAAAACTTCTCTTTCTTGTCTCCAGCCCAGCTTTAGCCATGACTCTGCACACTCAGAAATCAGAGTAAGGGAAGATTTTATCCTCTTAACAGCAGTAATGCAAGATCATTGCAGATGAAATTTTACATTCTCATTACTACCTGGTCCCCAGGGATGCTCCAGGGTTATATGGCTGTTCAGAGGGGTCCCTGCTCCCTCAAACACGAGTGCACCAGCCAGGACATCTCATTCCATGGCCCATGGCAGCTGCCACCAGGCTCTGATGCCAGTGGGCCACACCACAGAGCAGATAATCCTCACCAGGGGTTGGAGGAGGAGTTCTGCTTTGAACTCACCTGATGCTGATCAATAGCTGCACCCACAAAATTGGTTTTGTCGTTGCCTGTCACAAATAAGAAGGATTTCTCAGGTGAAGGAGCTCCTGCTGACCATTGCCATGAGCTGTTTGAACCCATATCCTTGTCCTTTTCCCATCTCCACTGTGCTGCCAGACACCCTGGGGCCAGCAGCCCCTTGCTGGAAGGGTCCCAGGCAGGCACTGCCAGCTCTGCCTGTGCTGGGATGTGACCTCCTGTACACACACCTCATAAAAGCCTCATAAACCCCTGGCACTGGAGCGGTGTGTGTGCATTGCTATCAAGTTATGTCACTGCTTCCATAATAAAATTATTCCAGCGGGTTGTAAGTCAGGTATAAAACTCTCCTTGGGCTAAAACTTGGCGTGTGCACATGTGCAAACACACTCACACAGCCTGATTTCTGGGAAGGGGAGAGATTGGGCATTACTTCAGAATTCTGCACAAGGGCAGAGGGTTTTCCATGGGGTATTCTCACGGGGAGAAGCTGCAGAGCTCCCGCAAGGCCAGTGGGGGACGGCAGAAACTGCTGGAAGTGGGACAGCCACAAACCCGCCCTTCACTGCCATTCCAGCCTCCTCCTTTCCACCTCCCAGCTCCGGGAAAAGGGGAGGGCATCCTGTATGCTCTTAGGGACGCTTAGGGGAGGGTTAAATGTTTTCCAAGCTCCGGAGGGTGCAGGGACACTTCAGACCCCGATTTGCTGCTTCAAGAGACGAGTCCTTGGAAGCTCACCGGGATTAAACCCATCCTTTAAACAAGCTTTGCCTTGCAAGAGTTTGGATGCTGCCGACTGTTACTGCAAACTGCAGAGGGAAAACGTGTTAGCAGTGCCAGGAGTGTCCTGGGACATGGCTGCAAAGAGTGCAAACCCCACTGCTCACAGAGGTCCCTCCTGCGGGGTCCTGCGAGCTCAGCACCAGCATGGGAAGGAGAAATCGTGCCACTGGAAGCTGCATCCAACACTGCCAGGACATTTAGTGGGAAGAGGAGAGGGATTTTTAAGAAGCATAAAGAAAAAGGGAGCCTCCTGCTGTCGCCTGAAACCTCCCCCAGCCTGAGCAAGCTTTGTTTGGGGCTAGAGGCTCCCAGCAGCAGAGTGGGGCACTGCCTGGTGTAACCACAGCATCCTTCAGACCGCCTGCAGCTGCCCGTGTTTGTGCACTTGACCTTTTGTAATAAACACTAAGGACGTTTCCTTCATACTTACTTCACAAGTCTAGTAAGAAACACATCAAACTCAAGGCAGTCATTTGTTTTGTTCCCTGAATAACAGAACGCTCCACCTTTATGTCAGTGTTCCTCTGGTTTGCTGGGTCAAAATCCACGTCTGGCCCCAGGGAGGTGAGTCATTTCCCCGGGTGCTTCCACTCCTGCTGCAGCTGCAGCCCCAGGATGATCAACATACAGAGAGGAGAAATATAAGGAAAGAACTACAACAACCTATTAGCATAGAATCAGGTAATAAAAAAGGAGAGTGTGATTAACAGTAAAGGTATTCTTATTTAATCTCATGCAACTATATTTAGTGATATTAGTGGTTTGAGCAATGCTACCCATCCTCCCAACTAAAAATCATCTGGTTACACCGTGTGGACTCAGGAAAATCCATCAGCTCCATCTTTTCAGGGAACAGGCAGCACCAGGACCTCAGTGGCTGTTTCACACAGCAGACCTGAGCAGCTCCAGCTCCATGCACAGGCTGATCCCAGCCTAGGAACTCCTGAAGGCTAAATTATTAGAAATATCATTACAACAGGACCTCTGATGGCCATCATGAGATAATCATCACACATCTGGATTTTTAAGACACAGGGCACAGTCTGGTGCTTTCCAGTCCCCGGTGACATGACCTAATAGCAACACACCCCAGGAGCTGCTCTGGGCTGGGGGAAGGAGGCACTGCTGGGCTGGGAGAACACACAGCTCGTGGCTGTGGTTTACACAAAGCAGTTTGTATCTCGTAAACAGATTTATTTTCCTTCAGTGGTAGGGAGCCAGAAGAGGCACTAGCAGCAGAACAGAGAACATCTTGGTGCAAAGCAGCAGCGGAGGAAGGACGAGCCTTCCGGCACGGACACAGTGCTCCCCTGGTGGCTTTTGAAATGAAGAGGTGCAGTGAATGTGGGAGGGTAAATAAGGCCAGGAAATCTTTTGCTGTATGAATGAACTCCCTACTATTTGTGTTGCAGAGGTTCCAGGGATGTTGCTCTGGAGCTGGGCTCCTGCTGGGCAAATAATTCTTCCCAAATGGAGGCAGTACCACGTTTTCATTCCCTGGCTCTGCCTGTCACTGTCTGGCTCTCTCTCAAAAGCTCTGGCTTCAGTCCAGCCCTCGTTCTTCTGAGCAGCAGCAGCAAAATTATAATGGTCCTTATCATTTAAATCAAATGATTTGACAATTTTAACAACTGAATAAATCAGCTCCCTCTGATCTAATGGTGTTGGTGTATGGGAACAGTGCAACCAGGACCAAGGTGCTCGGTAGTTTTTTACACTTACCTCCCATTTTCCTCACGTTCTTCCTGCACCTGTGCTGTGTGAGGCAGCCTGTGCATGCCCTTTGAGCAGAGATGAACTTTTGGGATCAGCTGCCTCATGGCCAGGAGGTGCCAAACTGTTCAGGCCACTGGTGTCCTCTGCCTGCCCTGCAATTCATAGCCACAAACCATTTCTCTCACCTCTTTTTCTTCTCCCTGGTACCTCTGCCACTACTTCAGCCTCTCAAACTTTTTTCCTGTTTCTCCTCCCCTCTGGAAGTTGCAGAATCTTCTGTTCCCTTCCCAAGGAAAGTGCTGTGGGCTCATTTTCCCTCTCCAGTTTTCACACCTGGTTTATTCCTTCCATACGCTGGAAGATGCATTGGAGGATGGACATGGAGAAAACATCAGAGAGTGAACCGAGTCATTTACACGAAGGGAAATTAGGTTATGTTACCACTGTTTTTTTTAGAAACATCAGAAGAGAATCACAGAACCCTTAAGGCTGGGGAAGATCTTTATAATCATCAAGTCCAACCATCAACCACCACCAGCATCATGTTCACCACTAAACCAAGTGCCATACCAACATATCTTTTGAACATTTCCAGGCATGGTGACCCCACCACTGCCCTGGGCAACCTGTTCCAATGCTTTACAACCTTTTCCATGAAGAAATTTTCCCTGATTTCCAAACTAAACCTCCCCTGGTGCAAGTTGAGGCCATTTCCTCTTGTCTTGTCCCTTGTTCTCTGGGATCAGAGCCCCACTTGGCTCCAGCCTCCTGCCAGGGAGTTGTGCAGAGCCAGAAGGTTCCCCCTGAGCCTCCTTTTCTCCAGGCTGCACACCCACAGTTTGAGTTGATTCAGAGGAACCAACAAATCTGTTTTAGGCTCTGTTAAATGATGCCTGGCTGCTCTTAGTAAAAACCATAAAACAAGCCAGATAATGCCCAGCAGCTCAGCATGGTGAGTTGTGCTAGCAAAGAGCCCACTCCAGACCCCAATAGCACCAGATTCTGCCTGGGAAAACCTCTGTGAATTCCTCCCTCAAATTTTGCAGCTGAAATAATAACTGACCCACATGAACCAAATCTTCACAGTGGGCACATTTTTTCTCCTACTGTTTCCAAACAAAAATCAAACATAAACAGTGAGAAATTATTCCATCTCTGCTAATGAGTGGCAGCATGAGAACATCAGCAATGTGTTAAGAGAAAATCTCCCTGGTACACTGAATTACGCTTTTCCTGGAGTGAAGCAAGAACCCTTGTGATAGAAAAACTCCTTTTCCAGACTCAGAGATTGTTTTTATAAAGTATTTAAAAAAAAAAAAAAAAGTATAATGTTCCAAAAGTCAGCCAGGAAAGCAGTGGTAATAATTCTTCCCGAATGCCTCTGAAATTAAGCTACACTTTGCCCTATTTTTTCAGTTTGGAGTGTATGTAGACACAATATTGCAAACATATCCCTGCAGTAGATGTGTGCAGTGTGTGCTGCCATGCTCTGTCATGCCAGGACCTGCTGCTGCACACCCAGGGGCTGCAGGTCCCCGTGGGCAGGGCTGGGGCGTGGGGGCTGCTCCCCTGCATGGCCTCCCCTCCACATCCCTGCCAGTGCGCTCAGGAACCGACCACTGCTACTGGAGGTCTTGGTGCTGAGTCCCTGAATCATCTCTCACTTGGATGTACCCCCAAAAAAAGGAAGAACGGGACCTCAGTGGCCTAAAGAGCTGCCCACAGAACCAGGGGGACCTGGACAAGTGGGACTGCAGAAGTGGCACAGGGAGGACATCCAGGCAGGCTGCGGGGGGCTGAGGCTGGGGCCATGGAGGATCTGCAGTGGGAAGGAAACAACAGAGCAGCTGGTATTTTGAAACACAGCTAGAGTTTTCCTGTGCATTCTGACTGTGAGTCACCAATGATAGGCTGTGAAATTCCTGATACCCATCTGGCCCTTGGGGCTGAGCAGTGGGATGAAGCTCAGGAAGGGGAGCTGGGAGAGATCCTGGAGTTAGCCAGGGTCCCCCATGTCACAGCAGAGCCCTGGGGTGGGATCCCACCCTCCACAGACAAGAGCAGAAGGCTGTACAGGAGGGATGCTGCAGCAGTGCCTGCACCAGGAGCTTCCTTGGGAGGCAGCAGCCACACGCAGCGATTCTCAGTTCTCTCAGCACCACAAGGTGAGCAGGAGGAGTTTGGCTTCAGCAGCCATGTGAGCTGAGCCAGCCCAGCCTCACACTGGACCAGGAGAAGAAGGAGAGCACAGAATGCCAGGAGGAGAGGCCCAAAGCGGGTGTCTCAGCAGCAGTAGCAGCGCTGCTTGCTGCCAGCTGGGCACCAGCCCTGGAGGGCTCTCCCTTCCCAGCAGAGGAACAGCCTCAGGCAATGGCCAGGGAGCAGCTGCCGCAGAGGACTGCAAACCCTCCTCCCCTGTCCCTGCAGCCAAGCACCAGGACAAGGAAGCAAAAATCAGTGGAGCAGAGTGTTTTCTTTCCATTACCAGGCCCACAGGACAGCAAGCTGTTGCATATGAAGTGTCAGTATGGAGACAGGAGTAACCCAATGGTCACAGCTCCTCTGGGAGCGCTTTGCAGGGCAAGCTGTGTGCAGGGCCAGCATGGCTGGGCAGCAGGAGCCAGGCAGGGGCTGGGGGAGCCCATGCTGAGTGTCCCTGGGCTGAGAGCATGACCTGGCAAATTGGAGGGCCAGGCAATCACCAACCCAGTGAAGTTCAACACGGGAAAGTGCTGGATTCTCCACCTGGGATGGAGCAACCCTGGATATACGGACAGCCTGGGGAATGAGATGCTGGAGAGCAGCACTGGGCAAAGAGACCTGGGAGTCCTGGCGGACGGAAAGCTGGATCTGAGTCAGCACTGCCCTGGCAGCCAGGGGGGACGTCCCTGTCCTGGGGGGCACCAGGCCCAGCATGGCCAGTGGGGCCAGGGATGGGATTGTCCCACTCTGCTCTGCAGCAGCCTCACCTCAAATACTGTCTGAAGTTTTGGTCGCTGCAGTATGAGAAAAAGTGTCTAAAGGAGGGCGATGAAGATGGTGAAGGGCCTAAGGGGAAGCTGTGTGAAGAGCAGCAGAGCACTCTTTGTCTATTCTGCCTGGAGGAGACTGATGAGAGACCTCACCGAGGTTTCTGACTTCCTCTTGACAGGAAGAGGAGAGGCAGGAACTGATCGCTTTCTGTTGTTCCAACTCAGCATATTCTGTGATTCAGTGATTCTATTTAATACAGTAGAATATCTAGGCATGGATCTCCTCAAAAAGGATATCAAGGAAAACAGGGAAGCCATCGAGAGCATCTCCAGGGGCACAGCCTGACCAGCAATGGCAGCAGGCAAAACAAAGGTTTTGCTGAGCCATGGCCCTTTGATGAAGCCAAACATTTACAATCAAGGCAGGCCATGGGTACACATGGGGGAACACTCTGGGTTCTACAGCAAAGGCCATGAGGTCACAGCAGGCTCTGAGGTGACAGCAGGCTGAGGTCACAGCAGGCTCTGAGGTCACAGAGGTGCCAGAGGCCCGTGGTTGCACAGCCCCACAGCCACCAAGCAGTCGGTCCTTGGGCACAACTGCAGCGGCAGCGGCAGCAGCGGCAGCAGTGGTGCTGACTTTGGGACAGCGAGCTCAGGACAGTGGTGGCAGCAGGAGTTGTGGGACTGGCACAGGGCAAGGCACCATGGCCCTTACTCTGCGCCTCTTCCTCCTGCTGCTCCTGGCAGTGGCCCTGCCTGACAGGGCTGCCCAAGCTGCTCCGTGGCGAGCAGGTGAGCTGGTGGCCTGGCTGCCCTTTGCTGGGACAGCGATCCCTTCTCCCCAGGAAGCCTTGGGGATGGTTTTCCCCAGGCCTTTAGGGAGGGTTTCCTCTAGGGGAGGGAGGGACAGAGCCTCCAGGAGTCCTGGGCTTCTCCAGCTGCCCCTCCAGGGATATTGCACAGGGCATGGAAAGAGTGTGGAGAGAGAGCAGAGCCAGCCCAGAGCTCCCCAGGCCCCTATGCAGCTTTGGCCATTTCCAGTGACATCTGGCTCCCACGGCCTTATCCGACCCCCTGGCAGTGCCCACTTCCTGAAGGCAGAAGGGAACCCCAGAACTCCCTGAAGAAGGTTCTGATCTGTGCTCCCTTCTAGATGAGGTTCCTGGGAAAGCCTCTCCATTAGATTGGCTGAATAAAGTTTTAAAGCCATTGGAGCCTCGTGTAGGTAAGTTCTCACTGTCCCACCAAGGAATAATCATTCCCAACCTGACATGAACCAGATGACACAGGTTTCTGTGGCTGTTCAGTTCCAGGTGTATCTGCAGAGAGGACTGCTCAAAGTCCTTTGTTGGTTGCTGCACACAAACCCAGCTCCCACAGCAGGGGTGAGAAGTGTGTCCCTGCTGACCCCACAGGCTGAGTTCCCAAGGTCCCTCTGCAGCTTTGGCCATGCCCAGTGACATCTGGCTCCCATGGCCGTACCGGACCCCCTGGCAGTGCCCAGTTCCCTAAGACAGAAGGGGATCCCAGCACAGCATGGAAATGATTCTCATCTGTGCTCCCTTCTACACTGGGATCGCAGATTGGATTATTTAGAAGTGCTTGTGAATAGTGGTTTGAAGACCTTGCCAGATTATGGAGGAATGTTCTCTAAATACCTACCTTGACAGAATAAGCAGTGTCAGTGTGGCAAGAGCTCACTCATGTACCATTTCCCTTAACAAAATCTCAGGACTGAAGAATTCTGGAAAGTTTCTCTGCTCCCTTCTGGAGCCCTGAGTGATCCCCAAGGATGGCTGTCAGTGGGAGGGAGGAAGGAGCATTTAGCTGTCAATGCCCTTCCCGTGTGCAAGGCCAGGGTGCCCTTGCGTGTGCTCTGTGCAGCCACGGAGAAGAGCAGAGAGGGAAGGGGCCGGGCCCAGGGCTGTGCCCCGGGGCTGTGCCTTGTGCGCCTCCTTGGCCGGCCCCAGAGAGCCTGAGGATCTCCTGCAGTGCCACGAGAGCTCTTCCGTCCTGCCTTTCTTTGCAGCCAAGCCTGTTGCTGAAGATGATGAGGCTTCTCAACCCATGTCCAAGACTGAGCTTATGGGAGATGGTGAGGGTAGGTCAAGGCCTTTCTCCCTGGCACAGCTGCCAGCTCAGAGCCCAAGCTGGCCCAGGGGGGCATCGCTGCAGGTGCCAGGACAGAGCCGTGCACGTGTGTGCCCTCGCCCTGCGCGCTCCCCTCACCGCTCCTGTGGCTCCGTGCTGCCCGTGCACATCAGCACAGGTGACAGAAGCTTCTGTGCCTGTTGAGTTACAGGTGTGGCTGCAGGGAGGAATTCTCCAGCTCCTTTAGTGGATGTTGCACACAAGCCCAGCTACCACAGCAGGGGTGAGTAGTGTGTCCCTGCTGACCCCACAGGCTGAGCCCTGGGCTTGTGGGATCCATGCCTGGGAAATGGAAATGTTTTCCCCTCAGGTCCTCCCAGAAGGAAGAACAAACCTACAGAACACAAGAAACCCCATGAGGCTCTCAAACTCATGAGGCAAATGATGAAGGGAATGACAGAACAAGGTGTGTACATGTCCCTGAGCCTTGTGCTGAGACTCAGCAGCCGGGCCCTTTCTCTGCACATCTGGACACGCCATGCCCGGCACAGCGCGAAGGGATCCATGGCAGCCTCGCTGCCCCGCTGCTGCTTTCCCACCCTGCAGGGCTGTTTGCCAGCCTGGCCTGGCTGCAGCTTCTCCCCAGCCTCTGCAGGAAGGCATTTGGCATCACCTGCCAGGGAGCCCAAACTGCCCCACAGGCCATGCCCACCCTGAGATCCCTGCAATTTCGCAGCCTCTGGGTAGAGCAGGAAGGGTGGCTGTTTGGAGATGGAGGGACCTGGACAGCCCAAAAAGTTTTCATGGAGTCCTGACCCACAACCATGTCTTCGACAAGTACTGCCTCCTGAAGAAGCCACCTCCTGTCTGCGGATATGTTTCCTCTGATCCTGCTGTACAACTTTTGTTCTCCAGAGGACAAAAAAGCTGTGCTGGAAGCTGCATTTCCCGGAGGTAGCAATGGATTAGTGACAGCCTCTGCTGCAGGAAGGGAGGCGATGCCAGCCACAGGCACAGGCACAGGAGGTAATTGCTGTGCCTCTGGGCCTGAGCCCTGCTGAGGCTGGAGCTGCCACTTCTGCTGCTTGGCAGTGCCTGCCCCTCCAGGGATGTTGCACAGGGCATGGAAAGAGTGTGGACAGTGAGCAGAGCCAGCCCAGAGCTCCCCAGGCCCCTGTGTAGCTTTGGCCATGCCCAGTGACATCTGGCTCCCACGGCCTTACCCGATCCCCTGGCAGTGCCCAGTTCCCTAAGGCAGAAGGGGACCCCAGCACTGCATGGAAATGGTTCTGATCTGTGCTCCTTTCTAGATGATGTTTCTGGGAATGCCTCTCCATTAGATTGGCTGCATAAAGTTTTGAAGCTCTGGGAGCCCCGTGTAGGTATGTTCTCACTGTCCCACCAAGGAATATTCATTGACAACATGGCAGGAACCAGATGCCAGAAGTTTCTGTGGCTGTTCAGTTCCAGGTGTGTCTGCAGAGAGGACTGCTCAACCTCCTTTGCTCATTCATGCACGCAAGCCCAGCTCCCATCGCAGGGGTGAGTAGTGTGTCCCTGCTGACCCCACAGGCTGAGTCCTGGGATTGTGGGATCCATGCCTGGGAAATGGAACTATTTTCTGTTCAGGGCCTCCAACAGGGAAGTACAAAGCCACAGGACAGAAGAAATCACTTGAGTCAATCGACAACCTGAAACAAATTGTGAAGGAACTGCACAAATGGTTTGGTGGGTGCATGTCCCTGAGCCTTGTGCTGAGACTCAGCAGCCGGGCCCTTTCTCTGCACATCTGGACATGCCGTGCCCGGCACAGCAGGAAGGGATCCATGGCAGCCTCGCTGCCCCGCTGCTGCTTTCTCACCCTGCAGGGCTGTTTGCCAGCCTGGCCTGGCTGCAGCTTCTCCCCAGCCTCTACAGGAAGGCATTTGGCATCAGTTGCCAGAGAGCCCAAACTGCCACACGGGCCATGCCCACCCTGAGATCCCTGCAATTTCCCAGTCTCTGGGTAGATCAGCAGGGGTGGATGTCTCGACAAGAGAGAGCCCTGTCACAGCCTGGGCCTTTTCCTCGTCCTCATCCATGTCTTTGACAAGCATTGCCTTCTGAAGAGGCCACCTCCCCAGTGTGTCATGGTTCCATCTGATCCAGCTGTGCCTCTTCCTTTCTCCAGGGATGGACAGAGACGTTCTGTGGAAGGCGGCATTTCCTGAAGGAGGGAAGGCAAAGCCAGGCACAGGCACAGGAATAGGCAGAGGAGGTAATTGCTGTGCCTCTGGACCTGAGCCCTGCTGAGGCTGGAGCTGCCACCTCTGCTCCTTGGCAGTGCGGGCACAGCCCGGACAAGAACGGCACAGCCCAGAGGAATTATCCCCAGCAGGCTCAGGGCACTTGGGTACTGAGCAGCCCTGCTGGGCTCCCTGTGTGGGAGACACGGCCCCAACCTGGGAGGGGCTGCAATGGGTGCCCGTGGTGGGGAAAGGGCAGAGGGGCAGAGCAAGGCTGCAGTGTGTCCTGAGAGGGCCTGGCTGTGTCCCCTGGGGCTGGGGGAACTGTGCCAGCAGAAGGGAATTTGGGAGTGAAGGAGGGAGGGTTGGGACACTGCCTGCTGCAGATTTTCCCCAGTGGTTTAGCTAGAGTTTCCTCTGGGGGAGGGACAGAACCCCCAGGGGCCTTGGGCTGCTCCAGCTGCCCCTCCAGGGATTTTGCACAGGGCATGGAAAGAGAGTGGAGAGTGAGCAGAGCCAGCCCAGAGCTCCCCCAGGCCACTGTGCAGCTTTGGCCATGCCCAGTGACATCTGGCTCCCACGGCCTTACCCGACCCCCTGGCAGTGCCCAGTTCCCTAAGGCAGAAGGGGATCCCAGCATAGCATGGAAATTTACCTATCAATGCCCTTCCTGTGTGCAAGGCCAGGGTGTCCTTGCGTGTGCTCTGTGCAGCCATGGAGAAGAGCAGAGAGGGAAGGGGCCAGGACCAAGGCTGTGCCCCACGGCTGTGCCTTGTGCCCCTCCTTGGCCGGCCCCAGGGAGCCTGAGGATCTCCTGCAGTGCCACGGGAGCTCTTCTGTCCTGCCTTTCTTTGCAGCCCAGTCTGTTGCTGAAGGTGATCTGGCTTCACAACCCACGTTCAGGATGATGCCTCTTGGAGATGGTGAGGGTAGGTCAAGGCCTTTTCCCCTGGCAGAGCTGCCAGCTCAGAGCCCAAGCTGGCCCAGGGGGGCATCACTGCAGGTGCCAGGACAGAGCCGTGCACGTGTGTGCCCTCGCCCTGCATGATCCTCACATGCCTTTAATTCAGGCCTGGTGGCTACTTGGAAAGGGAAGGCCCTGGCCCAGCCCCAGAATTTTTGTGAATCTTAGCCCTATTTTTCACAAAAACGATGCCCTGCAGATGCCAATACCAAAATGGGGAATTGTTCTTCCTGATCTACCTGTCCTTTTTCCCTTCTCAAGTGATGGACAAATATGCTCTTCAGAAGCTGTTTCCCAGAGGAGGCAGAGGCTCATTTAAAGCCGCTGCTTCAAAAAGGAACGCCATGAGCCACAGAAACACAGGCACAGTTACAGGAGGTAATTGCTGTGCCAGGCTCAGCCCTCACCGGGGCTCTGTGGCAGCAGCTCTTCCCCCAGCACCCACCCTTGCACGGCCCGGCAGCAGCCAAAGCTGGAGGCACCTCGGCTTCCAGGCCTCTGGAGCTCGTTCCAGCCCCTGGGCAAGAGCACTGGTGCCCCAAGATCCCTCCCGCTGCAGCTGCTCCCGGAGCTGCGCTGAGCGCCCAGAGGCCCAAGGCTCAGGAGCAGCCCCGAGCGGGAGCCCTGCCACGAGCCCAGGGCCAGAGCCAGCCCTGGCTCCCGACGGGGCAGGGGCTGCACTGGGTCCTGGAAGGGCCTGACTCCTTCCCCTGGGGCTGGGGGAGCTGTCACGGGGCAGGGACGGTCAGGGCTGGCAGTGGCTGCTCAGGGATGGCTTTGGCCCGTGTCCCTCGCAGGAGCCACTGCCCAAAGAGCTGCGCTGCCCCCGGGCCCTCCTCCCGGCCTCTGGGCTCTGTTGGCTGGCACAGCCTGTGCCAAGGGGTGCCAAGGTGCCTGCAGGCCCCAGCTCTGGGGGAACAGAGAACGTCCTGGCCGTGAGCACCATGTGCTGCCAGCTCAGCAGTGGAGCACATCACGGGCTCACCCTCCCCATTACTCCCGCAGGTGCAGCCGGCACCACAATTCGTGTTCCTGAGTCCCAGGAGGGCCTCAGAACGGGTCTCTGTCAGGGAGCACTCTGCTGGCTAGCGTTTCTAGTAGACCTGCTTGCTTTGGGAATTTTATTCATTTTGTGCTGCGTCAGAATCTGGTATTGCTGGAAGAGAAAACGGTGAGTGTTTTGCTCACCTTTCCCTCAAACAGCTTCCTTTAAAGGCTGCTGATAGTTAGGGAACATTCCCAGTGGTGCTGCTGTGGAGCAGTGCATAGTCAGTGGCTGCCCAAATAACTCTGCTCAGGGTTCTGCTGCTGCCCAGTGCTTTCATTGGCCTCTTCATTGCTGGCCCTTGTCCTGGGGAGCCCGCTGGGGCTGCAGCCAGTGCTGGCTCTCACTGAGGCTGCCTGGCCAAGAGCAGCCCCGGGGGCAGCAGGCAGAGGCAGAGCAAGGTGGGCAGGAGAAAGAGCGGGGCCCAGCTTGCCCTTGCAAGGCAGAGGCGCTCTGGGGCCCGCTCCTGGCCAGGGCCCATGCCCAGAGCCAGGCCCTGCTGGCCGGGGCCTGGAGGGGCAGCTGTGCAGCTGGGCCAAGCTGTGCCAGCAGCTGCAGCCGTGCTGGGGAGCCGTGCCAGCTCTGGGCCCTGCTGTGCACGAGGCTCCCTCTGTGCCATTGCCAGCTGTGGCCTCAGACACCTCCTCTCTCCACAGGAGCACCTCTGCAGCTTCACCAGAGCAGCCAAACACCTCAGTCAAAGATAACTGGACCTGTCCTTCCCCATCTCCAATCCAGTTCCCACCGTCCCTGCCAAAGCTGCATTTTAAGCTGATTGCTCTCCCGCCCCCACCTAGAACAGGGGTCTTGGACCCTGAAGGTGCTGGCCCTGGTGTCCAGCCAGAACAAGAGGTGCAGCCCACCTGCCAGGGCACATCTTGAGCAACAGCGTCACCTTTGGCCTTCAGCCCTGGTGTTTCTAGGGTACCACCTGGAGCACTGGTTGAGCTCCTCCTAAGCACACAACCCGGGCTGGGGAGGCAGCAGCCAGGCATAGGGCTCTGTTAGCAACATTTTACCTTTGTTTTAAATTTATAGAAATTAGACATCTTTAGAAATTAAAAATTGTAAAAAATATTTGTAGTGGTGCGCTTTTGGGTTTGTACACTATATTTACATCTGTATTGTTAATGTTTTATATAATGGAATGTTCCATATTTCCCCCTGTTTCCCCACTTGTTTGGTATGTACCCACATGTTCGCCCAGAGACTGTTTTACGTCAATCATTTGTATCCCTTGCCCTCGAGTCCTGTCACTCTCAGGGTGGCCTCTCCCCGGTTCCAGAAGGTTCGGGGGAGGTCAGCCCCTGATTGGGTCAGGCTCAAGGGAACTCCCTCCTTCCTCCCATGATTTGTTCCCCAAGTTGTCTCTCTCTTCCTTAGCCACACCTGTCTTGCTTGCTATTGCTCACTTGTTCAGCACATCCCTCAACTCCTCCCCTCAATAAAAGCTGCCTCCCAGGCAGAGATCCTGGCTCTGCTGGGGCAGTGTCTGGAGGGCACTCACCTTCAATAAAAGCCTTCTGTGACACCCCACCGGAGTCCTCCTTTCTTCTCTCGCTGAGGCCGCCTTCACCACCGCCAGGCTCAACGGCAGCTGACCCACCGGGTGGGTCTCGCTGGCCACCCTGCTGAGACCCTACCGAGGTCTGGGACGGTTTACTGCCAGGGCAGCCGGGACAGGCTAAGAAGCAGCCAGAGGATAGGCAAGGAAACACGCCTCAAATATTTAAAGTTTCTTTGTAGAAACAAAGCCTAAAATGTTCCTTCATTTTGTCAAAATTGCTCCAAATTATTCAAATTAGTTTTAGAGTTCTTTTACACTTCTAGAATAAAAATAAAAATCTTTTACCCTTCTAGAATAAAAAAAAAATAGGATTGCACTGAATTGGTAATCTTGAGTAAGAAATAAGACACCAAGCCTGCTGCAGAGGCACTTTTCCCACTGGACGTTTGTACCTATACTCACATCCAAATTACCTAAAATCATTTCCCAGATATATTCTGGGGTTTCTGACAAGCTCACCTCTTAGTGTTCAGAGGCAAACTTTGAGCACAGTGGGAGTCCAAGTCACCATCTTTGCTTCTGGAAGAACTCCCTCTGTTCCAGGGCAGGGGGTTCTCTCAGCTTCCTGCTGCCCCCGGGCTCTCCTCCCGGCCTCTGGGCTCTGTTGGCTGGCACAGCCTGTGCCAAGGGCTGCCAAGGTGCCTGCAGGCCCCAGCTCTGGGGGAACAGAGAACGTCCTGGCCGTGTGCACCGTGTGCTGCCAGCTCAGCAGTGGAGCACAGCACGGGCTCACCCTCCCCATTGCTCCCGCAGGTGCAGCCAGAATCACAATTCGTGTTCCTGAGTCCCAGGAGGGCCTCAGAACGGGCCTGTGTCAGGGAGCACTCTGCTGGCTAGCGTTTATAGTAGACCTGTTTGCTTTGGGAATTGTATTCATTTTGTGCTGCGTCAGAATCTGGTATTGCTGGAAGAGAAAACGGTGAGCGTTTTGCTCACCTTTCCCTCAAACAGCTTCCTTTAAAGGCTGCTGATAGTTAGGGAACATTCCCAGTGGTGCTGCTGTGGAGCTGTGCATAGTCAGTGGTTGCCCAAATAACTGTGCTCAGGGTTCTGCTGCTGCCCAGTGCTTTCATTGGCCTCTTCATTGCTGGCCCTTGTCCTGGGGAGCCCGCTGGGGCTGCAGCCAGTGCTGGCTCCCACTGAGGCTGCCTGGCCAAGAGCAGCCCCGGGGACAGCGAGCAGAGGCAGAGCAAGGTGGGCAGGAGAAAGAGCGGGGCCCAGCTTGCCCTTGCAAGGCAGAGGCGCTCTGGGGCCCGCTCCTGGCCAGGGCCCCTGCCCAGAGCCAGGCCCTGCTGGCCGGGGCCTGGAGGGGCAGCTGTGCAGCTGGGCCAAGCTGTGCCAGCAGCTGCAGCTGTGCTGGGGAGCCGTGACCACTCTGGGCCCTGCTGTGCACAAGGGTCCCTGTGTGCCAGCGCCAGCGGGGGCCTCAGACACCTCCTCTCTCCACAGGAGCGCCTCTGCAGCTTCACCAGAGCAGCCGAACACCGCAGTCAAGGACAACTGGACCTGTCCTTCCCCATCTCCAAGCCAGTTTCCACCGTCCCTACTAAAGCTACATTATAAGCTGATTGCTCTCCCGCCACCACCTAGCCTCTGGCCCTGAAGGTGCTGGCCTTTGTTGGGTGGCACAACCTGTGCCAAGGGGCGCCAAGGTGCCTGCAGGCCCTAGCTCTGGGGGAACAGAGAATGCCCTGGCTGTGTGCACCGTGCTGCCAGCTCAGCAGTGGAGCACAGCACAGGCTCACCCTCCCCATTGCTCCCGCAGGTGCAGCCAGAATCACAACACGTCTTCTCAGCTCCCTCAAGGGCATTGGTTTCTGTCAGGGAGCACGCTGCTGGCTATTGTTAATGCCAGACCTGCCTTTTCTATGGCCTGCAGGTGATGGGGGACCCCTGTAAGGCTGGCAGAAAACTGGGGTCTGTCCTGAGGCACCTGGGCGGGCTGTTGGGTTTTGCAGTAAGACATGTAGGGTTTTGACGCTTTGTAAGTGCTGCATGTGGCTGAGGCTGCTCGTGAGGTTCTGTGGGGATTTGGGGTCTCTCCTATGGGACACAGGAGACTGGAGACCTCTGTAAGGCTGGCAGAGGGCTTGAGTTCCTTGTGATTTACATGGCAGTGTAGTGGTTCTTGTCAAGGCCTGGAGAGGAGCAGAGTCCTTCCCAGAGTGGGCAAGGGGCTGGATCATTTTGTAAGGCACACAAGGCTGTTGGGGGGTCACTCCAAAAGTGTGCACAGATTCCTGTGTGAGGCACAAAGGGATCTTTTGGGCTCTCTCCAAAGCTGTACAGGGATCCCTCATGAGGCATGAAGGGATAGTTATGGTTTCTCCAAGGGTGTGCATGGATCCCTCGTGAGGCACAAAGGGATCTTTTGGGCCCTCCTAATGTATGCAGGGATCCCTCATGAGGCACGAAGGAATGTTTATGGTCTCTCTAAAGGTGTGCATGGATCCCTTGTGAGGCTTAAAGGGATATTTTGGGCTCTCTACTGAAGTGTGCAGGGATCCCCCATGAGGTGTGCAGCAGGGTTTAACCAAAGGGGCTTTTTCATTCTCCTCAGCACAGCAAAGGGCCACTGTGGGTGGAGGTTGCACAAAGGCCGCGTTCCGGCCCGCGGGCCCGGCGGCAGGCGAAGCCCATCCCTCGGGGGCCAGGCGGGCCATCAGGAGCCGGGCCCCGGCGGGGAAGGGCCGAGGCCCCGGCCTCGGTGGGGGCTGCCGAGCAGCGCCGGAGGCCCAACAAGGGCCTCGCTGCGCCCTGGCCCTGCGCTGCAGCCAAACGCACACAGACCTTTCGTCTCCATGCACGTGTGAATTGTCCCTGCCGCTGCTGCACTACCAGCTCCCTGCTGTGCGCAGGCTGCCACCAGCACACACAACAGGAGCCTCTGTCCCCAAAGGGAGCAGCCCTGGTGTCCGGCCAGGACAGGAGGTGCAGCGCTCGGGCCAAGACCGGGTCCGGCAACACCTCTGGGCTTCAGCTCTGCTGTTTGTGTGGTACCATCAGCGCTGGTGCAGCTCCTTGTCTGGGCACAGCCTGGGCTGGGCAGGCAGCAGCTAGGCACGGGGCTCTTGAGAAAAAGCCACGCCATTTTGTCTTTGCTTTACATTTGTCAAAATTAGAAACTTTAAGAAATATTTAGAAATATTTTTTTGTAGAAAGAAATCCCCAAATATGGCATCTCTATTTCCACAGTAGTTAAGGATTTTCCAAAGTTGCTTTATAATGCCAAAAAAGCCATGCTGTTTTGTCTTTGTTTTACATTTTTAGAAAATAAAGATTTCTAGAAATATGTAGGTGTGGCTTTTTTGTTTGTTTGGGTTTGTTTGTGGGGTTTTGGGGGGTTTTTTTGTTTGTTTTGTAGAAAGAAATCTCCAAATATGTCTTCCTTATTTCCATAGCAGTTTAGGATTTTTCAGAGTAGTTTTAGAATTCCAAAAAACTTAGAACAATTTTATACTTCTAGAATAAAAAAATAGAGTTGCTTTTAATTGGTAATCTTTACTCAACGAAGAACTGAGACACCCTAAGGCAGCCAGGCTATTGCAGAAGCTCTTTTCCCACTGGAGATTTAACCTAAAACCTTTTCCCTGATATATTCCAGGATTTCTGACAAGCTCACCTCTTAGTCTTCAGAGGCAAACTTTGAGCACAGTGGCAATCTCCTGCTGTGCAGAAGGGTTCCTGTGTGCCAGCTGCAGCCACAGCCGCCTCCTCTGCTGGTGCTCCTCTGCAGCTTCACAAGTAGGGCCAAGCACCTCAGTCTGGAACACCTGGACCAGACATTTCACATCTCCATGCCCAATGTCCCTGTCACAGCTGCTTGACCAGCTTGTTGCTGTGCAGATGCTGCCACCACCCAGAACAAGACCCTGCGTCCCTGAAGGCACTGGCCCTGCTCTCTGGCCCAGACTGAAGGTGGGTCCATCCTGCCAGGGCAAGGCTTGGCTTAGCCCCCCTTCTGTTCCAAGAAAGAGATGAAGCTGTCACCCCAGTGTCCGTGTGCTCCCCCCAGCCAAGCCAACAGGGCAGCAGCACTGGCTGAGCTCCATGGCCGGGAGGAGCTGTGGATGCCCACGGTGTGGGCAGGCAGGAGCCAGGCAGGGGCTGCAGTGACCAGCAGTGGGGCCCCGAGGGGCTGGGGGAGCCCATGCTGAGGGGAGTCCCTGGGCTGAGGGCACATTTCCTGCAGTGCCATCACCTGGGCCTGCACCTCCTCCAGAGGCACGGCCCAGAAAACAGGGAAGCCATCGAGAGCATCTCCAGTGTTATAAATATGTAGTTTAATTCGAGTTTTTTTACTGTTATAATTATACAGTTTGATTAAAGTATGCTAAAAGGTCCCGCCTTGCACAGAAACCAACAAGGGGGGGGTAGGTAACTAGCTTGCCCATAGAACAATAGACCTGTATTCTCCATATCAATGAGAGGTGGACCATGCCAAAAGGGTGCCAGATAACGATCACTAAGGCCCATCAGAACTGATTCAGCTCTCAGAAAATCCGATCACTCCTGGAATCCTGCGCTGAGACCAAACCCGAACCAAGATATGTTCGTCTGGCAGGAGCCTCAAGAATAATTCATAGACATGTTTAGTGAAGACTTCAGGAATAATTCATGGACAGATCCAGAGATGTGACCAGATTTGCCAGAATACTATTCTACTCTCACTCCAGGTGGACGGAAATCCTATCTGCATATTCAGACTGGACAGAAAGCTAGCCTCGGAGCCTAAAAACCTTATAAAAACTAACCTTCGAGACATGGTTGGTGTGAACTAGGGGAGGGCTGTTTGCCAGATAGACCGCTGAACCGACCCTGTTCACCGGTGCCGACCCCCGGGCTCGGCATCTCTTTTGTTTTTATTTTGGTGGTGGATTTTTATTTCTTTGTAACCAAATTGTCATTAATAAATTTCTTCATATAAAACGGTTCAGCTATGTTCGCTTAAAACATCCAGGGGCACAGCCTGACCAGCAATGGCACCAAGCAAAACAAAGATTTTGCTGAGCCACGGCCCTTTGATGAAGCCAAACATTTACAATCAAGGCATGCCATGGGTACAGATGGGGGAACACTCTGGGGCTACAGCTAAGGCCATGAGGTCACAGCAGGCTCTGAGGTGAGAGCAGGCTGAAGTCACAGCAGGCTCTGAGGTGCCAGCAGGCTGAGGTCACAGCAGGCTCTGAGGTCACAGAGGTGCCAGAGGCCCGTGGCTGCACAGCCCCACAGCCACCGAGCAGTCTGTCCTTGGGCACAACTGCAGCGGCAGCAGTGGCAGCGGCAGCAGTGGTGCTGACTTTGGGACAGCGAGCTCAGGACAGTGGTGGCAGCAGGAGTTGTGGGACTGGCACAGGGCAAGGCACCATGGCCCTTACTCTGCGCCTCTTCCTCCTGCTGCTCCTGGCAGTGGCCCTGCCTGGCAGGGCTGCCCAGGCTGCTCCGTGGCGAGTAGGTGAGCCAGCGGCCTGGCTGCCCTTTGCCGGGACAGCGCTCCCTTCTCCCCGGGAAGCCTTGGGGATGGTTTTCCCCAGGCCTTTAGGGAGGGTTTCCTCTGGGGGAGGGAGGGACAGAGCCTCCAGGGGCCCTGGGCTGCTCCAGCTGCCCCTCCAGGGATGTTGCACAGGGCATGGAAAGAGTGTGGAGAGTGAGCAGGGCCAGCCCAGAGCTCCCCAGGCCCCTCTGCAGCTTTGGCCATGCCCAGTGACATCTGCCTACCATGGCCTTACCCGACCTCCTGGCAGTGCCCATTTCCCTAAGGCAGAAGGGGATCCCAGCACAGCATGGAAATGGTTCTCATCTGTGCTCCCTTTTAGATCTGGTTCACAAGGTGGAATATTTGCAAGGGCTGGTGAATGATACTATGAAGAAATTGCAGAATGCTGGAGGCAAGTTATGAATTTCCCTTTTTACAGATAGAATAATTAGTCTCAAGCTGGCAAGAGCTCTCTCATGTGCCATTTTCATTAAGGACAACTCAGGCTGGAAGGACTCTGCAAACCTTTCCCTGCTCCCTTCTGTAGCCCTGAGTGATCCCCCAGGATGGCTGTCAGTGGGAGGGAGGAAGGAGCATTTAGCTGTCAATGCCCTTCCCGTGTGCAAGGCCAGGGTGTCCTTGCGTGTGCTCTGTGCAGCCATGGAGAAGAGCAGAGAGGGAAGGGGCCGGGCCCAGGGCTGTGCCCCGGGGCTGTGCCTTGTGTGCCTCCTTGGCCGGCCCCAGGGAGCCTGAGGATCTCCTGCAGTGCCACAGGAGCTCTTCTGTCCTGCCTTTCTTTGCAGCCAAGCCTGTAGCTGAAGGTGATCCGGCTTCTCAACCCATGTCCAAGACTGAGCTTATGGGAGATGGTGAGGGTAGGTCAAGGCCTTTCTCCCTGGCACAGCTGCCAGGTCAGAGCCCAAGCTGGCCCAGGCGGGAATCACTGCAGGTGCCAGGACAGAGCCGTGCACGTGTGTGCCCTTGCCCTGCGCGCTCCCCTCACCGCTCCTGTGGCTCCGTGCTGCCCGTGCACATCAGCACAGGTGACAGAAGCTTCTGTGCCTGTTGAGTTACAGGTGTGGCTGCAGGGAGGAATTCTCCAGCTCCTTTGGTGGATGTTGCAGACAAGCCCAGCTCCCATCGCAGGGGTGAGTAGTGTGTCCCTGCTGACCCCACAGGCTGAGCCCTGGGCTTGTGGGATCCATGCCTGGGAAATGGAAATGTTTTCCCCTCAGGCCCTCCAACAGGGAAGTACAAAGCCACAGGACAGAAGAAACGCCATGAGCCATCCAAACCCTTGAGGCAAACGCTGAAGGAAATGACAGAACAAGGTGGGTGCATGTCCCTGAGCCTTGTGCTGAGACTCAGCAGCCAGGCCCTTTCTCTGCACATCTGGACACGCTGTGCCCGGCACAGCGTGAAAGGATCCATGACAGCCTTGCTGCCCCGCTGCTGCTTTCCCACCCTGCAGGGCTGTTTGCCAGCCTGGCCTGGCTGCAGCTTCTCCCCAGCCTCTGCAGGAAGGCATTTGGCATCACCTGCCAGGGAGCCCAAACTGCCCCACGGGCCATGCCCACCCTGAGATCCCTGCAATTTCCCAGTCTCTGAGTAGATCAGCAGGGGTGGCTGTTTGGAGATGGAGGGACCTGGCCAGCCCAAAAAGTTTTTATGGAGTCCTGACCCACAACCATGCCTTTGACAAGTACTACCTCCTGAAGAAGCCACCTCCTGTCTGCGGATATGTTTCCTCTGATCCAGCTGCACAACTTTTGTTCTCCAGAGGACAAAAAAGCTGTGCTGGAAGCTGCATTTCCCGGAGGTAGCAATGGATCCGTGACAGCCTCTGCTGCAGGAAGGGAGGCAATGCCAGGCACAGGCACAGGCACAGGAGGTAATTTCTGTGCCTCTGGGCCCGAGCCCTGCTGAGGCTGGAGCTGCCATATCTGCTGCTTGGCAGTGCCTGAGCTCCAGGGATGTTGCACCAGGCATGGAAAGAGTGTGGAGAGTGAGCAGAGCCAGCCCAGAGATCCCCAGGCCCCTGTGCAGCTTTGGCCATGCCCAGTGACATCTGGCTCCCACGGCCTTACCCGACCTCCTGGCAGTGCCCAGTTCCCTAAGGCAGAAGGGGATCCCAGCACAGCATGGAAATGGTTCTCATCTGTGCTCCCTTTTAGATCTGGTTCACAAGGTGGAATATTTGCAAGGGCTGGTGAATGATACTATGAAGAAATTGCAGAATGCTGGAGGCAAGTTATGAATTTCCCTTTTTACAGATAGAATAATCAGTCTCAAGCTGGCAAGAGCTCTCTCATGTGCCATTTTCATTAAGGACAACTCAGGCTGGAAGGACTCTGCAAACCTTTCCCTGCTCCCTTCTGTAGCCATGAGTGATCCCCCAGGATGGCTCTCAGTGGGAGGAAGGAAGATTTAGCTGTCAATGCCCTTCCCGTGTGCAAGGCCAGGGTGTCCTTGCGTGTGCTCTGTGCAGCCACGGAGAAGAGCAGAGAGGGAAGGGGCCGGGCCCAGGGCTGTGACCCGGGGCTGTGCCTTGTGTGCCTCCTTGGCTGGCCCCAGGGAGCCTGAGGATCTCCTGCAGTGCCACGGGAGCTCTTCTGTCCTGCCTTTCTTTGCAGCCCAGACTGTTGCTGAAGGTGATCAGGCTCCCCAATCCACGTCCAAGGCTGAGGCTCTGGGCGATGGTGAGGGTAGGTCAAGGCCTTTTCCCCTGGCAGAGCTGCCAGCTCAGAGCCCAAGCTGGCCCAGGGGGGCATCACTGCAGGTGCCAGGACAGAGCCGTGCACGTGTGTGCCCTCGCCCTGCGCGCTCCCCTCACCGCTCCTGTGGCTCCGTGCTGCCCATGCACATCAGCACAGGTGACAGAAGCTTCTGTGCCTGTTGAGTTACAGGTGTGGCTGCAGGGAGGAATTCTCCAGCTCCTTTGGTGGATGTTGCAGACAAGCCCAGCTCCCATCGCAGGGGTGAGTAGTGTGTCCCTGCTGACCCCACAGGCTGAGCCCTGGGCTTGTGGGATCCATGCCTGGGAAATGGAAATGTTTTCCCCTCAGGCCCTCCAACAGGGAAGTACAAAGCCACAGGACAGAAGAAACGCCATGAGCCATCCAAACCCTTGAGGCAAACGCTGAAGGAAATGACAGAACAAGGTGGGTGCATGCCACTGAGCCTTCTGCTGAGACTCAGCAGCCGGGCCCTTTCTCTGCACATCTGGACACGCTGTGCCCGGCACCGCGCGAAGGGATCCATGGCAGCCTCGCTGCCCCGCTGCTGCTTTCCCACCCTGCAGGGCTGTTTGCCAGCCTGGCCTGGCTGCAGCTTCTCCCCAGCCTCTGCCGGAAGGCATTTGGCATCAGCTGCCAGGGAGCCCAAACTGCCCCACGGGCCATGCCCACCCTGAGAAGATCCCTGCAATTTCCCGGTCTCTGGATAGATCAGCAGGGGTGGCTGTTTGGAGATGGAGGGACCTGGACAGCCCTAAAAGTTTTTCGGGAGTCCTGACCCACAACCATGTCTTTGACAAGTATTGCCTCCTGAAGAAGACACCTCCTGTCTGCGGATATGTTTCCTCTGATCCAGCTGTACAACTTTTGTTCTCCAGAGGACAAAAAAGCTGTGCTGGAAGCTGCATTTCCCGGAGGTAGCAATGGATCCGTGACAGCCTCTGCTGCAGGAAGGGAGGCGATGTCAGGCACAGGCAGAGGAGGTAATTGCTGTGCCTCTGGGCCTGAGCCCTGCTGAGGCTGGAGCTGCCATATCTGCTGCTTGGCAGTGCCTGCCCTCCAGGGATGTTGCAGAGGGCATGGAAAGAGTGTGGAGAGTGAGCAGAGCCAGCCCAGAGCTCTCGATGCCCCTGTGCAGCTTTGTCCATGTCCAGTGACATCTGGCTCCCACAGCCTTACCTGACCTCCTGGCAGTGCCCAGTTCCCTAAGGCAGAAGGGGATCCCAGCACTTTATGGAAATGGTTCTGATCTGTGCTCCTTTCTAGATGATGTTTCTGGGAATGCCTCTCCATTAGATTGGCTGCATAAAGTTTTGAAGCTCTGGGAGCCCCGTGTAGGTATGTTCTCACTGTCCCACCAAGGAATACTCATTGACAACATGGCAGGAACCAGATGCCAGAAGTTTCTGTGGCTGTTCAGTTCCAGGTGTGTCTGCAGAGAGGACTGCTCAAGCTCCTTTGCTCATTCATGCACGCAAGCCCAGCTCCCATCGCAGGGGTGAGTAGTGTGTCCCTGCTGACCCCACAGGCTGAGTCCTGGGCTTGTGGGATCCATGCCTGGGAAATGGAAATATTTTCTGTTCAGGGCCTCCAACAGGGAAGTACAAAGCCACAGGACAGAAGAAATCGCTTGAGTCAAACAACAACCTGAAACAAATTGTGAAGGAACTGCAGAAAGGGTTTGGTGGGTGCATGTCCCTGAGCCTTGTGCTGAGACTCAGCAGCCAGGGCCCTTTCTCTCCACATATGGACACGCCGTGCCCGGCACAGCGGGAAGTGATCCATAGCAGCCTCGCTGCCCCGCTGCTGCTTTCCCACCCTGCAGGGCTGTTTGCCAGCCTGGCCTGGCTGCAGCTTCTCCCCAGCCTCTGCAGGAAGGCATTTGGCATCAGCTGCCAGGGAGCCCAAACTGCCCCAGGGGCCATGCCAACCTACCCTGAGATCCCTGCAATTTCCCAGTCTCTGGGTAGATCAGCAGGGGTGGATGTCTCGAGAAGAGAGAGCCCTGTCACAGCCTGGGCCTTTTCCTCATCCTCATCCATGTCTTTGACAAGTGTTGCCTCCTGAAGAGGCCACCTCCCCAGTGTGTCATGGTTCCATCTGATCCAGCTGTGCCTCTTCCTTTCTCCAGGGATGGACAGAGACGTTCTGTGGAAGGCGGCATTTCCTGAAGGAGGGAAGGCAAAGCCAGGCACAGGCACAGGCACAGGCACAGGAGGTAATTGCTGTGCCAGGCTCAGCCCTCACCAGGGCTCTGTGGCAGCAGCTCTTCCCCAAGTACCCACCATTGCACGGCCTGGCAGCAGCCAAAGCTGGAGGCACCTCTGCTTCCAGGCCTCTGGAGCTCGTTCCTAGCCCCTGGGCAAGGGCACTGGTGCCCAAGGTCCCTCCCACTGCAGCTGCTCCCGGAGCTGCCCTGAGCGCCCAGAGGCCCGAGGCACAGGAGCAGCCCCGAGCGGGAGCCCTGCCACGAGCCCAGGGCCAGAGCCAGCCCTGGCTACCCAATGGGCAAGTCTTTGGGAAACCTCTTCCCCTCCTGTGTCCTCTGGGCCTGATCCCTGCTGAGGCTGAAGCTGCCATCTCTGCTGCTTGGCAGTGCCTGCCCTCCAGGGATGTTGCACAGGGCATGGAAAGAGTGTGGAGAGTGAGCAGAGCCAGCCCAGAGCTCCCCAGGCCACTGTGTAGCTTTGGCCATGCCCAGTGACATCTGGCTCCCACGGCCTTACCCGACCCCCTAGCAGTGCCCAGTTCCCTAAGGCAGAAGGGGATCCCAGCTCAGCATGGAAATTGACCTATCAATGCCCTTCCCGTATGCATGGCCAGGGTGTCCTTGCATGTGCTCTGTGCAGCCACGGAGAAGAGCAGAGAGGGAAGGGGCCGGGCCCAGGGCTGTGCCCCGGGGCTGTGCCTTGTGTGCCTCCTTGGCTGGCCCAAGGGAGCCTGAGGATCTCCTGCAGTGCCACGAGAGCTCTTCTGTCCTGCCTTTCTTTGCAGCCAAGCCTGTAGCTGAAGGTGATCTGGCTTCACAACCCACATTCAGGATGATGCCACTGGGAGATGGTGAGGGTAGGTCAAGGCCTTTCTCTCTGGCAGAGCTGCCAGCTCAGAGCCCAAGCTGCCCCAGGTGGGCATCACTGCAGGTGCCAGGACAGAGCCGTGCACGTGTGTGCCCTCGCCCTGCGCGCTCCCCTCACCGCTCCTGTGGCTCCGTGCTGCCCGTGCACATCAGCACAGGTGACAGAAGCTTCTGTGCCTGTTGAGTTACAGGTGTGGCTGCAGGGAGGAATTCTCCAGCTCCTTTGGTGGATGTTGCAGACAAGCCCAGCTCCCATCGCAGGGGTGAGTAGTGTGTCCCTGCTGACCCCACAGGCTGAGCCCTGGGCTTGTGGGATCCATGCCTGGGAAATGGAAATGTTTTCCCCTCAGGCCCTCCAACAGGGAAGTACAAAGCCACAGGACAGAAGAAACGCCATGAGCCATCCAAACCCTTGAGGCAAACGCTGAAGGAAATGACAGAACAAGGTGGGTGCATGTCACTGAGCCTTCTGCTGAGACTCAGCAGCCGGGCCCTTTCTCTGCACATCTGGACACGCTGTGCCCGGCACTGCGCGAAGGGATCCATGGCAGCCTCGCTGCCCCGCTGCTGCTTTCCCACCCTGCAGGGCTGTTTGCCAGCCTGGCCTGGCTGCAGCTTCTCCCCAGCCTCTGCCGGAAGGCATTTGGCATCAGCTGCCAGGGAGCCCAAACTGCCCCACGGGCCATGCCCACCCTGAGAAGATCCCTGCAATTTCCCGGTCTCTGGATAGATCAGCAGGGGTGGCTGTTTGGAGATGGAGGGACCTGGACAGCCCTAAAAGTTTTTCGGGAGTCCTGACCCACAACCATGTCTTTGACAAGTATTGCCTCCTGAAGAAGACACCTCCTGTCTGCACATATGTTTCCTCTGATCGAGCTCTACAACTTTTGTTCTCCAGAAGACAAAAAAGCTGTGCTGGAAGCTGCATTTCCCGGAGGTAGCAATGGATTCGTGACAGCCTCTGCTGCAGGAAGGGAGGCAATGCCAGGCACAGGCACAGTCACAGGAGGTAATTGCCTCTGGGCCTGAGCCCTGCTGAGGCTGGAGCTGCCATCTCTGCTGCTTGGCAGTGCCTGCCCTCCAGGGATGTTGCACAGGGCATGGAAAGAGTGTGGAGTGTGAGCAGAGCCAGCCCAGAGATCCCCAGGCCCCTGTGCAGTTTTGGCCATGCCCAGTGACATCTGGCTCCCACGGACTTACCCGACCCCCTGGGAGTGCCCAGTTCCCTAAGGCAGAAGGGGATCCCAGCACTTCATGGAAATGGTTCTGATCTGTGCTCCTTTCTAGATGATGTTTCTGGGAATGCCTCTCCATTAGATTGGCTGCATAAAGTTTTGAAGCTCTGGGAGCCCCATGTAGGTATGTTCTCACTGTCCCACCAAGGAATACTCATTGACAACATGGCAGGAACCAGATGCCAGAAGTTTCTGTGGCTGTTCAGTTCCAGGTGTGTCTGCAGAGAGGACTGCTCAAGCTCCTTTGCTCATTCATGCACGCAAGCCCAGCTCCCATCGCAGGGGTGAGTAGTGTGTCCCTGCTGACCCCACAGGCTGAGTCCTGGGCTTGTGGGATCCATGCCTGGGAAATGGAAATATTTTCTGTTCAGGGCCTCCAACAGGGAAGTACAAAGCCACAGGACAGAAGAAATCGCTTGAGTCAAACAACAACCTGAAACAAATTGTGAAGGAACTGCAGAAAGGGTTTGGTGGGTGCATGTCCCTGAGCCTTGTGCTGAGACTCAGCAGCCAGGGCCCTTTCTCTGCACATATGGACACGCCGTGCCCGGCACAGCGGGAAGTGATCCATAGCAGCCTCGCTGCCCCGCTGCTGCTTTCCCACCCTGCAGGGCTGTTTGCCAGCCTGGCCTGGCTGCAGCTTCTCCCCAGCCTCTGCAGGAAGGCATTTGGCATCAGCTGCCAGGGAGCCCAAACTGCCCCAGGGGCCATGCCAACCTACCCTGAGATCCCTGCAATTTCCCAGTCTCTGGGTAGATCAGCAGGGGTGGATGTCTCGAGAAGAGAGAGCCCTGTCACAGCCTGGGCCTTTTCCTCATCCTCATCCATGTCTTTGACAAGTGTTGCCTCCTGAAGAGGCCACCTCCCCAGTGTGTCATGGTTCCATCTGATCCAGCTGTGCCTCTTCCTTTCTCCAGGGATGGACAGAGACGTTCTGTGGAAGGCGGCATTTCCTGAAGGAGGGAAGGCAAAGCCAGGCACAGGCACAGGCACAGGCACAGGAGGTAATTGCTGTGCCTCTAGGCCTGAGCCCTGCTGAGGCTGGAGCTGCCACCTCTGCTCCTTGGCAGTGTGGGCACAGTCCAGACAAGAGCGGCACAGCCCAGAGGAATTATCCCCAGCAGGCTCAGGGCACTCGGGTACTGAGCAGCCCTGCTGCGCTCCCTGCGTGGGAGACACGGCCCCAAACCTGGGAGGGGCTGCAATGGGTGCCCGTGGTGGGGAAAGGGCAGAGGGGCAGAGCAAGGCTGCAGTGTGTCCTGAGAGGGCCTGGCTGTTTCCCCTTGGGCTGGGGGAGCTTTCCCAGCAGGAGAAGGGAGGGAATTTGAGGGGGAAGGAAGGAGTGGGCGTTGTGACACTGCCTGCTGCAGTTTTCCCCAGTGGTTTAGCAAGAGTTTCGTGTGGGGGAGGGACAGAGCCCCCAGGGCCCTTGGCTTCTCCAGCTGCCCATCCAGGGATGTTGCACAGGGCATGGAAAGAGTGTGGAGAGTGAGCAGAGCCAGCCCAGAGCTCCCCAGGCCCCTGTGCAGTTTTGGCCATGTCCAGTGACATCTGGCTCCCATGGCCTTACCCGACCCCCTGGCAGTGCCCAGTTCCCTAAGGCAGAAAGGGATCCCAGCACGGCATGGAAATTTACCTATCAATGCCCTTCCTGTGTGCAAGGCCAGGGTGTCCTTGCGTGCGCTCTGTGCAGGCACAGAGAAGAGCAGAGAGGGAAGGGGCCGGGCCCAGGGCTGTGCCCCAGGGCTGTGCCTTGTGCCCCTCCTTGGCCCCAGGGAGCCTGAGGATCTCCTGCAGTGCCACAGGAGCTCTTCTGTCCTGCCTTTCTTTGCAGCCAAGCCTGTTGCTGAAGGTGATCTGGCTTCACAACCCACGTTCAGAATGATCCCTCTGGGAAATGGTGAGGGTAGGTCAAGGCCTTTCTCCCTGACAGAGCTGCCAGCTCAGAGCCCAAGCTGACCCAGGGGGGCATCGCTGCAGGTGCCAGCAGAGCCCTGAATGTGTGTGCCCTCGCCCTGCATGATCCTCACACACCTTTAATTCAGGCCTGGTGGCTACTTGGAAAGGGAAGGCCCTGGCCCAGCCCCAGAATTTTTGAGAATCTTACCCTATTTTTGATAAAAATGATTCCCTGAATTTGCAATGCCAAAATGGGGAATTGTTCTTTCTGATCTACCTGTCCTTTTTCCTTTCTCAAGTGATGGACGAATATGCTCTAGAGAAGCTGTTTCCCAGAGGAAGCAGAGGCTCATTTAAAGCCACTGCTTCAGAAAGGAACGCCATGAGCCACAGAAACACAGGCAAAGTTAAAGGAGGTAATTGCTGTGACAGATTTAGCCTTCGCTGTGGCTGTTTGGCAGCAGCTCTTCCCACTGCACCCACCCTTGCACGGCCCGGCAACAGCCAAAGCTGGAGGCACCTCAGCTTCCAGGCCTCTGGAGCTCATTCCCAGCCCCTGGGCAAGGGCACTGGTGCGCCAAGGTCCCTCCCGCTGCAGCTTCTCCCGGAGCTGCCCTGAGCGCCCAGAGGCCCAAGGCTCAGGAGCAGCCCCGAGCGGGAGCCCTGCCACGAGCCCAGGGCCAGAGCCAGCCCTGGCTCCCGACTGGGCAGGGGCTGCACTGGGTCCGGGCAGGGCCTGACTCCTTGCCCTGGGGCTGGGGGAGCTGTCACGGGGCAGGGAGGGTCAGGGCTGGCAGTGGCTGCTCAAGGATGGCTTTGGCCCGTGTCCCTCGCAGGAGCCACTGCCCAAAGAGCTGCGCTGCCCCCGGGCTCTCCTCCCGGCCTCTGGGCTCTGTTGGGTGGCACAGCCTGTGCCAAGGGCTGCCAAGGTGCCTGCAGGCCCCAGCTCTGGGGGAGCAGAGAACGTCCTGGCCATGTGCACCGTGCTGCCAGCTCAGCAGTGGAGCACATCACGGGCTTACACTCCCCATTACTCCCGCAGGTGCAGCCGGAACCACAATTCGTGTTCCTGAGTCCCAGAAGGGCATCAGAACGGGTCTCTGTCAGGGAGCACTCTGCTGGCTAGCGTTTATAGTAGACCTGCTTGCTCTAGGAATTTTGTCCGTTTTCTGCTGCATTGGAATCCAGTATTGCTGGAAGAGAAAACGGTGAGTGTTTTGCTCACCTTTCCCTCAAACAGCTTCCTTTAAAGGCTGCTGATAGTTAGGGAACATTCCCAGTGGTGCTGCTGTGGAGCTGTGCATAGTCAGTGGTTGCCCAAATAACTGTGCTCAGGGTTCTGCTGCTGCCCAGTGCTTTCATTGGCTTCTTCATTGCTGGCCCTTGTCCTGGGGAGCCCGCTGGGGCTGCAGCCAGTGCTGGCTCCCACTGAGGCTGCCTGGCCAAGAGCAGCCCCGGGGGCAGCGAGCAGAGGCAGAGCAAGGTGGGCAGGAGAAAGAGCGGGGCCCAGCTTGCCCTTGCAAGGCAGAGGCGCTCTGGGGCCCGCTCCTGGCCAGGGCCCATGCCCAGAGCCAGGCCCTGCTGGCCGGGGCCTGGAGGGGCAGCTGTGCAGCTGGGCCAAGCTGTGCCAGCAGCTGCAGCCGTGCTGGGGAGCCGTGCCAGCTCTGGGCCCTGCTGTGCACAAGGGTCCCTCTGTGCCAGTGCCAGCGGGGGCTTCAGACACCTCCTCTCTCCACAGGAGCGCCTCTGCAGCTTCACCAGAGCAGCCGAACACCGCAGTCAAGGATAACTGGACCTGTCCTTCCCCATCTCCAAGCCAGTTTCCACCATCCCTACAAAAGCTGCATTATAAGCTGATTGCTCTCCCGCCACGACCCAGCCTCTGGCCCTGAAGGTGCTGGCCCTGGTGTCCAGCCAGAACAGGAGTTGCAGCCCTCCTGCCAGGGCAGGTCTGGACCAACACATTCACCTTTGGCCTTCAGCCCTGGTGTTTCTGGGGTACCACCCGGAGCACTGGCGCAGCTCCTTCTCTGGACACGACCAGGGCTGGGCAAGAAGCAGCCAAGCATTGGGCTACTGTAAAAACATGTTATCTTTGTTTTACATTTATAGAAATTAGACATTTTTAGAATTATTTACAATTTTTTTATAGAAACAAACCCTAAAATGTTCCTTAATATTTTGCAAAGTTATTCCAAATTATTAAGATTAGTTTTAGAATTCTTTTACACTTCTAGAATAAAAATAAAAATCTTTTACCCTTCTGGAATAAAAAAATGTAATTGCATTGAATTGATAATCTTTACACTAGAAAGAAATAAGACCCTCATTATGCTGGAGATACACTTTTCCCACTGGAGATTTGTACCTATAGTCACTAGCAAATTACGTAAAACCATTTCCCAGATATTTTCTGGGATTTCTGACAAGCTCACATTTTAGTGTTCAGAGGCAAACTTTGAGCACAGTGGGAGTCCAAGTCACCATCTTTGCTTCTGGAAGAACTCCCTCTGCTCCAGGGCAGGGGGTTCTCTCAGCTTCCTGCTGCCCCCGGGCTCTCCTCCCGGCCTCTGGGCTCTGTTGGCTGGCACAGCCTGTGCCAAGGGCTGCCAAGGTGCCTGCAGGCCCCAGCTCTGGGGGAACAGAGAACGTCCTGGCCGTGTGCACCGTGTGCTGCCAGCTCAGCAGTGGAGCACAGCACGGGCTCACCCTCCCCATTGCTCCCGCAGGTGCAGCCAGAATCACAATTCGTGTTCCTGAGTCCCAGGAGGGCCTCAGAACGGGCCTGTGTCAGGGAGCACTCTGCTGGCTAGCGTTTATAGTAGACCTGTTTGCTTTGGGAATTTTATTCATTTTCTGCTGCATCAAAATCTGGTATTGCTGGAAGAGAAAACGGTGAGTGTTTTGCTCACCTTTCCCTCAAACAACTTCCTTTAAAGGCTGCTGATAGTTAGGGAACATTCCCAGTGGTGCTGCTGTGGAGCTGTGCATAGTCAGTGGTTGCCCAAATAACTGTGCTCAGGGTTCTGCTGCCGCCCAGTGCTTTGGGCCTCTTCATTGCTGGCCCTTGTCCTGGGGAGCCCGCTGGGGCTGCAGCCAGTGCTGGCTCCCACTGAGGCTGCCTGGCCAAGAGCAGCCCCGGGGGCAGCGAGCAGAGGCAGAGCAAGGTGGGCAGGAGAAAGAGCGGGGCCCAGCTTGCCCTTGCAAGGCAGAGGCGCTCTGGGGCCCGCTCCTGGCCAGGGCCCCTGCCCAGAGCCAGGCCCTGCTGGCCGGGGCCTGGAGGGGCAGCTGTGCAGCTGGGCCAAGCTGTGCCAGCAGCTGCAGCCGTGCTGGGGCGCCGTGCCAGCTCTGGGCCCTGCTGTGCACGAGGCTCCCTCTGTGCCAGCGCCAGCGGGGGCCTCAGACACCTCCTCTCTCCACAGGAGCGCCTCTGCAGCTTCACCAGAGCAGCCGAACACCGCAGTCAAGGACAACTGGACCTGTCCTTCCCCATCTCCAAGCCAGTTTCCACCGTCCCTTCAAAAGCTGCATTATAAGCTGATTGCTCTCCCAACACGACCTAGCCTCTGGCCCTGAAGGTGCTGGCCCTGGTGTCCAGCCAGAACAGGAGTTGCAGCCCTCCTGCCAGGGCAGGTCTTGAGCAACACCGTCACCTTTGGCCTTCAGCCCTCGTGTTTCTGGGGTACCACCTGGAGCACTGGTGGAGCTCCTCCTCAGGACACAGCCAGGGCTGGGCAGGCTGCATCCAGGCATGGGGCTCTGTTAACAATATGTAGTATTTGTTTTACATTTATAGAAATTAGACATTTATAGAAATTAGACATTTTTAGAAAATAAAAATTGTAAAAAATACTTGTAGTGGTGCGTTTTTTGGGTTTGTACATTATATTTACATCTGTATTGTTAATGTTTTATATAATGGAATGTTCCATATTTCCCCCTGTTTCCCCACTTGTTTGGTATGTACCCACATGTTCGCCCAGAGACTGTTTTACGTCAATCATTTGTATCCCTTGCCCTCGAGTCCTGTCACTCTCAGGGTGGCCTCTCCCCGGTTCCAGAAGGTTCGGGGGAGGTCAGCCCCTGATTGGGTCAGGCTCAAGGGAACTCCCTCCTTCCTCCCATGATTTGTTCCCCAAGTTGTCTCTCTCTTCCTTAGCCACACCTGTCTTGCTTGCTATTGCTCACTTGTTCAGCACATCCCTCAACTCCTCCCCTCAATAAAAGCTGCCTCCCAGGCAGAGATCCTGGCTCTGCTGGGGCAGTGTCTGGAGGGCACTCACCTTCAATAAAAGCCTTCTGTGACACCCCACCGGAGTCCTCCTTTCTTCTCTCGCTGAGGCCGCCCTCACCACCGCCAGGCTCAACGGCAGCTGACCCACCGGGTGGGTCTCGCTGGCCACCCTGCTGAGACCCTACCGAGGTCTGGGACGGTTTACTGCCAGGGCAGCCGGGACAGGCTAAGAAGCAGCCAGAGGAGATAGGCAAGGAAACACGCCTCAAATATTTAAAGTTTCTTTGTAGAAACAAAGCCTTAAATGTTCCTTCATTTTTTGCAAAATTGCTCCAAATTATTCAAATTAGTTTTAGAGTTCTTTTACACTTCTAGAATAAAAATAAAAATCTTTTACCCTTCTAGAATAAAAAAAAAATAGGATTGCATTGAATTGGTAATCTTGAGTAAGAAAGAAGACACCAAAGCCTGCTGCGGAGGCACTTCTTCCAATGGACATTTGTACCTCTAGTCACAACCAAATTACCTAAAACCATTTCCCAGATATATTCTGGGGTTTCTGACAAGCTCACCTCTTAGTGTTCAGAGGCAAACTTTGAGCACAGTGGGAGTCCAAGTCACCATCTTTGCTTCTGGAAGAACTCCCTCTGTTCCAGGGCAGGGGATTCTCTCAGCTTCCTGCTGCCCCCGGGCTCTCCTCCCGGCCTCTGGGCTCTGTTGGCTGGCACAGCCTGTGCCAAGGGCTGCCAAGGTGCCTGCAGGCCCCAGCTCTGGGGGAACAGAGAACGTCCTGGCCGTGTGCACCGTGTGCTGCCAGCTCAGCAGTGGAGCACAGCACGGGCTCACCCTCCCCATTGCTCCCGCAGGTGCAGCCAGAATCACAATTCGTGTTCCTGAGTCCCAGGAGGGCCTCAGAACGGGCCTGTGTCAGGGAGCACTCTGCTGGCTAGCGTTTATAGTAGACCTGTTTGCTTTGGGAATTTTATTCATTTTGTGCTGCGTCAGAATCTGGTATTGCTGGAAGAGAAAACGGTGAGTGTTTTGCTCACCTTTCCCTCAAACAACTTCCTTTAAAGGCTGCTGATAGTTAGGGAACATTCCCAGTGGTGCTGCTGTGGAGCTGTGCATAGTCAGTGGTTGCCCAAATAACTCTGCTCAGGGTTCTGCTGCTGCCCAGTGCTTTCATTGGCCTCTTCATTGCTGGCCCTTGTCCTGGGGAGCCCGCTGGGGCTGCAGCCAGTGCTGGCTCCCACTGAGGCTGCCTGGCCAAGAGCAGCCCCGGGGGCAGCGAGCAGAGGCAGAGCAAGGTGGGCAGGAGAAAGAGCGGGGCCCAGCTTGCCCTTGCAAGGCAGAGGCGCTCTGGGGCCCGCTCCTGGCCAGGGCCCCTGCCCAGAGCCAGGCCCTGCTGGCCGGGGCCTGGAGGGGCAGCTGTGCAGCTGGGCCAAGCTGTGCCAACAGCTGCAGCCGTGCTGGGGAGCCGTGCCAGCTCTGGGCCCTGCTGTGCACGAGGCTCCCTCTGTGCCAGCGCCAGCGGGGGCCTCAGACACCTCCTCTCTCCACAGGAGCGCCTCTGCAGCTTCACCAGAGCAGCCGAACACCGCAGTCAAGGACAACTGGACCTGTCCTTCCCCATCTCCAAGCCAGTTTCCACCGTCCCTTCAAAAGCTGCATTATAAGCTGATTGCTCTCCCAACACGACCTAGCCTCTGGCCCTGAAGGTGCTGGCCCTGGTGTCCAGCCAGAACAGGAGTTGCAGCCCTCCTGCCAGGGCAGGTCTTGAGCAACACCGTCACCTTTGGCCTTCAGCCCTCGTGTTTCTGGGGTACCACCTGGAGCACTGGTGGAGCTCCTCCTCAGGACACAGCCAGGGCTGGGCAGGCTGCATCCAGGCATGTTAGTATTTGTAGTATTTGTTTTACATTTATAGAAAGTAGACATTTATAGAAATTAGACATTTTTAGAAAATAAAAATTGTAAAAAATACTTGTAGTGGTGCGTTTTTGGGTTTGTACATTATATTTACATCTGTATTGTTAATGTTTTATATAATGGAATGTTCCGTATTTCCCCCTGTTTCCCCACTTGTTTGGTATGTACCCACATGTTCGCCCAGAGACTGTTTTACGTCAATCATTTGTATCCCTTGCCCTCGAGTCCTGTCACTCTCAGGGTGGCCTCTCCCCAGTTCCAGAAGGTTCGGGGGAGGTCAGCCCCTGATTGGGTCAGGCTCAAGGGAACTCCCTCCTTCCTCCCATGATTTGTTCCCCAAGTTGTCTCTCTCTTCCTTAGCCACACCTGTCTTGCTTGCTATTGCTCACTTGTTCAGCACATCCCTCAACTCCTCCCCTCAATAAAAGCTGCCTCCCAGGCAGAGATCCTGGCTCTGCTGGGGCAGTGTCTGGAGGGCACTCACCTTCAATAAAAGCCTTCTGTGACACCCCACCGGAGTCCTCCTTTCTTCTCTCGCTGAGGCCGCCCTCACCACCGCCAGGCTCAACGGCAGCTGACCCACCGGGTGGGTCTCGCTGGCCACCCTGCTGAGACCCTACCGAGGTCTGGGACGGTTTACTGCCAGGGCAGCCGGGACAGGCTAAGAAGCAGCCAGAGGAGATAGGCAAGGAAACACGCCTCAAATATTTAAAGTTTCTTTGTAGAAACAAAGCCTTAAATGTTCCTTCATTTTTTGCAAAATTGCTCCAAATTATTCAAATTAGTTTTAGAGTTCTTTTACACTTCTAGAATAAAAATAAAAATCTTTTACCCTTCTAGAATAAAAAAAAAATAGGATTGCATTGAATTGGTAATCTTGAGTAAGAAAGAAGACACCAAAGCCTGCTGCGGAGGCACTTCTTCCAATGGACATTTGTACCTCTAGTCACAACCAAATTACCTAAAACCATTTCCCAGATATATTCTGGGGTTTCTGACAAGCTCACCTCTTAGTGTTCAGAGGCAAACTTTGAGCACAGTGGGAGTCCAAGTCACCATCTTTGCTTCTGGAAGAACTCCCTCTGTTCCAGGGCAGGGGATTCTCTCAGCTTCCTGCTGCCCCCGGGCTCTCCTCCCGGCCTCTGGGCTCTGTTGGCTGGCACAGCCTGTGCCAAGGGCTGCCAAGGTGCCTGCAGGCCCCAGCTCTGGGGGAACAGAGAACGTCCTGGCCGTGTGCACCGTGTGCTGCCAGCTCAGCAGTGGAGCACAGCACGGGCTCACCCTCCCCATTGCTCCCGCAGGTGCAGCCAGAATCACAATTCGTGTTCCTGAGTCCCAGGAGGGCCTCAGAACGGGCCTGTGTCAGGGAGCACTCTGCTGGCTAGCGTTTATAGTAGACCTGTTTGCTTTGGGAATTTTATTCATTTTGTGCTGCGTCAGAATCTGGTATTGCTGGAAGAGAAAACGGTGAGTGTTTTGCTCACCTTTCCCTCAAACAGCTTCCTTTAAAGGCTGCTGATAGTTAGGGAACATTCCCAGTGGTGCTGCTGTGGAGCTGTGCATAGTCAGTGGTTGCCCAAATAACTGTGCTCAGGGTTCTGCTGCTGCCCAGTGCTTTCATTGGCCTCTTCATTGCTGGCCCTTGTCCTGGGGAGCCCGCTGGGGCTGCAGCCAGTGCTGGCTCCCACTGAGGCTGCCTGGCCAAGAGCAGCCCCGGGGGCAGCGAGCAGAGGCAGAGCAAGGTGGGCAGGAGAAAGAGCGGGGCCCAGCTTGCCCTTGCAAGGCAGAGGCGCTCTGGGGCCCGCTCCTGGCCAGGGCCCCTGCCCAGAGCCAGGCCCTGCTGGCCGGGGCCTGGAGGGGCAGCTGTGCAGCTGGGCCAAGCTGTGCCAACAGCTGCAGCCGTGCTGGGGAGCCGTGCCAGCTCTGGGCCCTGCTGTGCACGAGGCTCCCTCTGTGCCAGCGCCAGCGGGGGCCTCAGACACCTCCTCTCTCCACAGGAGCGCCTCTGCAGCTTCACCAGAGCAGCCGAACACCGCAGTCAAGGACAACTGGACCTGTCCTTCCCCATCTCCAAGCCAGTTTCCACCGTCCCTTCAAAAGCTGCATTATAAGCTGATTGCTCTCCCAACACGACCTAGCCTCTGGCCCTGAAGGTGCTGGCCCTGGTGTCCAGCCAGAACAGGAGTTGCAGCCCTCCTGCCAGGGCAGGTCTTGAGCAACACCGTCACCTTTGGCCTTCAGCCCTCGTGTTTCTGGGGTACCACCTGGAGCACTGGTGGAGCTCCTCCTCAGGACACAGCCAGGGCTGGGCAGGCTGCATCCAGGCATGGGGCTCTGTTAACAATATGTAGTATTTGTTTTACATTTATAGAAAGTAGACATTTATAGAAATTAGACATTTTTAGAAAATAAAAATTGTAAAAAATACTTGTAGTGGTGCGTTTTTGGGTTTGTACATTATATTTACATCTGTATTGTTAATGTTTTATATAATGGAATGTTCCGTATTTCCCCCTGTTTCCCCACTTGTTTGGTATGTACCCACATGTTCGCCCAGAGACTGTTTTACGTCAATCATTTGTATCCCTTGCCCTCGAGTCCTGTCACTCTCAGGGTGGCCTCTCCCCAGTTCCAGAAGGTTCGGGGGAGGTCAGCCCCTGATTGGGTCAGGCTCAAGGGAACTCCCTCCTTCCTCCCATGATTTGTTCCCCAAGTTGTCTCTCTCTTCCTTAGCCACACCTGTCTTGCTTGCTATTGCTCACTTGTTCAGCACATCCCTCAACTCCTCCCCTCAATAAAAGCTGCCTCCCAGGCAGAGATCCTGGCTCTGCTGGGGCAGTGTCTGGAGGGCACTCACCTTCAATAAAAGCCTTCTGTGACACCCCACCGGAGTCCTCCTTTCTTCTCTCGCTGAGGCTGCCTTCACCACCGCCAGGCTCAACGGCAGCTGACCCACTGGGTGGGTCTCGCTGGCCACCCTGCTGAGACCCTACCGAGGTCTGGGACGGTTTACTGCCAGGGCAGCCGGGACAGGCTAAGAAGCAGCCAGAGGATAGGCAAGGAAACACGCCTCAAATATTTAAAGTTTCTTTGTAGAAACAAAGCCTTAAATGTTCCTTCATTTTTTGCAAAATTGCTCCAAATTATTCAAATTAGTTTTAGAGTTCTTTTACACTTCTAGAATAAAAATAAAAATCTTTTACCCTTCTAGAATAAAAAAAAAATAGGATTGCATTGAATTGGTAATCTTGAGTAAGAAAGAAGACACCAAAGCCTGCTGCGGAGGCACTTCTTCCAATGGACATTTGTACCTCTAGTCACAACCAAATTACCTAAAACCATTTCCCAGATATATTCTGGGGTTTCTGACAAGCTCACCTCTTAGTGTTCAGAGGCAAACTTTGAGCACAGTGGGAGTCCAAGTCACCATCTTTGCTTCTGGAAGAACTCCCTCTGTTCCAGGGCAGGGGATTCTCTCAGCTTCCTGCTGCCCCCGGGCTCTCCTCCCGGCCTCTGGGCTCTGTTGGCTGGCACAGCCTGTGCCAAGGGCTGCCAAGGTGCCTGCAGGCCCCAGCTCTGGGGGAACAGAGAACGTCCTGGCCGTGTGCACCGTGTGCTGCCAGCTCAGCAGTGGAGCACAGCACGGGCTCACCCTCCCCATTGCTCCCGCAGGTGCAGCCAGAATCACAATTCGTGTTCCTGAGTCCCAGGAGGGCCTCAGAACGGGCCTGTGTCAGGGAGCACTCTGCTGGCTAGCGTTTATAGTAGACCTGTTTGCTTTGGGAATTTTATTCATTTTGTGCTGCGTCAGAATCTGGTATTGCTGGAAGAGAAAACGGTGAGTGTTTTGCTCACCTTTCCCTCAAACAGCTTCCTTTAAAGGCTGCTGATAGTTAGGGAACATTCCCAGTGGTGCTGCTGTGGAGCTGTGCATAGTCAGTGGTTGCCCAAATAACTGTGCTCAGGGTTCTGCTGCTGCCCAGTGCTTTCATTGGCCTCTTCATTGCTGGCCCTTGTCCTGGGGAGCCCGCTGGGGCTGCAGCCAGTGCTGGCTCCCACTGAGGCTGCCTGGCCAAGAGCAGCCCCGGGGGCAGCGAGCAGAGGCAGAGCAAGGTGGGCAGGAGAAAGAGCGGGGCCCAGCTTGCCCTTGCAAGGCAGAGGCGCTCTGGGGCCCGCTCCTGGCCAGGGCCCCTGCCCAGAGCCAGGCCCTGCTGGCCGGGGCCTGGAGGGGCAGCTGTGCAGCTGGGCCAAGCTGTGCCAACAGCTGCAGCCGTGCTGGGGAGCCGTGCCAGCTCTGGGCCCTGCTGTGCACGAGGCTCCCTCTGTGCCAGCGCCAGCGGGGGCCTCAGACACCTCCTCTCTCCACAGGAGCGCCTCTGCAGCTTCACCAGAGCAGCCGAACACCGCAGTCAAGGACAACTGGACCTGTCCTTCCCCATCTCCAAGCCAGTTTCCACCGTCCCTTCAAAAGCTGCATTATAAGCTGATTGCTCTCCCAACACGACCTAGCCTCTGGCCCTGAAGGTGCTGGCCCTGGTGTCCAGCCAGAACAGGAGTTGCAGCCCTCCTGCCAGGGCAGGTCTTGAGCAACACCGTCACCTTTGGCCTTCAGCCCTCGTGTTTCTGGGGTACCACCTGGAGCACTGGTGGAGCTCCTCCTCAGGACACAGCCAGGGCTGGGCAGGCTGCATCCAGGCATGGGGCTCTGTTAACAATATGTAGTATTTGTTTTACATTTATAGAAAGTAGACATTTATAGAAATTAGACATTTTTAGAAAATAAAAATTGTAAAAAATACTTGTAGTGGTGCGTTTTTGGGTTTGTACATTATATTTACATCTGTATTGTTAATGTTTTATATAATGGAATGTTCCGTATTTCCCCCTGTTTCCCCACTTGTTTGGTATGTACCCACATGTTCGCCCAGAGACTGTTTTACGTCAATCATTTGTATCCCTTGCCCTCGAGTCCTGTCACTCTCAGGGTGGCCTCTCCCCAGTTCCAGAAGGTTCGGGGGAGGTCAGCCCCTGATTGGGTCAGGCTCAAGGGAACTCCCTCCTTCCTCCCATGATTTGTTCCCCAAGTTGTCTCTCTCTTCCTTAGCCACACCTGTCTTGCTTGCTATTGCTCACTTGTTCAGCACATCCCTCAACTCCTCCCCTCAATAAAAGCTGCCTCCCAGGCAGAGATCCTGGCTCTGCTGGGGCAGTGTCTGGAGGGCACTCACCTTCAATAAAAGCCTTCTGTGACACCCCACCGGAGTCCTCCTTTCTTCTCTCGCTGAGGCCGCCCTCACCACCGCCAGGCTCAACGGCAGCTGACCCACCGGGTGGGTCTCGCTGGCCACCCTGCTGAGACCCTACCGAGGTCTGGGACGGTTTACTGCCAGGGCAGCCGGGACAGGCTAAGAAGCAGCCAGAGGAGATAGGCAAGGAAACACGCCTCAAATATTTAAAGTTTCTTTGTAGAAACAAAGCCTTAAATGTTCCTTCATTTTTTGCAAAATTGCTCCGAATTATTCAAATTAGTTTTAGAGTTCTTTTACACTTCTAGAATAAAAATAAAAATCTTTTACCCTTCTAGAATAAAAAAAAAATAGGATTGCATTGAATTGGTAATCTTGAGTAAGAAAGAAGACACCAAAGCCTGCTGCGGAGGCACTTCTTCCAATGGACATTTGTACCTCTAGTCACAACCAAATTACCTAAAACCATTTCCCAGATATATTCTGGGGTTTCTGACAAGCTCACCTCTTAGTGTTCAGAGGCAAACTTTGAGCACAGTGGGAGTCCAAGTCACCATCTTTGCTTCTGGAAGAACTCCCTCTGTTCCAGGGCAGGGGATTCTCTCAGCTTCCTGCTGCCCCCGGGCTCTCCTCCCGGCCTCTGGGCTCTGTTGGCTGGCACAGCCTGTGCCAAGGGCTGCCAAGGTGCCTGCAGGCCCCAGCTCTGGGGGAACAGAGAACGTCCTGGCCGTGTGCACCGTGTGCTGCCAGCTCAGCAGTGGAGCACAGCACGGGCTCACCCTCCCCATTGCTCCCGCAGGTGCAGCCAGAATCACAATTCGTGTTCCTGAGTCCCAGGAGGGCCTCAGAACGGGCCTGTGTCAGGGAGCACTCTGCTGGCTAGCGTTTATAGTAGACCTGTTTGCTTTGGGAATTTTATTCATTTTGTGCTGCGTCAGAATCTGGTATTGCTGGAAGAGAAAACGGTGAGTGTTTTGCTCACCTTTCCCTCAAACAGCTTCCTTTAAAGGCTGCTGATAGTTAGGGAACATTCCCAGTGGTGCTGCTGTGGAGCTGTGCATAGTCAGTGGTTGCCCAAATAACTGTGCTCAGGGTTCTGCTGCTGCCCAGTGCTTTCATTGGCCTCTTCATTGCTGGCCCTTGTCCTGGGGAGCCCGCTGGGGCTGCAGCCAGTGCTGGCTCCCACTGAGGCTGCCTGGCCAAGAGCAGCCCCGGGGGCAGCGAGCAGAGGCAGAGCAAGGTGGGCAGGAGAAAGAGCGGGGCCCAGCTTGCCCTTGCAAGGCAGAGGCGCTCTGGGGCCCGCTCCTGGCCAGGGCCCCTGCCCAGAGCCAGGCCCTGCTGGCCGGGGCCTGGAGGGGCAGCTGTGCAGCTGGGCCAAGCTGTGCCAACAGCTGCAGCCGTGCTGGGGAGCCGTGCCAGCTCTGGGCCCTGCTGTGCACGAGGCTCCCTCTGTGCCAGCGCCAGCGGGGGCCTCAGACACCTCCTCTCTCCACAGGAGCGCCTCTGCAGCTTCACCAGAGCAGCCGAACACCGCAGTCAAGGACAACTGGACCTGTCCTTCCCCATCTCCAAGCCAGTTTCCACCGTCCCTTCAAAAGCTGCATTATAAGCTGATTGCTCTCCCAACACGACCTAGCCTCTGGCCCTGAAGGTGCTGGCCCTGGTGTCCAGCCAGAACAGGAGTTGCAGCCCTCCTGCCAGGGCAGGTCTTGAGCAACACCGTCACCTTTGGCCTTCAGCCCTCGTGTTTCTGGGGTACCACCTGGAGCACTGGTGGAGCTCCTCCTCAGGACACAGCCAGGGCTGGGCAGGCTGCATCCAGGCATGGGGCTCTGTTAACAATATGTAGTATTTGTTTTACATTTATAGAAAGTAGACATTTATAGAAATTAGACATTTTTAGAAAATAAAAATTGTAAAAAATACTTGTAGTGGTGCGTTTTTGGGTTTGTACATTATATTTACATCTGTATTGTTAATGTTTTATATAATGGAATGTTCCGTATTTCCCCCTGTTTCCCCACTTGTTTGGTATGTACCCACATGTTCGCCCAGAGACTGTTTTACGTCAATCATTTGTATCCCTTGCCCTCGAGTCCTGTCACTCTCAGGGTGGCCTCTCCCCAGTTCCAGAAGGTTCGGGGGAGGTCAGCCCCTGATTGGGTCAGGCTCAAGGGAACTCCCTCCTTCCTCCCATGATTTGTTCCCCAAGTTGTCTCTCTCTTCCTTAGCCACACCTGTCTTGCTTGCTATTGCTCACTTGTTCAGCACATCCCTCAACTCCTCCCCTCAATAAAAGCTGCCTCCCAGGCAGAGATCCTGGCTCTGCTGGGGCAGTGTCTGGAGGGCACTCACCTTCAATAAAAGCCTTCTGTGACACCCCACCGGAGTCCTCCTTTCTTCTCTCGCTGAGGCTGCCTTCACCACCGCCAGGCTCAACGGCAGCTGACCCACTGGGTGGGTCTCGCTGGCCACCCTGCTGAGACCCTACCGAGGTCTGGGACGGTTTACTGCCAGGGCAGCCGGGACAGGCTAAGAAGCAGCCAGAGGATAGGCAAGGAAACACGCCTCAAATATTTAAAGTTTCTTTGTAGAAACAAAGCCTTAAATGTTCCTTCATTTTTTGCAAAATTGCTCCAAATTATTCAAATTAGTTTTAGAGTTCTTTTACACTTCTAGAATAAAAATAAAAATCTTTTACCCTTCTAGAATAAAAAAAAAATAGGATTGCATTGAATTGGTAATCTTGAGTAAGAAAGAAGACACCAAAGCCTGCTGCGGAGGCACTTCTTCCAATGGACATTTGTACCTCTAGTCACAACCAAATTACCTAAAACCATTTCCCAGATATATTCTGGGGTTTCTGACAAGCTCACCTCTTAGTGTTCAGAGGCAAACTTTGAGCACAGTGGGAGTCCAAGTCACCATCTTTGCTTCTGGAAGAACTCCCTCTGTTCCAGGGCAGGGGATTCTCTCAGCTTCCTGCTGCCCCCGGGCTCTCCTCCCGGCCTCTGGGCTCTGTTGGCTGGCACAGCCTGTGCCAAGGGCTGCCAAGGTGCCTGCAGGCCCCAGCTCTGGGGGAACAGAGAACGTCCTGGCCGTGTGCACCGTGTGCTGCCAGCTCAGCAGTGGAGCACAGCACGGGCTCACCCTCCCCATTGCTCCCGCAGGTGCAGCCAGAATCACAATTCGTGTTCCTGAGTCCCAGGAGGGCCTCAGAACGGGCCTGTGTCAGGGAGCACTCTGCTGGCTAGCGTTTATAGTAGACCTGTTTGCTTTGGGAATTTTATTCATTTTGTGCTGCGTCAGAATCTGGTATTGCTGGAAGAGAAAACGGTGAGTGTTTTGCTCACCTTTCCCTCAAACAGCTTCCTTTAAAGGCTGCTGATAGTTAGGGAACATTCCCAGTGGTGCTGCTGTGGAGCTGTGCATAGTCAGTGGTTGCCCAAATAACTGTGCTCAGGGTTCTGCTGCTGCCCAGTGCTTTCATTGGCCTCTTCATTGCTGGCCCTTGTCCTGGGGAGCCCGCTGGGGCTGCAGCCAGTGCTGGCTCCCACTGAGGCTGCCTGGCCAAGAGCAGCCCCGGGGGCAGCGAGCAGAGGCAGAGCAAGGTGGGCAGGAGAAAGAGCGGGGCCCAGCTTGCCCTTGCAAGGCAGAGGCGCTCTGGGGCCCGCTCCTGGCCAGGGCCCCTGCCCAGAGCCAGGCCCTGCTGGCCGGGGCCTGGAGGGGCAGCTGTGCAGCTGGGCCAAGCTGTGCCAACAGCTGCAGCCGTGCTGGGGAGCCGTGCCAGCTCTGGGCCCTGCTGTGCACGAGGCTCCCTCTGTGCCAGCGCCAGCGGGGGCCTCAGACACCTCCTCTCTCCACAGGAGCGCCTCTGCAGCTTCACCAGAGCAGCCGAACACCGCAGTCAAGGACAACTGGACCTGTCCTTCCCCATCTCCAAGCCAGTTTCCACCGTCCCTTCAAAAGCTGCATTATAAGCTGATTGCTCTCCCAACACGACCTAGCCTCTGGCCCTGAAGGTGCTGGCCCTGGTGTCCAGCCAGAACAGGAGTTGCAGCCCTCCTGCCAGGGCAGGTCTTGAGCAACACCGTCACCTTTGGCCTTCAGCCCTCGTGTTTCTGGGGTACCACCTGGAGCACTGGTGGAGCTCCTCCTCAGGACACAGCCAGGGCTGGGCAGGCTGCATCCAGGCATGGGGCTCTGTTAACAATATGTAGTATTTGTTTTACATTTATAGAAAGTAGACATTTATAGAAATTAGACATTTTTAGAAAATAAAAATTGTAAAAAATACTTGTAGTGGTGCGTTTTTGGGTTTGTACATTATATTTACATCTGTATTGTTAATGTTTTATATAATGGAATGTTCCGTATTTCCCCGTTTCCCCACTTGTTTGGTATGTACCCACATGTTCGCCCAGAGACTGTTTTACGTCAATCATTTGTATCCCTTGCCCTCGAGTCCTGTCACTCTCAGGGTGGCCTCTCCCCAGTTCCAGAAGGTTCGGGGGAGGTCAGCCCCTGATTGGGTCAGGCTCAAGGGAACTCCCTCCTTCCTCCCATGATTTGTTCCCCAAGTTGTCTCTCTCTTCCTTAGCCACACCTGTCTTGCTTGCTATTGCTCACTTGTTCAGCACATCCCTCAACTCCTCCCCTCAATAAAAGCTGCCTCCCAGGCAGAGATCCTGGCTCTGCTGGGGCAGTGTCTGGAGGGCACTCACCTTCAATAAAAGCCTTCTGTGACACCCCACCGGAGTCCTCCTTTCTTCTCTCGCTGAGGCGCCTCACCACCGCCAGGCTCAACGGCAGCTGACCCACTGGGTGGGTCTCGCTGGCCACCCTGCTGAGACCCTACCGAGGTCTGGGACGGTTTACTGCCAGGGCAGCCGGGACAGGCTAAGAAGCAGCCAGAGGATAGGCAAGGAAACACGCCTCAAATATTTAAAGTTTCTTTGTAGAAACAAAGCCTTAAATGTTCCTTCATTTTTTGCAAAATTGCTCCAAATTATTCAAATTAGTTTTAGAGTTCTTTTACACTTCTAGAATAAAAATAAAAATCTTTTACCCTTCTAGAATAAAAAAAAAATAGGATTGCATTGAATTGGTAATCTTGAGTAAGAAAGAAGACACCAAAGCCTGCTGCGGAGGCACTTCTTCCAATGGACATTTGTACCTCTAGTCACAACCAAATTACCTAAAACCATTTCCCAGATATATTCTGGGGTTTCTGACAAGCTCACCTCTTAGTGTTCAGAGGCAAACTTTGAGCACAGTGGGAGTCCAAGTCACCATCTTTGCTTCTGGAAGAACTCCCTCTGTTCCAGGGCAGGGGATTCTCTCAGCTTCCTGCTGCCCCCGGGCTCTCCTCCCGGCCTCTGGGCTCTGTTGGCTGGCACAGCCTGTGCCAAGGGCTGCCAAGGTGCCTGCAGGCCCCAGCTCTGGGGGAACAGAGAACGTCCTGGCCGTGTGCACCGTGTGCTGCCAGCTCAGCAGTGGAGCACAGCACGGGCTCACCCTCCCCATTGCTCCCGCAGGTGCAGCCAGAATCACAATTCGTGTTCCTGAGTCCCAGGAGGGCCTCAGAACGGGCCTGTGTCAGGGAGCACTCTGCTGGCTAGCGTTTATAGTAGACCTGTTTGCTTTGGGAATTTTATTCATTTTGTGCTGCGTCAGAATCTGGTATTACTGGAAGAGAAAACGGTGAGTGTTTTGCTCACCTTTCCCTCAAACAGCTTCCTTTAAAGGCTGCTGATAGTTAGGGAACATTCCCAGTGGTGCTGCTGTGGAGCTGTGCATAGTCAGTGGTTGCCCAAATAACTGTGCTCAGGGTTCTGCTGCTGCCCAGTGCTTTCACTGGCCTCTTCATTGCTGGCCCTTGTCCTGGGGAGCCCGCTGGGGCTGCAGCCAGTGCTGGCTCCCACTGAGGCTGCCTGGCCAAGAGCAGCCCCGGGGGCAGCGAGCAGAGGCAGAGCAAGGTGGGCAGGAGAAAGAGCGGTGCCCAGCTTGCCCTTGCAAGGCAGAGGCGCTCTGGGGCCCGCTCCTGGCCAGGGCCCCTGCCCAGAGCCAGGCCCTGCTGGCCGGGGCCTGGAGGGGCAGCTGTGCAGCTGGGCCAAGCTGTGCCAGCAGCTGCAGCCGTGCTGGGGAGCCGTGCCAGCTCTGGGCCCTGCTGTGCACGAGGCTCCCTCTGTGCCAGCGCCAGCGGGGGCCTCAGACACCTCCTCTCTCCACAGGAGCGCCTCTGCAGCTTCACCAGAGCAGCCAAACACCGCAGTCAAGGACAACTGGACCTGTCCTTCCCCATTTCCAAGCCAGTTTCCACCGTCCCTGCCAAAGCTGCATTTTAAGCCAATTGCTCTCCCGTCCCCACCTAGAACAGGAGTCTTTGACCCTGAAGGTGCTGGCCCTGGTGTCCAGCCAGAACAGGAGTTGCAGCCCTCCTGCCATGGCAGTTCTTTAGCAACACCATCATCTTTGGCCTTCAGCCCTGGTGTTTCTGGAGTACCACCTGGAGCAGTGGCGCAGCTCCTTCTCAGGACACAGCCAGGGCTGGGCAGGCAGCAGACAAGCATTGGGCTCCTGTAACAACATGTAGTATTTGTTTTACGTTTATAGAAATTAGACATTTTTAGAACTATTTCCAATTTTTTTTTTGGAAAGAAACCCTAAAATGTTCCTTAATTTTTTGCAAAATTGTTGCAAATTATTCAGATTAGATTTAGAATTCTTTTACACTTCTAGAATAAAAATAAAAATCTTTTACCCTCCTGGAATAAAAAAATGTAATTGCATTCAATTGGTAATCTTTACTCGAGGAAGAAATAAGACACCAAGCCTGCTGCAGAGGCACTTCTCCCAATGGACATTTTTACCTCTAGTCACGACCAAATTACCTAAAACCATTTCCCAGATATATTCTGGGGTTTCTGACAAGCTCACCTCTTAGTGTTCAGAGGCAAACTTTGCGCACAGTGGGAGTCCAAGTCACCATCTTTGCTTCTGGAAGAACTCCCTCTGTTCCAGAGCAGGGGGTTCTCTCAGCTTCCTGCTGCCCCCGGGCTCTCCTCCCGGCCTCTGGGCTCTGTTGGCTGGCACAGCCTGTGCCAAGGGCTGCCAAGGTGCCTGCAGGCCCCAGCTCTGGGGGAACAGAGAACGTCCTGGCCGTGTGCACCGTGTGCTGCCAGCTCAGCAGTGGAGCACAGTACGGGCGCACACTCCCCATTACTCCCGCAGGTGCAGCCAGAATCACAACTCGTGTTCCCAGCTTCCACAAGGGCATTGGTTTCTGTCAGGGAGCACGCTGCTGGCTATTGGTAATGCCAAACCTGCCTTTTCTATGGCCTGCAGATGATGGGGGACCCCTGTAAGGCTGGCAGAAAACTGGGGTCTGTCCTAAGGCACCTGGGCGGGCTGTTGGGTTTTGCAGTAATACATGCAGGGTTTGGATCCTTTGTAAGTGGTGCATGTGGCTGAGGTTGCTCATGAGGTTCTGTGGGGATTTGGGGTCTCTCCTATGGCACACAGGAGACTGGAGACCTCTGTAAGGCTGGCACGGGGCTTGAGTTCCTTGTGATTTACATGGCAGTCTAGTGGTTCTTGTCAAGGCCTGGAGAGGAGCTGAGTCCTTCCCAGGGTGGGCAAGGGGCTGGATCCTTTTGTGAGGCACACAAGGATGTTGGGGGGTCTCTCCAAAGGTGTGCACGAATTCCTTTGTGGGGTACAAAGGGATCTTTTGGGCTCTCTCCAAAGGTGTGCAGGGATCCCTCATGAGGCACGAAGGAATATCTACAGTTTCTCCAAAGGTGTGCATGGATCCCTCGTGAGGCACAAAGGGATATTTATGCTTTCTCCAAGAGTGTGCATGGATCCCTCGTGAGGCACAAAGGGATAGATATTTATGGGCTCTCTGCTAAAGGTATGCAGGGGTCCCTCATGAGGCACTAAGGGATCGTTTGGGCTCTCCTAAGGTATGCAGGGATCTCTCATGAGGTACAAAGGGATATTTTGGGCTCTCCTAAGGTATGCAGGGATCCCTCATGAGGCACAAAGGGATATTTTGGGCTCTCTCCAAAGCTGTGAGGAACTGACGAATATTTATGGTCTCTCCAAAGCTGTGCAGGGATCCCTCATGAGGCACAAAGGGATATTTTGGGCTCTCTGCTGAAGTGTGCAGGGATCCCCCATGAGGTGTGCGGCAGGGTTTAACCAAAGGGGCTTTTTTATTCTCCTCAGCAAAGCAAAGGGCCACTGTAGGTGGAGGTTGCACAACGGCCGCGTTCTGGCCCGCGGGCCCGGCGTCAGGCGGAGCCCATCCCTCGGGGGCCGGGCGGGCCCTCCTCAGGAGCCACGGCGCCCTTGTCGGGCCAGGCCCCGGCGGGGAAGGGCCGCGGCCCTGGCCTCGGCGGGGGCTGCCGAGCAGCGCCGGAGGCCCAACAAGGGCCTTGCTGCGCCCTGGCCCTGCGCTGCAGCCAAACCCACACAGACCTTTCGTCTCCATGCACGTGTGCATTGTCCCTGCCACTGCTGCACTACCAACTCCCTGCTGTGCGCAGGCTGCCACCAGCACACACAATAGGAGCCTCTGTCCCCAAAGGGAGCAGCCCTGGTGTCCGGCCAGGACAGGAGGTGCAGCGCTCGGGCCAAGACCGGGTCCGGCAACACCTCTGGGCTTCAGCTCTGCTGTTTGTGTGGTACCATCAGCGCTGGCGCAGCTCCTTGTCTGGGCACAGCCTGGGCTGGGCAGGCAGCAGCCAGGCACGGGGCTCTTGAGAAAAAGCCACGCCATTTTGTCTTTGCTTTCCATTTGTAGAAATTAAAAATTTTTAGAAATATGTAGAAATGCTTTTTGTAGAAGGAAATCCCCAAATATGTCTTCTCTATTTCCATAGCAGTTTAGGACTTTTCAGAGTAGTTTTAGAATTCCAAAAAACTTAGAACAATTTTATACTTCTAAAATAAAAAATAGAGTTGCTTTTAATTGGTAATCTTTACTCGACGAAGAACTTAGACACCCTAAGGCAGCCAGCCTATAGCAGGGGCTCTTTTCCCACTGGAGATTTGTACCTAGTCACAACCAAATGACCTAAACCCTTTTCCCAGATATATTCCAGGATTTCTGACAAGCTCACCTCTTAGTCTTCAGAGGCAAACTTTGAGCACAGGGGCAATCTCCTGCTGTGCAGAAGGGTTCCTGTGTGCCAGCTGCAGCCGCAGCCGCCTCCTCTGCTGGTGCTCCTCTGCAGCTTCACAAGTAGGGCCAAGCACCTCAGTCTGGAACACCTGGACCAGACATTTCACATCTCCATGCCCAATGTCCCTGTCACAGCTGCTTGACCAGCTTGTTGCTGTGCAGATGCTGCCACCACCCAGAACAAGACCCTGCGTCCCTGAAGGCACTGGCCCTGCTCTCTGGCCCAGACTGAAGGTGGGTCCATCCTGCCAGGGCAAGGTTTGGCTTAGCCCCCCTTCTGTTCCAAGAAAGAGATGGAGCTGTCACCCCAGTGTCCGTGTGCTCCCCCCAGCCAAGCCCACAGGGCAGCAGCACTGGCTGAGCTCCATGGCCGGGAGCAGCCGTGGATGCCCACGGTGTGGGCAGGCAGGAGCCAGGCACGGGCTGCTGTTGCTGTTGGACACAAAATAAAGAGTACAGGCTCCAATTCTTCTCAGAAGGCAAAGAGAATAGAAGGCTTTCTTTACAATTCATTCAGCTCTTTTATAACATGCTTCGCTACAAAGGCACATTATTGGTGTATAGGATTGACACCTCTCAAATTTTATTGGTTACTTTACAGAAGTAGCAAACAACACCTGGAGAGAGGTGGTTCTGAGAAAAACAATATTCTTTACTTCCAATGCTATGAGAAATACATACAATGCTATATACAAAAGGTTATTATAAAAAAAATTGTTGAGGGTTTTCCCTTAAGAACAAGCTAGCAGTTGTTAGCAAGCTAAAAAATTTTCTCAGACTCAAGAATATCAGGCCCACAGGCTGCAGTGACCACCGGCAGGGCCCCGAGGGGCTGGGGGAGCCCATGCTGAGGGGAGTCCCTGGGCTGAGGGCACATTTCCTGCAGTGCCATCACCTGGGCCTGCACCGCCTCCAGAGGCACGGCCCGGAAAACAGGGAAGCCATCAAGAGCATCTCCAGGGGCACAGCCTGACCAGCAATGGCAGCAGGCAAAACAAAGGTTTTGCTGAGCCATGGCCCTTTGATGAAGCCAAACATTTACAATCAAGGCAGGCCATGGGTACAGATGGGGGAACACTCTGGGGCTATAGCTAAGGCCATGAGGTCACAGCAAGCTCTGAGGTGACAGCAGGCTGAGCTCACAGCAGGCTCTGAGGTCACAGAGGTGCCAGAGCCTCTCAGGCTGCACAGGCCCACAGCCACCGAGCAGTCGGCACAACTGCAGCGGCAGCAGCAGCAGCGGCAGCAGTGGTGCTGACTTTGGGACAGCGAGCTCAGGACAGTGGTGGCAGCAGGAGTTGTGGGACTGGCAGAGGGCAAGGCACCATGGCCCTTGCTCTGCACCTCTTCCTCCTGCTGCTCCTGGCAGTGGCCCTGCCTGGCAGGGCTGCCCAGGCTGCTCCGTGGCGAGCAGGTGAGCTGGCGGCCTGGCTGCCCTTTGCTGGGACAGCGATCCCTTCTCCCCAGGAAGCCTTGGGGATGGTTTTCCCCAGGCCTTTAGGGAGGGTTTCCTCTGGGGGAGGGAGGGACAGAGCCTCCAGGGGCCCTGGGCTGCTCCAGCTGCCCCTCCAGGGATGCTGCACAGGTCATGGAAAGAGTGTGGAGCATGAGCAGAGCCAGCCTGGGGCTCCCGATGTCCCTGTGCAGCTTTGGCCATGCCCAGTGACATCTGGCTCCCACGGCCTTACCTGACCCCCTTGCAGTGCCCAGTTCCCTAAGGCAGAAGGGGACCCCAGACCTCCCTGAAGAAGGTTCTGATCTGTGCTCCCTTCTAGATGATGTTCCTGGAAAGGCCTCACCATTAGATTGGCTGAATAAAGTTTTAAAGCCATTGGAGCCCTGTGTAGGTATGTTCTCACTGTCCCACCAAGGAATAATCATTCCCAACCTGACAGGAACCAGATTATTTCTGTTGCTGTTCAATTACAGGTGTGTCTGCAGGGAGCACCGCTCAAACTCCTTTGTTGGTTGCTGCACACAAACCCAGCTCCCACAGCAGGGGTGAGTAGTGTGTCCCTGCTGACCCCACAGGCTGAGTTCCCAAGGCCCCTGTGCAGCTTTGGCCATGTCCAGTGACATCTGCCTCCCACGGCCTTACCCGACCCCCTGGCAGTGCCCAGTTCCCTAAGACAGAAGAGGATCCCAGCACAGCATGGAAGTGGTTCTCATCTGTGCTCCCTTCTACATTGGGATCGCAGATTGGATTATTTGGAAGTGCTTGTGAATGGTGGTTTGAACACCTTACCAGATTCTGGAGGAATGTTCTCAATGTACCTTTCCTGACAGAATAATCAGTGTCAGTGTGGCAAGAGCTCACTCATGGGCCATTTCCCACAACATAATCTCAGGGTTGAAGGACTCTGGAAACCTTTCCCTGCTCCCTTCTGGAGCCCTGAGTGATCCCCCAGGATGGCTGTCAGTGGGAGGAAGGAGCATTTAGCTGTCAATGCCCTTCCCTTGTGCAAGGCCAGGGCGTCCTTGCGTGTGCTCTGTGCAGCCACGGAGAAGAGCAGAGAGGGAAGGGGCCGGGCCTAGGGCTGTGCCCCGGGGCTGTGCCTTGTGCGCCTCCTTGGCTGGCCCCAGGGAGCCTGAGGATCTCCTGCAGTGCCACGGGAGCTCTTCTGTCCTGCCTTTCTTTGCAGCCAAGCCTGTTGCTGAAGGTGATCAGGCTCCCCAATCCACATCCAATGCTGAGGCTCTGGGCGATGGTGAGGGTAGGTCAAGGCCTTTCTCCCTGGCAGAGCTGCCAGCTCAGAGCCCAAGCTGGCCCCTATTGCTGCAGGTGCCAGGACAGAGCTGTGCACGTGTGTGGCCTCGCCCTGCGTGCTGCCTTCACTGCTCCTGCGGCTCCGTGCTGCCCATGCACATCAGCACAGGTGACAGAAGCTTCTGTGCCTGTTGAGTTACAGGTTTGACTGCAGGGAGGAATTCTTCAGCTCCTTTGGTGGTGCCTGCACACAAGCCCAGCTCCCATCACAGGGGTGAGTAGTGTGTCCCTGCTGACCCCACAGGCTGGGGCTGTGGGATCCCTTCCTCGGAGATGGAAATACTTTACCCTCAAGTCCTCCAACAGGGAAGTACAAAGCCACAGGACAGAAGAAACCCCATGAGCCATCCAAACCCTTGAGGCAAACGCTGAAGGAAATGACAGAACAAGGTGGGTGCATGTCCCTGAGCCTTGTGCTGAGACTCAGCAGCCGGGCCCTTTCTCTGCACATCTGGACACGCCGTGTCCAGCACAGCGGGAAGGGATCCATGGCAGCCTTGCTGCCCCGCTGCTGCTTTCCCACCCTGCAGGGCTGTTTGCCAGCCTGGCCTGGCTGCAGCTTCTCCCCAGCCTCTGCAGGAAGGCATTTGGCATCAGCTGCCAGGGAGCCCAAACCGCCCCATGGGCCATGCCCACCCTGAGATCCCTGCAATTTCCCAGTCACTGGATAGAATAGTAGGGGTGGCTGTTTGGAAATGGAGGGCCCTAGCCAGCCCAAAAAGTTTTTGGGGAGTCCTGACCCACAACCATGTCTTCGACAAGTATTGCCTCCTGAAGAAGCCACCTCCTGTCTATGGATATGTTTCATCTGATCCAGCTGTACAACTTTTGTTCTCCAGAGGACAAAAAAGCTTTGCTGGAAGCTGCATTTCCCAGAGGTAGCAATGGATCCGTGACAGCCTCTGCTGCAGGAAGGGAGGCAATGCCAGGCACAGGCAGAGGAGGTAATTGCTGTGCCTCTGGGCCTGAGCCCTGCGGAGGCTGGAGCTGCCATCTCTGCTGCTTGGCAGTGCCTGCCCTCCAGGGATGTTGAACAGGGCATGGAAAGAGTGTGGAGAGAGAACAGAGCCAGCCCAGAGCTCCCGATGCCCCTGTGCAGCTTTGGCCATGTCCAGTGACATTTGGCTCCCACGGCCTTACCCGAGCTCTGGCAGTGCCCAGTTCCCTAAGGCAGAACGGGACCCCAGAACGCCCTGAACAAGGTTCTGATCTGTACTCCCTTCTAGATGAGGTTCGTGGAAAGGCCTCTCCGTTTGATTGGCTGAATAAAGTTTTAAAGCCCTTGGAGACCCGTGTAGGTATGTTCTCACTGTCCCACCAAGGAATAATCATTGACAGCATGGCAGGAACCAAATGCCAGAATTTTCTGTGCCTGTTCACTTACAGATGTGTCTGCAGAGAGGACTGCTCAAGCTCCTTTGCTCATTCATGCACGCAAGCCCAGCTCCCACCGCAGGGGTGAGTAGTGCGTCCCTGCTGACCCCATAGGCTGAGCCCTGGGGCTGTGGGATCCATTCCTGCGAAATGGAAATATTTTCTCTTAAGGTCCTCCCAGAGGGAAGAACAAAGCTACAGGACAGAAGAAATCTCTTGAGTCAAAAGATAACCTGGAAGAAGTTGTGAAGGACCTGCACAAAGGGTTTGGTGGGTGCATGTCACTGAGCCTTGTGCTGAGACTCAGCGGCCGGGCCCTTTCTCTGCACATCTGGACACGCCGTGCCCGGCACAGCGGGAAGGGATCCATGGCAGCCTTGCTGCCCCGTTGCTCCTTTCACACCCTGCAGGGCTGTTTGCCAGCCTGGCCTGGCTGCAGCTTCTCCCCAGCCTCTGCAGGAAGGCATTTAGCATCAGGTGCCAGGGAGCCCAAACTGCCACACAGGCCATGCCCACCCTGAGAAGACCCCTGCAATTTCCCGGTATCTGGACAGATCATCAGGGGTGGCTGTTTGGACAAGAGAGAGCCCTGTCACAGTCTGGGCCTTTTCCTGATTCTCATCCATGCCTTTGACAAGAATGCCTCCTGAAGAGGCCACCTCCCCAGTGTGTCATGGTTCCATCTGATCCAGCTGTTCCTCTTCCTTTCTAAGGGACGGACAGAGATGTTCTGTGGAAGGCGGCATTTCCTGAAGGAGGGAAGGCAAAGCCAGGCACAGGAACAGGCACAGGCAGAGGAGGTAATTGCTGTGCCTCTGGGCCTGAGCCCTGCTGAGGCTGGAACTGCCACCTCTGCTGCTTGGCAGTGTGGGCACAGCCCGGACAAGAGCAGCACAGCCCAGAGGAATTATCCCCAGCAGGCTCAGGGCACTCGGGTACTGAGCAGCCCTGCTGGGCTCCCTGTGTGGGAGACGCGGCCCCAAACCTGGGAGGGGCTGCAAGGGGTGCCCACGGTGGGGAAAGGGCAGAGCGGCAGAGCAAGGCTGCACAGTGTCCTGAGAGGGCCTGGCTGTGTCCCCTGGGGCTGGGGGACCTGTCCCAGCTGGAGAAGGGAGGGAATTTGGGAGGGAGAGAGGGAGGGAGGGAGGGAGTGGGGCTTGTGACACTGCTTGCTGCGAGTTTTCCCCAGTGGTTTGGCGAGAGTTTCCTCTGGGGGAGGGACAGAGCCCCCAGGGGCCCTGGGCTTCTCCAGCTGCCCCTCCACAAATGTTGCACAGGGCATGGAAAGAGTGTGGAGAGTGAGCAGAGTGAGCCCAGAGCTTCCCAGGCCCCTGGGCAGTTTTGGCCATGTCCAGTGACATCTGGCTCCCACGGCCTTACCCGACCCCCTGGCAGTGCCCATTTCCCTAAGGCAGAAGGGGATCCCAGCACAGCACAGAAATGGTTCTCATCTGTGCTCCCTTCTAGATTCGGATCACAGCTTGCATACTCTGGCTGAATTCCTGGATGAAGCCTTAAAACTCCTGGAGGATGCTAGAGGCAATGCTGGAGGCAAGTTATCCAAATGCCTTTCCGAGGAGAATAAGCAGTATCAATGTCCTGGCATCTCTGCAGGTGCCAGGACAGAGCCGTGCATGTGTGTGCCCTCGCCCTGCACGCTCCCCTCACTGCTCCTGCGGCTCCGTGCTGCCCGTGCACATCAGCACAGGTGACAGAAGCTTCTGTGCCTGTTGAGTTACAGGTGTGACTGCAGGGAGGAATTCTCCAGCTCCTTTGGTGGTGCCTGCACACAAGCCCAGCTCCCATCGCAGGGGTGAGTAGTGTGTCCCTGTTGACCGCACAGGCTGAGCCCTGGGCTTGTGGGATCCCTTCCTGCGAAATGGAAATATTTTCTCTTAAGGTACTCCCAGAGGGAAGAACAAAGCTACAGGACAGAAGAAACCCCATGAAGTTCTCAAACTCATGAGGCAAATGCTGAAAGATATGCTTCAGGGTAGACAAGGTGGGTGCATGTCCCTGAGCCTTGTGCTGAGACTCAGCAGCCGGGCCCTTTCTCTGCACATCTGCACACGCCGTGCCCGGCACAGCGGGAAGGGATCCATGGCAGCCTCGTTGCCCCGCTGCTCCTTTCACCCCCTGCAGGGCTGTTTGCCAGCCTGGCCTGGCTGCAGCTTCTCCCCAGCCTCTGCAGGAAGGCATTTGGCATCAGCTGCCAGGGAGCCCTAACTGCCCCAGGGGCCATGCCCACCCTGAGATCCCTGCAATTTCCCAGTCTCTGGGTAGATCAGGGAGGGTGGCTGTTTGGAGATGGAGGGCCTTGGACAGCCCAAAAATTTCATAGGGAGTCCTGATCCACAACCATGTCTTTGACAAGTATTGCCTCCTCAAGTTTGCCCCTCTCCAGTGGGGAAGGGTTTGCTCTGATAGAGCTGTCCTTGTTTCCAAAAGTCGACAAAGTGGATTTGCTGAAAGCGGTGTTTCCCGGAGGAAGCAATGGCTCCATGGAAGCGTCTGCTGCTGGAGGGGAGGCAATGCCAGGCACAGTCACAGGAGGTAATTGCTGTGCCCCTGGGCCTGAGCCCTGCTGAGGCTGGAGCGGCCACCTCTGCTGCTTGGCAGTGCCTACCCTCCAGGGTTGCTGCACAAGGCATGGAAAAAGTGTGCAGAGTGAGCAGAGCCAGCCCAGGGCTCCCCAGGCCCCTGTGCAGCTTTGGCCATGCCCAGTGACATCTGGCTCCCACGGCCTTACCCGACCCCCTGGCAGTGCCCAGTTCCCTAAGGCAGAAGGGGATCCCAGCACAGCATGGAAATGGTTCTCATCTGTGCTCCCTTCTAGACTGGGAACTTGACATGGATTATTTGGAAGTGCTGGCAAATGATGGCTTGAAGATCTTGGAGAATCCTGAAGGCAAGTTCTCAATGCACCTTTCCTGACAGGATAATCAGTGTCAGTGTGGCAAGAGCTCGAGCACTCATGGGCCATTTCCCACAACATAATCTCAGGGTTGAAGGACTCTGGAAACCTTTCCCTGCTCCCTTCTGGAGCCCTGAGTGATCCCCCAGGATGGCTGTCAGTGGGAGGAAGGAGCATTTAGCTGTCAATGCCCTTCCCTTGTGCAAGGCCAGGGCGTCCTTGCGTGTGCTCTGTGCAGCCACGGAGAAGAGCAGAGAGGGAAGGGGCCGGGCCCAGGGCTGTGCCCCGGGGCTGTGCCTTGTGCGCCTCCTTGGCTGGCCCCAGGGAGCCTGAGGATCTCCTGCAGTGCCACGGGAGCTCTTCTGTCCTGCCTTTCTTTGCAGCCAAGCCTGTTGCTGAAGGTGATCAGGCTTCCCAACCCATGTCCAAGGCTGAGGCTCTGGGCAGTGGTGAGGGTAGGTCAAGGCCTTTCCCCCTGGCAGAGCTGCCAGCTCAGAGCCCAAGCTGGCCCAGGGGGGCATCGCTGCAGGTGCCAGGACAGAGCCATGCACATGTGTGCCCTCGCCCTGCGCGCTCCCCTCACCGCTCCTGCGGCTCAGGCCTGGTGGCTGCTTGGACAAGACTGCCCTGGCCCAGCCCCAAAAGCCAAGAGATTTTCTGAACCCTATCTGTGTATTTGACAAGCATGATGTCCTGAAGATGCCAGCACCCAAACAGAAACTCTTAAATCTGATTCAGCTGTGCCTCTTCCTTTCTCAAGTGATGGACCAAAAGACCATGCAGGGGGAGATGTCTCCTGGAGGAAGCAGTGGGTCGTCTACAGCCCCTGATGCGGGACTGGAGGCGATGCCAAACACAAACAAAGGCACAGTTACAGGAGGTAATTGCTGTGCCCGGCTCAGCCCTCGTTGCGGCTGTTTGGCAGCAGCTCATTCCCCAGCACCCGCCCTTGCACGGCCCGGCAGCAACCAAAGCTGGAGGCACCTCGGCTTCCAGGCCTCTGGAGCTCATTCCCAGCCCCTGGGCAGGGGCAATGGTGCCCCAAGGTCCCTCCCGCTGCAGCTGCTCCCGGAGCTGCCCTGAGCGCCCAGAGACCCAAGGCACAGGAGCAGCCCCGAGCGGGAGCCCTGCCACGAGCCCAGGGCCAGAGCCAGCCCTGGCTCCCGACTGGGCAGGGGCTGCATTGGGTCCTGGCAGGGCCTGACTCCCTCCCCTGGGGCTGGGGGAGCTGTCACAGGGCAGGGAGGGTCGGGGCTGGCAGTGGCTGCTTAGGGATGGCTTTGGCCCGTGTCCCTCGCAGGAGCCACTGCCCAGAGAGCTGCGCTGCCCCCGGGCTCTCCTCCCGGCCTCTGGGCTCTGTTGGCTGGCACAGCCTGTGCCAAGGGGTGCCAAGGTGCCTGCAGGCCCCAGCTCTGGGGGAACAGAGAACGTCCTGGCCGTGTGCACCGTGCTGCCAGCTCAGCAGTGGAGCACAGCACGGGCTCACACTCCCCATTGCTCCCGCAGGTGCAGCCGGCACCACAACTCGTGTTCCTGAGTCCCAGAAGGGCATCAGAAGGGGTTTCTGTGAGGGAACAAGCTGCTGGCTACTGTTAATGGCAGGCCCGATAGTTTTGGGGCTTGTCCTCATGTTCCGCTGTGTCAGAATTCAAAATTACTGGAAGAGAAAACAGTGAGTGTTTTGTTCACCTTTCCCTCAAACAGCTTCTTCTGCAAGTCTACTGTAGGCAGGGAACATTTCCAGCGCTGCTGGTGTGGAGCTCTGCATAGTCAGTGGCTGCCCAAATAACTGTGCTCAGGGTTCTGCTGCTGCCCAGTGCTTTCACTGGCCTCTTCATTGCTGGCCCTTGTCCGGGGGAGCACGCTGGGGCTGCAGCCAGTGCTGGCTCCCACTGAGGCTGCCTGGCCAAGAGCAGCCCCGGGGGCAGCGAGCAGAGGCAGAGCAAGGTGGGCAGGAGAAAGAGCGGGGCCCAGCTTGCCCTTGCAAGGCAGAGGCGCTCTGGGGCCCGCTCCTGGCCAGGGCCCCTGCCCAGAGCCAGGCCCTGCTGGCCGGGGCCTGGAGGGGCAGCTGTGCAGCTGGGCCAAGCTGTGCCAGCAGCTGCAGCCGTGCTGGGGAGCCGTGCCAGCTCTGGGCCCTGCTGTGCACGAGGCTCCCTCTGTGCCAGTGCCAGCTGTGGCCTCAGACACCTCCTCTCTCCACAGGAGCACCTCTGCAGCTTCACCAGAGCAGCCAAAGTCTTCATTCTGGCAGGAGTGGACCTGTCACCTGACATCTCCCTGCATGTGTCCATTGTCTTTGCCTCAGCTGTACTACCAGCTCACTGCTATGCGAAGGCTGCCACCAGCACACGGAACAGAAGCCTTTATCCCCAAAGGGAGTGGCCCTGGTGTCCAGCCAGAACAGGAGTAGCCCTCCTGCCAGTAAAGGGTTTGATTCCAGGAACACCTTTGGCCTTCAGCCCCGGTGTTTCTGGGGTACCACCTGGAGCACTGGCGCAGCTCCTTGTCTGGGCACAACCAGGGCTGGGCAGGAAGCAGCCAAGCATTGGCCTCCTATAATAGAATGTTGTATTTGTTTTACGTTTATAGAAATTAGAAATTTTTAGAAATATTTACTTTTTTTTTTTTTTTTGTAGAAACAAACCCTAACATGTTTATTATTTTTTACAAAATTATTCCGAATTATTCAAACTTGTTTTGGAATTCTTTTACTCTTCTAAAATAAAAATAAAAATCTTTTACCCTTCTAGAATAAAAAAAAATATGATTGCATTGAATTGGTAATCTTTACACTAGAAAGAAATAAGACACCCAGCCTGCTGGAGAGGCACTTTTCCCACTGGAGATTTGTACCTATAGTCACAACCAAATTACCTAAAACCTTTTCTCAGATATTTTCTGGGGTTTCTGACAAGCTCACCTCGTAGTCTTCAGAGGCAAACTTTGAGCACGGTGGGAGTCCAAGTCACCATCTTTGCTTCTGGAAGAACTCCCTCTGTTCCAGAGCAGGGAGTTCTCTCAGCTTCCTGCTGCCCCCAGGCTCTCCTGCCGGCCTCTGGGCTCTGTTGGCTGGCACAGCCTGTGCCAAGGGCTGCCAAGGTGCCTGCAGGCCCCAGCTCTGGGGGAACAGAGAACGTCCTGGCCATGTGCACCGTGTGCTGCCAGCCCAGCAGTGGAGCACAGCACGGGCTCACACTCCCCATTGCTCCCGCAGGTGCAGCCAGAATCACAACTCGTGTTCCCAGCTTCCACAAGGGCATTGGTTTCTGTCAGGGAGCACGCTGCTGGCTATTGTTAATGCCAGACCTGCCTTTTCTATGGCCTGCAGGTGATAGGGGACCCCTGTAAGGCTGGCAGAAAACTGGGGTCTGTCCTAAGGCACCTGGGCGGGCTGTTGGGTTTTGCAGTAAGACATGCAGGGTTTGGGTCCATTGTAAGTAGTGCATGTGGCTGAGGTTGCTCGTGAGGGGGATTTGGGGTCTCTCCTATGGCACACAGGAGACTGGAGACCTCTGTAAGGCTGGCAGAGGGCTTGAGTTCCTTGTGATTTACATGGCAGTCTAGTGGTTCTTGTCAAGGCCTGGAGAGGAGCTGAGTCCTTCCCAGGGTGGGCAAGGGGCTGGATCCTTTTGTGAGGCACACAAGGCTGTTGGGGCGTCTCTCCAAAGGTGTGCACAGATTCCTGTGTGAGGCACAAAGGGATCTTTTGGGCTCTCTCCAAAGCTGTACAGGGATCCCTCATGAGGCACGAAGGGATAGTTATGGTTTCTCCAAGAGTGTGCATGGATCCCTCATGAGGCACTAAGGGATATTTTGTACTCTCTCCAAAGGTGTGCAGGGATTCCTCATGAGGCACAAAGGAATATCTACGGTTTCTCCAAAGGTGTGCATGGATCCCTCATGAGGCACAAAGGGATATTTATGCTTTCTACAAAGGTGTGCATGGATCCCTCGTGAGGCACAAAGGGATAGATATTTATGGGATCTCTGCTAAAGCTATGCAGGGATCCCTCATGAGGCACGAAGGAATATTTATGGTCTCTCCAAAGGTGTGCATGGATCCCTCGTGAGGCACAAAGGGATATTTTGGGCTCTCTACTGAAGTGTGCAGGGATCCCCCATGAGGTGTGCGGCAGGGTTTAACCAAAGGGGCTTTTTTATTCTCCTCAGCAAAGCAAAGGGCCACTGTGCGTGGAAGTTGCACAAAGGCCGCGTTCCTGCCCGCGGGCCCGGCGGCGGGCGGAGCTCATCCCTCGGGGGCCGGGCGGGCCATCAGGAGCCGCGGCGCCCTTGTAGGGCCGGGCCCAGGCGGGGAAGGGCCGCGACCCTGGCCTCGGCGGGGGCTGCCGAGCAGCGCTGGAGGCCCAACAAGGGCCTCGCTGTGCCCTGGCCCTGCGCTGCAGCCAAACGCGCACACAGACTTTTCGTCTCCATGCACGTGTGCATTGTCCCTGCCACTGCTGCACTACCAGCTCCCTGCTGTGCGCAGGCTGCCACCAGCACACACAACAGGAGCCTCTGTCCCCAAAGGGAGCAGCCCTGGTGTCCGGCCAGGACAGGAGGTGCAGCCCTCGGGCCAAGACCGGGTCCGGCAACACCTCTGGGCTTCAGCTCTGCTGTTTGTGTGGTACCATCAGCGCTGGTGCAGCTCCTTGTCTGGGCACAGCCTGGGCTGGGCAGGCAGCAGCTAGGCACGGGGCTCTTGAGAAAAAGCCACGCCATTTTGTCTTTGCTTTCCATTTGTAGAAATTAAAAATTTTTAGAAATATTTAGAAATTTTTTTTTTGTAGAAAGAAATCCCCAAATATGTCTTCTTTATTTCCATTTCAGTTTAGGATTTTTCAGAGTAGTTTTAGAATTAAAAAAAAACTTAGTACATTCTTATACTTCTAAAATAAAAATAAAAAATAGAATTGCTTTTAATTGGTAATCTTTACTCAAGGAAGAACTGAGACAGCCTAAGCCAGCCAGGCTAAAGCAGGGGCTCTTTTCCCACTGGAGATTTGACCTAAACCCTTTGCCCAGATATATTCCAGGACTTCTGACAAGCTCACCTCTTAGTCTTCAGAGGCAAACTTTGAGCACAGGGGCAATCTCCTGCTGTGCAGAAGGGTTCCTGTGTGCCAGCTGCAGCCGCAGCCGCCTCCTCTGCTGGTGCTCCTCTGCAGCTTCACAAGTAGGGCCAAGCACCTCAGTCTGGAACACCTGGACCAGACATTTCACATCTCCATGCCCAATGTCCCTGTCACAGCTGCTTGACCAGCTTGTTGCTGTGCAGATGCTGCCACCACCCAGAACAAGACCCTGCGTCCCTGAAGGCACTGGCCCTGCTCTCTGGCCCAGACTGAAGGTGGGTCCATCCTGCCAGGGCAAGGTTTGGCTTAGCCCAGCTTCTGTTCCAAGAAAGAGATGAAGCTGTCACCCCAGTGTCCGTGTGCTCCCCCCAGCCAAGCCTGCAGGGCAGCAGCACTGGCTGAGCTCCATGGCTGGGAGCAGCCGTGGATGCCCACGGTGTGGGCAGGCAGGAGCCAGGCAGGGGCTGCAGTGACCAGCAGCGGGGCCCCGAGGGGCTGGGGGAGCCCATGCTGAGGGAGTCCCTGGGCTGAGGGCACATTTCCTGCAGTGCCATCACCTGGGCCTGCACCGCCTCCAGAGGCACGGCCCGGAAAACAGGGAAGCCATCAAGAGCATCTCCAGGGGCACAGCCTGACCAGCAATGGCAGCAGGCAAAACAAAGGTTTTGCTGAGCCATGGCCCTTTGATGAAGCCAAACATTTACAAACAAGGCATGCCATGGGTACAGATGGGGGAACACTCTGGGGCTATGGCTAAGTCTGTGAGGTCACAGCAGGCTCTGAGGTGAGAGCAGGCTGGGGTCACAGCAGGCTCTGAGGTGACAGCAGGCTGAGGTCACAGTAGACTCTGAGGTCACAGAGGTGCCAGAGCCCCGTGGCTGCACAGGCCCACAGCCACCAAGCAGTCGGTCCTTGGGCACAACTGCAGCGGCAGCAGCAGCGGCGGCAGCAGTGGTGCTGACTTTGGGACAGCGAGCTCAGGACAGTGGTGGCAGCAGGAGTTGTGGGACTGGCAGAGGGCAAGGCACCATGGCCCTTGCTCTGCGCCTCTTCCTCCTGCTGCTCCTGGCATTGGCCCTGCCTGGCAGGGCTGCCCAGGCTGCTCCGTGGCGAGCAGGTGAGCCGGTGGCCTGGCTGCCCTTTGCTGGGACAGCGCTCCCTTCTCCCCGGGAAGCCTTGGGGATGGTTTTCGCCAGGCCTTTAGGGAGGGTTTCCTCTGGGGGAGGGATGGATGGAGCCACCAGGGGCCCTGGGCTGCTCCAGCTGCCCCTCCAGGGATGTTGCACGGGGCATGGAAAGAGTGTGGAGAGTGAGCAGAGCCAGCCCAGAGCTCCCCAGGCTCCTGTGCAGCTTTGGCCATGCCCAGTGACATCTGGCTCCCACGGCCTTACCCGACCCCCTGCAGTGCCCAGTTCCCTAAGGCAGAAGGGGATCCCAGCACAGCATGGAAATAGTTCTCATCTGTGCTCCCTTCTAGATTTGGATCGCAGCTTGCACACTCTGGCTGAATTCCTGGATGAAGCCTTAAAACTATTAAAGAACACTGGAGACAATGGTGGAGGCAAGTTATCCGCGTGCCTTTCCGAGGAGAATAAGCAGTATCAATGTCCTGGCATCGCTGCAGGTGCCAGGAGAGAGCCGTGCACGTGTGTGGCCTCGCCCTGCGTGCTGCCTTCACTGCTCCTGCGGCTCCGTGCTGCCTGTGCACATCAGCACAGGTGACAGAAGCTTCTGTGCCTGTTGAGTTACAGGTGTGGCTGCAGAGAAGACTACTCAAGCTCCTTTGGTGGATGTTGCAGACAAGCCCAGCTCCCATCGCAGGGGTGAGTAGTGTGTCCCTGCTGACCGCACAGGCTGAGCCCTGGGGCTGTGGGATCCATTCCTGGGAAATGGAAATACTTTCTGTTAAGATCCTCCGAGAAGGAAGAACAAAGCTACAGGACAGAAGAAACCCCATGAGCCATCCAAACTGATGAGGGAAATGCTGAAGGAAATACTGCAGGGTAGACAAGGTGGGTGCATGTCCTTGAGCCTTGTGCTGAGACTCAGCAGCCAGGCCCTTTCTCTGCACATCTGGACACGCCGTGTCCAGCACAGCGGGAAGGGATCCATGGCAGCCTCGCTGCCCCGCTGCTGCTTTCCCACCCTGCAGGGCTGTTTGCCAGCCTGGCCTGACTGCAGCTTCTCCCCAGCCTCTGCAGGAAGGCATTTGGCATCAGGTGCCAGGGAGCCCAAACTGCCCCATGGGCCATGCCCACCCTGAGAAGAACCCTGCAATTTCCCAGTCTCTGGGTAGATCAGGAAGGGTGGCTGTTTGGAGACAGAGGGCCCTGGAGAGCCCAAAAGTTTTTAGGGAGTCCTGATGCACAACCACGTCTTTGACAAGTATTGCCTCCTCAAGTTTGCCCCTCTCCAGTGGGGAAGGGTTTGCTCTGATAGAGCTGTCCTTGTTTCCAAAAGTCGACGAAGAGGATTTGCTGAAAGCGGTGTTTCCCGGAGGAAGCAATGGCTCCATGGAAGCGTCTGCTGCTGGAGGGGAGGCAATGCCAGGCACAGTCACAGGAGGTAATTGCTGTGCCCCTGGGCCTGAGCCCTGCTGAGGCTGGAGCTGCCACCTCTGCTGCTTGGCAGTGCCTGCCCTCCAGGGATGTTGCACAGGGCATGGAAAGAGTTTGGAGTGTGAGCAGAGCCAGCCCAGAGCTCCCCAGGCCCCTGTGCAGCTTTGGCCATGCCCAGTGACATCTGGCTCCCACGGCCTTACCCGACCCCCTGTCAGTGCCCAGTTCCCTAAGGCAGAAGGGGATCCCAGCACAGCATGGAAATAGTTCTCATCTGTGCTCCCTTCTAGACTGGGAACTTGACATGGATTATTTGGAAGTGCTGGCAAATGATGGCTTGAAGATCTTGGAGAATCCTGAAGGCAAGTTTTCAATGCACCCTTCCTGACAGAATAATCAGTGTCAGTGTGGCAAGAGCTCACTCATGGGCCATTTCCCACAACATAATCTCAGGGTTGAAGGACTCTGGAAACTTTTCCCTGCTCCCTTCTGGAGCCCTGGGTGATCCCCCAGCATGGCTGTCAGTGGGAGGGAGGAAGGAGCAGTTAGCTGTCAATGCCCTTCCCGTGTGCAAGGCCAGGGCGTCCTTGCGTGTGCTCTGTGCAGCCACGGAGAAGAGCAGAGAGGGAAGGGGCCGGGCCCAGGGCTGTGCCCTGGGGCTGTGCCTTGTGCGCCTCCTTGGCCGGCCCCAGGGAGCCTGAGGATCTCCTGCAGTGCCACGGGAGCTCTTCTGTCCTGCCTTTCTTTGCAGCCAAGCCTGTTGCTGAAGGTGATCAGGCTCCCCAATCCACATCCAATGCTGAGGCTCTGGGCGATGGTGAGGGTAGGTCAAGGCCTTTCCCCCTGGCAGAGCTGCCAGCTCAGAGCCCAAGCTGGCCCAGGGGGTCATCTCTGCAGGTGCCAGGACAGAGCCGTGCACGTGTGTGCCCTCGCCCTGCGCGCTCCCCTCACCGCTCCTGTGGCTCAGGCCTGGTGGCTGCTTGGACAAGACTGCCCTGGCCCAGCCCCAAAAGCCAAGAGATTTTCTGAACCCTATCTGTGTATTTGACAAGCATGGTGTCCTGAAGATGCCAGCACCCAAACAGAAACTCTTAAATCTGATCCAGTTGTACCTCTTCCTTTCTCAAGTGATGGACCAAAAGACCATGCAGGGGCAGGCGTTTCCTGGAGGAAGCAGTGGGTCGTCTGCAGCCCCTGACGCAGGACCGGAGGCGATGCCCTACGCGAACACACACAGAGTTGCGGGAGGTAATTGCTGTGCCAGGCTCAGGAGCAGCCCTGAGCAGGAGCTGTGTCACAAGCCCAGGGCCAGAGCCAGCCCTGGCTCCCCACTGGGCAGGGCCTGACTCCCACCCCATGGGCTGGGGGAGCTATCACAGGGCAGGGAGGGTCGGGGCTGGCAGTGGCTGCTTAGGGATGGCTTTGGCCCGTGTCCCTCGCAGGAGCCACTGCCCAGAGAGCTGCGCTGCCCCTGGGCTCTCCTCCTGGCCTCTGGGCTCTGTTGGGTGGCACAGCCTGTGCCAAGGGGTGCCAAGGTGTCTGCAGGCCCCAGCTCTGGGGGAACAGAGAACATCCTGGCCGTGTGCACCGTGCTGCCAGCTCAGCAGTGGAGCACAGCACGGGCTCACACTCCCCATTGCTTCCGCAGGTGCAGCCGGCACCACAACTCGTGTTCCTGAGTTCCAGCACGGCATCATAATGGGTTTCTGTGAGGGAACAAGCTGCTGGCTATTGTTAATGACAGGCCTGCTTTTTTGGGGGCTTGTCTTCATGTTGTTTTAATGAGTTTTCCATTTAATTTCAATCAGAAGAAATAAAAATCCAAACAAATTAAATGTAGTAGCAAGTTTAATTTGAGCAGCATAAAGTTACAATAATTCTTGATAAAAGATAATATTGGTTCTAATACATAAGCAAATTTAATACCGCGGGGTACATGAGCATTGTCCCATGTACGAATTATGACGCCTAATCTTGCCCTTTTTATGCCATATGTCACCTCCCATACCCTACTATTTTCGATTTGTAACACCTGTGTCTCCTCCTTTATCATCTCTACTGTGCAGACTCCATCACCCATTTTGGTGCTCTTCCCCACCTTCGGGGTCATGAAGAGGAAAGCCCTCCTCCTCCTCCTCTTAGTGCTCCTCCAGTGAACCCACTGGTTACACATGTGCACTAACTTGTTATTACATTACATGTTTTATATATGTACCTCCAAAATTATTTCATAGTACTCTAAGACAATAAATTCATTTTTAATTACCATTTACTTGGACTTTGTCCTAAAACTGTCACATCCTGGATAATTTTAGCTTCCTCAAGGCCAAACTACCTGGACATCATCCCAAAACTTTCCCATGCTAGATAATTTTGTTATCTCAAAGGTGAACATCTGTTGAAGAAGGAGACTTTCACCCTTCTCTCTTCACCTAAAAAGTTACTACCTTAAAATTTTGATTACTATTTGATTTTGCTGTTTCAATTTTATCAGCACAAATCATACCTATTTATTACAATGTTGTCCTGTGTCAGAATTCAGAATTACTGGAAGAGAAAACGGTGAGTGTTTTGCTCACCTTTCCCTCAAACAGCTTCCTTTAAAGGCTGCTGATAGTTAGGGAACATTCCCAGTGGTGCTGCTGTGGAGCTGTGCATAGTCAGTGGTTGCCCAAATAACTGTGCTCAGGGTTCTGCTGCTGCCCAGTGCTTTCATTGGCCTCTTCATTGCTGGCCCTTGTCCTGGGGAGCCCGCTGGGGCTGCAGCCAGTGCTGGCTCCCACTGAGGCTGCCTGGCCAAGAGCAGCCCCGGGGGCAGCGAGCAGAGGCAGAGCAAGGTGGGCAGGAGAAAGAGCGGGGCCCAGCTTGCCCTTGCAAGGCAGAGGCGCTCTGGGGCTCGCTCCTGGCCAGGGCCCCTGCCCAGAGCCAGGCCCTGCTGGCCGGGGCCTGGAGGGGCAGCTGTGCAGCTGGGCCAAGCCGTGCCCGCTCTGGGCCCTGCTGTACACAAGGGTCCCTGTGTGCCAGCGCCAGCGGGGGCCTCAGACACCTCCTCTCTCCACAGGAGCGACTCTGCAGCTTCACCAGAGCAGCCAGAGTCTTCATTCTGGCAGAAATGGACCTGTCATTCTCCATCTCCAAGCCAGCGTGTGCTGTCCCTGCCAAAGCTGCATTATCAGCTGATTGCGGTGCATCCACGAATCACAACAGAAGCCTCTGCCCCTGAAGGTGCTGGCGCTGGTGTCCAGCCAGAACAGGAGGTGTATCCCCCCCTGCCAGTAAAGGGTTTGATTCCAGCAACACCTTTGGGCTTCAGCCCTGGTGTCTGGGTGGTACCACCAACGCTGGCAGAGCTCCTTGTCTGAGCACAGCTCCTCAGGGCTGGGCAGGCAGCAGCCAGGTGCCTGAGACCAGCACCTACTACGTTCATTTTTCATTTTACAAGATTTAGGAATATTTTTCATAGAAAGAAAGCCCCAAATAATTCTTCCCTTTTCCCACAATATTTCTATATTTTTCAAAATAGTTTTAGAGATCTGGATAACTTGACTGTTTTTACACTTCTAGAATAAAAAAATATAATTGCATTGAATTGGTAATCTTTATTCTAGGAAGAACTAAGACACCCAGCCTGCTGCAGAGGCTCTTTTCCCACTGGACATTTGTACCTAGTCACAACCAAATTACCTAAAACCTTTTCCCAGATATTTTCTGGGGTTTCTGACAAGCTCACCTCTTAGTGTTCAGAGGCAAACTTTGAGCACAGTGGGAGTCCAAGTCACCATCTTTGCTTCTGCTGGAGAACTCCCTCTGGGAGGGCAGGGGGTTCTCTCAGCTTCTTGCCACCCCACAGGAAAACCATTTCATGGAGTCATTTAATATTGAAAATGACTCAATCTATGTATCAAAGAAGCCAGTTTAAATGCTGGAGCCCACCAGAGCATCCCTCCAGAGCTTATCTTTCTCCCTTTCCTCTCACACCATGACTGCCAAACAACACCTTTGACAGTTCTTTTCTCCAGAAGCTGAACAGCATCATTTTATTTGGGGGAGAAAAAAAAAAATAAATGTTCTATGATATCATCATCATCATCACAATGAGGTGCAAATTAGGTAAATGACACCAACAACTCAGACTGTGGAGTTATTTCTCAGAGTACAACACTGGCTTTACTATCCCTTGAAACCGCAGCTGTGCTACAGTCTCTAAAATCAGTTTGATGTAGACTTAACTTTGGAGTCAAGCACAGCAAAAATCAAAAATAGGTGCCTGAATTGTTTTCCCTGGCGTGCAAACACTGACGGTGTTGCAGTAATTACTGGAGACTCAGAGCAGGACAGCTGCCCACTGCCCTGAGCTGCTGCTCCAGAAACACAAATCCAGGGAATGCAGTCTGGCATGAAAGGGGAAACAGAGGGCAGCTTTTCCAGCCCTCTGCCTTGAAATCCTTACATATTACTTTTGATTTAAAACCCCACAAAGTTTACATCCTTTTTGACTTGGAGGTAGAAGAAAACTTTGTGTGATCCCTGTGAGGGGAAAGAGAAAAGCAACAACGTTGTCCCTGCAAAGAACAAACACAAGGCTCCTGCTGATGAACTTGGGATGTGAAGGGCTGCGAGGTTCAGATTTCCTCCCAGAGTTTCATGTCACTCATTGAGACAGAGTCTAATAAAAACCCTCTGCTAAAAACCTGTTTTCAGCTGTGACCAAGGTAAATGCAGACATGGAACAGAACAGAGTGTTGGAGTTGGACTCAGCTGTATGGCCAAAGCACCTGAAAGCAAAGCCCTCACAGTTAGTGTAGGCACTTGCAAATGTGCCTGTTAACTTAGAAATGAGTAATGAAAAATGTCTCTTTTCCTAAAAGAACAGTTATATTGTTGTGTAATAAAGAGCAGATGTCAAAAAGCATTTCAAAGACTTGGTAAAGAAAAACCTGAGGAAAAGTGCACTGCTGTCCCTGACTTTGCCAGAGCTGCTCCAGCCCCCGTAGCAAACATGACATCCATGTGTTATCACTTTGCTTTAATTTGGGAGCACAGTCCCTGGGAGCTCCGGCATGTCCTGAGCAGGGAATCTCTTCCCAGCAGCGGGGAATTTCCTGGAGTGCAACTGGCAGCAAAGGGCCAGCTCTTCTGAGGGCGAACGGCAGGCCAGATGCGAAGGGAAATGTCCCAAGAAATAAAGCGTGAGACACAGCCAAGTGCAGGGACTTGTGCGGGCTCTGGGCAGCCCCAGCTCTGCACATCCTCACCCTGCAGGGACACTGGGCAGCCAGGACAGTCCCACGGAGAGCCAGGGAGGGGATCCTCAGCAGATGTGCCACAGCAGCCTTGCTTGGGCTTCACCGAGTGTCCACGTTACACTGCTGAGCAACCAGCTCATTTCTTCAAGTGCTTAAACCACAGCACTGAGTTCAAGGTTCATGTGCAATTTTATTAGAGCACAGACTTGCAGCCAATTGTTTATCTGGTGTCTGGCCTAAGTGCTGATAAAGACTTGGCTGAAGTTTATATAATCTGCCATTAATAAATGCAATTGATGACAGTCTTAGGCAAAGACATGACCACTGCTGGCTCCGTTAATGGTGCACTCAGCACAGGCCAGGAATTTGGTCTGAACAGAGACAAGACTTAATTCATTTGTTGTCCCTAAATGCCTGGGATTTAGGTCAGGCCCAAGGCAAAAGATGGTGTAAATCTAAAGGCTCCATGTCAGAACTGCCAGGCTTTGCTAGTATGAGCTCAGTTACTTTAACACAACCCAGTAGTGCACTTTACAATCCCAGCACCATCTCTGAAGCAAACTCTGGCTGCAGTAACCACACTCCAGCCCAGTGACAAGCCCTGAAGGTGACAAGATCTATGTCTGAACTTCACCCTGCTCACCAAGAGTAGCCCTGAGGTGCAGCAGGACAGAGCACAACTCATAAACACCTTCTCAGGGCTGGAGGCATCGAGATCAAACAAACAAAACCTCTCACACCAGGCAGCCATGGGCTCTGCCTGCTCCCTCCTCACCCTTGTCCTTGTACTGCCCCTTTGCCCAAAGCCCAGCCCTACACTGGGGGGGTCTGTGGTGAGCACCCCACTGCAAACTCTGCAAGGACAAACATCTGCCAGCTACAAAAAATAAATATACAGGCATAACTTTGGTTTCCATTCATGCCTGATCTGAACAGAATTAATTCAAAGAAAACAGTTCATTGGGCAAATTCTGGCATATTTAAAACCAGCATAATGTAAAGGTGAGGCCCTGGCACAGGGTGCCCAGAGCAGCTGTGGCTGTCCCTGGAATGTCCCAGGCCAGGCTGGACAGGGCTTGGAGCAGCCTGGGACAGTGGGAGGTGTCCCTGCCCATGGCACTCAATGGGATTTAAGGTCCCTTCCAACCCAAACCATTCTGCAATTCTGTTATTCTATGATGCACTGCCTAGAACAGATTTTAAATTTACACTTAATGCAATGTGTACAAACCTGATTCTTATGGAAGCTCTGCATATTTAAAAGAACCTACATTTAGATGTACATACACTTTACAGTTCCAATTCATCCTTTGCAAAATTCCATGGCCCTATCTGAAAGCCAAGGGACATTTCTTTTCAAGATCTGTGATGAATGAGATCCAGACCTAGGACTGTTTCATAAAGTGTCATCCATGCCAAAATCCTCATCCAGAGAAAAATTCCAAGAACAATTATGAGGATTCTAACTATCAAATAACTAGTTCTGAGTTCTGCTTTATTTAAAGCAAAAGAGAAATTTTTAACTGCACAGATAAAACTCTTAAAAACTATATATCAAAAGATATTTAAAAGGCCTAAAATAATTTCTAAAATATTACTAAATGAGCGATTTTTGTTTATCTTTTCTGCATCTAAATACCACTGTGATAGTGTTAAAGGATCCCAATGCATCTTTACTCATCTTAACTTGGAGTTTAATTGTCAGAGTTTAAATCCTCTAGAACCTGACCTCCCCTGGCCCAGCTCCAGCCATGCCCTGGGCGCTGTCCCTGTCCCAGAGCAGAGCTGGGAGCTGCCCCTTGGGAGGAGCTGCAGCCCCCAGGGAGCTCTGCCCTCAGCCTTCCCTTCTCCAGCTGAGCAAACCAAGTGCCCTCAGCTGCTCCTGGTGTGGTTTCCCATCCAGACCCTGCACCAGCCAAAGCCCAGCTCTGAATTTTGCAGGGTGTTGGGGAGGATGAAACAAGAAAACTTTATAAATATGACTGCTTAGATTTTGAGAATATGAAACCTATCAGTGAAATAGAGTTGAAGGCAAGTTTTGATGTCTAAGATGCCGAGCTTTAGTCACTGAACAGCTGGAAAACAATGGTATAGCCAGCTGGAGGTTAAACAATTAAATTAATTGATTAACCAATGCCCTTCTCCTTACCAAGAGTCCAAGGGGCAGAGCAGACCCTGCTGGCTCGGCAGGAGGGGTCCCAAGAGTCGTTTTTAGGGTTTAAAATATAACACAGTATGGCAATGTAATGATTCTTATAGGCTGTATGTAAATGCTATAGGATTTGTATCTTGTACTGGATTGGTTGGTGTAAATTAGAATATTCAGTATAGAAGAAGATTTAATGGATTGTAATGGGAACGTCTCTCTCTTTCTCTTTTCCTCTTCTCTTGCTCTCTTACTCCTTCTCTTCACTCTCTCTGGCCTGCTCTGAGCTGTGGCTGGCAGTTCACAGCAGGGCCCCTTCACCCACGGCCTGTGCAATAAACCCCATGCTCCAAAACCAGCCCTGACTCCAAAGATCTCTCGTCTCTGTCCCATCACAATCCCATCCCACCTTGTTCTCACGGCAGGGCCTTTCAGGGTTGCTCTGCTGCCCTGGAGGCACTGAGCAAGGAGCTCAGGTGCTCACTGTCACCTGGGGCAGGGCAGCACAGCTGCCTTTGGGCACCAGTTCAGCTCAGAGCATCTGGCAGCACTGTCACAGTGACAGTGCAAAATACAGAATTCCATCTTATCCAGGATGAAGTTAAGGCAACCCCCACCATTGGCATTTTACACTTGTGGTGATTCATTTCCCCAGCAATACCGAGGCAGTGCCCTCCAGTGGTTCCAGCTCTGGGCATGGAGTGAGGAGCCCCCCAGGCCCCTCAGGGCAGCAGTGCTCCAGAAAGCCACCGAGGTGCTTCAAATGCACTAAAATAAGCCCAGAGTGCCCAAATATTGTCAGACATTTGGGGTCCCACCCAAGTTCTGATGGCCCACTTGCAAGGTCAGGACCTTCTCTTTTTTTAAGAAGCCACAAGGACACAGAGACAGCTCCCAGTGTCAGCACAGCCCTGCTGCAGGAACAGGGTAGGCATGCACAAGTCTTCACCACACGGAGAAGCTGCTGGGAGGCCCAGAATATGTAATGTTCTAACTCTGCTTCCCAAGATTCTCCTGAAATAAAAGAACATCAAGCCACTCACTGTGAAGAGTGATGAAATCAGTTCAAATTGAGCACATCTAGAATAAGTGGGGGTCGAAGGGGTCCAGCACATCATAAATACTGAGTACACGGAGACTCCATGGAACATCAGTGCCCTTTTTTACTATAAAACCACTGCATTATCAGCATCTTTGGGTGGGCAAACAAAGGAAGATGTTTTTTGGTTCCACATGCAAATCACACTGTTCTTCCAGCTGAAAATGAGTCATTAAACAATTTACTGGATTATCTCTGAACAACTTCAAAGTGCCAAAGCCAAGAAGGGTCTGGGTGAGACTTAGCTGTGCTGTCAGCCAGTTTCAGACCAGGGCACAGGGGCACTGAGCTCTTACCTTGGGTAAGGTGAACCTCTCTGTATTTTCCCCAGGAAAGTGACAGTCCATAGTAAAACCAGCTGGACACAGCTCTCCCAAAGGTTTGCTGTACTCAAGTGAGACATTATCGATTCCCAACCAGCATGGTCCAGCACAACATGACTAGCTCAGGGGTTTTTAGGATCTCTTGTCCTGTCCACAACCATTTTGATTTATGCCAAGTCCACTTCTGAAGGTACAGCTCATTTCTGCTTCAGCCCAGATTTAAGTGACTGGATCCTGGACATATTATCCCAGGTTAAGTTGATTTAAAATACTGTAATTAATAGAAATTAGATAAATACTTAGTGTAACTAAATTAATCTCACCCAAAGCATGTAACACACGGTAAAACAAGAGCATGTAACACAAATGCTGTCTGAAATCAGAAGGGATGGAAATTGTTTTAATCAGCCCTCTCTACGTAGACAATGCCATCCAGCACATGTAACAAAAACTCTCAGCTCATTGTGAAGTTGGTGGCTTTCCAAGCCATAAGGATTGTAATACATGGAGACATGTTACTAGGGAACTTGATGAAATGCTAGAGCTGAGAGAAAATTTTTTGACCTAATGGGAGTCCTGGAATTTCTCAGAGCATTGCATATTTCGAGCTGCATTTCAGCCAAAAGCAGCAGGCCAGCCTTCAACATTAAATGGTTCTCCAGAGCACTTAGAGCCTCTACAGTGGAGACAGAAAACCTAATCACATTTTAATTGAGGCACACCACATTTCCAAATTCAACATGCATTCAAGAGATATTTACTCCAATTACAAGACAAACCCACTAGGCCGTTCTGCACAAGCAAGGAGCTCAGGGAGGGCAGGCTGGAGGGTTTAAATGTGACCCTGCACACAATGCCAACACTTCATCTGACAGCATTCCCACCCCTCGGGGCACTGCATTCCCACTCCAAGGTTATGCAACCCCACCAAAGCAGCTGGGATTCCCATCAGCTGCTTGTAAACACTGGTCATCTTTGCCACTGCCATGTTTTTTCACTCTTCCCTGCAGGGAGAGCCTGATGATGGTGAGATTGCCACAGGGCCAGAGGAGATTTCCTGGAAACAAGCCTGGCCACACAATTATGTTGCATAATGAGATGGACCAGGAAAGGGCTCATGGAAGGATTTACACAGTAGCTCAGCACTTGTTAAACTGAGCACTTGTGGGTTGTTCATTGCAAAGCATTTAATCTGTTGTAAACGCAATAAAATTTTAAACAACTTCGTTTTAATACCACATCTCTTAAAACATTACCTGTTCAATAAACCTGCACTGTGTTATGAGGTGATGCTAATCCAGGACTGCACATTCCTGACAGGATCATCCTCAAAAACTTCTGCCTGCTCCTGCCATAGCCCACAGAAATTCATTTCTGACTCTCAGCACACAGATCACCCCACAGAGCTGAGGAACATGGAACACTTTGCTGGGAGCAGGTTTCAAGTGGGTCACTGGAAACTGAACATCTGCTTCAACACAACGTAACTGAGTCTCCCTAATTCAAAATGCAACTGGACAGAACCATCCCTTGAACAAACCAGGAGGAAACCTGTGTGAAACCAGTCCTGGGGGCTGCTGGCAGTGACTGGCAGCAGGACTCTCCCCTGTGGGCTCCAGCTGTTTGCAGATGTTGATCCTGAGCAGAGCCCAGGACTGCTCCCCAAGCTCCAAATTCCCTTTGAATCCCCCTCACACTTTTAACACCCCAAGCAGCACCCCAAGACCTTTCTTGCCTCAGGCTTAAGAGATGTAAAGGCAGCAGTGATAATTATTGCTTTAGCTGTATTTATTCCAAGCCCTGACTGCACCCAGGGATGATTCTGCACTATTCTCCTTGTCCTGTCAAAGGTTCTTCCTGGATATTTCCATGTTTAGTGCTACTCAGAGAGCTCAAGATGCATTTCACGGTACCAGAAGAAGCAAAATGGCCTTTTCCTGCCACATTTCTGTACGAGGTGAGGTTGGAAAGATGTGTTACATGCTGAACCTCACACACTCAAGGCCAGGCTGGACAGGGGAAGGTGTCCCTGCCCATGGCAGGGGTGGCACTGGATAGGCTTTGAGGTCCTTCCAACCAAACCATTCTGGGATTCTGCAATTTCACACAGTGTCAAACAGCTCAAAAGCAGAAACACTGATAATAACTGCCCCTCAATGCTCTGTTGAAGGAAAAGGTGTGGATTTGTCCAGACTGAGTTGTGCTTACAGTTGGTCTGGGTGCAGGACCACAAACCCAATTCAGATTCTGGTAATTTTTTTATGAGTTTGACAAACACTTCCACCTCTTATTCTAAGCCTGTTAAAAAAGCCTTTAAAAAGAGGAGAAGTGCAATCCTTCTCTCAGTGACTAATGGAACCATGTCCTGTAGGTAGCAAGTGCCTTTAAGACACCCAGCTCTGCCCTCAGCTGCTTTGCCAAGGGTTGAGAGGGAATTTGTTTCCCTGATCATCACATGACTAAGTTTAAAGGAAATTTATCATTTGGTTGAAGCAGAGTATTGCTATTTCCTCTATGGAAATGGAAACACTAAATCATACATTTTTCTCACATACCATATTTTGAAAGGTCTGCATTCTTCCACGTCTCAGGCTCAAACATTCCCACAGCTAAAGCTGAATATGAAAGTATTCAAGTCTTAAAAGCACTCTCACCTCCAGCAACCCAAAAGACACCCCAGTCCTACTTGCAGCCTTGTTCACCCAGTATAAATAACTCAGGCTGCTCGCTGGAGGTTTATTATCTTAATGTGCTCAGTTCATTGTTGGCCTTGGCAGACATGTCGAGGTTTAGAGTGAAAGATAGCAAAACTTGACAAACCTTAAATCCCAGCGTTGCAGAGTTCTATTAAGTAACAGATGGAAAAGATAATTAGCTGACAACTCAACCATCACATGCTTCATTAGGAGCCTTATTCCTATCAGACGCATTCTCTCCCAGATTTTATCTTCAGGACAATGAAGGCTATTGTTTGCCTTGAACTGGCAAAAAGCAAGGCAAGCTCATGAAGCCTGTATTCTTTAAATTCAGTGCTGTACTTACACATTAGGGACTCCCAGCTGTAAACTGGCCTGGTAATGCTGGGTCCAGGTTATTTGGTGGAAAATAGCTCAAGGAATTTCCTCACCAGCCTCCCTCTGCAAGGAGGAGTTAATCCAATCCTTGGTGGCAGGAGAAACTTGTTAAACCATCACCATGCAGTGCAGAACAAAGGGATGTACACATACAGAAACCAACAGGATGGCAGTGCCCTCTTGAACTCCCACAGTCAAACCCTGAGTCTCACTGCCCCTACTTGTGTTTGTAGAGAAAAATTCAGAGATTGTGCATCCTGGGCATCTGCAGCACAGCTCTGCACTTCATGAGAAAACACCCAAAGCAAATGTAAACAGATGGAATGGCTTTTAGCACTAAAATGGTTTGGGGAAATGTGTGTCTTTTTATATGGGTCAAACCAAGTTTCCCCTAAAAACCTCTGGCAAAAAAAATTTATTATTTTCTAGGATTTTCAGCCTTCCTCTCCCTCCCTGAGTTATTTATTGGTAGTTCAAACCCTCTCCAGCTGTCAGACTCCCAACTCCTCAGCCTCTGCCATGTCTCTCTCCTGCATAATTTTTAGGATAGTCTACATGACCAGCCATATTTACATTTCATTTATAAACAGCTCATGATTAATAATTGCATCTTTTGAAAGCATTGTGCACTAATTTATTAATCTAACAGAGATTGTTGCAGCAGAGGAACCCAACTAAAGCACAGAATACCGTATGTATATCTCTGGTAAAATACAGGAAGTTTTAAAGATAAAATTCCACACACAGTGTGTTCTTTTTCTGTATTAAGGCACCAAATTTTTGAAAATATGAAGGAGTGGTGTGTTTTCCAATTGTAACTTTACAATGAACACTGAAATGAAATGTGTCTGCTGCTTATCAGAAATTTCACAGGTGAGTCTGAGAGCCAGCAGGATGTGCTGCAAACATTCAGCTCTCTGAAAAGACAAGGATTTATAAAAAGCCTCTGAAACTACTGCAGCCTTATCAGCAGCTCAGTTACCAGTTTAATACCTGTAATACTAAAATACTTAGACGAGAACTTACAAGGTAGGTAATGAAGCAGAACTTGGAAGTAGAAAGTGACTTTAACCCCTTAAAACAACATCTTTAAAAGTATTTGGACACAAAACTTGCAAGCCCTCTTCAAGGAGTCACCACTGAACTCTCAGAGAAGATTGTACTACTCACCCTTGAGACTCACTGTAGTTTCAGCCACATTTTAAGTATTAAAAATACATTTTCATGTCTTTCCAAGAAAATGTTCCAGTCAAACTTTTTGACAGCCAAGATCCACGTGAAGTGACAAGAAGTCAGTCAGCATCGTTCAACATCATTTTAATCTCCACTGAGGGAAAATTATAGAAACATGTTAACACAAACAACAAATGTTTGGGGAAAGACCATATGGTGCTATGATGGGGGTTTAGTTCATAGAAATGTAATCTAGAATTATATAAAAATTATATGAAAGAATAACAACATCTTTCAGTAACGTCAGACAGTATAGAAAAAATAAATCTCAACATTAGTCGTACTCTGATGGTCCTTCTAGTAAGAAATTTAAAAGTGCTCTTTAATCCCAGTGTAGCAACTCAAGCTTAGTGCAATAGGTCAGATCTGGTTTAAAGCAGGTATTTATAGCAGTTGTGCAATTCCTACAACTGAACAAACCCCATGAGCTAAACACGAACATTAAATGAGGTAAGTATTATAATTAAAATTAAACATTCCTTAAATAGCTTACACAACAACTCTACTACAAGGAAAATCCTGGTGCTCCCTCACAGGACGGCTCCAACCTAAACACGACGTAAAACTTGTAGTACAAATCAGTGAAAGTTATAAAAGCTCTTGCAAAATATACAGTTTAGTACATTTACAACCCACTGCTACAAACAGTACCTAATGCAAAATATACCAACTTGAACAAAGCCAAACTTCCCAGGTAGTGCAACTGAATTTGCTTTGAATATACAATTTTGTTCCCAAATCCTCCTAAAAGCTCCATATAAAGTTGGCACATTATCTTAATGTAGAAATGTCACTGCATTCCTCGATGAACAAGAATAATGAAGGATTTTCTTACCAACTATAAGTGCAACTGGAAGTACCATTACTCTCTGAGCAAGTGAAAAACACAGCACTAGTTGGGGAAAAATGATTTAAATGTACTCCTCACCGTTTTATACATGGCAAGCTGGCAATAATAAGACAAGCCTATATTTCTAAATAGGATTTTTCTGCAGGGTTGCTGAGAACTGTAGGATCAGCCTTCACTGATCCTACAGTGAAGGATCCTGGTTTCTCCATCTGAGTTAGGGTGCACAGGAACCACTGCCTGTCACATGCAGAGCTCGTTTGGAACACCAGACTGGTAATGGTGAGCCCTTATGGCTCATTTGCATTTGGAGCCAAAGGTGTTTCATATTCTATTTCACAAGGTGTTTATGAGCAAGATTTAAAACACTATCAACAACAGGAATAAACTATGAATTTACAAACATTCCTTCTGTCTATGGCTTCAAAGCCATAAACAAACTGCCCTGGCTTTTACAGTATTGCACTTCCCTTTAGTGTTAAACTGACAGTTGAAGTCTGCACAGAACTCGTTTTATAACAGTATTTCAATTTAAAAAGCAATAAATAAAATGCAGTATTTAAAAAACCCCACAGAACAGTAGCTTTAGTCCATATTTCTCCCACCTCAGACCATGCTGCAGCATGTGAAACAGGTCTGGGACAGTCTTTGGATGCCAACTGCATAGTTCTTCCTACATAACAGACCCCCCCCCATACCAATCAGAGAAGGAAATTAAGCTTTCTACAGCAATATTAGACACGAAGACAGTACCCTTGAGTGCATATCTCAATTAGCTTAAAAGGATGTGCAGCCTTAGCTCAAGATAAATTCAGGAGTTAGACAGAGTTACTCTGTATTGCCTCTGGGTTAGGTGACTGCCATTCGATGACCTGTCACTGCAGTGACAAGTTGCTCAAGTCCTTGGGAGTGTCTCTGACCGTGTGCTCCAGGCTGGGGCTCCCAAGAGCACAGGCTGGCCCCTGCCTGCCCAGCAGCCCCAGGCTGTGCAGGTTGAGGATGGAGTCGGCGATGATGCGCGCCGTCCTCTTCTGGTACCCCCCGGATGTCACCATCAGCACGGGGATCCCGCGGCTCCTGGCAGCCCTGAACACCACCTCGTCCCTCTTCACAATGCCCTGCAAGGTCACCACAGGGAAAATAAGTGATACTGATGCCTTAAGTTTCAGCTTTCGTATTTTTCAGATTCTGTGCTGCCTTAGTCTGAAACTCTGAACTTCATAGCAAGTGCTGCCCAGTTCTCCTCACAGCTCAGTCAGATAAAACAATCCTTTTCCAGCCCCAGAACCAAGGACACCATTGCAGCTTCAGGCCCAAAAAGTGCAAACAACAGAGAATTGAGGAGAGCAAACTGGGAGGATGGGACCTCATAACCTGAAGCTGTAATTGGACAATTAACCCCAATATGTAAATGGAACAACTTATAAAAATCAGACAACTTATGACCCCTGATCCATCTTGGGTGTAGCCATGGCCAGGCTCTTGCACTGCCCAAGGTGCACCCTTTGAAGGCCTTTTAATAAATCCCTACTTTATTTCTTTAACTCTATCCAGCCTCTGTTCCAGGCAGCCTCTTCAGGCATCAACAGCAACACGATGCTAACCTGTGGTTTATGGATTTAGAGTACTGGATGCTTGCTAAGTGTTTAAGCCTTACAGTTTACAGTATCAATTAAAAATTCATTTAAAAGTCCTGTTAGTTGGTTTGCAAGCATAATCATTAAAAAAAATAACCAACCACACCAACCCCCAAAACCCCCAGCAAATCCAGTGTACTTGGCTTGTTTTAGAGGACACAGCAGAAGAAAGCCTTTAGTACAAATTCCTACAAGAATTCCAGCTCAAAGGCCATAAAGCCCAAACTGATTGCAAATTTTACAAGTGTTCACCCTATTTCCCAGCTGAGGAATTGAAATTAGGAAAGACTCTCTGAATCCACTGTGCTTTAGTTTGTCATCAACTTGCACAGCACCCTCTGTCAAAAGTTCTGTAATTTGACCAAAATTTCACAATCCTACAAAAGAACCCAAAATTCAAATCAAATTTTACACATCCACAATCACTGGCTGAATCTTAAGTCTCAGTTTCTGCAGTAAGAGCCTGTGGTTAATGCTAGAAGAATCTATGGCTGAAGGGGAAGTTGCAGAATGTAAGCAATGATAAATCCATAAAAATAAAATGAATTCTAAGTAATTCCTTATTAAGAGAAGGGTATGGAACTGAAAAATAACAAAAGGCTGCTGATCAAAAGGTGCTTTACTGTCACTGAACCCTGGCAAGAGCAGAGTGTGAGTCTTCTGGGTTTCAAATAAGCACATGAGGGTGAATAATACTTCAGGAAGGAGTGAGAACAGAATTAAAATCTACTTTTGGAAAAGCAGAGTTCCAGATATGTGCAACTCATTACAACTCCTCAAAAAAACCCCAAAACCCAAAAAACTTGCCACACAACTGACAGCAGCTTACAATGGACAGCTCAAAACTTAACTGCAAAACTGGAGAAGGGAAAAGGCATCACAATGCAATCAAATACAAATGCAAAAAATTCAGGAAGCAGCAGCAGAAGTGTTTCAAAATGAACAAGCACTGCTCAGGCTGGTTACAGGAAGAGTGGAAGTACATCAAGAAATAACACTCTGCCATTAATTAGACCACAAACAGATGGCAAAGGGAAAGAATAAAAAACAAATGTAGCAGAAAAAAGTATCTCATAAAACCATCCAAGAGTATTGTTCACTGCACAGTCTGACACAGCCTTGTGAAAGAACCAGGAATAACAAATGAACAGTGAGACAAAGGAAACTGAAGAATTCTATTAGAAACAGATCCTTAAAGGAAGCAACAGAATTCCAGAAGGAGCTGTAGGGCCCTGGGGAGCCAGCAGTGGATGCATCACCATTATCCCACACCAGAACTGGAAGCAACCCCTGCTCACAGGAGCCCCGAGGAGCTGAGGGGGAATCATGGGCTTATTCCCACATTTCTGTGGAGAACAACAGCCTGGCACAGCTCCCACTCCCAAACAAGGGGAAAAGGGACTCAGCTGATGCACCACACAAGAACCAGGAAACCATCACTCTGAGGAGCCCCACCCTGAGCACAACCAGCACTGCAGCAGGAGCTAAAATACAAATGACATCTTCAGGAGCAGCACTGGGCCAAGGACCTTGGGAGAGAGGGACTGTGCAGGCACGGTGCCTTTCCAGCACCCCAGAGACAGGAGCTCTGCCCTCAGAGCAGACACTAAAGGCCTGTTTGTCTCCCTCAGCTGTGCAGAGAATGCCTTTAACCTCTCCTCATGGCCAGGGAAGCTGCTTCACCTTTCTTCCCCCATCCTTGCATCCTTACACAGTACCCAGCAAGCTACAGCAACTCATTTTTCTTGGCAGTTAACACTGCTCCTTCTCTAAGTGCAGAAATCGGGATTATTTTTAAAGGCAAATCTCAAAGTATCTCTTAAGAGCAAGCTGCCACTGCTCCCCAGAGGGCTCTGCCCCCCCAAACCCCACCTCACACCATCTCCTCTCCAAGGTCCCAACCAAGGCCAAGCCCTGCAGCTCTTCCTTCATGCAAGAGAACTGAACAGAATTAACACTGAACACATCGAGTGGTGGCTCCAAGAGGGGAATCTGAGAGCTCACAGATCAAACAAGCACTTTTCTGTATTGATCTGGTGGCCATTAAAGAGACCTAAATGTGAAACAGGGGAGAGATAGCACACAGGAACTGCCAGAGAAGGAATCACTAAAACCTATGGAGGAAATAAGAGGATTGTAAATTTTTGTTTATTTTAAGAAAAGCAGAAAGGTGAAGAGACTTCTATGAAGCCTTACAGAATAAACCAGAATTTGAGTCTGATATCAAGCTGGGGAGAAAAAGTAAATGGTATCTAAAGAAAAGGATCAAGAAAAGGAAAATAACTGTTCATTTGCTAAGAATACACAGCCAGGATGCACAAAATTGTCATAACCATGAGGGTAGTTTAAAACAGCTGGGAGTGCTACAGAGGAAATTAAGTGTAAGATACACACTGGGGGCAGGTGACAAAATAAATACATTGCAAAATGGGTCATGTGAGGGGAAAAAAGAACTAAAGAGAGAACAAACTAAGCAGGGAAAATAGAAGTCAGGTGAAGTGTGAAAATATCCATTTCTCTCTGGTTACTGTTGGGGTGCTGGCAATCAGCGTGTTTGAGAGAGAAGATGAATGATACTGGAACAGGCACCAGAAGAACAAAACCATTCAGAGTCAGGCAGAGACAAGAAGGAAGAGGAGGGTGAAAAGGCAAGGGAGATGTGTGGCTGTGCCAGGACACACCTGGGGGGAAATGGCCAGGCCTCCCAGGGGATCCCCATCCAGAATGTCAGTGCCAGCGTTGTAAACAACGATGTCAGGCTTGAACTCATTCAGGGCTCCCTCCACGTGTGTGTGCACCTTCTGCAGGTACTCCGTGTCCTCTGTGCCCCACTCCAGCTCCACTTTGCGTTTTATGGCACCTGAGGGACAGCAAAGCAAGTGCTGCTCAATAAACAAAGCATTGCTGTGAAAGAAAATGCACAATTTAGGTAAGCAAGCGAAAAAAATTACGTTTGGGGAAGCTTTCTCAATACATTGCATTTTCACAGAAACATGAATTAAAGAGAATTATTCAACTGCTTGTTTTCTCAGCAAATGTAAAGCATAATGACCTTGAAAAAAATTCCACTGAAGAGAGAAAATTAGATGCAGGGCAAAAAAAATAATCTGAGATGCAAATGGAAAATGTTATCGAAAAACAGCTGATCTGCAAGTCCAGTTACCAATCAGCAGAGAAATCATAAAGAAAATTATTAACTTAAAAGTAACCTAAATAAAGCATAAGGCAAAGAAAACACTGAACTGCTATTGCAGAGGAAACAGCTGGGGGAAAAACAAGATAAATATCACTGAGAAATTATGAAGATGTTTTATTTTTATCACAACACTCAAAACTTCACAGCAAGGGATCATGAATTTATGTGAACTGCTTTATGAATGTATAACAAGACTCAGCTTTGCCCCAAGCATTTTCAATTTAATGTTCTTACCCTGTAATCCTACCAGAAGAGCAAATATCAATTCTTAATTTAAATCAAATTATTTCTAATGCTTCTAATAAAGCAATAGAAGTGGAAAATGAAGGCTGAGAAGGTAAAGGAAAGAAACCCAAGGTTATGCAGCTGAGTTTTGGGTGCTTTTATGGGGGAATGTGTGACTCTACCTCTGAATTAATCAAATCCATGCCAGAGCTGTTCCAAGGTATGACTTGTGCCTCACACTAAATGATGTGGAGTCTCACACCTCAAATACAGATTCAGCCCCCACCAGGTGTGCAAGAATGTACTCAACCCACAATGACACTGAATTTGTGATTGCTGCCTTTTGTTCTGCTTTCCATCCTTGCTCAGCATCTTTTTTGTCCTGTTATTTTATATTGCATCAACATTAGTTTCAAAGGGTTTTGTTTCTTTATGGTTTCTCTGAGTTTCAGCCCTTTCTGCTTACCCTGCAGTGACCTGGTCCTACTCCTCATCCATCCTTTCTCCTCCTAAGCCTGTGTAATTCCACACTGCTTCCCCCAGGGACTCAATATGCTTATGGCTTAGCATTGGCAAGGTGAGCTGCTCCTTTTTCCCCTTCCCTAATGAACTGCATGGGGCAAAAAAATGTGTAGAAGAGATTCCAGTAACAATCCAACATGGGGAAAACAGGCAGGAAGTCCAAGGAGACAGTGATCAGATGGAGTTTACCCTAAGGATTCAAAATCTCATGTTCAAGCCTCTGCCTCTCCTCACACAGATTCCCCCTGTGATCCCATCTCTGCCTGGTCACCTGTTGGAAAGGATTTAAGGGACTTAGCCACAAAAATCCTATTTAGGCATTCTTATGCAAACTGCAGGGACCTACATATTCCCATGGCTCTGGCCCACTTCATCCTTCATCTGCAGGAAGGAGTGCTGGTATTCAGTGTGCTACTGCAGCTCAGTGCTTCAGACTTGCCAACAAGGACTGACTCTGTTTTGGTCTTAATACATCTGTTCAAATGCTGCCATGTGATATATGAATAAAGAGATGCTTTTCTTGAGGGAAAACGCCCCACATTTGCTTACAATTTGTCTGCCTCCAGACATGGTGTGCTTTAGATGGTCATTTTTTAGCTTAAAACCTTGAAATACTACAGTTGTTAATATCTTTACCAGTCAAAAGACAGCAGTGCAATGCACTGCACCTAACTCTTGTCAAGAATCCAAATGAAGTAGGATTTTCAGAACAGCATCACTGAAGGAATCCAACAGCAGAACAACTCCCCCAGCAACCCCTGACTCAGTGAACAAATTAAGCCTGTAATAAATGACAGTGTAACAGAATCAAAGACCAAATAAACTCGGGGCTTTTGCATTCCAATTTAACCGTTATCAAAGCCCCACTAATTAATTGTGGCAGGTCACCAGACACAATAGACACATCATAACCAAACCAAACCGAGCACCAGCTCTTAACGTGGGGATGGCAGGGAAGGGGGAAGTGCCCATCCCTGCAGGGATTTTACAGTGTGGATGTGGCATCTGGGGACACTGATCAGTGGTGGCAGTGATGCAGGAATGGATGGACTCAACCTCAGAGGGGCTGTCCTGCCTTGCTTCCCATCTTGTGTCACATTCATACAGAGATTGTTTCCCTCACGTTCATCAAATAAGTTCTACTGGCAAGGCAACACCTGAGTATGTTGTAACCTCACTCTCAAAAGAACATGAAACCTTTTTCCTCAGTGTCAGCTGATCCTCATTGAGTTCTCTCATAAATGCAAGGGAAGAGAAAGATGAAGTTCTACCAAATCTCTTCAAATCAAAGGATAATTCCAGTCCCTGCTCCAAGCTTTGGGATGGGCTGCTAACAACATCCACTGACACCTCCCCACACCCTGCACTCCAGAAAGTCATTCCTGAAGTGAGGAAAAACAGCATGAGCACTATGGTGATGTATCACAGTGAGCAGTGAAAATGATGTGAAATTAAACATAATTTAAAAAAGAAATCTAGGCAATGGTGTTACAAGGAAGCTTAGTAGTAAATAAAGAAGTTATGAAACAACACAGTAGGTCTGGTACATTTGGGAAGATGAATTTCAATTATACTCACGTTTAGCAAAACCATCCCCTGGGTAAATATATCTATTGTATGCATCCATAATATAAACCCGAGGATCATCCATAAAGTCCCTCTCATGGCCATTTCCCTGAAGGAAATTTACAGTTAGCTATTCCTAGCATGCCAACACAGAGTTAAATACACTGCAAATTCTAGAGTAATTAACACTACAAAAGTTCTAATATTCAGAACTCCTGTGTCATTCTCTTATTCATAGTCCTGGAGGTTATTTTGAGGTGTGGAGTTTTGGGGGGCTTGACAGTATCAGTCTGAAGACTGCAGGTATTACCACAAATAAAATCCTTGTCTCTCTGAAGGTAATTTGCATGGATCTCATTATACATGTAAGCAAAACAAGCAAAAATCAGAAGCTAACTGTCCTCAAGAGCATCACAAAAGCAACTGTGACCACCAAACAGATCTGGCATCTTCCAACTGTGCAAGAAAAAGTCACTTTCAACTGCTGCAGGAATACTGAGCATTCTTATGTAAGAATTAATAAATAAATAAAGCAGACTACATCTCTCCTGGTAACTCAAGCCTTGGTAAGTATTCCCAGGAATAATTACAAACACCAACCCAACAGTTTAACACCAGAAATTCCCTATAAAAAATTGTACTGGGCGTAAAGACGGATGCTCGAGAGAAAACTCGGATTTGGAATAGCTCCCCCTCCCCATTTCTGAATTTAAATACTATTCTTTTGGCTCTCACTTATTTTCACTAATATAAAAATAATTTTACCACAGCAATCACCAAGATAATTTTGTTTAAATCAGTGTACCATACAGGACCACAGCCCCTATACCCAGAATTTCACTTAAACTACAGAAACAGACATTTCCATGGATATATCTGCTGTAATTCAGTTTTTATGCTGACAAATAGCAACTCTGTTTATTTCTTCAGCATCTTTGGTCCACAAACAGTTCATGCACACAAGCCTAGGAGCATGAAAGCCTCTGGGGGAACCATTTCCTTATGAGAGGTGAAACTCACCACTGCATTAAGAATTGGAACAGTCACAAGGTGAGAATATCTGCATCCTTAAACAGGATCTGCTGAGCTACTTCAGACACCTCTCATCCCCCAAAAAAGGAAACAACAGGTGTTTTAATGTGCACTCTGAGACTACCAGCACATCTGAAAACCAAGGATTTTTCAAAATCAAACCATCCCCATACAACACAACAAATCCATGGCCTGACAGAGAGGCTGAAGAGAACCATGAACATAAAACATCTTTCTGCTGCATAATCTATGTCCTGCTATCATGGTGATTTTAGAACACATAAGAGAAAATTAAAAACTTGCAGCCATTAGGCTCCCTCAGTGTCATGGAGCTGTGTAAAAATGGTCTCTTTACACATAATAAATCACCTGAAATGCCTCAGGTTGGACATCACTTTGGTGCATTAAGTGCCTTTCTAAAAATACCATTTCCGTCCTTTCAGGATTTATTTTGCAAATCCCACCAAAGCTGCGATTTGATCTCAGCACCACAGTAAATCATTTCACCAGGTGAAGAGGGATGGATCCTTTACTTCATTAGCCCGAGGCCAGGCTTAAAATGAAAGCACTGAAGGTCAAATGGCTCCCCTGCAGAGCTGCTGCAGTGACCAGGCCTTCAGAACTAGCTGGGATTGTGTCACAGATCCTCAGTTCTCATCCCTGGCAGTGCAACGCAGCAAGATTTTCACATGCAGCCACATGATGGAGCTGCAACTCAGGTTAATTTTATTAAAACGGCTTAAGAGCCTTTTGGACTATAAAATAATTCAAGAATCAACTCTTCACAGTTTTCATCATCTCTGGTTGAATTTGTATTCTGGGATTTTATGTTTGTATTTAATAGAAGGTATTATCACACAATTGTATTTCAAGCAAAACCTGCAGCACTGAATACAGGTAAAGTACTCACCTGATGGGCATCCAGATCAATAATTGTGGCTCTAGACACTCCTGGTACTCTCTCAAATAAGAACTGGATATACAAGCAAGGAAAAACATGGAGAAATGTAAGAAGTTAGGTGAGACAGACTGAACTGAAGGCTCAAGGATTGCACAGTGCATGAACTGCTGGAATTTGAATGTAGGGTACATCTATTTGTTTCAGTCACCAAATAAACAGGCATGATTCTCATACATTTAATAAAAACATCTCACTGATGGATATAAAAAGGTAATTTTTGTTTAAAAATAAGAACACATTTCCACCAGATATAAGGGAGAGGCCAGGCCCACCCAGGGATCACAGAGATGATGGTGCTGCCACAGGCTGGAGAGGAACCAGTGACAACATCCAACTGCAGCAGCCTAAAATTCAGTGTTTAGGAAAAGCTGCTGTAAGGACTGCATGCCTTAGAGGCACTTTTAGCAGCAGAATTCATTTCTTATTCTGTCTGAAAAGAAAAAAATGGTTTTTACTGCTCTGAGTCTTAACTTTCATAAGTTGCTATCTTTAATGCAGACGTGGTAAAACCCAAAGATTTGGTACAAACTCGCACCCACTGTAATTTCTCAATCTGCATTTTAATGCTAGGTGAAAAAAGAACACTGTGGGTTACTTTTCTGCAAATTACCATGTACAGAAATTAGAATGTTATGTCATATGGTGTGCTGCAATCATTAAGAGCTCTTTAATGTTTGATTATTACTGATACTTTATAAATATTCTAGTATACAAATACACCATAGCTCATTTGATAAAAATAAGCCCTAATTGCAGAAGGCTCTTACTTCAGCCATTCAACAGCTAAATACCAAATGTATTCATTCCCATTTGGTGACTATTTTGGAGTCATTCACATTTTTATTCATGAATTTGAACCAGTCTGAGCCCTGTACGGTGCAGCTTGATTCAGAGAGGGGATTTTTGTCTCTGCATTTGTGTTGAGTATAACTACTGAAATCAATGTGGAATGTCCAGGTTCACCTGCAAGGCCAGGAGAATTATCACCGAGGATATTAGAAATCCATCTGGTTTGATCTGGAGTGGTTTTTGGAAGACAACATTATCGATGCAATTACAGGGGTGCCAATTTACATTGATAATTCTGACCCCTGCAACCCTTCCCTTCCACTTTACAGCTCTCCATGTCCCTACTCCTGCCTATCTGGAAATGGCTTCATTTTCTCCTATTAGGATGTAAATTAGTTCTCAGAATTTATGTGGATTTCTCCTCCATTTGCACAAATAGCAGAAAACAGTGTTTAAGAGCAGTTCTTACCTTGATGGCCAGTGTGATGTCAGCATATGCGCAAAATCCTCCCCCTTTGTCACTGGAGCAGTGATGGAAACCACCCCCTGAACAGGAAAAGGTGAAAGGGTGAAAAGCTACAGACTAAACAAAAGCCAGGTCCTGAAAACATTGATGGGCTTTGTAAAAGGATGTAAATGAAGATCAGATGCTTTGAACACACTGTTTAGGGTATCACTGAATTTGTACTCACCCACATTGATGGCCCAGCCTCTATCCACAGCAAGCTTTCCTGCCTTAAAACAAACAAACAAAAAATTACAGTTGGAATTTCATAAATGAATGCGGCAACACTTAATGTCTGCTTCCACCCCAAATCACTCCTGGCATGCCAACATGCTGTGGAATTTTCAGATCTCTTGCCACTGAACCAGATCCCCAAGTACAACCCTTACCAAAAGTACCCTCAGCATAAGGAGCTGAAAGAGTATTTGCTATGTCATCTGAGTTTCCTTCTCTGGCAGCTGGAAAAGGGAAAGGGCAGTGCTGGGAAGAGTGAAAAATGAGAAACTAACTCCTGATGTCCTTCCTGTTCATGCACAAATAGAGGAATGTAAGCTCAAAATCCTGGAACACAGACATAAAACCTCACAGTTCCAGCTGGGGATGGGACCAGACAAGTGCTCCAGTGTGAAGTGTCCTGGGACTTCTTTTATTTTTTCTATGACAGAACATGCAGGGTATTGAGTATTATTGATCTCTTCCCCTCCAGTACAGGAAAACTGTGCCTGTATCTCTCCTTTGAACTCAAATGACATTCAGGGAGGGGAAAGTATTGACAGAGAAGAGATACACAAGGCTTAAATGATGGAATTTTAACTAAAAAAATCTTGATTATTTTGGCCAGGAAGAGTCAAACATGTTAAAGTGCTGCATTCCTTAACTGGTCTGTTAAAAGTAGTATTACTTTAAGATATTACTAGTTACAAGTAAAAAAAAAAAAACATGGGGAGAGAAAACATTTAAAAATTGATTATTTTTTGTCCGTAGTCATGAAAAAAAAATTACCCATCATATCCAAAATGAAGTTTGGACAGTCTTTATAACCAATATTTACATTTGAATGGTTTTAATTCAGTACTAGGACAACTATTGGGATGGTAAACATGATCCTGCTATGATCATGCCAACTTACACAAATTAGATCTCGGGGAAAGACTGCAGTTTCTGAACTATAAAACCCATTAAGTCCCAGGGAGAACACATTATCTGTGATTTATCACACTTCCTAGGGATTCCTCACCAAAACTCAATCTTCCCACATTGCTAAAATATCATTAAAAAGTAGAGAAACTCAACAGGAATTTTTGTAATAAACAGGCCCATCAGGAATAGCAGAAAATTGCACTTCTGACTTGTACTGTACAAATTTTATTGGCTGATGAATCAAAATTGCTTTTAAAGTACATTCCTATTTCCCCCCAAATGGAAAAAAAACCCCATAAAAATAACAGCACATGGCCTCAAGATGAATCCCAAAGTGCCCAGGAGTGGCATTTCAGGAGCCATGAGAACAACCAGCCTATTGGTGGTGTTATAAACGACAGTTCTCCAATATTCCGTTTTAGAGGTTTATTGGAAAATGACAAAATGAGATTGAAAAGAGGCAAGTCCCACAATCAAACGGCAGCTCTGAGCCCGGGATTCGAACTGCCGGGTGAACTAAAACCCTAGCCTCTATCGCACTGGGTCCCCCATAGTTCACATCAACCGTCTCTCCAAGGTTAGTTTTTATAAGGTTTTTAGGCCCTGAGGCTAGTTTTCTGTCCAGTCTGAATATGCAGATAGGATTTCCGTCCACCTGGAGTGAGAGTAGAATATAATTCCGGGAAATCTGGTCACATCTCTGGATCTGTCCATGAATTATTTCTGAAGTCTTCACTAAACATGTCTATGAATTATTCTTGAAGCTGGTGCCAGACGAACATATCTTGGTTTGGGTTTGGTCTCAGCGGGTTTCAGGATTCCAAGAGTGAGGATTATCTGAGAGCTGAATCAGTTCTGATGGGCCTTTAGTGATCGTTATCTGGCACCCTTTTTGGCATGGTCCACCTCTCATTGATATGGAGAATACAGGTCTATTGTTCTATGGGCAGGCTACTTACCTACCCCCCCCCCGCCCGGTTGGTTTCTGTGCAAGGGGGTACCTTTTAGCATACTTTAATCAAACTGTATAATTATAACAGTAAAAAACTCGAATTAAACTACGTATTTATAACAGTGGTGCCTTCTCTACCTGAGCACATCTCTAACTGGTGAGCACACACCTGGGAGTTAAAGATAACACCAGCACAGTGAAAAACATCACCAAACTAGAGAAAAGCACTGCCTAGCTGCAACCAAGCTGAAAGAGGCTTTGCACACTCTGAGCTCCTGTCAAGAACTATCCAAGGCAGAGCATCAGGAAGCTCCAAACCCTTCCCAAATTCCTCTCTCTCAGACCATTCCCTTCATTGCTGTGACAATCTTGCAGTGACAGAGTGGCTGTAATGAGAGGAAACTCTACAAATCCCTGCTCTGCAGGACTTGCTCTGAGTGACAACCAAATATTTTTTAAGCACCTTGAACTATGTGAAATTCTTTCTCCCTCCTCCTCCCCATCTCTGCTTTTGCCAGCTCATGCCTACTAAAGGAGGCAGCACTTTTGTTCCCTGGCCTATCACCATAATCCAATACATCTGAAGACTTAGCCAGAACCCAGGAGGTTCTTTCAGAATCCAAATCCTTAAATAAGTCCTTAAAAAAAGTTGGTTTAACTCCCAGCCTAACTCACCTTTGATTTATATATCTAGGAGCTGTTCTTGTATCTGGCACAGCAGCACAGCCCAAGGCTGAAAATCTCAGTTACATAAACACCACAACTCCCAGGTCTACAGTGTCTGATGAACAAATTTAAATATGATAAAAGTGGATCATGAGCACCTTACCATTATTGTTCCTCCTGTCTGGGTTCGTAGAGGTTTCAGAACTTTTCTCTGAACAACAAAATTGGGAAGAAAGGCAACTGGTGGAATTTCTGTGATTGTAGCCACAACAAATGACCACTGCGAGAGGGAAAAAGAGAGCTCCAATTAATGTAGTCTGGTTTAATGATGACACTTAGCTCTCTCATTAGTTATTTATTGAAAAGGTGTTCACAGGTCCTTAGGAAGTGTTTAAATATTTTTAGATGGAAGTGACCACACCAGTTTTTATTAGTGACCATCCTCAAGTTTTTAACTAGGAGAATCATCACTTGCCAGATTTTAGTATCAAACTGAATTAAATCAGCAATTTTTCAGGAAGGCAGCATTACATTCAGAAAATGTAATATCCCTCAGATTGGGAGGAAGAATTGTAAAATGTCCTTCAGCTACACTTGATATATTGTTCAAACCTAAAATATCTATTCCTGTGTGGAATCAAAAGGATATACCAAGGAGAAAGCAAACACAAACAAACAGACAACTGAACTAAGAAGTTCAATCACTTAAGTGAACACACAGTGCAAACTTTAGCATAGAGAACTGATTAAAATTTATTTAGCATATTAAACACTTCTGGAAAATGTTTCAAGGAAACATTTTGTTCAAAAGTCTTCAAGGTTAGAACGCAAAATATTTGCAATATGCAAATTTCTTTTTTGCAAACACATTGATTACTTCAAAGAACTTCCACTAACACTGCTACCAGTGATAGCACTGCTAAATATATTTCAAAGGCTAAGTCACAGGCAAGAATATACCTGTCCAACCAGTACTGAAACACCGAGGGAGTGAGGATTACAACTCAGCACCTCATACAAAGAGTCTGAACAGATCCTATTTTCTTGCAGCATTAGGAACTGCAACCATTGGCTGCCCCATTCCTGAGCTGTTCACAGCTGGCAGGATTTAGGTGGGCAATTTGACCCAAAAGCAATCACATCCCCATCTCAGGGTGCTCTGATGCCCAAAGCAACTTCCCAGTTAGCAAAATTTCAATGACCAGGTACTACTGGGTGGGTGAAGAGGTGGAATTGTTCATGAAGTACCTAAGTCCTAACTATATTTTGCCAACAGTTAATTTCAAAATCTCTCTATTTTTATATTTGCAAGACATTATTCTAATATCATCAGCTGTCCATCACAAGGTGCTTTTATTATTTTTTAGTACAGTCAATTTTGATAAAGCCTCTTTGCAAGACATTTAAGCTTTTGAACAGGCACATTATTAAAAACTATATTCAATCCTGTTGTTCTAAAATGGATATGAAAAGGTCACATTTGGAGACAAATAAATTTGACCTCAAATGTGAACAATAATCACACAAGAAGTTTTAATGAAGTTTAAAGTAAAATTAATGTCAACAGGGAGAAGTGGGAGCAATCATGACTCCAAGCAAGAATTATGCAGCTGCAGGTTTTTAAGTGGAGGTGAAAAAACCAGGTGTGGTGGGAGTTTTGGCTCCCAGACTCACTGCCCACACCTGGGCCTGAACTGGGATTAGTAATTCCCAACAGATGGGGGAAGTCACCAACTGGGAGCAAAATCTGGGAGTTCAAGAAGGCAGCTCCAGGTGAAAGAAAATGCTTCTCCACTTAGTAACTGAAAATCTGTGGAATGTTTTATGCTTTTTTTTCAGTGTGCTGGTTTTGTTTTCCAGCATTTCCCACAATAAATTCCCAGACCAGCTTTATCCTCAGCATTTGCATTTCAGTGTTTGCTCACATATGTTACCATAGAACTTCTCATAAATAAAAAGGGAAAGGCACAGTCTGAAACTGGCTCCAACCTCATTGCCTACCTCCTTCCCAAAGTTCAGAATGCTGACACACAAGAAATTCATTATTTTACATAACACTAGAAAAAGGCAGCAAGTGGAAAAGTACTGCAAGCAAACTACCCACAGTCCAGCCATCACCCTGGAGACCTAAATTCCTCAGAGGAATAACTGAGGGGGAATCACCTAAATTCAAAAGGCCAGACTTTAAGGACTGAGCAAGGAGACAGGGAGGCCCCTCCTGCCAAAACAGACTTGATTTCCAGTAGCAGAAGTACCTTGTACACACCTTTTTATTTCTCTTCACCCAACACTCAGCTGGCCTTTCAGCTGCTGCTGATACCAATCACCACCTACTCCTGCAAGTGTAGGCAATTTCCTACCAAATTCATGTTCAGATTCTAAATGAACACTCAAGTGATGCATTATTTTAGGAGTCTGGGCATTCTGAGAAAGGAGAGCAACTCTGTAGTGCTCAGAGCAGATTAATATAAAACCATTTTATAAGTATTTGTCTGGATTTAAAAGAAAAATAGCACAGTAGACTTTGCATAAGGCAATAAAGAGTTTTCACAGGGTTTTTTCATGTCTATGATGTTACTTTATTTTACTTTAAAAAGTCCTTTTACAACTAAGAACTTTTATCTTTGCTGCTTGGCAGGAATCTGCTGGCATGGCCAACACATCATCTTCCAGTTCCTACAAAATATTCTCTCCAGAAAAGGGGGGGAGGAGACACCCAGTTAATCCCATCTGGATACACACAACACTGCTGGTCTTGACCACAAGACACAAGTTATACAGACAATTCCCTGTGAAACCATCCCACAGGTACTAAAAATATTATGATGGCATTCCAATCTGAGCTATGCACATTAAACCCTGCTTCAAAGAAGTGATTCAGTAAAAAGAGGTGGGTGGTTCTATGGAATTAAAAGTTCAATATCAAGAATAGCTGCAATAATATCAAATCTAATGATGCATGAAATTGCATGTAACTTCACAGCACTGAATGAAGAAGCATAAGAGAACTAAGAAAAACAGTTAAGAGTGAAAGTTCACACAAATAACAGATCACTCTGACAGAAAAATAAAACATTCCAGAAATAGCAATCCAAGGACTCCTTCACTGTGGAAAGGCATGGGTGACTCAAAATAACTTTTCTTTTGAATGATGACATGGAAGATTTCTTTTCTCTTACAAATCCATTCTCTGCCCTCCGAGCAGAGTTGCAAAGTAAAAGAAATGTTACCTGCACTCATCTACTACCCAATTCCAGTCACAGATGACTGGACAGATTCAGAACCAGAAATCTCACATTTATGTTTTAGAGTAACACTGAAGTCAAACAAACAGAGGTTTCCTTTAGAAATATACAGGGAATGTTCTTTATCCCCCCTGTGTGAACTGGCTCTGGAAACCTTCACAAGGGATAATGTGCTTGAGTTTTCAACTCTCTCCATATTCCACTGATACAGGCAGTGTCTGAGTATGAAGCCAGCACTTCCCCCCAACAGACTGACCACATGTTGGGGGTTAGCCTTGTTTCTTTTTTCACCTATAGAATTTTTTCCCAAGAGTTGCAAGGCAATTGATGGCCGGGTACTTATGAGTGATCAGGTGAAGACAAAAGCATGGAAGGTAGCACTTAGCTACACCCTTGTCTCCGGGAGTTTTTCCCCGAGGGGGGGGGGGGGAGAGAAAGACGGGGGCAGCTTCACTTTTGGTGTGGTCTGTGTGTCGGGGGCGGACGCGGCTGCCGTTGCTGTGTGGGTTTCTCACTGGCACCGACGGGATCTGATCCTGGAGAGAGAGCTGCCGTCGTCTGCCCGTGTGCCCGGATCCGGATTCCTTTTTTTTTTTGCTGCCCTGCTGGAGCTGCCTCGGCTGGGCATCCTGTCCCACTGCCTCGGCGCTGTTTTGGAGCTGCTGCACCGCGGGCCCGCGCTGGCCTTCTTGCCAGACGTCTCTGCCCTCCAGTGACCACCGACTGAGCTCCGAACTTCATCCGATCCACCAGCCCGGGATTCCCCACCGTTCCAGCTTGGTACTTTTCTTTGAAGTCCCCCAGAGACCAGACTGCCCCGGGTTTTGTGGGACCAAGCTCCGTCAAGGTCCCTGGTTCTGTTTTCGCTATTAATTGCTGTAGTTGTTGTTGTTTGTTTGCCTTGTTATACCTATTAGTAAAGAACTGTCATTCCTATTCCCATATCTCTGCCTGAGAGCCATTTTAATTTTCTAAATTATAATAATTTGAGGGAAGGGGATTTGAATTATCCATTCCAAGAGAGGCCCTGCCTCTCTCTAGCAGATACCTGTCTTCTTTCAAAACTAAGACACCACAGAACCCCTACACAGATGCTCTGTCAAGATTACATAACCCCAAACCCCATAAAGATATCCCAGCATTAAAAAACATCCAATGAAGTACCCCATGTTGGTGGTTTCTATTCTATTTTCAATTTCAGAACTATATTTTACCAGAGCACAACAAAACTTGCACTGCTCAACGCTAAAACCCAGGCACTAACAAGAATATTACTGACATCTCAGACATTCTAATTTTCCCTGTTTAATTTCCTGAAATACCCTTTTAGCTCACCTATTTAATATGGCAGACCCTCTTTCCCCTCCATCCCTCTGTAGTGTGAACTGCCCAATATTTTTGTGGTTTTTTTTCAGTATTTTCAATAACAATGTTATCAGTGTGATCAACAGACACCATTCTGTAGCTGTAAGGCTGATTTAAAACAACTGTACAAGACATGCACTGCCTTTGAACTTGCTCTGGACAGTTGGAAAAGCACATGAGCAGGTACAGCACCTTTAATTTATTAAGGTAGCGCCTGGTGTGAACAACCAAGAGATCTTCATCAGTCGCCTCCCGTGCCTGCACAATCAAGTCATCTGCAATTAGTTTTTCTTCTGCAACAGGAGAGAAATAACAATTGGCATTGTACAGCACTGCTCAGCTCCCCATGTCCCCAACACTCTGCTCTGACCTCAGTGTGGTAGTTTCCTCTGTCATGTTTATTGCTGGCACGACTTGAGGTTGCTCAGAGTTAGCAAGTTTTCCAAATACAGAAATTACAAATTCCTCTGTCACAGGTAAGTTACTTAGGTAGTGTGTATTTGAGAAATATCGTGTACAGAAAGTTTTCAGAGCATGCTAACTCATGGGAAGTTCTTCTCTGAACTGAAGGGACAGACAGGTAATGACAGAGGATGAACACACACTGGAATCACACAGCTCCTCACAGTTCAGGGCTTGGTGCACTGGGACATCTTGGTGCTTGTACCATCAAATAGTCACCATTATTTTAACATGTTTTAAGAAATCCCACAGTTTATACTATGATTTAATCCCTAAACCACAGAAAAATAAAGTCATAAATCAAAATTCAAAACAAAGTAATGGCTTGGGTATTGATGGAAGCAAATAAGCTTAACTAGGATATTTCTATCACCCCCTACCTCAATCTAATTTCAAGAAAAAACAATGAGCAGCTATTAATTCTTTCCCTTAGACACCAAAAGATTATTTTAAAACTTAGTTTTATAAGAACAAGTTACTCCCAAGAATTCAGAATGAGTGCATAGCATCACTGCAAACAATAATTACAAGGAATCCCACCGATCTTCCCAGGCAAATTTTGATATTTAATTGCTGCACAGCTGTAGCCTTCTAAGCCTGTATCTCTTCTTTAATTTTATACTCGGAGGAGAAAGAAAACAACTTGGAAATGTGAGAGATTTTGCTCTAAAGTGTTATACAAGAACAGCACCTGCAACAACATTTGTTTTGGAAGCTTCTGATTCTCCTGACTGAGGCCTGAGGAACAATTCATTCATGCACTGGTGTCAAACAGAGCCAAACTGCTGCCAGCCTCCTTCTGCAGGAGGAAGGTGCTCTGCAAAGATGTTCTCTGCTGAGCTGCTCACTGACAAGGCACAGGGGAGGTCAGCTGGTGCCAGGAATTGCTACAGAGCCAGAGAAAACCGAGTGCTCTGGAGCATCCTGGGGCTTCTTCCTCCTTTCAAATCAAGGACAGTAAAACAATTGGGAAAACTCATTTTCTGTGAAAGCCTGAGATACTTCTGAACAGACATATCACACAGAAAAGAGCTGGAGGAAAAGACTTTACACAGAAGAAACAGAAAGATAAAGGTTCTGATTAATTAAGAAAACTGTTGTGGAACCCAACACTAAATCAAGGTTGTCAGAGGAAAAAGCCAAAATCTCAGCTACTAAGTTGTCAGAGTGTTAAAATTACTTGACCTCAGTTAAAACAATACAAGTCAGCCTGCAGTGGGAAGGGCAATCCTGAACTGCAAAGGATCATCAGCTGAAGGAGCCATTAAAACCACATGAAGAGAAGAGACCTGACTTTGGGACAACCAACAGCCTTGTCCTGGCAAGAAAAAAACCTTTTATTTTTTCCCCTTGATGAACAACTTTGTGCTTTAAGTGAAGGGATGCCAAGATTTCACAGGCCCTGATCCTGCCCCTGGTTCTTACATTTGTATCTCCTGAATGCATTTCTACCTGTATCCTCCAAATGGTTTAAACAGCAATAATTAGAAGCATCATAAAAAACTCTGCCTGTACCAGAGGGGCCTCAAAGCCCTTTGCAAACATCACCACAGCAATGGGACAAAGCTGCTAAAGAATGGACTAAAGTGCTACAGCTGCACTTTTCCCTCAGCCTGAGAGGCCCAGTGTGCAGTCCAGGTTGAGTAACTGAGTTACACCTGCAGCAAACCATCATTAACAGCTGGTGTTTCCCCAGCCACAGGAATGCCCCAGTGCCTGCGACACCAGCTGTAAACTCAGGGAAGCACAAGGCTGTAGGAAGCCACACACTGCAATTCAGGTCTGGTAAGCCCAACATAAGCCTGCACTAACCACATCACTTTCTTTAGGTCTTGTGCAAATGTTGGTTTAAGAGGCACCTTCTGTTATTTTACCTTTCAGGAAATTGATGACTTTCCCCCATTTCCCCGCATCAAAGGGGTGCAGCTTCTCCAGTCCCATGAAGGTGATGTTGTAGTCTGGGGAGTACACGATGGGCCAGCATCCCGACGGGGGCTCCTCATACAGCTCCGTCCTGTGAGGCCTTGGCGAGCAAATACACGCCAGTCACCACCTCAAAAATCCATTTATCCAGTATCACCCAATATCAACTTTATAACTCTTAAAGATGGTATTTCCAAAAGAAAAATGGAAATATTTGGTTCTCTCCCCCCTTTGAGATGCACCAATCAGCACCTCTACCTTCAAAGGTTCACCCAGTTTGCAGGCAACATAACCTTCAATACCTGCACAACTAGACTGCTATTTTAAATTCTGTATCAAAACACAAACCACGATGCTTCTAACAGAAGCTTGGAAAGATTTCTATGCTCCTTTCCTAGAAAGCAACAAACTATTTTGTGACCGTCTAAGCAAACAAATAAGCCTTAGGTTTTTATTTGCAGAGCACAGAACCAGAGGATGTGCTCTAAACTCCAGATGTCACACCTGCAACCCTTAACCGATGCTTTCCTTAGCTCCCCCCTCCAAATTATTGTATTTTCCCAACACCAGGAAACTCAGCACAGGCAGCTCACAGCTCTCCTTCACAAGCCATTGACAAACCTGGCAATGCTGTGCTGTGTTTACAAACACAAGCCCCAATTGTTTGCGGACACCTGTGTGCACACGTGGGTCAGCAGGCCCAGCCAAGGCTGAGAGGGGATTGTGTGTTCACACAGCCTATTCCTGTGAGTTTGCCTTCTGTGCCCCAAACTCCACTGAACCACGCCGCGACCGCTCCTGCTCCCCAAATTTAAACTTTGGGAAAAGGCTTTGCAATATACTGTGCAAGACACAAGAGTCTTTTGCCAGGTGAACAATACAAACAGAAACACCCTTATTTCCAGTCTGAACATGCTCAAAAATACCCTTTCACAACCCTGTTAGGAGCAAACCAAAGGAAACACGCGGACAATGGAGGTTTTTCACCAGAACGCGCAGCGCGGTGCCTACACACACCCACACTGCGAGTCAGGGGTCCGCAGCCCTTCCCTGGGCCGTCCCCGCGGTACACAGCGGGGAAAGGCGCTGTGACACCCCCGGGCCTGGAGCCCCGGCCCTGCGGGGCTGCACAACCGGCTCGTTTCTCCAGAGCCCGGGTGCTCCCGGCGGGACACCGCCGCCTTCCCCGCGGGACTCCTCCCGCCGAGGCGGGGCCGGGGCCGGGCCCTGTCAGGCCGGGCCCGCGGGGGCTCGGGGCGCTGCCGCAGCCCGGCCCTGCAGCTCCGCGGTGCCGCGGCCGGGCAGTGCAGGCCGAGCCCTCCCGCCGCCCCCAGAGCTGCCGCAGTCCCCGCTGCCCTTCCCCGTGCCCCAGTGCCGTGCCCCCGTGTCCGTACTCACATCCCCGCCTCCGCCGGGCCGCGCAGAGAAGGGGCGGCCGCGGCTCCGCCCGGCGCGGGGCGGGCGCTCGGCGAGCCGGGCGGGGCCGGAGCGGCAGCGCGGGTAGGGCGCTGCTCCGCGGGGCTCCGCGGCTTCGGCTCAGCGGCACAGCGTGCTGACTGACACCTGGCTGTGCTCGGCAGGGACGGGATCTGCGCCATGGGCGGCCTGACACAGCCTCAGGCTCCGGAGGCGTTGGTATAGGAAGCTGCGAACCGCCGCACAAGCCGCTGTTCTAATGGGGGGGAGTTGGGGAAACGCAACGTCGAGGGCCTCGGGCTCATTCCGCCCTAACGATATCTTTGGGTAGCAAGCTACGATCCCCGCTGTAAAATAAAATTAACAGGTGATACCGGTAGGTCTTCAGAAAAGTGAGGAAAGCAAAGCTGAAATAGTGATCCTACCTAACAGCAGCGGAACTGCTGGTGATTTCGACAGGTCAGGATTCACCACAGGGACAACATCACTGAAATGAGGCGCACAAGAAAAATAACCTAATTTCAAGTCAAAAGCCAATTTCTAAGTATAGTTAACTAATCCTGCTTGAGTGTATACAACAAATATTTCTTACACAGTTGTACAGCTAAATCAGTAATATCATGAAAAACGATCCATCAATAGGAGCAGTGTCTATGAAGCCCGGGATAAATGCCCAAAAGCACTCTTTTCTCTGCAGGAATAATGTCTCTTTATGAGAGTCCCTGATAAACGTCTTTTTTCTTAAAATATGCTGGCTTTGGCTTGGCATTCAGCTTTGATGGATGCCTGGGTTTCACCTTGGTATTTACTTAGCAGCAGGAGACTGTTATACCATGAAAACATTCTATTGCTTTGACATTATCTTTTAATTAACATTTCTTTTGTTCTGGTCCTTTGTGTGCTCACCTCAGTGTTCCTCCAGCACATCTACCTTTTCTTCCTTGTTCCTGATTTCTTAGTACTTGGGACTTAATTAGAGTGAGTGTTTGGTTAACGAGCTGCAAACATAGCTCGTTAACGTTTTAAGCCCTCCACAGGGGGCTTCTACCATGTTCTTAATTAATTTTCATTTATATTAACTATTACTTAAAATTAAAAATCAATTGCCAGACTAGTTACCATGTTCCTTGGATGTCATAACTTGTTTTGGAGCACTTCCAGGGATGGGGGCTCTACCAGTGCCCTGGGCAGCCCAATGCTTGACGACTCTCCATGAGGAAATTCTTCCTTAATATCCATCCTGGATTTTCCCCTGCACAACTTGAGGCCATTCCTTGTCCTGTTCCCTGGGAACAGAGCCGACCTCCCCGGCTGTCTCTTCCTGGCAGGGACTTGCGCAGAGCCACAAGGTCCCCCCTGAGCTCCTTTTCTCCAGCTCCCTCAGCCCCTTCCCCAGCTCTGTTCCCTTCCCTGGACACGCTCCAGCCCCTCGAGGTCTTTCTTGTCCTGAGAGCCCACTGCAAGAAGTCGTGAAGGTCTGTAATGGTGAAATCACTTAAACGTGATGAATGGTGAAACAGGATAAGGGATTTTCCCTATCAAAAACCAGTGAAATTATGGGCTAAAGTCAGTGGTAGGAAATTCATGCCACAAAGAAAGCTGTGACTGTGGATCACTGACATAACCTCTGGGTTACCTCCTGCAGACGAAGCAGTGTGATGCCAAATTAAGAGCTGATGCAAACTCAGTGTTACTTCCTTGAAAATTCCCACTTAGTGCCTGGAGCTGGAATCCTGCCGAAGTTGGGCTAACCCCAGTGGATCTGATCAGGCCTGACATGTGCAGCTCTCCTTCTCCACTGCACAGAGGCAGCTGAGCTACTCTGGAATTCCTCTTTTCTCACGAGAGCCTGCCCTCTGTAGAGGAAAAAAAGCAGTGCGTGAATCAGCTCCTTTTGGTTCGGCTGCGAGATGCTAAATATCATTTTCAATTCATCATTAAAGGCCAAGGCACCTTCAAGACTGATATAAAAGCCATGTTACTAATAGTTTGCCTTCAAACCTCTTAAGTTGAGGCTTTTGAAACAGGTATCATCAAGAAACCTGTCAGTAAAATCAGGAAGCACTTCTAAAGAAACACATAGAAAAGGGATTTTTTTTATTTACACTAGGACTTGATTTTCCTATTAAAAAATCTGAATAGTAACTCATTACATGAATTTCTACAGTAATATAATTGGTGGTTTTCAAACAGGAAATAATAATTTGAGAGCCCATGCTACTTTAATCTCTTTGATCCTGCGGCCTTTTATCTACCGTGGGGTGACATAACTGAGATCAGGCATTTTCTTCGGTGATGTGTTGAAAATGTGAAATTACTGATTCCTGTAATCCAGCAGAGCAGGAAAAGGTCTGTGCTTTTTATAGCTCAGAAACTGATACAGCTTTCTTCCCTAGCTCGGAGCCACTGGAAATATGAGGCCTGAATATTCCTTAAAGATAAGATTCTTTTCCTTACAGTGTTATCTTCACTCTAATTAGCCTAAGGCCATCTCCCTCTCTGAATTATACCTGACTGAAATCCTCGCTCCTTAACGATCCTTAACGATCCACAAACCACTTCTCAGTGCCTCCAGTGCTGTGCAATTTTCAAGATGAGAGATGTGGGCTATTGCAAGAGAATTCAGATGATTCAAACCCCAGCAATGGTTTCTCCAAAATAGGCTTTAAATTTCAGATTCATTGGAGGGACTCAGCTCAGTGCCTTGAGCTGATGGCCAGTGGAGGAAGCCATGAACTTGATTTTCTCTCATACTCTGTAAACATCTGCAAGTCAATATGAAACTGGAGAAAATTGTGTTTAATACAATGAAGTGCTTTCTGAGGCAAAAAGAGTTTTCAAACAAGTGATTAATTTGCAGGTCCCTTTAGAGGTGCACTCTGCTACTCTC